>JAOWLH010000021.1:8703333-9903750 GCA_027405865.1 Salix purpurea | reverse complement strand
CTTAATCAAGGACCGCCACTACAGGTTTGGATTCTACCAAAGTAGAAAAAAACCCCAATCAAACAACCATGAAGGAGAACAAAACTCATCAGACATGTATAAGATTCTAGGAATCCCCACGACATAATTTACTTTGAAAGATAGGCTTCATTTCAAAGCAATAATTTACGGTGCCTTTAAGCATCAAATCTCCAAGAGCTACATAATTATTTATGCAGATAAGAACCTGATGCTCATTCTCTAAGAGCATAAAAGCAACACCAAGTTCAGAGTGAGTCCAGTCCAACTTTAATTTATCTCCTTGCTTTGGCCTTTCTTTTTCATGGTTCAGCACAGCTTGCTAAAGTGCAGCCACAAATCCACTCGCATTATGTCCTTACCAGACTGTTCAGTAACATTATCATCTAAAAACTTAAGCTAACTTAAGCTATTAGATGATACTCGGAATATGATTTTGATCTGCTAAAATGGGAAAGGTCTCAGCTAAGCTTTGAACTTCATCAGCTCATTTGAGGTTTAAGGAGCAAGTCGACTCTATTCTCTCTGCTGCTGACGTTAAGGAAAATCCCCATTTCACGTGAACAGGTTCCCTTACCACATGATTCCGGTCCATACTCCAGGACCAGTTGCATATTAACGTTGAATTATGCATGCTCCTCTTATGTTTCTGTAGTTTTTCCTATCTAAATCGGGTTTAGATGTCTGATCAAGGTGCGTATGATGTAAGTGATACACGATCTCAAAGATAGTTATAAAGGTTAAAGAGAGAGATTCAGCAGGCCGTTCTACTCTGATTCTGTAAACTTTGTCCTTCGCTACTTGGAAAAAAAAATGCCTGCTCTAGGACTCCGTTTATTTTGCCTTGTGTTGCTCAGTCTCGGAATCCTTAATCGGATATACTCCAAGCATATTCATGCATGTCTGGTTAGCTAGGCTGTTCTCTTCTTCTTCTTTTTTTCCATTTAATTAATTAAAGTGTCTTAAGTTATATTAAAATCCATGTCCAACAGTGTAATATTGTCATAACTGCGTACGTGCTGTTAAAGAAAAATGAAGGATTGAAGCAACACGCATTTGCTTTTCAAACATGAAAATAAAGATATTCTTGTGAAATTGTTTTTCATGCATTAATTGGCGTGCTGATGTAGGGTTTAATAATATGATGAAACGGGTAAGGTGAAGTAGGGTTTAATCGAGGGTTTAATCAAGGTGATTGAGGGTTTAATGATAATTCCCCCCTTGAACTAATGGTAGACAGAAGGGCAAGGCTCTCTTGGTGTTGCTGTACGTAATCCTGGCCTCTACGAAAATGGCTAGCACAATTTGTAATCGCTCTTCCTCTCTCTGCAGCATAAATACGCACACAGATGATCAACTTCAGGCTATTCCATCAATTAAATCCACCAATCAATTAGATCCACCTTGTTATTCATTTTAAGCCATAAATTCAAACTAACTTCACCTTTTCTTAAATTGGGTCAAATCATCATCTAATACTTGGCTTTTTTCTGAGAAGTATGCCAATCTACTCTTCTTCACTCACATTTGCTTTTTCCATGCAAGAATAAAAATCTTCAATACCACTATTCATCAAGATAGCAGTATTCTGGTGCAACTCCTTTCTTTATATATATACTTCACTGCACTCTTCATTGCTTCATCATTGCATGATGCTCCACATCGAACAACACTTTTGATCAATTTATCACGACTGAAAATTTGAAAAGCACCATCGAAATATCCATCAATATTTTAATTACTTGTCGACATAATTGTCAAGGGGAACATGTCATTAGAAGGTGTCTTGTCGAGGATTTTTGCTTCATCAACATTCCCCTCGTAAAATCGAAAATTCAAATGGAATAGGCGTCAAAATAGTCCCACCAAAAAATTAGATTTTGCTACCCATTCTTCATTTGACAACTTTCCATATAATCTATTTTGTCTATTTCATGAAAATCCCAAAACATTATGTATGCTCTTATCAAAAGTTCTAGAATCAATACAAAGATCTTGGTTAAATTTCCAACAAAAATTCCATCAGAATTGCCTACATGTCAAAAAACAGTTGGCTTTTCACAATTTTTTGTTAGGTGTTATAATTCTCAAACCCACAATTATCGCATAAATACATAACAACAACAACAACAACAACCAATCAGTCAATCAATCAATAAACCACAACAAAAATGCATATCCAAAATAAATATACCTATATAAATCTCAAATTACATTTAAATTATTCATAACAAATACAATAAAAAATATTCCACACACAATCAATTTTTAAATAAGTGTATATATGAACATTAATATTCCTAAAATCTTAAATGAGAAGCTTTAGGAGGGGGAGGAAAATGTATACCTATATATGCACTTATATAAGCCCAATACATCCTAGTTTCTTATCGGAGTTTTGCTCTCATTTCCTCCCTCATTTCAACTTTAAGATTTGCTCTTAAATCTTCTCTCATTTATATTTTAATATTTAGCATCTCGACAAATAGTTGTTCATTAATTCTTTTATAAATTAATTCATCAAAATTTTGTAATGCATTAATTGGGTTGGAATGTAGTGTGCTTACAATTAAAACAAATTATGATGCAAGCCCAAACAAAATTTTATTGAGTTCATGAACCACAATCGTTCTAATTTAGGATTTGAAATTGATAATTGATCTTCACATAGTGAATTACCTTCCCCAAGGCACCAAAACTATAATAATCATTCTCACACAAAATCCCTACCTGGAGATGAGCACAAGAAGTATAAAATCACAATAAAGATTAGTGAATTATTTGAAGAATATAGTTCAATCAAGAACTAAGCAAGAAAAATCTTTATTCTTTAAGCTTCAATATGTGATAATGAGTATGTATTTATACTTTTAGGAATAAACCTCTAAGATAACTTAATGAGCTCACTTAATCTAATTTGAAACTAAGTGAAAAATAACCCAAAACTAACTAGATAACATGAAAATAATAAATAAATATTCTGGAATTTATGACCGATGTTGCCACAACTATCATCTAAAAACAAATATAAGAGAAATAATTATAATGATAAAAAAAACCCTCTCCTTGCTGAAATTACTCTTTAACAAAAAGATTAGAAAATATTCTTGTCATAATAATCCAAGTTTGCCTCCATATTTAGTGTCTATGATAGATTATAATTCTCCTTGATAGATTATGATTATCCTCCCAATTAATCTCATTGATAGATTATAATTCTTTTATGAAATAATTCATATTTTCCTTGGGTTAGGAAACACAAAATACTTGGCAAAATAGGCTTAGTGGTACAGAAAATTATTCTTTAGGTCATGATCTATAGTCCAAGACTATCTTGAAAATGAATAAAATTTATTAAGGTTTGTTAATTAATCTTTAGTTGTTGCTCTTTTACAGTTCACCTTGACCTATGTATCTTGAAAAAACCCATTAAAGACTTCCTTAAACTTCTTTTCTCTAACACTTGTGAATGTGCCTACTTGAATTACTAATGAATCCTTTGGTTTGAGTTGAATCATATCACCCCCTCTCTTCTAAAAAAGATTTAACCTATAATTAGAACCTACATTAAACAAATATCATCAGATTCATTAAAATTAACATTAATTCAATACTCTCCTAAAATATCCATTTTATCAGTATCATTGATCTTCTTAATGATCTGAAAATTCCATCTCTTATTGTCATCAACTTAAATATCTTTTTCTTAAGAAACCTCTCTTTTTGCATATGCACATAAACTATTGATTAAAATCTCACCAATGTCTTATCTTTATTAGTTTTGTTATAATGTTCATTCTATTTTCTTCCTATATGTGTCATACCTTAACATGAAAATCTTTTACCATTAGTGGTTTTTATTACTATTTAAACAAACCCTCTCATCAATAGGTAAATTAGTCAAATCTAATGGTGTTAAAGGATTAAAACGATAAAAAAAACATCAAATAGTAAAATCAATAGTGGAATACACATTATAATTATATGTAAATTCAATAAATGGTAGGAAATCTTCTTAGTTTTTTATGTTCTTTTGGATAATATATCTTAACAATTGAGTTAAAATCTTATTCACTACTTTAGTTTATCCATTAGTTTTTGGATGTCAAGTAGTGAAAAACAATTTAATTCATATTTTCCCCCATAATACCTTCAAAAAATAACTTAAAATTTTAACACCTTGATGTGACATAATGCTTCTAGGAACACTATGTAGTAAAAACAATTGTATAAGGAAATGATATGTTATGTTTGTTGCATCTTCAATATTAATAAAAGATATAAAATAAGTCATCTTAGATATGCCTTCTTATATATTGGTAAAATCTTAGACATTTCAAAAAATAAAACAAGTTTAATATCATCCGACTTTGATATTAAAGTGTTTCATAATATTTTTACCATTCTCTTGTTTTCTCACCTTTTTTTTTTCTTTCCACTCATTTCCTCTCCACTGCTGGCCTTGACCCTTTTTTATTTATTTATTTTGATTGAAACTCTTTTTTTTTCTAATGGCTAAAACTTTTCCTCTTTTTTTTTTACTCATGGCTCGTTGTATTTTCATTTTCTGCACAATCTCACCATAATTTTGTATTTGAATGCTTTCGGAAGCTGCTTTTGCTTCAACTTAAACTAATATTCATATACTTGCCTAAGTGTCAACGGTGCAAGGTTCTTCCATTCTTTCACAAAGAATATTTGTTCTTAAATCCATTATGTTTGGCTTTTCAATCAAATTGCCAAAGCCTTTCTAACAACAAATAAGTAGCATGAATAAAAATAACATCATATAATTCTTCATCCTTACACTTACCGACTAAAAAAGATAATAACATATGTTTATTCACTTTAAATACAACAATATAATTTAACAATTGAGGCTGATAATGTCTTTCATGCCTAGTTTGAAACTAATCATTTTTTCCTAGATGTTTAAATTATCATGGTCATCCCGAAGTGGAAGCCTAGTGAAAAGAGGTTCTCTTTCTATGACCGCTTGTTTGTGACATGGACTAGGGCAATCCTTATTCATGCTTCTAGGGCATTGCTTATGATTTTCCAATTTAAATTTTAAACAAAATAATTATATTTTCAGAAATGGGTGATAAGGGATGATTTTGGTTGAGAAGAGCTTGTGGAATATGCCTTTTTGTTTTCTGAAGAAGGTTAGGTTTTCTGAAATTTTTTGTGTAAGGTTATGAATTTGTAGAACAAGATGAAGAGCTGGGTATTAATTGAGACTTAAACAATAGTTATTATCATTCTAAGTTTCAAGTCTAATCCACGCAACAATTCATTTTGGAATTTCTTAGTTGGCTGCCATGTTAGGAACAAGTTCGATATTTGGAAAAAAACAATGCTCGATGAGGCATTGCTCATGTGTTTGTCACTGCATTTCAATAATATTTTTGAAAATAATTGATATTTTTATTTAATTTAAATTATTATTTTAGTGTTTTTAGATCATTTTGATGTATTTAAAAATAATTTAAAAAAAATAAAAAAAATATCATTTTAATACATTTCTGAACGAAAAACAATTTCAAAAACATTATGAACCACGCTCTCTCAATTAGTCACTAAAAAATGTCATTTGAATAAAGTCTTGATTGTTCACATATAAGAAAATGGCAAGTAAAAGAAATTAATACCGCTAGTAATTAATATGTTCTTACTAGTTAGCAAAGCCCAACTGAATCGAGCTACCCAAAATGAACGTTCAGCAGGAAACCAAGCAGTGCCTTGCATCACGGCTCCAAGTTATTTACCTACATGACAGCTTTGACCATTGAAAGCTTTGCATTTGCTGGTTCATCATTCTGGAATTCCCTGTCATCCGCACTGGGCAGACTACCATCAATGAACACTGAACAGCTGTGCCTGCAAAAGTACTGGACGCAAAGCAACAAGGCTACCACAACAACTCTTGAATCAAATCTCAACGCAAAACAAACAGTGCCATATTTGTATAAAAAATTAAAGAAAAAATCGAACATTATTCATATTACAGCAACTTATGAGTGCATGTCTCCAAGTTTTTCTGACAATAATCTTGAAATATATGATACAACATAGAGTTCTGAGAAGCACGGGGAAAAACAATACTAAATCCTACAGAATAACAGCAGAGGAGAATACGTAACTGAAAAAATCTGTAATACCTGTAACCAACTTCCAGTCCTTTTCATGATGCACAATCTAAAAGAATAACAAACCATAATAATTGTAGGGCCACCCATCTTCTTAAAATATATCATTGGCGATTCTGGCGGAGAGACAGTAGATGCGCTTCAAAGGTGTCAAAGTCAGGAAGTTTTGGGTGAACGTGGCTGGCTTTTTTAATGGAATTCTCCCTGGATGGCGTCTCACCATGTGTACTGGAAGTCTTTGAACTTTGAGCACTGCCTGTTGCTACTTTCTTAGGAGGAGAACTGAATGGCTTTTCCCGATCTGATGACTTGAGATTTTCCTGACGCAAAGACCTCTTGGATTCTGAAATTTGCTTAGAAGCTGCTTGTTCTGCTGATCTAAGTGGCGCTCTAGAACTTTCCCAGTAATCTGAACTCTTTGACACAGATAGTGGCTTTTGCTGACCAGTGATAGCATCTGAACCCCTTGAGGATGATTCTTCATTTGTGAACCTCTTGGAAGTCTTTGAACTTTGAGCACTGTCTGTTGCTACCTTCTTAGGAGGAGAACTGAATGGCTTTTCCTGATCTGATGACTTGAGATTTTCCTGACGCAAAGACCTCTTGGATTCTGAAATTTGCTTAGAAGCTGCTTGTTCTGCTGATCTAGGTGGCGCTCTAGAACTTTCCCAGTAATCTGAACTCTTTGAAACAGATAGTGGCTTTTGCTGACTAGCAATAGCATCTGAACTCCTTGAGGATGATTCTTCATTTGAGAACCTTTTGGAAGTCTTTGAACTTTGAGCACTGTCTGTTGCTACCTTCTTAGGAGGAGAACTGAATGGCTTTTCCTGATCTGATGACTTCAGATTTTCCTTACGCAAAGACCTCTTGGAATCTGATATTTGCTTAGAATCTGCTTGTTCTGCTGATCTAGGTGACGGCCTAGAACTTTCCCAGTAATCTGAACTCTTTGAAAGAGATAGTGGCTTTTGCTGACTAGTAATAGCATCTGAACTCCTTGAGGATGATTCTTCATTTGAGAACCTCTTGGACTGTTGAATTTGCTTAGACGCTGCTTCTTCTGTTGACCTACATTGCTCAGAACTTCCCTGGTAACCTGAGTTCCTGCTCTGGGGAATTGATTGAGTGTCAGCTGTTGAGGAGCCACTTGAGGATGATGTTCTTTCCACAAAAATATCCGCACTCACTGAAGACTTAGAAAGCACTGAAGCCTTCGAAGAATAATCTTTACTAGAAGGAGATGCCTTTGTTCGTCGAGATAACCCAGAGCTTAAATGAGTTTTGCTAGATGAAATCTGCTTAGAAAACTCAGATTCACGATTATCTGATGTCTTTGTGCTTGACCTATCATTTCCTTCAATAACTAATTTTCGGCCATAATGTTTTTGTGGAACTTCCTCATCAGAATCGTCATCATAATATGTAGCTGGGGCTCTTGAGCTTGCTTTTAAATCTAATTTTGGGTGCAGTCTCTGATTGTTTGTCTCCTGATCACGAGCTCCAGAACCAATATCAACCTTGGCAGGAGAAGTGGACCGGCCAGTACTTGAATAAATATTCTCAATTGCTTGTTTAGATGATGAGGAATTATTTGACAGATTCCTGTGGTATGGTGGATGCGTATAGCCCCTGTTTCGACGGCCACCTGTCAATATTCCCAAGTTCAACCCTGTACCAGTTTCCAAACTGGATCCTTCAATAGGGTCAGCATTCTTTGTGGTGATTGGTAATTCATAATTTTGAACATTTTTCACTAGTGCATGCCCTGAAGTTTGCAGGTTGTCCTTCAAGTCATTAGAACTTGTGCGAAATTTCACAGGTATGGGAGAAGCTAGACTCGTGTCCATGTTACTATAAGCAAACTTATTATCAGTTTCAACATCAACTCCTGTTCCCTGATATTTCTTAGAGAATACTTCTTGGTCATCTGAATCAAGTGAAGATGTCTGTGAATGTGTTTTATAGTGGGATCCCAAATTTTCCTCGTCTGCAAGTGAAGATCTTATTGAGTGAGGACTCCCACTATGCATGGGGTCAGAGTTTCTGGTGCTAACACTCTTTGTATGAGCAAAAATGCCAGTACTTGAACCACCAACCACCTCATAGGTATCCAGATCCATTTCCCTCTCTGAACTTGCGTCATCAGAATCATCAAAAGTCATGGGTAACAAGTCATGTGGTTGGGAAGGAACAGGGTCAGCGGTAACATCTTGAGAAACGAACACCGAGTTCAACAGTATCTGTGAACTGGACTTTCCTTGAAACTCATCCATGTTTTCCATAGGGCCCCAAGCATCTGTATTTGCAAACAAATGAGAAGATGTCTTTCTACCTTCTGATGAAAAATCTGAATCATAGTCTTGGCCATTATGTTCATCCTCCACATCAAACTTAAATTCCTTGTCTGAAGCAGAATCATCAAAAACCATGGCATCATTGTCATAAGAATTTGCTCTTTTTGCATCTTTTTGCTCCTTGTCAGTCTCCTCACCTGTTCTCTGCTGGTTGGCATTGGAAAACACATTGTAATCATCACTGAAAGTTTGTGAATGAGAATGTGATGAAACACTGCTAGGCTGTTTTCTGATTCTTGCTTCCTCAAAGCAACTGACATTCTCTGATGTCATTCCATCTTCCAGTTTACTCACAAAACTTACTTCAGATTTCCTAGACTCTAGCTTTACACTAGATTCACCCAATTCAGAAGACCTCTTTGGAGAATGCCTATCAGACATTGGGAGATCATCAATTAGTGTCTGATCGTCCACAGAAGAATTACTGGACTTTGAGGAAGCTGGCCGGCTAGGTTTATTAGGGCTCTTGAGATTGTAAAACCTTTTAGTCAATCCTGCAAGCTCATCTTCTTCATTTCCTTCTCTCTCCTCACGATGTAACCCTGAATGTCCTTGGTAAACAGTGTTCCTTATTTGATCTTTGTCAACATCTTCACCTTGCAACTTTGAGCCAGTATAGTTTTGAGGTCCTGCATCTCTAGATGCAAAAGCAAAAGCCTTCTGTGATTCTGCTGAATGCTGTCTGGTTATCTTTCCTTGACTTGAAAGTTCTGCGGCAGCTCTGGCAGCCATGCTTGCTCGTTCAGCAGATTCAGCAGCTGCCTGTGCAGCAGCTGTAGCATCCTTGAATTCCATATTCCAATTCTGTGTACCAGATATGACCCCACTATGATTCCCTGCATGTGTACAAGGATTATCAAGCAAAAAAAAAGGCACAGGACAGCTTTACATAGATTTCATCTAACAAACAAGCCAGGCAAATAGTTGACAAACCTAAAGGCCTATCTGGATAGGAATGGGGTGAAGATCTTAAACCGGGGCCATGAGAGTTTGCAGGAACATCATGCTTTACATGGTGTTGCGATGGATCATGGAGATTATGAGATCCCTGATCAACCCTATTCTGTGAGGCTTGGACATTAGTAGGTTCCACATGGACTCTACTGGCCTGCTCAAATGTATCAGGTCCATTCTGCTCAAACATACTTACAGTTAATGCATATATTGAGGAAATAGATTTTGAATTTCCGTGCATCCATTTTGCACCACAAAAGGCATTGCCAAGAAAAAGTTGAATAACTTGTAGCATGTTATCTTACCAGCATTTCCTCAGGAGGTTTGGTGTCTTTCTCTCCAAATGACTTAGGATCCCACTTAATATTATGTTCCTCGGCAATTGCAGTCAGGATTTTAATTTTTGTAGGGCCATCAGGAGCTTTGGCAGATAATTTTTCCACCAACTAAAAATATAACAACATAAATGAGCCACAGAGTTCTATTTATCAACACAATTAAAAAAATAAAAAACAAACTTACTAGGCGGCTAACACCACAGTCCGGACGTATTTCAACTGCTGCAGTTACAAATTCTTTCCCATATTTTGCTGTTAAGTGCTTCCTAACATCTATCAATTCTGGAACATCAGCACATCTTGGAGATGCAAAAATTACACTTGAAACTGCTTCCTTCAAGTCTATGGGACAATTTCTGAAATGATACAAAATAGATCAACAAACTTCAGCAGTCATCATAAAACAACAAAATTTACCAGTACAACATTTTAGTTTGGCTGAATGAATAAAATATTAAAAAAATAACATCCATGAAATCCCGAGAATCAAGAGCAGGTATCGTATGATGATGGCAGGGGCAAGAGAATTCTAGATCCTTATATGCTACATTACAAAAGATGTCTTATTTTAAGCAGCTATACATCCAAGATAGAAATTCCAACTCTGATAAAAGATCCCAAAAAGAGTCAATAGACATGAAAGACTACATTTCATGTACGAACCAGCAAGAGAAAAAGTTCGATGGATAATAGTCTTAACACACAGGATCCTTCATTACATATGATTAGAACTACGAAAAATTATTCTGGATTTGGGAAAGAATTGCATACTTCTGCGACTCAATGACGGGCAAACGCGCCACAATAAGTTCGCAATATATCTCGATAAGTTCATATGCTGCCATAGTCTTCTCTTCCCTAACCACATGTTCAACCTATTAAGGAAAACAAATTCCACAGAGAAAATTAATTCAAACCACAGATATACATATATATAAAAAGAAAAGGAAAATAAAGTCATCTCATAGGTAGCTCACCCGGATTCTGGCAGTCTGGTCTTGGCCAGCCTCCAGCAATTGAGCCAATTCTCTCTTAAGATGCTTCACCTGTGCTGCTCTCTTATTCCTCAACAGCTTTATTCGCGAAGACGCTAGCTTTAACGCTGTTTTGCTGCATCAAAATTAAACCATGGAAGACCGTAAATTATCCAAATCACCTGATTTCATTCGATAGCAAAAAACTACTAACAAGAATTCAATTATATATAAAACACAACTCGAAATCCAATTAATATTTCAAGAAATCAAATTGAGATAAAGAGAAGAAAACTTACCATTTGGCAGGCTTGAAACTCCGATGAAGCATAATTATTACAGTATCCAATCAGAGCCAAACAAAGCAATTTAGAAAGATTTCTTGAGGGTTTTGATTCGGAGGAACAAGATGATCTACTCTGTATTAATCGTTATTTATTTACCACGCAGATCCTGATGAGGAGGAGGGAGGAGGAGGGAGGAGAATTTAATAAGAGTGTAGCTTCGCGGAAATCTTCTTTCGTGTCGAAAAGTCTTTCTTCAAGTCATTTAAGAAACCGGGTCTAAATACAATCTGGTATGGTAAGACGCGTGGACATCGTTCAAGGAACGTCGTTTTTCCTCCGCTAGATGATCTCTTTTACTTAGCTATAACGTATTCCGCTGCATCAAAACAATTAAATCAATCAGTGTAATAATAAAATATAATTAAATAATATCTTGATCGGTGTTTGACTACACAGTAGTTTTGCTGCAAATGCATTTTTCATCAATTTTCCGATCTTACCCCCTTACTTTTTCATCATTATTTTTTAAAAACTATAAATAATCAAATAAATTCTAGAATGTCATTATACCACATACCATTTAAATAATAATAATAATAATAATAAGATCATTCTAAATGTCTTGCCTAGATCTAGTTGAGATGTTTCAGGTTTACTTTGTTCATTTTGTTCTAAATAAAAATTTAGTGGCAACATCAATTTATATATATATATAAAAAAAAAAACACATTTCTTACACCAATGATAATATGATGTTATGTACCTTCAAACTTAGGTTAACTATGTATTTTTATCAACCAATCACATTGAGTAATTATTAATCCCAGCAAACATATTTCCTGACAAATTTTGTTCATTCAATGTATGGTATCCACTCATTCAATGCATGAGATTTCAAGAATAATATTATATATAAATTATCATTGCTCATTCATACATATGTATACACATAAACACCCCATCCCCAGTGATGAAGCTGATGAAGATGACTGCCTAGTGATCAAAATTTTAAGTGAGGAGAAGAAGCGTATTCGGGCACCTTGGCAACAAACTCTCATAATCAAACTAATGGGTCAAAAAGTGGGATACATGTTCTTCATGCAAAGACTGAGAAATATGTGGAAGCTTCGGGGTGACTTCACATTAACTGATTTAGGCAATGAATTCTACTTGGCGAAATTTGCAAATCCAGAGGACAGGGAACATGTACTCTTTGGGGGTCCTTGGATGGTGACAGACCATTATCTAACAATAAGAACATGGCATCCCAATTTTGATCCATTTGAAGCCATAATAGACAAGGTTGCAGTTTGGGTTCGTTTACCTGAACTGGCTTTAGAGTATTATGATACTGCAGTATTGTGGAAAATAGGAGATACAATTGGGAAAACTCTGAAAATTGACAGAACTACTTCGGTGGGCATGAGAGGAAACTTTGCGAGATTGTGTGTGGAGGTGGATCTCACAAAACCTTTATTGGCCAAATTTAAACTTCATCGGAGAGTTCGTCGCATAATGTACGAAGGCTTACACTCTATTTGTTTCCATTGTGGACAGTACGGGCACAAACAAGAGTTATGCCCACAAATAACTCATGAGAATCAAGATGACACCAGTGAGAAGGAAAAAATTGATGATCAAGAAGTGCCCGTAGTCCGACCAGAAATCATGGAATCCTTCGGTTCTTGGATGGTTGCTGAACGGAGACACAGACGGCCGAACAGGAGAACGATGATGGAGGAGAATAACCGAAATGGAAAGGGAGGAGATCAAACCGATAATTCAGGGAAAAATTTAAAGACTGCAACGGAAAAACAAATAAATGTTTCTGCAAGATTTGATGCGCTAATGGCGGTCCAAGAAGATTCTACAGACAAGAGAGCTAAAACGAGAGAAGAAGAAATTAAAGAGAAAAGTAATGCAGGCGTTGAAACAATTAATAATAAGGCTGGAAGGCTTACGGGCCACAAAAAAGAACGGGCCAGTGGTGGCCAAGGAGACAAAGCAAAGCGACAAAGCCCGATGATAATAAGCCCAAATGATGGTGGACCGAAGCTTGCAGCTGATGTTGAAGGTGGACCAAAGCTTGCAGTTGTTGTTGATGGTGGACCGAAGCTTGCAGATGATGAAGTAAACTCTCCCGGCCCAGAGTCAAGTGCTCGTATGTCTGTTAAAGGAAAGGAGAAAAAGGAAGAGGTTGGCACGGGAACACGGGGAAGAGCAGCGCAGAGTGCAATGGTGAAAGCAAGGATGAAAAACTCAAAGGGGAATATGAGTTACACGGAGCATCGACCACAGGTGCAAAGCCGAGAGTACCACACAGACCATGAAAGATTCAGGAATGTCACTACCCGAGCTCAACAATATCAGGAACAGGCACACAGACCGGAACCACCAGATAAAGAGATTGGAGAAAAAAAAGGAAATGAGATTGGGGACGACGAAGAGTTTATGGAAGTTGAAAATGAGACTGAAGAGGAAATGATGGTTGATGGAGGGATTGCCCTCACGGAACATGCTTGCTGAAGAGGAATTCTTCATGGTGTGTAAGTATAATTATCCCTATTATTTAATGAAGTTCTTCTTTTGGAATTGTAGAGGTGCTGGCAGTAGTGAATTTCGGGCAGTGATAAATGATTTGAAAAAAACACACAATTTTCAAATAATGGAAATTGTAGAGCCAAGAGTAAGTGGGGCGAGAGCTGACAAAATTATTGAGCAAATGAAGTTTGATTCTAGTTTTCGAGTTGAGGCTCAAGGGATGTCTGGGGGTTTATGGGTGTTATGGAACAGTTCGAATGTGCATGTTAATATTTTAAATTCGTCTAGACATTTTATTCATGGTATTGTGGATGAAGGGAGTGTTGGCTTTTTACTGTGGTGTATGCAAATCCAAATGCGATCTTGAAAAACCAGTGTTTTGAAGAGGTTGCAAAATTGGCCAGTGTTATTAGATTACCATGGATGGTTATAGGTGATTTTAATGAAATTCTGATGGCGAATGAAAAAATGGGAGGAGCGGCCGTGGATAATCAAAGATGTTACCGGTTTGCTAGGTGGGTGCAGGAGTGTCAGTTAATATATTTGGGAAGTAAGGGCCCTAAATTCACATGGCGAGGGGGTTGTAGAAATGGTTATGGTAGAGTTTATGAACGGCTGGATAGATGTTTTGGGAATGATCAGTGGAGAAATTTATTCAATACTGCGAATGTTTTGGTTCTCCCAAGGGTTAAATCGGATCACCATCCAATCCTTGTAGAACTAAAAGAAGTGAGAACAAGGTTTTCTAGTTCAGGAAGACCTTTTCGTTTTGAAGCCGCTTGGATTCATCATAATGAATTTGCAGGGTTCTTGAAAGATAACTGGGAGACAACCACACAATTACCGAGCACTTTGACAACTTTGACAGAAAAGTTAAGGATATGGAACAAACTTGTGTTTGGCAACATATTCCAAAGGAAGAGACGGGTGCTGGCAAGATTGGGTGGGGTACAAAAAGCAATAGCTAATAGAGGAAATCAATTTCTCTACCAACTGGAAGATGAATTAGCTACTAAGTATGGGCGAATTATTCAACAGGAGGAGTTGCACTGGTACCAAAAATTGAGATGTCAATGGATTAATCATGGGGATAGGAATACTTCCTATTTCCACACAAAAACAATTATCAGAAGGCAACGAAACAAGATTAAAGCTTTGAAGAATGAGCAACATGTATGGGTGTGGAAGGAGAACAATCTAAAAGAAATGGCGCGGGATTTCTTTCAAAGATTATTCATGAATGATACGGAGGGAAATAAGAGAACTAGAATAATGGAGGGGCAATTTCCTTTACTAGCACCACATAATATGGAAAATTTAGTTATTCCGGTGCTAGATGAGGAGATAAAGACAGCGGTATTTGACATGAAACCTTACAAGGCTCCAAGTCCGGATGGGTATCAACCAGTCTTTTATCAGTCTCAGTGGCAGGTAGTTGGCCAGTCAGTTTGCCGGTATGTTAAAGATATCTTTGAGGGTAAAACTGATGTTAATGAGATTAATCATTCTTACTTAGTGCTCATTCCAAAAGTTCCTATGCCGGAGTATTTGCATCAATTTAGACCAATTGGTCTATGTAATGTGCTATTTAAAGTTGTGACAAAGGTGATAGTTGGGAGACTAAAACCATTGATCCCGAAGCTGATTAGCGAAGTTCAAAGCAGCTTTGTTCCAGGAAGGCATGTCACAGACAATATAATTATTGCCCAGGAAATTGTTCATTCAATGCGAAGAATGAAAGGCCGGAGAGGAGTTATGGCTATTAAAGTGGATTTGGAAAAGGCGTATGATAGGCTAAACTGGAGCTTTATCCGAGACACGTTGATTGATGCTAGACTGCCAAGTGATTTGATAAAGATTATTATACAGGGTATAGAATCTCCAACTCTTAGTGTTTTGTGGAATGGGTGTGCATCTCAGGAATTTATTCCTTGCAGAGGTATAAGACAGGGGGATCCTCTATCACCATACATTTTTGTGTTGTGTTTAGAAAGACTGTCTCAACTTATCAACAAAAGTGTAGAAGAAGAGAGATGGAAGCCGTTTACAGTGAAAAGGAATGGTTTGAAGATTTCACATTTATGTTTTGCAGATGACATGTTACTGTTTGCAGAAGCTAGTTTGGACCTACTATCCAAAGTCCAAAAATGTCTTGATGATTTTTGTGCAGCATCCGGTCAGCGAGTAAGTGTTGCAAAAACAAAAATTTTCTTCTCCAAAAATGTTTCAAACGCCTTGGCAAGCACTATTAGTAATAATAGTGGGTTCAAGGCCACAAAGGATTTGGAAAAATACCTTGGGGTTCCTTTGTTGCATCAAAGGATTACTAAGTAGACATACAACTATCTTCTGGAAAACTTGCAGCAAAAGTTAACTGGTTGGAAGTCTAACAATCTTTCTCTAGCTGGAAGAATTACTTTATGCAAGTCAGTGCTATCCACTATCCCTTTGTACTCAATGCAAGCTGCGGTAATCCCAAAACATACTTGTAATGAGATAGAGAAGATATGTAGAAGATTCATATGGGGGCATCAAGATGGTAGAGACAAGATTCACCTTGTTAACTGGGCAAAGCTGTGTCAGCCTAAAGAAGAGGGTGGATTGGGGATAAAGAAAATGAAGTCAATGAACAAGGCTTTTGTAATGAAATTAGCTTGGGAGATAAGTTAGGAGAATAGCATGTGGGTAAGGTTTTTGAAGGAGAAATACATAAAACCTAATCGAAGAGATGATTACCTAATCGAAGAGATGATTACCCGACTGCTACCGCGAGGGATTCAGTTCTTTGGAAAGAAATTTATCAGGTATGGCTTACAGTGCAGCAGAATACTAGTTGGAATTTAGGGAATGGAAAGAAGATTTTATTTTGGAAGGATAGCTGGTTGGCTAACTATGGTCCTTTATCCCGGCACATAATTGGGGAGATTCCGGTGGAGAACCGTAATTACACGGTAGCTGATATGGTGGATGACAGGGGTAAGTGGAAATGAGAAGAATTTGCTCACCTTATCCCCATGCCAATTGTGATGGGAATAGCCGGTCATATTCCTCCTACTCAGGATATGATTGCAGACAGCATGATTTGGGACCATTCTCCGAATGGAAATTTCAAGACAAAAACAGCTTACGGTCTGCAAAATGACAGGAGATTAATGGACCAGGATCCCATTTGGAAGGTTATATGGCGGTGGAAAGGAATGGAGCGGATCAAATTGTTTATTTGGACTGTGGTGTATAATTCCATTATGACAAATCATATGAGATGGAGAAGAAGATTGACAGATAATCAATGTTGTACTCAGTGCATAAATGAAGTGGAAACGGTTATTCATGCTTTGAGAGATTGTCCCAAGGCCCGTAAGATATGGGAGGTCTTTGTCAAGGAGGAGGAAAGAGATCTCTTTTTCAGCCAAAGTTGGTATACATGGATGATATCAAATTTGGCCTTCAGAAAAAGAGTTGCTAGCAGTATGAATTGGCCTCTGGAATTTGGCATAATCTTATGGTACATATGGAAAGAGAGATGCAATAACGTATTTGGCTCTTCTCAAGGTAATTGGTATGGAACTATTCTAGCTATAAAAAGAATGGTTTTAGATCATACAAATATACAAGTGTTCGATACAGGAGAGAGGAATCACAGAAAAGTGCTTCAACAGGTCGGGTGGACATATCCAGCTAATGATTGGATTAAATTGAATGTGGATGGATGCAGTAAAGGAAATCCAGGGGAAGCAGGAGCAGGAGGAGTTCTTCGGGATGACATGGGTTCTTGGATAGCAGGATTTGCAAGGAATAATGGGATTTGTTCTTCGGTTACAGCTGAATTATGGGCAGTCTACATAGGTCTACAACTTACATGGGATAGAGGATACAGAAAGGTGATATTGGAGTCAGATTCTAGTGTTGTTGTTGGGCTAATGAATGGAGATAAAGTGAGCATGGACAGAAATTGCACATTAATCATGAAGATTAGAGACATGATGGATAGAGCTTGGGAGGTCCGAACGGTTCACATTTATAGAGAGGCCAATTGTGTGGCGGACTGGTTAGCCAACTTTGGGTTAAATAGAGATGTAATAGATAGACAGTCTGATGTTTTAACGGATCCTTCGTCAGGATTATACACTTTGCTGTACTATGACCTGATTGGGTCTACTATTCCAAGATTAATCTAGTAGGGCTTATACGCCCCGATTTCTGTCAAAAAAAAAAACACCCCATCCCCTATGTTTATGTTATAAGTCAATGCTTTGTTTCCATTTTAAAGAAATCCAAAAGCTATCCATGAGATGGTAGTTCAATAGGTAAGGATTATCCTAAATTAATACCCAATATGCACATCAAGATGAAAAGGAAAAAGAAAAAAAAAAGATACTTAATTTTATTATGTTTATTAATATATATTAATAAGATTGCATTTTATAATGTATATTAATTTAATATTAATATTACTGTAACTCTATGAAGAGATAAAGGCTATCAAATATTAATCAAGGTTACTTCTTTTGTAATTTAATAATTGTTATTTCTTATACATTTAATAATGTTAGTTACCATGTATTCTCTAATTATAATTTAGCAAATTCCTTTATATTTTGACTTTATACTTGTTTTTTTAAGGATAAATGGTTTAAATGAATATTTTCTACAAATGTAGACCAATTTATGCTTTTATATTATGAAGCATCTTGTTTAATTTCTAGTCATGCTTCCTTTATGTTTATGGGCAGTCTACATAGGTCTACAACTTACATGGGATAGAGGATACAGAAAGGTGATATTGGAGTCAGATTCTAGTGTTGTTGTTGGGCTAATGAATGGAGATAAAGTGAGCATGGACAGAAATTGCACATTAATCATGAAAATTAGAGACATGATGGATAGAGCTTGGGAGGTCCGAACGGTTCACATTTATAGAGAGGCCAATTGTGTGGCGGACTGGTTAGCCAACTTTGGGTTAAATAGAGATGTAATAGATAGACAGTCTGATGTTTTAACGGATCCTCCGTCAGGATTATACACTTTGCTGTACTATGACCTGATTGGGTCTACTATTCCAAGATTAATCTAGTAGGGCTTATACGCCCCGATTTCTGTCAAAAAAAAAAACACCCCATCCCCTATGTTTATGTTATAAGTCAATGCTTTGTTTCCATTTTAAAGAAATCCAAAAGCTATCCATGAGATGGTAGTTCAATAGGTAAGGATTATCCTAAATTAATACCCAATATGCACATCAAGATGAAAAGGAAAAAAAAAAGATACTTAATTTTATTATGTTTATTAATATATATTAATAAGATTGCATTTTATAATGTATATTAATTTAATATTAATATTACTGTAACTCTATGAAGAGATAAAGGCTATCAAATATTAATCAAGGTTACTTCTTTTGTAATTTAATAATTGTTATTTCTTATACATTTAATAATGTTAGTTACCATGTATTCTCTAATTATAATTTAGCAAATTCCTTTATATTTTGACTTTATACTTGTTTTTTTAAGGATAAATGGTTTAAATGAATATTTTCTACAAATGTAGACCAATTTATGCTTTTATATTATGAAGCATCTTGTTTAATTTCTAGTCATGCTTCCTTTATGTTTGTAGTAGCATAGATGAAACGTTATTATATATATATATATATATATATATATATATATATATATATATATATATATATATATATATATATATATATTTAAAATCATTAATATATATGGTTTATAGACATATTATTTTTTTAAGTTTGAATTTTATAGAAATATGAGCAAATTAGTCTTCATAACATTGACTCATTGAAAAGTGAATTTATGAAGAATCGTGCCTTCTTAATAGAGAAGATTTAAGTTAAGAGACTAGAGAGACAATTTTGTTTATCTTGATTTTAGAGGATGAAGAGATCAATTTTGATGGTGATAATGAGCTTAATGAAAATAACATATATTGAATGTCTAGTTGATAATTCTCATCCTAATATGAATATCCTTATTTTTATGTTAATAATGGAGATCATGTATGATTTATGTTTTTTTTGTATTAAGACCTTATTTTTTCAATATCTTAGAATTTTGTTTGTATTGAATTACTTAAGTGAAAAGTCATTGTAGTCTTGACTTTTACCTATCAAGAAATGTTTTAAATTCTGAAATGATTTTTAAATGATTGATTTTATATCTGTATTGTATAATTTGAAATTAATTCTTCTTTAAATTTGAATTGTAACCATACATGTTCAATTAAAATTTAGAATTAGCACTTCTGTTCAATTTGAAATTTAGAATTATATATATATAAGCTAAACTTTATCATTTAAATAATAAAAAAATATAAATTATAATGCAATTGGCAACCTCACAATTCTGATCTTGGTGCATGTCATAAAGAAGGTTGACCAAGCATACTAAAGCTAGGCTAACATAAATTTATAGCATTATAATAGTAAATTTCAAAATATATTATAAGTTAAGGCACTTTCCCACAATAATTCACAATATGTTTTTTTTTGTTCATCATATTTTTCACTTTTTCTTTCATTTTTTGTGGCCAAATTAATCACTAATTTCTTATAACTTGTTCTATAAAGAAAATATTAAAAATCAAGGATCAAAGTGGATAAGCAGGGAAAACCGATGGCAATTTCAAAAATTATGAGAGAAGTTTGCTTTGATCCTTTTAATTCTAAATGTCTAAACTTTATGTTCTTATTGCTTATAAAAATTCAATTTTAATATAAAATTTATTTATTTATTAATCATTGTTTCGAGGTGAGAAAGAGAAAATCACAAATTTTATTGGCAAAGAGAGGCAAGACCTGTATAGGGCGTCTCTTGCTAATTTATAATGACATGTATCCTTGTGACCACTCGCTTTAAATAATTCTATCCACTTAGGGCCATGGTTATGCTTACCATGGAAATTGAAACTATGCCACTACAGTGTTGCCTCCCACAACTTGTCGAAACGATGGTATTAAATACTATAAGAAAAATCACGAGCGGTCATGATTATATAAAAGGACTTATCAAAATAATAAAAATAATTTTAGTATTGACCAACAATTTCATGGAAATAAATAAAGTCTCATTATTGAACAATAATTCAATTAATTTTGATTATTGAGAATTGAAGGCATTAAAGTTTTAGGAGGTTTTGGGAATGCGTTTGATTTTTTTTTTTAAATTTTGATATTTGTAGATCATTTTGATGTGTTAATATCAAAAATAATTTTTATAAAATAAAGAAATATTATTTTAATATATTTTTAAATAAAAAACAACATTCACCAAAATCTCAATCATTAAACATGAAAACAAAATCAAGCTACCAATCGTTAGTGGCATAAAATCCTATATTCTATACTTCCTGAACTTTCTGCTATCTCTCTTCAACACACAGAAACAGAAAACGCAAATGTGTTGAATAGAGATAGCAGAAGTTCATGAACTAAATTGAAAACTCAAATCCTTTTTAGGTCATAAGTGAAGGAAGGTGTTGCCGACAATGGGTTTCAGTTGAGGAAGGGGGGATAATTGCGTGGCTGGCACGGTAGTAGGGGAGAGAGGAGGATATGTTGTGGTGTCCAATGGTGGTCAGTGGAGGAGATAACCGTGTAGCCGATGAGGCTGTTATCAGATGAAGAAAGAAGGTTATTTATACGGGATGGTTGAAGGAGGGCTGATGGAAAAACAACTTTGTAGGTTGGCGACTGGTACGACTGAGAGAAGATGAGGTTGATGGTCGGTTTTTAGCCGGGAGAGAGCGAAGAGGAGATGACTGGTGTGGGGTCTATTATGTGGGCTACGTGGTGTCGGTAAGGTTGTGCTTGAGGGGTGTGATGCTGAGCTGAGGTGAAGGAAATGGGGGATGAAGGAAGGTGAATATGCTTCGAAAGGGTAAATCATTAATTTTGGTCTCTTATTGATGTGAACTTTGTGATCACGTGATCACACAACCCATAATCAAGAAAGAGATTTGATCCTGGAAAGCCGAAATATGTCTGATAAGAGTGTGACACAATAGAAACCTGTCTCAAGGCACCATCACTATTGGAATGAGTAGAATGACGCCACAATGCTAGCTAATCTTTGATAAGTCAGATTCAGTTCGTTCAAGAACAAAAAAAATGCAAGAATCACTCTTACACATAAAACTAAAACATTCAGAAGTAATATTCATCAATGGATGCCGAAATTCAGCTTACATGAGCTTAAATAGTTCTTGCAAAACTAACCCTAATAGACCCCTTATGTAGACTTAAATGAGGTCCACTCAAAACTGACCAAAAACCCTAAATTGGAAAGTCCATGACTTAATCCAAATAAGTCTTGGATCCTAGCTGAAAACAAAGTATTAATTAAGCCCAAACAAGGCTTAAATTGTAGATAACAAAATTAAATAAAGCCCATAATATTAAATCCATGATCTGTCATGAGGAGAAGAGAAGTAAGATATTATAGAGTTGATTCAAGTCTTATTTATAGCCTTCCATCCAGCCCCTAAATCCTAGAGACAAGGGGAAAGGTAACCCATGTTGTTTCCAAGATGTAGTAGGATTCTCTTGTTTCCTTTGTTATCCTCATTTCATGACCCAAATAAGGTTGTATTAGACCTCTCCTGCACATGGATAAGATGTATGTCTCCTCTTGATACTCCAATGGACGTTGCAATTTCTGACTTGGTTGCAACCTTCAAAACCAATGCATTCAATGTTTCTTTCAATGTCAATCTTAGACTAGGTTATTGGACCATTTGGAACATGTAATGGGTCCTTGCTGGTGTTTCTGGGCCGGTCTGCATCATCCCCTCTCTTCTAGAAAGGATTTGACCACAAATCAAAATTTGTGTCAAACAACGTAAGATCAACAACATTAAAGGTAACACTAATACCACACTCACCTAGAAGGTCAATTTTGTATGTATTTTCATTGATTCTCTCTAAAATCTGAAATGGACCATCACCATGAGGCTGTAATTTTGATTTTCTTTGTTTAGGAAATCATTCTTTATGCATGTGCGCCCAAACCTAATCAGCGGGATGGAAAACAACAAGTTTATGATGTCCTTTATTTGCTTTAGAAGCATAAAGTTTGTTCTTTCTCTCTATTTACAGTCGAACTCCCTCATGGAGTTGTCTCACCATCTCTGCCTTCTTTTCACCATCTAAACTTACCCTTCTTCAAAAGATAAAGGAATTAAGTCCATAGGAGTTAAGGAGTTAGTGCATTAAAACTATAAACAATTTCAAAAGAAGAAAAATCAGTAGTCGAATGCACAGTTCTATCAAAGGCAAACTCAATAAAAGGCAAATATTTTTCCCAACTCTTCAATTTCTTTATACCAATTTGAGTGTAGGCTAATCTCGGATGACCTTAACTTTCTCCTCCTCTATCTCGATACCTTGTGCAATTACAACATGGCCAAGAAACACAATTTTCTCCATGCAAAAGGCACACTTTCTAAGATTAGCATATAATTTCACACTACTCAACATACTAAGTACATTACACAAATGATCAACATGCTCAGTTAAGTTCTTGTTATAGATCAGAATATCATCAATATACACAACCAAAAACTTACTAATGAATGCACACAACACATGATTCATTAAATGCATAAACATACTAGGTGCGTTTGTAAGTCCAAATGACATTACTAACCATTCATATAAAATATGCTTTGTCTTAAATGCAGTTTTCCACTCATCACACTCTTTCATCCTAATCTGATGATACCCACTTTTCAAGTCAATTTTAGAGAAAAATACAAGATCCATGTAATGCATCTAACACATGTCATCAAGCCTAGGAATGGAGTGTATACTTTATCGTTATGTTGTTGATGGCTCAACAACCAGCATACATCCTCCATGTTCCATCCTTCTTAGGCACAAGTTACATGGGTACAACACACAGGCTCATACTATCACTAATATAACACTTTTCCATCAACTCATCAACTTGCCTTTGAAGCTCTTTCGTCTTCTCTGAATTGCTTCTATAGTCTGGTCGGTTAGAAATTGAAGTTGCGGGTACAAAATCAATCTGATGCTCTATCCCCCTAAATGGTGGTAGTCCACTAGGAGTATCGTCAGGGAGCACACCATCAAACTCTAACAACAAAGAAATAGCAACACTAAGCATAATATGATCAAGATCATTAGTATTAAAGTAAGACTCCTTGTACACAAGTAAAATCATTGGCTTGTTAGTGAAATATGCAGATCTGACCTCACCCTCTTTAGCATAAAAATTAGGATGTTTCTTTAGTTTTCCATACAATTCTCATCACTCTTTGTGACTTTCTCCTCTCCTCTTGTTTTACCTCCACTCTCGACCAGATTTGGGTGTTTTTGAGTTATGGTCAAATGGTCTGATTTGTTTGGAGTGTTAGCCGAATATTTGTTTGTGTATGGATGGGTGGCCGAATGGGTTGTAGTGGTTTAGGTTCTGGCCGAATCTGATGGTCTTCTTTCCCCATGTTCCTCATCCTGATTTTTTCTCCCCATCATCTCATGCTCACTTTTTAGCTTTATTTAATCATCATACACTTGTTTGGGTGTAAGAGGTATAAGAATAATAGTTTTATCATCTTTAACAATGATATATCTATTTTTAACCCTATCAATTGCCTTCCTATCATATTGTCATGGTCTCCCCAACAAGATGTGACTTGCTTGCATTGATATCACGTCGCATAGAACTTCATCAACATATTTCCCAATCGAAAATGGAACCAGAACTGGTTTAGTCACTTTCACTTCACCACTATCATTCAACCATTGCAATTTATATGGTTTAGCATTCTTAACAGTACTCAAATTAAGCTTACTAACGAGGATGGTACTATAAACATTAACACAACTTTAACTATCTATAATTAAACTACACACCTTGCTTTGTACGTAATAGTGCGTATGAAAGATGTTCTCCCTTTGTTGATTAGATTCATCTTTCTTGACCTGATCTTGAAGTGTGCGCCTTATAACCAATAAATCTGCAACCAGTAATGCTAACTCATCCCCATCACTATCCTTCATGGTGGCATGCCTTCGCAATCAGATCTGTCACTTTCAGATTCCATATCACCATCATCTCTAATAATCAAGATTCTCTTGTTTGGACAATCCGAAGCATAATGTCCGTGCCCTTGATACCTGAAACATTTAACATCACGAGTACATTTAGATTGAGTTTCAGATTTACCTTTCACACTAGTAGGGAAATCAATATTAGCCTTTTGTGGTTCAATTTTACAAGGAGCAAAGGATCTCAGCTAGACAATACCCTCTCTCTTTAGATTTGTCTTCTAAGATGATGAAGAACTCGAATTAAAAACTAGCCAAAAATGTCTCTTCCAAAGTTGTCTCTCCACTTTCATAGCCATGTGAACCATGTCCTTTAGCTCCACATAGTATTGTAGCTCAATGACATTGGCAATGTTCTGATTCAACCCATTAAGAAATTTAGCCATGATGACTTTTTATCCTCAACAATATTGGCATGAATCATTGTTATCTCTATCTTTTTGTGAAGTTCATCTACTGTCTTATAGCCTTGATTCAGACCTTGGATCTTCAGGTATAAATGTCTCTTACAAAGTTGTCTCTCACTTTCATAGCCATGTGAACCATGTCCTTTAACTCCACATAGTGTTGTAGCTCAATGACATTGGCAATGTTCTGATTCAACCCATTAAGAAATTTAGCCATGATGACTTTTTATCCTCAACAACATTGGCCTGAATCATTGTTATGTCCATCTTTTTGTGAAATTCATCTACTATTTTATAGTCTTGATTCAGATATTGGATCTTCAGGTATAGGTTTTTGTAATAGTGGTTTGGTACAAATTGTCTCCTCATTAAGACTTTCATCTCCTTCCAAGTCTAAACGGGTCGCTCCTCCCCATTCCTTCTCCTACTGATTACAATCTGATCCCACCAAATCAATGCATACTCCATAAACTCAATCATCACCAATTTTATTTTTTTGTTCAGAATAACTATGACAATCAAAACTACAATCTACCTTTTTCTCCCACTCCAAGTAAGCCTCGGATCATTTTTACCTTGAAAATTAGGAATTTTTAGTTTAATGGTGTCCAAGTCCCCATCCATATCTTCATAATTTCCCATGCCATGAAAATTAATATTCCTCCTAGCTCTGCTCGATCCAGATCTGATTCCTTAGCTAGTAGATGCAAAATCATAATTATCTTCACCCACATCTGTGTTTTCATCAACATACTCTTCAAACTTAGATTTGTTATTTCATATGGCCATATGGACCGTATTTCCTCGGCGATCAACCCTACTATTTTATTGCTTTATCGAATTCACCTTATCTTTCAGATCCTTGTACGTCCTAGACAACAAATCGAGTTGTTGGTCTATGACTCATAATTTGAAACCTATGTCAGCATTTTGTGTTGCTGATTCGTTGTTTTCAGACATCCTTTGAATCTGTAAATTTTGGTTAGTAGCACAAAATATATCCTCACACCTCTCGTGTATCACACAAAAAATCAAGGCTTTTCACTCTAATAAGCTCACTTCACCTTTTACCTCACAACTTGCTTTCTTTTGGTTCTTTAGGAACTAAAATTAACAAATCAAAATCAATATTCTTCGTAGCGCACTCTAATTATAAGTTTCAGACTCAAGACGTAATAAAAATACTGAAAGTAAAGCAAAACAAAACTACAATTATGATTTTGCGAGTAGCAATGCAAATTTATACGAATTATGGACGATACGACGACAATAAATAAAACAAAAGAAAATAATAGAGAAAACAATTACTTGACTCCTAGATAACCCAAATGTAATAGAAACAAAGAATTGGATAAAACTAAATAGTAAGGATCATGTTTTGAGACTTGACCAGAGTCTAACCTCTTACGTAATTTTTACGTAATAGAATTTAAACCCAGACCAAACGACATCGAAATGACCTCAATTCAATATTTCATATTATAATACTAAACAAATGTCAAAACTCAATTTATAGGTCATTCTCTTACTTCTAGGTACCCAACCCTTGTGTAACCAGTTTGCGACATAATTGGACCTCCAATTGAAACCTCTAGTATACGATATTAAAACAATCTAAAATTTAATATATGGTGCAATCAGAACCCCAATACATATAATTTGACATTTGAATTGATTCGAAGGTGTTTTGCTTAGGGTTCACTAAGGTAGTTTTTTTGTGGCAGAATTGAACCTCAAAATAAAATCTCAAGTAAAAAATATTAGAACAAGCCCAAATTTGATATATTATATGAACTTAAGCCCAATAGATGGATTATGAATTTTCAATTGATCCCTATGTGGTTTGCTTATGTTTCACCAGAGTAGTGTTTTTTGCGGCAAAAAATTGAATGATCCTTCAAATTTCAACTAACCTTCTATTTCACTTTTTTTTAATATACTATTATGATGAGATAGTAAGAAAGATGAAATATAAGCTTTTTTTTTGTTTAGATGGCGCAGACACGAATAACAAGGAGATGGACACACACACTGAAAAACTTTAAGGAGCACTAAAAAATGAAAATAATATAATGATATGACCTTGTTTCGAAGCCTAGCTCTAATATCACCTAATATGAACCTCATGATCACGTGGTCAAGCAACCGACAACCAAGAATGAGATATGATCTTGGAAAGCCGAAATAGGTCTGATAAGAGTGTGACACAATAGAAACCTGTCCCAAGGCACCAACACTATTGGAATGAGTAGAATGACGCCACGAAGCCAGCTAATCTTCGATAAGTTAGATCCAGTTCGTTCAAAAACTAAAGAATACAAGACACCCTCACACATAAAACTGCAAAATTCAGAAGTAATATTCATGAATGGTTGCCCAAATTCAGCTTACATGAGTTTAAATAGTTCTTGAAAAACTAACCCTAATGGACCCCTTATGTAAATTTAAATGAGGTCCACTCAAAATTGACCTAAAACCCTAAATTTGAAAGCCCATGATTAATCCAAACAAGTCTTGGATTCTAGCTGAAAACAAAGTATTAAGTAAGCCTAAACAAGCCTTGGGTTGTAGCTAACAAAATTAAATAAAACCTATAATATTAAATTCATGATCTGCCATGTGGAGAAGAGAAGTAAAATATTATAAAGTTGATTCAAGGCTTATTTATAGCCTTCCATCCAGTCCCTTAATCCTAGAGACAATAGGAAAAGTTAGCCCACATTGTTTCCAAGATGTAGTAGGACTCCTTTGTTTCCTTTATTGTCCTCACTTTATGGCCCAAATAAGGTTGTATTGGACCCCTCCTGCACATGGATAAGATTTATGTCTCCTCTTGATACTCCAATGAACTTTACAATTCTGACTTGATTGCAACCTTTAAAACCAATGCATTCAATGTTTCTTTCAATGTCTTTGTCTTAAACTAGATCATTGGACCATTTGGAACATATAATGGGTCCTTGCTGGTGTTTCTGGTTTAGTCTACATCATTTATTTTCTTCTTCTTCGACTTTATTCCTTGTGTGAAGATTTTTTTACTATTTTCGGTTCTTTTCAAAATAAAGAATATCAATGTCAATACAAAGCAAAAAAAAATCAATTATCTTGAAAATAACGTTCTAAAAGTTAAATGCATTGAAAAAAACATTTAAAATTAAATTCTTTTTGAGACGACACTGAAACATATTAGAAAAGATGCAAATACATCAAAAGCATTTTATTGTTTTTTTTCTTCTATTTTTTGGTTTTTTTACCTAAAAATACTTTTAAAAAAATTAGATAGCAATACATAAATCAAACAATAACACATAAATCTTCATCCTTACTTCTTACTAAGAATGAGATTAAAACTTGTTTAATCATTCTAAATTTCCCCACATTCATTCAACCATTGCATATGATACGATGTAACATGAGTAATAGTCTAGTTTAACTTTTTATGCTAGCAACATTAATATAACACACCTTATTTTTTATATGGTATCTAGTATGAAACATACTTTATTTTTGTTGTTCATCATCTTCTTTATTAAACTTAACATTTAAGGATCTTATAACAAAGTATTCGTTATTAATAGCATATTAAACATCGCTAACATATTTAAGTGTAGACATGCTTTCATATTTAGATTCGTCATTAGTTTACTCTTCTTCACCATTATCTCATAAAATCATAATTCTTTTATTTGGACACTCTAATACATAATGACTAAGTTTTTGACATCTAAAACACTTAATTCCCACTAATACATTTGTTGAACACTATTTCTTTATTTCACCTTTATGTTTGCAACTTGATTTTTAACGTATAAGGTTTCCGCAATTTTAAATACTATTATTCAATTTGCTTGTTCATCAAGCTAGCAATCTGAGATGAAGATGAAGAAAGAAAGGTTTGGTTATATGATTTTTTTTCTTATGATGTTTAGGCTGAAATTAGGTGATTTGTACAAGAAAATGAGGGATAAGTCTAAATGAACTCTTTGATAAGTCAGAGACGTCACCTTAGATTTCCAATCTTTCATGATTAGACGTCACACTCTTCATGATTAAGAGTGATAAGTTTGAATTTGTTCTTCACCAAATCTGGAATGGAAGAACATAGGAGAAATTCTCTGCAATTAGAAATTAAAAAGTCTTTCTTATTTTTAATAGTGATCTAATTAGAAATGACTCATAACACTCCTAATAAAAGAGGCTAAAATAAACTCAAGTCCATTAAGCTAAACAAGTCTAAAACTCAAAACAATTGCAATATAAGCCCAAATACATGAAAATAACCCAAAAACATAATTAAGAATCGGTTTTAAATGGAAATATAATATTTAGGCCAAAATACGCAACTAAAGTTGAAGATACTAAAGCCACCAAAAACCATGTCACAAGTTGTAATTAAAGGAAAACAAACAGAGTTGAACCATTTCCATTTGCTTTGCAAGCTGCCAAACTCATTGAAGCTTTAATTGCATTAATCTAACCTAAGGCATTTTATAGTCATTTCACCCTAGCTCTCTTCATTGGACCATCTGAAGCTTCATACACATTAGAAACAACCTCATCCATATTAGAATCGGTCACATGATGCATATAATCACTCTCAAGTTGAAAGTGATTTGACCTCAAATTAGAATAGGCAATCAAGTGTCCGATTTTTACAAATTACAAATTATATCCTCGCATGACAAATTTACTCGTGGTGTTGTAACTTTCAAACCTTTTCCTTTTATGTTTCATCTCATTTGAGTGACCAATTTTTTGGCATGTTGTTTGGTGGTCAAGCTTTCCTTATTGATTTAGATTCTTTTTGTTGGTTTAGGTATTAATTTGAAGCTAATTGTTTTTTAATAGCCCAAGTAAGGGTTTTTGGTAAACTTTTCCAACTATTTTGTCATGTCTACAGTTTGTCAAGTTAGCTATGTAATATTCTTGAGAGTTTGAGTTCAAACAATTTCACGAAGAATGAAGCTTTTAGATTTGTAACAACATTATTTATGTGTTGGCACTCTGTATACCAATTGTGCAGATGTTGTCATTCCTCATGTGATTCTAACAAGACATTACTACAATATTTCCTTAAACATGGTTGAAAAAACCATCTTAACCACTTGATAAACCATCTTAGCGTCGTCTATCAACCTTTTGCCTTTTTACAAGTGCCCATCCATTGACGCCAACACCATTTTACCAAACATTTCGTAGATCATCTCCCAATCATTTGTATGGGCTAAGATTGACTATTACGAGCGAGAACAAAAGTTGATCAGTGGTTCATTTACGAGTGGAGGATTGCTGGATACGATCCTCTCAACATCTCAACTAACAAGGCTTACACTTTACAGTTTTTTTCTCCATTCTGGCCATATGGTACCCCTTGTTGATGATCCTGCTATCTCATCTAGGGAATAGTAGCTGAAGATGATAAAAGTCTAAGATGATAAGATCAAGTCTTAGAAGAGACTCGATTTGGCAGAATGAAAATAAAAAAAGAATACAAAATGCCTCTTCGACTTTTGAAAAGTTTATAGTTCAATCTTTGAGCTACCTAATTGGGCAAGTAAAATGGCCATATCCATTCCCTGCACCATAGTGGGAACAACTGCTTCATAAGGGCAATCCCCAGAAAATCCAACCTTCCCGGATTTCTGGACTTTCGTTATGCAAGATTTGAACTTCTCGTGGCACTTGATGTTATTCATACCTGGAAAAACAGCATTTGTAAGACAAAATATATATATATATATATTACCAATACCTGGAAAAACAGCATTTGTAAGACAAAATATATATATATATTACCAATACCATGATGCATTGCTTGGGAGATATTACTACAAAACAAAAAAAACAAAAAAACAGTGACAGCGTTAAAACCATGCACTGTTCTGCTCTGATAAAAGTATTTCATTATAGCCTCTCAGCTCATTCCTTCTTTTTTTACTCTTTTCACATTAATAATGGGCACTCATCATACCATAATCTCTTTCTTTCCTTTGATTTTTCCTTCAAATTACAACGATATCTTTGGGCTAGTTTTTTAGCACCGGAATTGAAAATCCCCCACGACCACGTCTAAAGAAGGCCCCATGGCCATTCACCTAGTGCATTCACACGATTTTTCTTTTCTTCTTTTAGACTCTCTAGGATTCAGATGTTGAATGATGTGGGAGGAAATGCAGTCGACAACCAAGCTGAGCCTCCAAGAGTGATATAATCTATTTCGACAGCACGCTAAAGGAATCCTTCTTTATATGTGTCAGTGGCTTAGCTAATAAAATCCAAATCAGACAACTCGTCTGTCGCAAGGTCTTCTTCACCCTCTTGCCCCCTTTCATTCTCTGTTTACTGGTAAGTCAATTCACCTTGTTCTACCTGAGAGATTATTTTAAATTCTCAGAATCCTCTGAAGTGAGGAAAAGGAGAAACAGAATGGGTACAAAATGAATCACATCGTAATTTTGATTCACTTTCTCAAAGGAAAAGACTTTCTGAATGGAGCAAGATCGTAAATGTATTCCTTAAAGATTGAGATGAGTCGATGTCAGTCCATGGTGTCGAATTTTAAAAAACAGCGAGAGGCTCAGCATTCATCTTTCATCCGTCTTAGGAAGGAGTGAAAACCTCGACCTGAGCGAAAATGGGGTCTGCCCAGGATTCCGGTACCATTTTAATCGCCTCAAGATCTTTTCTACAGGCTGACCTCCTTGCGTGGTCTATAAACTTCAACCCCCCGCCCCCTTTTTTTATCCGTCAATAATCATATGAATTCAAAGCCTTGTTAAATTTTTTTACTAACTAAATTATTAATCTTCCAGAACAAAAATGGCCTTCAAAAGGCAAACATCAAATTATATTATATATATGTATATGAGGAAAAATAGTAGGGGAGGGAGAGAAAGAGGAATTTTTTCGAAGATACCTTTCTTCTCAACGCACTCATCGTGAATCTTACAACAGGCATCGACATCATCACACGGTTTCTCTCCAGGACACCCACTCCACCCAACTCCACAATACTTCCCGTATCTAATTCCAATCGCTTTTGTTCAGAAAACAAAACTGTTAATAGAATTATACTAATTAAATAGGTAAGGAATAGGGTTTTTTTTTTAATGGTACTCACAATTACAGTTCTGGGCAACACAGGTTCTACTGCATTTCACCTGAAAAAACAAATCAAAATAAATACAGAAAAAAAAAACCCATCGATTGATCCATAAACAAAGGATCGAGAGATCATCAGCTAATTAAATTACCTGAGAATCATTGCTGTTGGCGCAGTCAGCAAAGAGGGAGAGGAAGATTAATGCTAAAGCCAAAGCCACAGCGACTCGGGCACCCACAGAAAAGCGCACGCCAACGAACATATTGTTGTTTCTTCTTCAATTTCCTGCTACAGTTACAATTACAATAAAACGACTCCCTCTGGCCCGAGCGATGACGTGCTTTCCTCCAATTACCTAATGCCACGTCAACTTTACAGTGGCATTAACCCACATGTCCTAATACCATCCTCGACCAATGAGCCTAACAATACAAAACTTGTTTTGTGGTCTGTATAAAATAATTGTTTTACATTTGAAAATTGTTTCTGAATTTTTTATTTTAAATTATTTTCATATAATAATATCAAAAATAAATTTTAAAAATAAAAAATATATATTATTTTAACTCATTTCTAATTTAAAAATAATCGTATCACAATATAAATATACTATTAAAATAATGACTTTTTTTGTCACATTTTATTTTTCATTTTTAATTATTATTTTTTAAATCAATATTTTTTTCATACATTTGGAATAAATTTTTTTAAGAAATAATCATAAATGTATTGATATATATATATATATATATATACATATATATATATATATATATATATAATAAAAAAATACAAATTAATCATATTCAAAAAGTTCTATTTCACAACCAAACACAGAAAAATTAATAACATTTTGTAACGAAATAAAAAATTCCTAAAAACGAAAAATGGGAATATGAATTGAATGGGAAATATTTATAAAAATTCAAAAATCAAAACAATAAATTTCTAATAATAAGAATAATATATTTTGAAATATATATTAGTCTAAAACATAAAGATTTATCATAAATATCTTTGTTTCATAAGGATGTATAAAAAGTGTCAAATAATTTTCATTGGCACAAAATTAAATAAAAAAACTTAAAATCAAATTATTAATATATATATATATATATAAACAAAAAAAATGGCATGCATGGAATGGTCACATAAGTACAAGAGAGAGAGAGAGAGAGAGAGATGAATTATATGTCATTTCCACAAAACAAATCACTTGAAATCAAGGTTGTCACGTTTCAGTTGGTGCTCTGTTTTTTTAAATGGAACGGAATGTTAGTTTCAAAGCATTTTGACGTGCCGTTTCGGATTTGTACTGTTTATGCATATATATATAATCTAAAAATTTAATCTAAATTTAGTTTAATCCAAAAATAAAATTATTTAGAATTGTGCAGTTTAATCTAAAAAAAATACAATAAAATGATTTGTCTGAACAAAATTATGAACATGTATAATATTACAGAATGTCATCATCAATCTCGCAAGGTCATTACATTCTCTGATTGCTTTGAACTTTTAACATAATATATATAAATATGTCAAGAAACACCTCATAAAATTTCATCTCAATCTAATGGTTGAATTAAGAGATATAATTGATATTATAAAATCATTCATTATTTAAAAAAAAAAACAATATTTGGCCAAAATAGAATGGCAAAACAAAACAGGAACGTTTCGGTCGGGATTTGACCGAAATATCCGGAACAGGGTGGAATTTAAACCAAGATAAAAATGATATCGTTTTGTCTCTTTTCTTAACTAGTACAAAATATTTCGGTCGTTTTGGCCGAAACAAAACGGAATAGACAACATAACTTGAAATCCAATCTTAGTTCTATGTCAAAATCCAACTTCATCATTTTTTTTTTACCTCAATTAGCTTACAGGCTCTACTTGGTCATTCAAAAAACAATCTAATTTATTGGTAAATCACGTTCAAAGATAAATTAACAAAAAATAATCAAACCAAAAACCTTTTAATACAATCTCTTACCTAGCTCGAGTTTAAAATTAAATTATATGAGAGGGTTCTCAAAAAAACACAATCAAATTGGCCAGTCCAAAAATAAAATACCCCAATCACAAACAATTTATAAGGACAAAATTAAAAAAAAATAAATAAATTAATAGAACAAAGAAACCTTTCGACCTAACTTATTGCCTAACTTATGTTTAAAATTAAATCATGTGATAGTTGGTTTGTCATGACCTACATCGTGGATGAAAGTAAAATAAAAACTAAAGATCATATTATGGGAAACAAAAAAGATGAAATAAAAAAGGACTAAAAACACAAATAAAAAAAGAGAAAAGGCATTTTCTTTACTATGTAAAGAAAGTGCAACTGTTTTGGTATATTTAATTAATAAATGGTAGTGTATAAATTTAAGAAAAAATAATTGTTGTCATTTGAACTATATGCCTAAATCTTGTTATCATTTAGTAAATAAGCCTAAACAATAACAACTTTGTGGCCTTGTCACCTTTTGGTTTGTGGTCCAAACAACAATAGCTATATTGTTTACGCTTGGCACAATAAACTATACCTTTTTTTCTAACATATTCCAATATATTATTTTGAGTTTTGAGTAGTTAGAACGACACATTATACGTCATCTACGCACACAATATTTTTCATAACTAAATGATATGTTTCTAACGGATTCTTTGTGGGTATAAACTTGCATAAAAATTGCTACCAATTAGTCATAACATCAATCTTCATGTTCAAGGTGAGCTGACATGACCACAATCTATAAATACCTTAGGTCAATAAGTAAATGAATATGTTCTTCAACTCAATATTTCTTATATAGTCATTTACTCTAAATATTTTTCTCTCATATATGTACTAATTTAAGCATAAAATAATCCCTTGTTCCATGTAGATTTGTTTTTCAAGCGAACTTTCACCAATAGTAAAGTCTAAGAACTAGGCCCGGGAATGTAGATATTAGAAATCCTAATTTTTGTATGAAGTTTTTATCCATTTTCATAAGTGTCACATCTATAGGAACTAAACAAAAAGCCAATTACTCCTTTTTATTATTCACTAGAACACTTTTCATGGATTAAAACCACCAAGACAAGGTAGAGTAACTAATTTCTTTACCATAGGGATCCAACACCCCTAGGTCTTTAACACTCCCCCATCAAGTATATGTTCTCAATGATAGTGTCACAACGATACAACTACATCTTCACATACTTTATCCCACGCAACAACGAACACAACCAAGTGTACAATAAAAATGCTAATTCTATAAAGAGACATGGTATAATGACATAACAAGCAATGTTTGCACACATTTACATAGCTCAATTTTGGATTATTCCTCTAAATCTATCCATAATAAAATATAAAGGGCTCGCGTCGACAAAAAAATCAAGGTAGAAATTTTTGACTTTTTGAGAGCCCGACCGTACCTATTCTCTTTTATGCCCAAAAATGAAGGAAAATACAAATGCAAGGCTAAAATAATTTATTATTGGATAAATCACCTTAAAAATAAAGTCGAGAGGCATAATTATATTTTTATGAGCTAGTTTGATTTAATCGTCGGCCAATTTAAAGTGTAATTATGTTTAAGAATTCATTTAGGGCCCAGTTGAAGGATTTAATTAAGAGTAAGGACTTAATTAAACCTTAAATTGATCAAATTAATTTTATTAAGGGCTTAATTGGTGAGAGATTTAGTTTGGAAGCCTAATTTGAGTTAAATTGCGAAGCTCGTAATTTCAGAGAAGAAACTTTTTTGTGTGAAATTATAAGCAAGAATTGAATAAAAACATTGTTCTTCCTGGTTTTCCAGTCGAAAAACTCCCTTTTGTCACAACCCATTTTTTTAACTGTATATTTTATATTTTTACAAAACAAAAAACTTGTGTCATGTTGGCAACCATGCCTTGCAACCCACCTGCCTGCACTGCAACACACCTTCATTTGGACATCACTTTCATGCCCTACAACCTGCACATTTAGTCTATAAAAGGGGGGAGACGACACAAAAAACACACGTAGATAGGAGACGACAAAAAATTTATAGAAAAAATAACAAAGCTAAGGGAGGAAAAAATAACACAGTGGGTAGTAGCATTAAATAGACACAGAGACAAACAACCAATCACAAGCAACCATAAAAAATTGACAGACCCTCATCCTCTTCCTTGGCACCTGCAAAATTCTCACCCCTCGGCACCGACAAGGACTCCATCACTAGCAGCTCTCTCTCTCTCTCTCTCTCGCTCTCTCTCTCTCTCTCAGTCGGTAGCTCTTTCTCTAATAAAACCAATCATGTCGGCATCTCTCTCTCTTTTAGTAGTAGTCGACCGATCACCTTGCATCATCTTCCTCTACACCGATGGCTTCTTCTCCACGCCAAAGCTCCACCATGACCTCCAATGATGAAGCAGTAGCAACGCAAATCAGACATATTATGTCGCTCCTCCTGGCCACCACTGGGTACCATTTCTTACGTCATCACCATAGAAATAACCACCTCGGTCTATTCTATACGGTGGTAGTGACAGGTAAGCCTCTCATCATACTTGGCTAACCACCATGTTACTATTCATATAACACATGAATAGTGTAAAAGTAAATTATTTCACTCTACACTGTTCACGCAGTACATGAACAGTGCAACATTTAGTTATTTTTTATTTCTTTGATTATGGCTTAAGCTGGACTATTCTTGTCCCAGCTCAATTAGCTGGGTCGGGTCCTACCCGAGTCCAGCAAAGATGGGCCTTTTGGCGCAACTTGGCCAGGCCAGGCCAAGCCAGGCTAGAATTTGCTTCTTTTTTTTAAAAATATAATATAAAAATCATGTTTCTTAAAAAAACAAGAAATTAGTTGTTTTTGTGCATACGACTGAATTCCAAGGTTTTTCCAAGCATATTTTTGTTAAATAAATATCTTTCATGTTTTGAAATGACCAAAAACACTAGTGATCCTTAGTTTAGAAAATCCTTAAACACCTTTTGAGCCTACAAATATCTTTTTTTTTTCATTGTTAACAACTTGAGCCTATATTACAAGCTTAATAAAACCCTTTCTAATCAAATACAAACAATTTGGATTGATAGACAATGCTTTTCCATTTCGAAACAAGTCTTACAGATGCTTCACAAGGCTTGATTAAAACCTTTTGACATGTGAACAAGCATCATTTCACATTCCCGTGAAAAAGCAATATAAAACCCGACAATGAGATCACTTGAATTCTTTCTAGAACAAGTTTCTTTAAACAAATATAAAAAAGGAAAGATGTTGTTGTACCTGGAATTACTTTGAAATTTTTAAAAAAATTATATGAAACCAAACTTTGTAAGCAACCAACCCTTTCTTGCAAATACTTGAAGCATAAAACACTTGTGGGGCATGACCAGACTAGGGGACAATCTAAAATACAACTAGCTCTATCATTCCTCTCTTGAGAAAGGAAAGATGTTGAACAAAACTAAGGAACTTTAAGCAAAAAGGGTGCATATGGATATGTCGAAGGTCTGTTCTATCCAGAGATCAAAATCATAAGTTGCAGCTCAAGTAAGTAGAAGCTAGAAGCCATTAAAACTAGAGATCCAAACCCCGAAAAGAGAATACAATGAAAAAGAAAGAGGACCCTTGTTTCTCAGGTGAGTATATATGCATCATCATGCATTGCATCCCACTAAGAATCTAGGAAATGTTTAGAAGGATTGTAATTTATGAACCTAGTAATAATTTTATGTAAGCCTTCAAGCTCTCACCCCTCTCATTTTCTTAAGTGTGCATGTGAGTCCTTAACCAAACAAACAATGCGCTTTTCATCCTTACCTCTTTCCTAAATTTGGGTGTCATCATGCATTCCATCTCCACTAGAAATCTAGGAAATGTATTAGAGGGATTGTAATTTACAAACCTTCATCATTTTTGTGTACGTCTTCGAGTCGTCATCACTTTCACTTCCTTAAGTGCACTTATGAGCCCTTCATCAACACAAATAGAGTGTTTCAACCTTATATTCTTCCTTATTTTGGTGTGTTTTTTAGTCATCAATCAACCCAGAGAATGTGTCTGTCAACATTATTATCCTTTTTCTCATGCGATTGCGCTTTCTAGCCATCAACAAAGATAGCGTGTTATCAACCCTATCTCCTTCATCCTTATTCAAGGATGCTTTTAGACCTCAATCGACTAAGATGATGCACTATTCAACTCTATTTCCCTCCTCGTTTAAGTGTGTTTCCAAACCCATGAACAAAAATACTGTGTTTTTCAACCCTATTTTCTTCCTATTTTGAGTATGTTTACTAGCCCTCAACCATCAATTAAGATAGTGCGCTTTTCATCCCTATCCTCTTTGTTTGAGTGCGTTTTCCAACTCTTAACCATTAACTAAAATTGTGTGTTTTCCAGTCCTGTTTCTCTTTACCTTTTGAGTGTGGTTTTCCAATTCTAACCATCCATTAGCATAATGCATTTTTTAGTCGTATCTTCTAGCCTGATTTAAGTATGTTCTTCAACCTTCGAACATTAATTAAAATAGTGCATTTTCTAACTTTATTTCTCCTATCTGAGTGTGTTTTCCAACCATCAACCATCAACTAAGATAGTGCGCTTTCTAGCCTTCAACCACCAAATCAGATAATGTGATTTCTAGCCATCAACCAACTTAAATAGTGTGCTTTCCAGCCTTCAACCACCAACTCTAATAGTGTGCTTTTGCATCCCTAAACCATAGATCATAGATAGCATGCTTTCTAACACTATCTTTCATTCCATTAAATCTTCATGGGTAGGTCATCCATTGAAATAGGACCAACTTCGAAATTTTAACCAGCTTTACCCTGACATTTTCATCTAGTACAACGAGACCATTTCTTGTGTCTTCATAGAAATCATCATCTTTTCATCCTTTGAGTGTTCTATTTAGACCTCAATTTTTAGATAGTGCACTTTCTAGCCCTATTCTACCCTCATTTTCACTTCCGGATGGATTAACCCACCAACCTGCATTGCAACAAACCTTTTTCTAGACATCACTCATATGCCCTATAACTTGCAAATTTAGTTTATAAAAAGGGGGAGACAATACAAAAACACACACAGATATGGGGTGGCAAAAAATTTGTATAAAAAAATAACAGAGCAGAGGTAGGAAAAAATAGCATAATGGGGGGAGTAGCATGAAATAAGATAGAAACAAATTGAACACAATGAGGGATGAACATAGACATAACAAGCAACCATAAAAAATCGACTGCCTCTTGTCCTCTTCCTCGGCATTGGCATGAATGTCACCCTTTGAACCGGCAAGGGCTCCATCACCAGTAGAAACTCTTTCTCTCTCTCCCAACCAGTAACTCTATCTAAAAAAACAATCACATCGACAACTCTCTCTCCTTTAGCAGTAGCCGGCTACCACCTTGTGTCATCTTCCTCATCACTGACAATTTCTTCGCAATGATAAAAGCTCCACCGTGACCTCCAGTAGCATCAACAAGCTCCGATGATGAAGCAGCAACTGCACAAACGAGCCCTCTTGCATTGCTCCTCCCGACCACCATAGGCCACCATTTTTGACACCACCACCACAGGAAGAACCACTTCGCCATCCTCTACCCAGCGGTAGTGATAAGTGACCCTCTCATAAAACTTGGTCGACTGTTGCAATGTCACGGTTGCACAAATTAATTACCCTAACTTAAAACACAGGATAGTATAGAGCAAGCAAGGGGTCGATCCCACGAGGAAGTTTCAAGTTAGATTTTCATGTTGTACGTCATGTGATTGGGGGGATTTGGTTTGTGATTATCTAAACTGTGACAGCAATTAAACTAGCAAACAAAATCAATTAAAACCAAAACTTATCAAGAAAACAAACCTTGGTCACAAGCATACATCCACCTACGGAAATTAGAACCGATCCTTCAAACAAAAAAATGCAATTTATGTTATGAAATTTTATCTTTTCTTAACGTGATTAATTAACGGGTCCATCGTATAACTAATCCTAACCAACAAACAATCAAAGTGTCCGGACTAATGATTCAATTTAATGGTAGCTTTAAGAACTAGATAATTTTATCAAGATTAACATACAAGTTGTCCGCAACTTGTGTCAATTTATTCATATGCTCTCCCTAAGTTCAATAATGTAGTTCCGACACAATTATCAAACTTAGTTGCTTCACAAGTTCATATATCACAACTCCGGTTTTGATATTAAACTTAGCAATAGATTGTTCACAACAATAACTTAGAGTCCGCTCTAGCAATCATCAACAACAATCATAGGAAAACAATCATACTCATTCATAACATAAACTGAAAATAGAAGGAAAAATAAATTTCACGGTTCTTGAAATCCGAAGGTTTTTGTGTCCTTGCAACCAAGCAAAAGAGTCTAGCCTTGCATGTTTATTGAACAACTAAATAAAGAGATGGAAGAACACATGATTTAGGGTTTGGAGGAGGAAGATTTTTTGTTTTTTTTGTGCTGGCCGCCACTTCCTTGCTCCTCTTCTCCTTTATATATGCTTAGAAACCCTAGTGTCTATTTTACAAAATAGTCCTTCATTAAGTTGGCAGAATTTAGTTGTCCCTTGTAAAATTCATATCTCATTCATATCACATTTTTTTGAGCTGCAATTTGGAGCGTTTATAGGCCTTTGAGTCTTGAATCCACGAAAATTGAGTTTGCATCAATCGGACTTTTGTAGCTCGAGATATTGAAGTTGGAATGAACAAAGGTCGATATCGGCAGATTGCAAGATTTGACTTCGAAGGCTACGATTTCCATGATCTTCCTTATTTTATTTCTTTTCCTTAGATTTCCATAAATTTATCGATGTTAGCTTTTGAATGCCACTGGAATCACTTCCTTTCGATCTCTAGAGCTTCCACTCTACACAAAACACCGACTGAAGGTCAAATATGTCAATCATCTCCAATTACCTCCTTTTTGCATCTTTCATCCAAAAATGCCTTCAAAATATAAACAAAGAAAATCAAGGCATTTTATACATAAAACATCTGCAAAACACTACGTAAATATGGATGAAATTATCAAATAATATGGTCACATCATCGATCACCCTGTTAATGTTCATATAACACGTGAATAGTGCAACAATTTAGTTTTTCTTTTCTTTTCTTTGATTGTTTCTTGGGTCGGTTGTTCCAAGGCCAACATAGATGAGTCTTTTAGCTTAACTTGGTTAGGCCAAGGCCAAACCAATTTTTTTAAAAAAATATATAATATATAAAATCTCATTTTTAAAAACAAATAAAAAATATGTTGTTTTCATGCATATGACCGAATGCCAAAGTTTTTCCAAGAATATTTTTTGTAAAAACAAATATAACATATTTCTCATGTTTTGAAATGAAAATTGGATATCGTAACTAGTTTATAATTATTTGTTGGAATTTGGCCAAACTATCAAAAAAAAATTATTTTGTTTTATCTATTGGAATGTAAAATTATATTATAGAGTACATGCGCAGATAGTAAAAAAAGGGTTTTTGAAATGCAAGGTAAAAACTTTAAACCTCAGAATGGTTAGGTTTTCAACCTGTAAGGTAAAGACTCTCACGGAGAGAGATCTACCATAAGCCTTAGAAAAGACCAAACGAATAAAAAATATGACTTATAAAAAACAACTAAAAAAACAATGCAGTTTACCCTAAGTATGATGCACTGGGGATGACTCGTCTCCTTGAATCACAAATCCATATATCCTACTCCACAAATACAAGCATCACTGAAACTTGGCACAAGAGACTTGGGCATTGTCATCTCCAGCGAATGCTGACAATGAAGAAGAATGAAATGATAAGAGGATTACCTGCTCTTGCTGATCAAATGCCGAATTGTCATGCTTGTCAATTTGGCAAACAAAGGAGATTGCCTTTTCCTAGATCTTCTTGGAAGGCATCTCAAAAACTGCAGCTCCTCATTCACACGGATGTAGCAGGACCTCAAAGAACACCATCACTGAAAGGTAGTCTCTACTACATTGTGTTCATTGATGATTTTTCAAGGATGTGCTGGATTTTTTTCTTGAAGTTCAAGTCAGAGGTTGCTGGAATCTTCTGGAAATTCAAGAAGATGGTGGAAAACCAGAGTGGCTGCAAGATTCAAAGCATAAGATTGGATAATGGGAAGGAGTATACTTCAGCAACATTTAATAAATTCTGTGAAGAAGCTGGAATTGAACATCAGCTCACTGCTCCTTACACTCCAGAGCAAAATGGGGTTAGTGAAAGGAGAAATAGATATGTAATGGAGATGGCTAGGTGTATGTTGCATGACAAGGAGATGCCTAAAGAATTCTGGGTAGAGGCTGCAAATACAACAGTATTTCTTCAAAATCAACTTCCAGCCAAGTTTTTGAATGAAAAAACACCATTCGAAGTCTGGTATGGATATAAGCCTTCACTGAATTTTCTTAAAGTATTTGGCAGTGTGTGTTTTGTCCATGTCCCTCAAGTCAAGCGTGACAAGCTTGATAAGAAAGCAATTTCAGGCATATTTGTGGGATACAACTTAGTCTACAAAGCATACAAAGTGTATCATCCACAAACAAAGAAGATTTCAATTACAAGGGATGTACATTTTAATGAAGATGAGCAATGGGACTGGAAGAACCTTCAACAGAGCACTCCTTTTGCAGATCAAATAGTTCCTCGGTGGCAGAATGAACTAGAAGATGATCCTCTAATTAGGGGTACAAGGCTGCTGTCAGACATTTATCAAAGATGCAACATTGCATTTTATGAACCTGCTACATATGAAGAGGCACTCAAAGATAGCAAATGGAAGAAGGCCATGGAGGAGGAGTTGTCAATGATTCAGAAATACAATACCTGGACATTGGTTGATAGACTTGAAGGCAGAAAGGTTATAGGAGTAAAGTGGGTATATTGAACGAAGCTGAATGCAGACAACTCCATCAACAAACACAAGGCCAGGCTTGTTGTTAAAGGATATGCTTAGATTTTTTGTGTTGATTATTCTGACACGTTTGCACCTGTTGCTAGACTAGACACAATCAGATTGCTGCTAGCAATCACAGCGCAGAAGGGGTGGAAAGTGTTTCAGTTAGATGTAAAATCAGCCTTCTTAAATGGCGTTTTTCAAGAAGAAATATATGTGGAGCAGCCGGATGGATTTGTGATTCAAGGAGCAGAGAATAAGGTCTACCTTTTGCAAAAGGCTCTCTATGGGCTGAAGCAAGCTCCTAGAGCTTAGTAGAGCCGGATTGATGAGCATTTGCTAAATTTAAGCTTTGTAAAAAGCTTATCTGAGGCCACTCTGTATGTCAAAGTAAAGGAAAATGATATTCTTATAGTGTACCTTTATGTTGATGACCTTTTGGTGACAGGAAGTAATGAATTGCTGGTTGAAGAATTCAAACAAGAAATGATGAATGTGTTTGAAATAACCGATCTTGGTCTTATGACTTATTTTCTTGGAATGGAGTTCAAGCAAAGTCAGAATGAAGTCTTCATCTGCCAAAGAGTGCAAAGCAACCAGCACACCAATGAACCAAAAGGAAAAGCTGAGCAAGAATGATGGGGCAGATAAAGTTGATGAAGGATACTTTAGAAGCATGATTGGATGCTTAATGTATCTTACAACAACAAGGCCTCATATTCTATTTGTTGTAAGTCTCTTATTTCATTTTATGCATGGTGCTAGTGAATTACATTTAGGAGCAGCAAAAAGAATATTAAGGTATGTTAAAGGAACTGTCAGCTACGGGGTTAAATTTGAGAAGTGTCAACAAGTTCCCTTACGCAAACTCTCACATACCATTAGGTTTTCTAGTAAACTTACTACTAGGTGGCGACTCCTAAGAATTATAGTCGTAACTTTACGACTATACAACCCTCATTTTACTGTGAGTAGTCTCCTTTACGGGGATGGCAATGCACGAAGCGCGGAAAAAAAATCATCATGACACACATCATTCTTATAAAGACAATCTAAACAATCTATTCACCAATAATATTCATTCAAGGCTTACACACCATAAAAGACTTGAGTGTGACAAAAGCTCCACGGACTGGTGAGAAAACATATGCCTTAATAGCTGAGAGAATCCCTATTTTGTAATTGAATATTGTTCATGCAACCATATTATTTATAGTCTTCCCATATTTAATTAGTTTTTTGCCCATGTTTTATATATAAAATACCTTAATATTCTTTGTTTTATGTTTTGAAGGTAATTTTGGATAAAGATTCAAAAATGAGGAAATTGATAGATGCGACTTCCAATTGATGTTTTGTGTAGAGCTTGGGCTATAAAGGTCAAAATAAAGTGATTAGTTGATGTTTCTTTATTACGTTATTTTCATTGATTATTTGATAACTCGGTACCTTGCCTTTAAGAACATAAGTAAGGAAAAAGTGAGGTAAAGGGCATAACAAGATTATTATAGTGAAAATCTTGAATGAATTGTGTGAGACATGAATGGAGAAACATTAAATTGATTGTAAGCACATGAGGAAATATATAAGAAAGTTTCTTTATTACTAACCTTTATTGCAGCTACTCATAATGACTTAAAAAACATGACACAATAAAAAACATAACATAAGTAGGTTGGATGTAGTGATGGTGGATTTGATGGACATAGTGGATAGATTGTGTAATAAGATTGTCATAACCCATTTCTGGGTTATTCCCCAAATTCTACCTAAATTCAAATAAAAATAACAAAAAAAAAGGCTGATGTTGGTAGAAAAATCATGGAAATTTTGGACATTTTTGAGCTCGATCATACTTCTTTTATGCCAAAAAATAAAGAGACATGCAGATTCAAGGCTAAAATATTTTATTATTGGATAAATCTATGTAAAAATTAAGTCGAAAGGCATAATTATATTTTTATGGGTCAGTTTGATTTAATTACCGGAAAATTTAAAGTGTAATTATATTTAGAGATTAATTCAGAGCCCAATTGAAGGAATTAATTAAGCACAAGGACTTAATTATACTTTATATGGGTCAGATTAATTTTATGAAGGGCTTAATTGATGAAAAAATAAGTTTTGAAGCCTAATTTGGGTTAAATTGAGAAAAATAGAATTTTCAGTGACAAAACTTTTTGGTTGAAATCGGAAGTCAAAATTGATGAAAAAAACATCATTATTACCGATTTTCCCATAGAAAATCTCCTTTTTGTCACAACCCACTTATTTCAATTTTTCAAAAAGAAAAAAAGGTCGAGGCAATACCGGAAGCCATGTTGCGCCAATGTCGACAACCATGCTGCAACCTACTCCCACTCCCACTCCTGCAACACACAATACACCATCCCTGGACATCACTCCCATACTACAAATTGCATAAATTGAGTCAACAAAAGGGGAGCAAATTTACATAAGATGGGGGAGACGATTGCTAAAGTAGGGAGAGGATATAATATACAAACAGGGAGACCATTTAAACTAGAGAGAAACACTAAAAAAATACATAGAGACTGCACACAACAGGGACGACAGGGATGATGCCGTGACTAAAAACTTGCACATGACAACCACCAACTTTTCCCTTGGTGCTGACAAGACAACATCACCGAAAGCAACAACCAGGAACAGTGAGTCACCATACGCTAGCATCCCTATCTCTCTCCCTTACAACATCATCTCTCTCTCTAAAACTAGTTATACCCAATTCTCTCTCTCTCTCCTCCAGCTAGCTCCTAACGAACACCGGTTTTCCCCTCGGCACCGACAGTTCTCCCCCATGCCAGCAACTCTCTCCGTTGTTGGAGATTAAGCTATTAATTTAAGTCAACAACAACACATGCATAATAGATAAAGTTGCGAAGAGAAGTAGAAGTTGCAGTCAATTGTTGTTCTTAAAAATGAATAACTACCATATGTGATTCTGTTATGTGCAACAAACTCTAGAACTACGAAGAGAATTTGTAATTGAATTTTCTAGATTAGACAGTTAGAATGTGTCTAGAACATGCACTTCATGTGATTTATCCTCAAGAGTATAAAAGAGGCATTTCATCACACAATTGTAATACAATACATTTTCATACAAAAATTACTTATCTATTCTCTGTAGAAACTCTCTCTTCTTGAATTCTTCTTGCTTCTTTCCTTATTAGTAACTTAAACCAATTATTAAAAGACATAAAAAGTTAATGCTGGCAAAACCAGCTCTTCTTTTCCAGCTCCGGCAACGCAACGCAAGCAACCATGGCGAAGCAGCAGGGACAAACTATAGCATAAACAGGCAGCTTCCGGCGCTGATGCGACCATATTATTTGATAGTTTCATCCATATTTACCTAGTGTTTTGCATATGTTTTGTGTATAAAATGCCTTGATATCCTTTGTTTTATGTTTTCAAGGCATTTTTGGATGAAAGATTCAAAAAGGAGGTAATTGAAGCTAATTTACAGATTTGACCTTTAGTCGGTGTTTTGTACAGAGCAGAAGCTCTAGAGATCGAAATGAAGTGATTCCAGTGATATTCAAAAGCTAACATCCATAAATTTATGTAAATCTAATGCAAAAGAAATAAAATAATGAAGATCATGGAAATCGCAGCCTTCAAAGCCAAATCTTGCAATCAATCGATGTCAACCTTTGTCTATTCGAACTTCAATATCTGGATCTACATAAGTCTGATTGCTGCAAACCCAAATTTTTTGGATGCAGGACTCAAAGACCTATCAACGCTCAAACTTTCAGATCCAAACGATGTGTTATGAATACAATATGAATTTTAGAAGGGACACCTAAGTTCTGTCAACTTAAGAAAGGACTATTTTGTAACATAGATACTAGGGTTTCTAAGCATATATAAAGGAGGAGAGGAGCAAGGAAAGCAAACAACACACAAATCTTCCTCCTCCAAACCCTAAATCATGTTTTCTTCCATCTTTTTATTTAGTTGTTCAATAAACATGCCAAGGCTAGACTCTTTTGCTTGGTTGCAAGGACACGGAAACCTTCAAATTTCAAGAACTTTGAGATCTATTTTTACCTCAATTTTTCAGTTTATATGATGAATATGTTTGTTCTCCAATGCTTATTTTCCTATGATTGTTTATTTAATTGCTAAGAGCGGACTTGAAGTTATTACTGTAGACAATTTATTGCTAAGTTTGATAACAAAACCGGAGTTGTGATATATGAACTTGTGAAGCAACTAAGTTAATAAATGTAGAGGATCTACATTATTAATCTGAGGGAGAACATTCAATCAAACTAAACATATATTGAATCAAATTACTAGGTCGAACACTGTGGTTGTTTGACGGTTAGGGTAGGTTATACAGCAGATCCGTTAACGAATCAATTTTAAGAAGAGATAAATATTCAGAATAGAAATTTATGTGTCGTTTCCATGATCAGCTCTGATTTATGTAGGTGGATGTTTATTTGCGATCAAGGTTTGCTTTATTCATAAATTTCAGTTTTATATAATTTTTGCTAGTTTGCTTAAGCCTAGCCTAGAAAACTTCCAAACCCCCCAATTGCATAACATATAGCTCAAAAATCTAAACTAAATTGTCCTCGTGGGATCGATCCCTTGCTTGCTCTATACCATCTTGTTTGATTTGTTTTAAGTTAGGGTAATTAATTTGTGCGATCGTGACATCGCAACAAATTTTGGCGTCGTTGCCTGGACGTGATTTTAGTTGATTCTTGTGCTCTTGTGTTGTGCTGTGATTTATTCTACTTGCTATGATTTTTATTTATTCTAAAAAAAAAGAGAAAACATATTTGTATTTGCGGCGGTATTGTTCAAAATAGATGTTTTGGTGGAATTAGGTATTAAAAGTTTGTTTCTTGAAGTAAAACTACATTCGGAGAAGAACTAGTGACCTATGGTCACTAGCCCCACGTTATCTAGGCCAAATTCTATCGTTTGCTAAGGTTTATGGACATTTTTAGTTTTCTAGCGTAGGATCCTATTGCCTATTGCGTTGTTTTCAATCTCTTGTGTGCTTCATTTCTTTTGAGTTTTCTTTGCGATTTATGCTTGTAACCCGTTCTATTAATCAAAGTCATCAAGTGCAGGTTGATCTCGAAATAGAAAACACTTTACACAGGTTATGAAAGGAAGCTCGTGTCAACATCATGGCTCTTGCACGACAACAAACACTCAAGGAGCTTGTTGCTCCTAACGTGGAAAACCAACCATTGTGCATAACATAGACAATAATGTGAACTTTAAACTCAAATCTAGTTTTATACATTTGTTGCCAACATTCAATGGTCTTACAGGAGAAGATCCTCACACTCATCTTAAGGAGTTCCACATGGTTTGTGTTGGCATGAAACCGATTGTAGTTGAAGAGGAACAAGTTAAGTTGAAAGCTTTCTCTTTCTCTTTAAAATGGGCAGCAAAAGCATGATTTTTCTATTCTCCCAGGTTCCATTGACACTTGGAATGACATGAAGAAGATTTTTCTTGAAAAGTATTTCCCAGCATCTTGAGTTGCCAACATAAGGAAAGAAATATGTGGAATTTGACAATTTCATGGAGAGACACTTGCTGAGTATTGGGAAAGATTTGAGCTATTGTGCATTCAATGCCCTCATCATCAAATACGATTAGCTGCTCGTTCAATATTTTTATGAAGGATTGATGCCTACTAACCGTAGTATCATTGATGTTGCAAGTGGAGGGGCATTGGTAGATAAGACACCCGATGTTGCACGCCAATTAATCTCAGACATGGCAGCCAACTCAAAACAGTTTGGCACCCGTGGATACTTCTCAAACAAACGAGTGAATGAGATAAGTATTTCTAACCTTGAGAATAAAGTTAATGATCTTACTTCTCTTGTGTGTTCTTTGGCTTGTGGAAATGTACAGCAGGTAAAAGTTTGTAGCATATGCTCACTACAAGGACATGCTTTGGATATGTGTCCAACAATGCAAGAAGATTACATGGAACAAGCGAATGTGGTTGATGGAACATTCAATGGACAAGCCTAGCGTAAGTATGATCCCTTTTCTAACACGAACACTCCTGAATGGAGAGATCATCCCAACTTCTGCTACGGGAATCCACCTCAACAAGGCAATCAAGGGAGACAATTCCATGCCCATGGATTTCAACCATAACCCCAACAAAATTATCAAGCGAGACAGCCCCCTCCGTTCACCAACTCCAATGTTATGGGGTCATCATCCAGTGATGATCTTCGTGAGATGATGAAAACTTTGGCTTCTAACACTGTGACCTTGCAGCATAATGTCATGTCTTTTCAATAAGAAACAAGATCAAGTATTCATAACTTGGAGAAGCAAATGGGGAAAATAGCTTCAAGTATGGGCAAACTGGAAACACAAATGAATGACAAATTGCCCTCCCAAGCATTGAATCCAAAAAAGAATGTTAATGCAATCATGCTGCAAAGTGGGAAAAACTTGGAGAAAACAAGTCAGAACAAGTTGAGATGGAGGAAGAAGAAGAGATAGAAACTAAATTGAGTAGCATGAAGAAACTTACTCCTTCTTCACAAAATGAGACAACGATGACCACTCCAAAGGTAACTCCTAACTCATTGAATTCTAATTTTAAAAAAATTCCACCCTTTCTTGTGAACTCTTCTAGGACTAAGAAAGAAGACAAAGAAAAAGAGATTTTAAAGTTTTTCAAGAAAGTTGAACTCAACATTCCTTTGATTGATGTTATCAAGCAAATTTCCAAGTATGCTAAATTTTTTGAGTTGTGCACTACCAAAAGAGCTTTCAAACTGAAAGGTCATGAAATGGTAATTATGGTAGAAGTCGTATCTGTTGTTGTTCAAAAGAATATGTCTTTAAAGCAAAAAAAACCTAGGTGCGTTTACTATCCCATGTGTTATTGGCAATGCTAGTTTTAAAAGGGCTCCATACAATTTAGGTGCATCCATTAGTGTTATGCCTAAACATGTTTATGATTCTCTTAGTTTAGAGCCTTTGAATAAAACCAACATTGTAATACAACTTGCAGGTCGTAGTTTTGTTTACCCACTTGGTGTGATAGAAGATGTCCTAGTCAAAATTGATAGCTTGCTAATTCCATGTGACTTTTATATTCTTGATATGGAGCATAATTCTTGTGATTCCAATACTCCTATATTGTTTGGGAGATCGTTCTTGAAAACTGCCAATACAAAGATTGATTATGGTAAGGATACTTTGTCTATGGAGGTAGGGGATGAAAAGATTGAATTTAATTTTCATGATGCAATGAAATATCCTTATAGCAATGTTTATTCTATCATATGTTATGACAAAGTTGATTAGTGTGTGCAACAAGTTTATGATTTTGATTGTGTGGATGGATTAAGTGTAGTTTTGAGCTATGGCTATTATTTTATCCAATTGGAGGAGATAGAGAGGCACATATGTGTTCCCCAAAATGTGCATGAAGCAAAATTGACTTTGCAAGCTTTGCAAACCGTTCCATTGTTGAAATTACAAGTTTAGATATTAATAAAGTACTCAAGGTCAATGGGCATCGATTGAAACCTTTCTATAAAAGTTGGACATCAGAAATCACTATTTCTATGAAGAATGAGCATGCCATGCCATATGTCGAGCCAATGAGACAAAACACAAGCGCTTACTAGGAGGCAACCCAGAACACAAAAAAAATCAGATTTGTCTTCTTTTTCCCTTATCCTTTTCTTTTATTTTCAACATTGAGGACAATGTTGTGTTTTAAGTGTGGGGGTATTAGGAAATGTTATTTTTTTTATTTTGGTTTTATTTATTTTTCCTAAAAAAGAAAAAAAAAAGAAAAAGAGAAATCTATGATTGATCTTTATGAACTCCCATTGGTTTATGAGAATATGAGTATTATGTGTGAAAATTAAGTGCGATAGATGAATATATAAATTGAATGAATGAGTGTGCATGCAACTTTTAATGTTTAATTAGTTTAGGATTTGACTCTGAAAATATGTCATGTTGACTTTATAGTGTTATACCAATGTAAGCTTTTGAGCCTTCAACATTATATTCTTTGATTGTTCTTTCTTTCAATGATATATATCTCTATAACTTGCTTCATATCTTATTGAGATTACATTCGAATTACATAGATGCATGAAGATGATAAAGGCATTAGGAATTTTAACCGGTTAAGCCAAAAAGTCAACCTCAAAATATATTATCTTTATTGAGCCCCTTTTGAGCTTCTTTATCTTTTCTTTGCTTTATCCATGTATAAGCCTTAAACTTTTATATGTTTTCCTCTTTTCCCCTGACCAAGGATTAGTAGAGCATATACTTGTGATATCTCATGGAATTATGGTTGCAAATGATGTGAAAAGAAAGAAGAAGTGATCTTTGATGAAAAGATGGGCAAAGTTGCCAAAATTGAAGAACAAAAAAAAAGAAAAAAAAAAGAATAGAAATGAGCTTGAAATCGAAAGTAGCTAAGCATTGATGCTTAAAGATTGAAAATTGATGTGTTTTAATGGAATATCTTGTTTGAAATATCATTTTTCAGAATGCTCTACTTATTTGGTTTGAACCATTTCTTTTACTCTCTTTTACCTCACCTTAACCTTAGCCCCATTACAACTAGAAAATAAGACCTTTTGATTCATGCATGGTTTGTAATATTTTAGTAATGGAGATGGGATTGAAGAGCAAGCTTATGGTAGAACATATTCATTGATTGAATTTGAGAGATTTAAACATATAAGCCCTAAACACATGAGTGTTGGAGTGTATATTAGTGAGAGGACCTATCACTTTGGCATGGCATAGATTTCTTTTAAATCCCGAAGAGTAATTGAGTTTTGAAGTTTGCATGTAAACAAACTCATGAAGATTTATGTTCTTTATCCTTCTCGATTGTATTTTTATTTATAATGCTTGAATTCTTGGATATTGATGAGAGATTAAGAGATTGGTCATGGTTATTTTTAATTTAAATTTTTTTACCTATCCTTTCTCGAGGACGAGCAAGAGCTAAGTGTGGGGGTATTTGATGCGACCATATTATTTGATAGTTTCATCCATATTTACCTAGTGTTTTGCATATGTTTTGTGTATAAAATGCCTTGATATTCTTTGTTTTATGTTTTGAAGGCATTTTTGGATGAAAGATGCAAAAATGAGGTAATTGGAGCTGATTGACAGATTTGACCTTCAGTCGGTGTTTTGTGTAGAGCGGAAGCTCTAGAGATCGAAATGAAGTTATTCCATTGACATTAAAAAGATAACATCCATAAATTTATGTAAAGATAAGGAAAAAGAAATAAAATAAGGAAGATCATGGAAATCATAGCCTTCAAAGTCAAATCTTGCAATCTGTCGATATCGACCTTTGTCCATTCCAACTTCAATATCTGGGGCTAAAGAAGTCCAATTGATGCAAACTTAATTTGCGTGGATTAAGGACTAAAAGAACTATAAACGCTCCACATTGAAGCTCCAAACGATGTGATATGAAGGAGATATGAATTTTACAAGGGACAACTAAATTCTGTCAACTTAAGAAAGGACTATTTTGTAAAATAGATACTAGGGTTTCTAAGCATATATAAAGGAGGAGAGGAGCAAGGAAGTTTCAGCCAGCAACAAACAACACACAAATCTTCCTCCTCCAAATCCTAAATCATGTTTTCTTCCATCTTTTTATTTAGTTGTTCAATAAACATGCAAGGCTAGACTTTTTTGCTTGGTTGCAAGGACACGGAAACCTTCAAATTTCAAGAACTGTGAGATCTATTTTTACCTCAATTTTTCAGTTATATGATGAATATGTTTTGTTCTCTTATGCTTATTTTCCTATGATTTTTTATTTAATTGCTAAGAGCGGACTCGAAATTATTATTGTAAACAATTGATTGTTAAGTTTGATATCAAAACTGGAGTTGTGGTATATGAACTTATGAAGCAACTAAATTAATAATTGTAGTGGATCTATGTTATTAATATTAGGGAGAACATTCAATCAAACTAAACATATATTGCGGACAATTATGTTTCTTAATTGATCAATTTATCTAGATTGCCATTAAATTAAATTACTAGTGTGGACACTGTGGTTGTTTGATGGTTAGGGTAAGTTATACGGCAGATCCATACCAATTTTAAGAAGAGATAAATATTCAGAATATAAATTGAGGTGTCCTTTCCATGATCAGTTCTGATTTCTGTAGGTGGATGTTGATTTGCGATCAAGGTTTGATTTATTGATAAATTTTAGTTTTATATAATTTTCGCTTAGTTTGCTTTAGCCTAGCCTAGCCAACTTCCAGCCCCCCCCCCCCCAATTGCATAACATATAGCACAAAAATCTGAACTAATCATCCTCGTGGAATCGACCTCTTGTTTGCTTTATACTATCTTGTTTGATTTGTTTTAAGCTAGGATAATTAATTTATGCGATCGCAACATCGCAACAATTATCCATTGGAATTTGGCTAAAATATCAAAAAAAATAAAAACTATTTTGTTTTGGTTATCGTGGTGTAAAATTACATTGTAAAGTACACTCACGGATAATAACAAAAGGGTTTTTTATGGTGTGTAAAAATTTCAACACTTTATAATGGTTAGGTTTTCAACTTCCAATGAAGTAGAGACTCCTTCACGAAGAGAGATCAACTTCAAGCCTTAGAAAATATCGTCGAATAAAAAATGACTTAAAAAAATCAAACAACAATGTAGCTTGCCTTATGTAGGGTGCACTAGGGGTGATGTGTCTTCCCCTTTCACAACAAGCTTCCTTACCTAGACTCTTGCAAACGACTATATAGTCATAATGTTTACGACTATAAAAACACATCTCTTTTCACCGCGAGCTATTCTACCTCTCCGGGGATGGCAGGGTGCAAAGCGTAAAAAAAACATTGTCACTACAAAGATGATTAGTAGAGATAATGTTCCTAGTCATAAAGGAAGTGAGGTTAGACGAGCATTTTCTTCTCTAGATGAAAGTATAGTTGAAAAGTCTAATTAATCATGGAAGGAAGCCCTGTAAACACCCGAATCCTTTATATGAGACACGACCTATAAGAGAGTATCGTGGTACATTTCATACAAATAGGAACTTTAGCCTAGGGAGGAATTTTGATGATCATGTTGGTTTAAATCATAATTTAGGTAACATAAAACTTAATATCCTAGTATTTCTAAATAAATGATTCAAAGGCTTATTTGAATTAAGAAAAGAAGGCAAGGTTTGTATTTGATTGTAATCAATATTCATAGGTCAATAAGGCAAAAGTAACTATAGTTTATTACTAATTTTGCTACTATTTGTTGGGATCAACTTGTTATAGGTATAATGAAGAAAGACCAATTGAAACATTTGACAAAATGAAAGTAGTCATAAGGAAGAGGTTTTCCCTAATCATTACTATAAGAAAGTATATAAAAAAAAAATGAATTTCAATTTTAATTTGAGAGTTTTAAAAGTGTTGGTGATTAGTTAGACGAGATAGAAATAACTATGATTATAGTTAATGTTTTTGAAGATAGGAAAATAAAAATGAATATGAATTGTTTAAATAACTATGAGATAAATAACAATGACTCAATTTGTAAATTATTTAAATAAAGATATAGCCAATATTTTTCAATTGCAATATTATTTATAAATTGAAGATATGCTTTATATGGCTATAAAAATGGAAAAAATTGCTGAAAAGAAAATTTAGATAAAATCAAATAATTTGGGATCTTCTAGGTTTGGAAGTTGAATTTTATGAAAGAGGGTTATCCCATGTGTACCTCATCATGACGATCATTGTCTTGAAGTAGGATTTAACATGAAAAAGATGTGGATAGAAATAACAAGAAATTCTTGTCCTCTATCAATAATACTATTGGTGGATGAGGGGAATACAAGAATATGGAAAATATAGCATCTATATGATGACTTGAAAGAAGGGATTAATGATGTTGTAGTTATTTTCAATAATATAACAGAAAGTAATGGATATGAACATGCTTACCATACATGTTATGTTTTGTGTTTTAAAAGCACATCTATCACCTTTCTTTTAACTTTTATCTTCATGCCATTATGTCGAACCAACATATGTCCTTTTATATATACACACACTTAATCTTGAGAAAACATATGGATTGAAAAGTAAGGGGATAATTTGAAAAGTTTAAGGAGAAATAACAATAGCTCATAGTAGTAATAGAAATAGAGTATGAAGAGCTAAATGTATTTATTGGGTGTAAATTAAGATTTTGGCAGTGGCTACCCCAAGTCTAATGGGCTTTTCAGACAACAATATTCACTGAAATAAAATATAAATGAGCTATAATTCCGAAAAATGCAATTATAAATAATGCAACTAAGAGTTTTATAAGGAGTTTGATGGATGCTGGCAATATGTTTAATATATATATATATATACCCCTCTCTTTCCTTTTCTGTCACCGAGTGGGAAGGATAACCAGTTCATGACTTTGGTTGTACTTCACTGTCGGCTTATAAAAGAAGATTTTCGTACACATGTTGTTGTTTTTATATATATTCAAATAAAATGCCAATTTTGCACTTGTAATGTTTTTATGGACCTCTAAAAATAATAAAAATTTATAAGATAAAGCAAATGCACATCACAAGTATCACCATACTTAGATGGGAGAATTAACGTCAAGCCCTAATGGAACGAAGCAACAAAGACAAAAATAATGCACATGACTCTTTTAGATACGTGTAAAATTAATAGACATGTAAAAGTTTTTTGGAAAAATAAAATTGTAGGGTTTACCATTTGAACAGGGGTGGACGTTTCAAAAGTATTTTAAAAAACAATTAAAAAATTTTATTTTTATTTTTACTTTAAATGATTTTTTGTGTTTTTAGATATTTTCATGTGGTGATATAACAAATATATTCTTTTGATATATTTCTAAACAAAAATTATTTTTAAAAACAATTTCGACTGTACTCTCACAAACATATATATATATATATATATATATATATATATATATATATATATATAACTCTAATTATTTTCTATGATTTTCAGAGTTTGAAAGGCACTACTAGTACTAACAATAATTTGGCCTGTTTCTTTGATTAGAAACATGGATAAGATGAATAAATAAATAATTGCTATACGTTTATATTCATGAGCACATGATGGTGACCATTTTGGCAGCGTAGATCACGCCATTAATAAGCTTCTTTTAATACCTCTTAAGTTCATGGTGGAGGTACAGGTCGTCACCTCAAATTTAAAAGTTGATATAAGAAATATTTATATGCTAAATCATCAATATTATCATGTGGCAGCAGCTTGCTTCTCACATGGGATGATTTTGACGGCTTGGATCTATCTGTTTTGTGGCAAGAAATGTGTAATTACATTGGTATTCGATATCATGATCTGAAGTCAAAAGTTTTAAGGATTAATTTGACTTGAATTGTGTTTTTTTAAATTGATTTTTTTTCATTCTTTAAATTTATTAGGATATTTGACCTTGAATTTTGAGTTTTTAGTGCTACACTACAAATCAAAATCAAAATACTTTTTCAACGTAGCAAATAATATATTCAGGATATAGAAAACTATTCAAATTTCTATTTAGTGTGACCTAGTGAATCAATATTCAAATTTCTTTATCCAACTTTAAAATTTAAAATTTAAAATTTAAAATTTAAATGTGTGATATGACCCACTTGAATGTGCTTACCATCTACTACTAGTGACTTTCATTCGAGAGATTTGTTGACTTTTAGCAACCACTTGAGCTAAGAAAAAAGGCCTTTCGTTGTTTTAAGAAATTTGGCTCGAGCTTAGAGCCCGTTTTATATTGTTTAAGAGTCCATTTATATCTGTCCGACTATAGTCTAAAATAATAATTCTAGTTTATGAAGTGGGAAATATGGAATTAATCGATTAAATAATTATAAAGAAGTTATCATTGTGCCCATCCAAAATTATTAATTTCAAGCAAAAGACAGCAGTTGACTCTAAATTTCCAAGTTAAAAATTAGGGCATGCCAGCGAGAGAGAATTTGCCGTCAAAGATTAATTGCTAAGCGCACACACATTCAGGTCTCTTATTTTGCAATTCAAACTTGGCTAAAGAAGGCTAAAAGGTTGTTTTAGTTAACTTTTTTAAAAATATAATCATATTCATGCTTTCAAAACCAAAGAGTCTTGATTTTTAACTAATTTTTTTATTAATTATTCTGTGAAATGAATATTCAAGTAAATGTTATTTTATGTTGTTGATTACTTTCAAATTATGTCAATGAATTTTCTGTTTATTTATTAACACTTTTAAAAGTTAATTCTTTTATCATAGTAGAAATTAAAAATTATAAAAATAAAATACAAACATGTAAATAAATTATAAAAATTTAAACAATGCATTCTAATTAAAATTTTAGCTAATATCTCCTTGTGACACATCTCATAATATTCAATCAAATATCCAGAGATTGAAATAAGAATTGCTTATCTTTAATTTTTGATATGCATTTTCCACTTCATTGACCTAATATCAAAGTACATTAAAATGCATTACTTAAAAAATTATAACCTTAACAATTTTAAATACATGAGTTTTATATAAACAACTTCTTGTCTTTTTAGGTGAAACCACTTTGGTTTTCATTTTTGATTAACAAAACTTATTCACCGCCAGACCACTAATGCATTAGAGAACTTGATGTATGCTCGAATACAAACCTCTTGTTTTCATGGTCGTTGTTATGAATTTTTTTCCTATTACACCTTATTGTTTAGTTCATTTCCATATACTATGCTAGAATTGATTCATGCCTCTATAAAATAAATATCTTCTATCTTTTTAAAGTTGCTAGATTATTATATAGATCTTGAAATTACATAACGACTAGATTGGAGTATTGAACAACTAGATTGTAATCTTCTTATGATAGTTGTGTATTCTTGTTAGACCCTTTAAACATGAGATTACTGAAATAGTCTATCACCTTAATATCTCATTAAAAAATAAGTAATTGTGAAAGAGATGATGTATAAGGAATAAAATTGACAAAAATTAATGCAAGTATACATTTTCAATAGCAAAACTCTTTTTTATACAAGAGTGTTGCATAATAAAAATTTATATCATTGATCTTAAATGGTTATATTATAAAGGAAACAAAAGTTTATAACAATATAGCAACTTTCTATCCTTGATAATGACTTAAAATGCATTAAATTGGACTTAGTTCATTAAATGCAAAATATTTTGTCAAAGATTAATTTATATTTCTTTAAGGTAGTTCATTAACCATGATGGAAACAAGAGAACTACAATGGTTTGTTCAAATGGAAGAGTCTCCACCAACCCACCATATGTAAGACGTTCATTGGTTAAGCTTAGCTAAAAATATGAAGGAATATAAAATCACATGGCTTAAACATGGTAATAATAGACAACATCATCACCTTAAGAAATAGACTCAACCAAACAAGAACCAACTTCACCACCTTTTAAAAATATTGCTCTTTTCAATTTATTCCTCACTCTTTCATAGCCCATTTATCCATCTTGATACTCATAACCCATTTATCCATCTTGATACTCATAACATCAAAATGGAGAAAACATCAAAAAAAAATAAACTTATTAAAACCATAGTTAAGTTTGTGATTCCACCATCATATGAAGCAACCTCATGATAAAAACTAGTCCATTTCATAAACTATTATTTTTATGACCAAAATATTTACCATCATATAATTAGATAAATAAAGACCAAATTTTCATTTATTTTATCTAGAGCCTTCATATAATAATCATAGAGTATGAGTGTTTGCTTTTAATTCAATAAGATGATATAAATAATTATAATAATCATATATATGACAATAATTAATGATACAACAAAATATAGATAGAATTAGAATTTCAAAACAACTATGACATGATCAAATAATTGATGAATAAATAAATCACACATAAATAAATCGGCTTGACACCACCAATCAACATCTAAGAGTAGCAAACTTTAAGGATTTATTTATATTAGTATTCATTAATTGAAGACTAATAAAGAGTTTTGATGCATTTTAAAATAAGACTTTAATTATTGTTTTTAAATAATCAAATTACAAGTCAGATGTGTTCCTCCTAATCAATGTTTAAATCAATTACTTATTATAAATTCATTTGCCTTAAACATTATAGGTGAGTAACATTGAAATTTTTTAATGGAGATTAAACTAACATGATTTAGGAAAAGGAAGTGCTTAGGAAACAATTAGAATGTTAGAGTTTTGAAGTTTTTTTAACATGGGTTGAAACCTTAATGAGTTTTATAAATATCTTATAAGACCCAAACAGATATATGTATGAGTGTGAATATTATTCATGCATAGATAATATAAAGAAATGGCCAAGAACATTAAACATCATTAAGATGCAAACTTTAAACGATTTGACCTTGATGCTTAATTTTAAAAAAATATTGCAAACATGTTGAATATATTCACAATACATGTTTATCCATAAAAAAAAAAAATCATGTAAGAAAACACATCATAAAGATCAGAGGTGAGATAAGTCAAGGAATGAAATTTAGGTTCTAGAGAGAGAGAGATGAGGTTTGGCTCTTTTATAGGAGAAATGTAGGAGAAGATGCATAATATTCTTCTTTGGTTCTCTTTTTTATTTCTCTATTTATCGTCTAGCCATTTTTTGTAATTTTATCTATATTAATTTGTTCCCATTGAATTTTGATTGGGTCCCTCATTTTCTTGTTTATTACTTCAGCCCTTGCTAATATCACTCTTTAATTTAATTTTTGTATTTTTGTATTTTGGTTTGTTTTTGAAAAACAATGTTAACTTCAATTTCATAAGATATCAAGAATTATAAAACAGATGTGCAATGAAAACATATTTCTTTGAACTTAATTTTTCAAAAAGGCATCAACAAGAGAAAAATAGTTGAAAATTATAAAATGAATATATTTTTTTGGTTTTTTTAATTTGTTTATCTTTTTTTTAGATTTGTGGAAGATATTTTAGGATTAAGGTTTAAATTTAGGATGATGACACTTGTGATGTTTTTTAGGTCCTTACTATTGAAGATGAGTATTAAAATGAGTGATCAACCTTGAGTTTTTAACCACAAAAGATGACTAAAATTCAGACTAGTGGTCAACACATCATCTACTCGTAGAAAAACAAATAATATAGGGTAAATGACATGTTGAATTCATTTTAAGAGAAAAAAGAAAACCATAACTTTTATTCAAATAATTAAAAAGCCATTTTATTGTCGGAAAGAGTAAAAACTAATTTATAGAAATTTTATTTTAAACTAATAAATGAAACAATATATAAACAAAAATGATCTAACATGCCATAACTTTTTCCAGTGATAACTTTTACAATTAATTTGTAATAATTAGAAACTACCCTGAATAGGAAGAAGAAGAAAATCGAAAACACAACTCTTCCATGGAGTTGATCAGAAAGCTTGCAGCCTACCCAGCCACGTAAATAAATATACTCAGATATACCTTGCTGACATTTTTATTCCAAGTAATATAGTATTTGAGCTTATTATATAAAATTGAAAAACCATCTTCATTTCATTAGGTAAGACTAACTCTATGATGTTGTTACATTGCTCGATCTCTCATAAAATAATCATCATGCGAAGCATACCATGAAATAAAGTAAAATTCTTTGGTCATTCCTGCAAGATAGTCAAGCGGTGGTTGTTTTTAATATGGAACGATATCCTCCGGTGGACCAATCCTTTGGTATTGCACGAAATGAATTTACTAGCCATCAAGGCAAGTGTTCATGAGGGAGGGAGGGAGGCAGGCCTGATCTATCTCTCCAACTGGATTCATTAAGCCGGCGGTCTCAAATTAATGTCAGAAGCTAGATTTCAGTCAACTTTCCAACCTAGCATCATCGATGGTGGCAGATTCTTTTTTAGACTTCTTTTTATTTATAAGGATATTTTTTAATATCAATATAGAAAAATAGTCTAAAAACATTTCTACTAGCCTGCGGTATCAAGAAGCTAGATTTCAGTCAACTTTCCAACCTATCTATAAATATAAATGAAGTTGTTTTAAGATAATATTTTTTAGTTTTTTTAAAAAACATTTGATAAAAGATTATAGCAACATAGGAGGGAGGACATTTAGCTATTCGGATATTTCACGGTGTATTCCCCAATCATTGGAAGTTTTTTAATCATCTGCAGCAACGCCTTGGTCTATGATGATTATATTCAGAAAAAGGTGTGACAAAGATTCTTGTATAGAATAGTGTGGCTTGTTTGTGAAGCTATGATGAACAAATTCTTAATTGAGGAAATTAACCCTGGTGATTGAGATTATATTCATTGTTTTCCCCCCTACAATATTTGGATAATTTCTTCTTCTATGAATTAACCCTGCTTGGAGTCCTCATAGGCGACATTGATTGTTGTAGTTTTCTGGACATGGGGTTTATTTAAGATTAGAGAAGCTAGGTTAGAATTCAAGGGAATAATATATAAAAACTATTCATGTTGAATTATCAAGAGCGCATAAATTATTGAACGGAAATGTACCTGAATCCATATCTGAAAGTCATTCTCTAAAGTCATGCGAATAATCTTCCAGTTTAGCACGTTCTCTTTTAAAAGCCACTTGATTCTCTCTACCGCGTAACCTTATTCTCTCTTTGATGCTAGGATGTCAGAATGAGAATGAAACCGGACATGTAATCTTGAGACCATGATCATATATGTAGGTAACAAGCTAACCTTTGGTATTTATATCTTTTGACATTCCTACTCTTTGGTATCTCTACCTTTTGATATATTTATTCTTACTCATCACTAAAATAGAAATAGCTATTTAGTCTCTGCACATTAAAGGTTCACATCTTATTAGATACATCAAAAATCTAATTGCTTAAAAATACTTAACGGGTTATTTTTAATTAGGTTTCACTTTATTTATCAGTGCTCAAATACATAATTATTGTTATACAAACCAACGATTGGATTAATTTCCCAACAAAAACTTCTTCGAGCAGCAGCATTACAGTTATAAAAGTGGAATTTATAGAGAACTTGCTTTGCAAAGCAAGAAAACAAGAATATAAGAAAGTGAATTCAATCTGATTTGCACCAGGACGAGAGACGAACCCAACTCTGAAAGAGGTCTTCGTCATCTAAAATAATCAAAATGGCTGGAGCCACCAGAAAAAAACAGTGGAGACTACAAACGTAGAGGAAATTCAAACGCTTGCTGCCTTCCTTTGTTCCATGAAATTATGTATTCTCTTGAGTGCCACTTCAAGTGTCTCCTCGCTCATGTTAGCGAAACATACCCTAAACCATCCAGGTTCAGAGCAATGGCAAGAAGAACCTGGAGATATATTTAGCTTCACCTCATGAAGGATAGACTTCCAAAGAGCCACTTCACCTTCTCGTGTTCGTGTCTCCAACAATGGACTTAGATTCATCCAGCAAAACAGCCCGGCATTGCCTTTCGAACACTCTATCCCGGCATTTCTCAGTCCTTGAATTATCATTTCATATCTCTTCCGTAGCCTCTCTCGATTTGTCTTAATGTAGCTCTCTGTGAATTTCTTGTCAGACAGCATGGAAGCCAGGAGATGTTGTGTTTGAGAAGAGATCAAGGTGAAGCTAGACATCCTCCTCGCAGTGGTGACAACTTTGTCATTATATGAGTATATCGTACCAACTCTAAAACCTGGAAGACCAAGATCCTTAGAAAGACTGTAAACAATGTGAACTCTTTCTGAATCTTTATATCCACGAGCCTCAAGAATTTCAGCGATGCTTGTGAATTCAGATGAATAGAAGGTGGATCCTGAGTAGATCTCGTCGGACACGAGATGGATGTTTTTGCGCGTGGAAAAATCAAGAATATCTTCCAGAACAGAGCGCTGGATTGTGGCTCCCAGTGGATTTGAAGGATTGGTTAAGAGTACCCCTCGTACGTTGATGTTCATGGCTACTGCGCGCTCATATGCATCTTCCAGGGCTTGAGTAGTGACCTGGAAATTGTTTGAGGATTCAGTATGTACCGGTACAATCTTTGCACCAGTCCTCCACCTTAAATCCCTGTCGAATCTGAAACAAGACCAATTGGAGATCAAAAACTAATGGTCATGAAATGATGTCCTTTCAAGAGATTTCATCGACGAACACTTCTTACCCAGGATAGTATGGAGTTGGAACTAGCAAAGCATCACCAGGATTGACTAGAATGAAGGTTAGCAGCTCGTTAGCAGCAGTTGCTCCTGCCGTCAGCACTAACCTGTCAGGGTCAAATTTTGCTCTTCCACCTCTGATCTGCTCCATGAAACCTGCCATTGCCTGCTTACAGATTAAAATTGGCATGTCATGGTTTTGTTTCTACTATAAATTTGTTTTGGAATACAAAGCTGCAAGTTATTATGAGGAAAAAAAAAAAAACACGAAGGCAATACCTGTCGGAAAGATTTGAGTCCATGGTAATCTTGAAACAAGGCATTTTCTCTAAATCCTGGCGATCCTTTTCCCCAGATAGATGCTTCTGAATGCTGTCCCAAGTAATCTTCTAACATATCAAACGAAACCTGATCAAGATAGAACAACAAGTGCATTAGCTCAAGTGAGAAACTTTTGACAAGGTTTAAAATACATAAGCTCTAGTCGTCGTTGCTTGACATATTGCCTTGCAGCGACCTACTTGATTTTCTGCGAGTCCCATCTGTATGACTCCTGATGGATTAGATGATTCATCGTAAGGATTTTCATCATATGCTTTCCAGCCTGCGAAGTATGGGGAGTCCTCTCCGTGAGTCTCGGAAACTGCAACTTTTGATAGTACAACGGAGGGTAGCTCATTCTCTATGGCCATAATTCGATTTTTTGAGCCTAATTACAAGCTTTCTTTCACAAGATAGTAAGGGCTAAGGGCCTCTACTCTTAGGCAAGGATGTTGAGAGGGAGGAGGAGAAGGAGAGGGAGGAGGAGAAGGAGAAGGAGAGGAACAGAATTGTTGATTGAAAACTTTGTCACTGACCCTCTTATATATAGAGGTTCTTGAGATTACAAATTAAAAAAGAAGCAGCAAAATATTAATCACTGATTCTGTAAAGCAAGCAATGAATCCCACCCTTTTTTTCACACCATATTTTTTTCTCCAATGACAACTGTTCATTTCTGTCATCTTGTTAAAGCTTCCTTCATATAAATATTTCTATAAGATCGCCACCGACTATGGTGGTTGATGGCGAGTGGGTGTTAACCTTTTTAAAAAAAAAAATTAAGGCTCAAAATTAACAATGATCGATTCTTTTAAGGCGTTCTTGCTATAATAATAGTGGTTGTGTTAACATTTCTACAAGTCCCCATTTCCCAATCTATGACTAACCAAATCCCTGATGAAGGAGCTTAATTAAGACTTCAAAATTCCATTAATTCTAAAACCAAAATCATGTGCCATGAAGAAAACACATGTGCACATCTCTACACCATGCAAATATTTCAAGAGATCTAAGAGTAGTTGAGCTCTGATGATCTGACAGAGATACCAATTTACACAAGATTAAGATTCTGATTTGGGAACAAAGTTGGGAGAAAATAGCAGGTTCGAGAATATCTTATGGGCCTACATGCAGCAGCACTAATAACAGGCAACAGAGTTCATAACATCGATCATTAGATTTTCAAGTATCGTAGTTTCTAATTATCCTGTATGCTGATCCAGTTTCGCAAGCCCTACTCGTGTCTTGGCAAATTAAGACATATTTTTGGTAAATATGTGCAGAAAATTAAGGTTGTCATATTTAGTGTCACGTAGAGATGTGGGATTATCCAGTGTCGACGCTGAAGTCAAGGCGGCATGCAGGAAAGTGTACTGTCAATGTGTGTGTGTGCATGCTCCATCAACAACATATATAATATAATTAATGAGCACAGGTCATTAATTAACTCGCTTAATTAATTGCTTAGCCGATGGCTTATATAACTAATGCATGTTAATTAAGATGCATATCTATGAATTGCTATAGTTTGTTGTTACATTAGCGTGTCAGGGTTAAGATTCTTGTCTAGATTGTGTTGTGGATTTCAACTAACAAATCCGGAGAATAAAAAAAATCATTTGACAGGGAAGAAATAAAAACAAGAAAATACTGTGCTTCCTTTTCTTTTTCTTTTGAGATGGCATATATTGTTTTCTTAATTTAAATCATCGACGTGGGTTCGATGAATATCCATGTGTACATATATACATGTACATATATATATATATATATATATATATATATATATATATATATATATATATATACATGTACATATATATATATATATATATATATATATAAACACACACATACATACATGTCCGGAGTAATATTCTTGCTATAATTACCAGCTGCAGCGTTACAGCTGTTTAACGTACGGATGAATCATGTAATTTCAAGAGTTCGAACCCTTTTACAAAGAAAAAAAGAAACGTTAGAAGAATAAGAGTGCCATCATCGATACTAAAGATCTTGAGTTTACTTTTTAAAGATCATCAGTTTGAATTTTACATCAATTAAGATCAAAACCATGTCTTTTGTAGCCCTATTTTGCCTCCTATATATGTATCCTCTCCTAGTAACCAGTCCTGCTCTTGTTCTATCCTCTTTGAGATTACAAACACCACAATACCCCGTAAGTACATCGTGTTCTAATGCAAGCTTGTAAGTCTCACTCGTTCTTTGACTTTTCACTCTCTGGTATGGCTTCTTCTTCACCTACTGCATGCAACGCCATTACTGGGTACAGCTCATCCCGGAAGCAGCCTGGAAGTTAGGACTTGGAAAGGAAAAGGACTGGTCGAAGGGATCAATATATAGGACAGCTTACAACTGGATTGCTTTGAAGCAGGAGCATTCTTCAACCCTGCACTACGACTGTGTGTATTAAAACAAATCACTTTTGGATTATACTCTTAATATAAACCTTTTTTTATTCTTCAACAGCTCATGGAGTCAACATCAGTTTTGTAAAGTGCTACTTCTGTCACTTAATGTTGTGGTTAAGGGCTACAAAATGTTTTCCTGTCTGGATTTACGGGAAATTGCCTCCCAACATTTGCATGCTAAACATGGATTGCATAAAGTGCCAGCATGATCAAATTAATTAGTCTAAACGTGAGAAAATCGACCAGACTGTAGATAAGATAATGATACTATTCCTGTAATCTTATTTGAGTGAAAATGGATACTAATTACTAATTGACATATTTCTTAGGACTTCTGTACATAAGAAAGAATATTCATTGAGAAATAACCAACTTCTCACATCCCTTGATTTTGTTGCGTTTCCATAAAAATAAATATATACAACAAAAGTGATAAATTTATTTTTTATAAGAGTCTCAAAGAATCCAATTAGATAGATCTAGCCTTATTTTGGGTTTATATGAAGATTACATGAAGATCAAATATTATTTTCAATTTTGAATAATTATTTCAAGACTAGATTGTCGCAAACCATAAATTATCAAAGTATCCAGGCTCTAGCAGTAATCCATACAAACAACCAATAAAAAATATCTTAAGCCCTATTAGGAGAGAGAGAGAATGATATCTCTTTGAGTGGTAGCTTCTTTTTTGTGTGTTTTTCATATGTTGTATAAGTATTTACATGGTGTTTCTCTTTGTTCAAGATTATACTAAATCAGAGGTATAATATTTGATTACATAAATACCTTCATCAATCCATGTTATACCTAATATTTATCTATTTATTACCCTTGATTAGGACTACATATAGCAAGATCAAAATATAAGAGTCATTAGTTTAATTACTTAAGAGTCTTTTATTGGGTATGGGTTAGCAAAGCACAAGTGAGGATCCAAAATCGGGATTAGTTTAATTACTTAAGAGTCATTAATCTAGAAGGTCAGTAGTACTAAGTTCGGATGTGATTTCCATGTTGAATTTATTGTTTGGAGTGTGTAGTTAAGGCTGTTTTAAAAGTGTTTTTATTAAAAAAATATATCAAAATGATGTTTTTTAATTTTTAAAAATTATTTTTTATATCACCATATAAAAACACCAAAAATTTTAATTAAAAATAAAAAAAAATACTTTTTTTAAAATACTTTTAAAATATAATATCAAATATCCCTAGCCGTGGAGATGGGAGTGATGTGATTCTGTGGGTTGGGGTTTGTGTGGTGTGAATTGCAGCTAGCCGAGATGTCATCCACAAAGAACCAGGAGGCAGAGACGCAATGATCATGGTCGACGGACATGTAGGGCAGAGTCTCGCAATAAGTGAGAAACATACTGGAGTGAAGATCTGAGATTTCCATTCGAGTCATTATTATTTGCCTCAAATTTCCAGTCTTTTAAACCAAAAGGAACAAAGAGATATGTTCCCTTTATCCCTATTGTTTCGTTTCGTTTCGTTTTTATTTAAAGAAAAAATAAAATATTGTTTTTATATAATAAACATCTTCCATAAGAGATCGAGCATTGAATCTAAGATCTTAAATTTTGCCATCGATCCACCACCTTTCGATAACCTACTCATCAATCGAAGCTATATATATATATATATTGGTGGTTTATTTCGGGCAAGTATAATTAGCAGGAGAGAGTAGCGAACAAGCAAGTCTGCTTGCTTCTGATGACAAGGCATCAATCTTCGTGGAAGTTGCATGGAGAACTACCACGTAGGAGCCTTTACACTAATCACGATGATGAGATCATTTCAAGGAAAAGATAAAATGAGAATATTGGTTAGGTCAGATTTCTACTACATCGATTTTTGTATAATGTCTTGCGATGGATCACAATTATGTTTCTTCTACCTTCTCTCAGTACGTAGGATGCCTTTCTTTTTTCATTATACTCTTGTTTTCATTCGTACGAACACGTTTTGTGAACCCCAGAGAAAGAGACCTGTGGTGCTCATGGCGGTGTTCGTTGTACGTATAGGGTTTACTTGCCACCTTTTGAAAAAAGTGCAGAAAAGCTTTAATAATATCCTGGAAATTTCCTTAAGCTTTCCATTGAACGAGTTCACCGACGGTAGCTATAGCATTAGCAATAGTAAATGGGAACGTATAGAACAGAAATTAATACTTCAAAGCGTTGCTATATTTCAAGATTGATTTCCACTGAATATCCGGCTTTGGATTTCTCTGTAATTATACTCTCTTCCCCGGCCAATTTATTATGTTTATGTTACATCTCGATCACATACAAGTTGCTAGGCCTCAGCTTCCACGTGCCAAGAATCACCATTTCATCAACACACACGTGACTTCAAAGAAAAAATCTAACCAGGATTTACAATCTAGAAGCCGATTTTAAATTACAAGGAAACTTCAAAATATGAAGACAAATTAGCATTCGTCTACATGACTACTTTTAATACGACATTCGAGGAAAAACCTTATTAAAAATTATAATTTTGTCACTAATTTTAAGTTATCAAGGAGAGGTTCAAACAAAATAAATTTAATGGAAAATTAATATTCACATATGATGTCGACTCCCTTACCTTTAATGAAACATACACAAAAAAAACTAATTAGGATCTATAATTCTTGGATCATTTTTAATTTATAAGAAAAGAATAAAAGGCAAGTAATGAGAATGTTTTGAATAACTATATATAGCCATTTAGCTTGCCAACGATTCAACTTCTCTCGGGCCTCAAAATATTTCAATGACTCATGATCGGTATGGATCACAAACACTTTGGTGAGAAGTAATATTGTCAAGATTTCTCAATGCTCTTACAAAAGCTTAAAACTTCTTATTATAAGTAGGATATTCAATGCTATATCATTGAGCTTTTCACAAAAACAAGTTTGGGTTTTTTATCGTACACTAAACAGTTATAATACTTGCCCCTAAAGCATAACGTTTAATCTCAATTTTTATATAGACGGTGTAGACCACCAACATTTAAGATGCAAGATTAGTGGCTATAAAGTTTTGAATAGCAGAAATATGGGTTACTATTGCGTAGTAAAGAGATGGAGCATTTATATTTTTAGATATGGGAAAGAAGGGCTAGATTAAGTTATGCTAGAGATGGGTATGCATTGATGTCCAGGTTTTGGTATGAAAGTGGTTGTGGCTAGCATATGGTTATTGAAAAAATGACTTGGACATCGAGACTAATAGGTGTTCGTATCTAAGATGATTGATTGTTGATTACTGTGTCAAAATTAGTAAAAAACCAAAATATATTATATTTTTCAAATGAGTTTAATTTGTTAGGTGATTTGCCAAGAGAATTTAAATTTGGTAAAAAAAATGTTAAGTAAATAACCCCAATAAAATAAATTAAAAATGGTTTAAAATTATTAATTGACCAACCTGAACATGAGAATTTGCGTTGAAATTATTAGTAACTATTAAATTTGAAAATGAGTTGTTTGGTGAGTAACCTTAAAATGAGAGTCTAAAAAAAGGTCAAGTGATCAATCTTAATAGGATAATTAAAAATGTATCACTTAAAATATATGAATCTCTAATGCAATCCAGGCATAAAGGTTGGTTGATCTAATTTAGGTTTTTATTGGTCTAGCTATAAAGCTTAGAGCTAAGAGGTTCAAACAAGCTCTCAATGGACTTCTTTAAGATATGTGGGCTAAGGTGGACTTCAAGAGGATATTAAATAATAAGGAAAAATTAGTGATTAATCTAATTCATGTTCAAGAGGGGTTTGTTGGTGGAACAAAGACCAATACATAAGCATTGGGAGAAGAAGACTAGATTCGGTCAGTTTGCTTTTCATTACCTCCTCTATCATAATTGCATCTACAGGTCAAATTTTAAGGTGATTAAAGTTTGGATTAAACTAGACGTCCATACCTTTTCATTGGTATATGACATGCCTTTTAATTCTTTAAGGTGAGATAGAGTCATGCATTTGAAGTTGAGTTTTGCTGTTGTTAGGCAAAATATGGAAATAATTGAACTTGTCTTGTTAAATTAGATGGCCTATTATATTTTTTGAGCAATATAATGTAATATTACTTATATGAAAAGCCTTAAAGGGCAAGATATTGAGTTATAGCATATGTTGCATTCTGGGCTAGAATATTTAAGCATTGTGACTTTGGAGATAAAATTAGATATAGACACATTTTCAAGTGGGAAAGTGGCGTGTCTAATGAAAATCTCACTAAAAAAAAAATATGTTGCATTCAAATAGTTTGAGTGACAATGATAAGATGATAGAGGAAGTTCTAAAGAACAAAGGAATGATTAAGAAACTATGGTTACTATATTTTAAAAGGGTTGTGTCAAATAAAAATCAATTACTTATTGATATTGAGCACTTGTTATTATTAGTTCTACCTGGGGTACTTAATTTGTAAGACTATAGTAATGATATTGAGTGCATCTGTGTGTAATCTTGAGATGTACCTAGTGAATTAACCTTTTGAGTAATGTAAATAATTGTGTAATTATGTAATAATAAGTTTAAATTTAAGCAAGATTGTATAAACTTGTATTTATATGTTATATTAAAATGTTGCAAATGGATTTGAGGGATTATGAGATTTTGGATCGCTTTGATATGGGTCCTGATTTCATGAGTTATATGGATTGAAATTACAAATGTGATGTGGGTTGTATAAGAGAAGGAAATTTTAGGTAGCCTTGAACAATAAAAACTCTATTGAAATCTTGTTAAATTAAGAAAAATATATTAATTTAAAATAATGGATCATAGGCCCAGGAAGAGTTTAACCAACCTTTCTACAAAACAAAAATTTCTTATTAGATTATCAATACTTCTGTAAGAGAGAGTCAAAACAAAACAAAAGAAAATTTTGTCTCTAAAATCATACTTTATGACCAGTTAACCTATGGTGAACTTGTTCTATTTTGCAATGTTTATTTATTTATGGTGTGCATGATTGTTAATTACAAGAATTATGCCTAAGAGGAAGGAATTTATATATGTATGTAATTGATTACAAAGCAATAATGTTTTATTTTATATGAAATGAACTACAAAAATGGTACCATTTTGTGATGTGAAATTAACAACAATAGTAGTGTCAAATATGTGACTGTAAGTAATCGTGATAGTGATAACTAGTTCATAATCAGGTGTAAATAAGTTAGCCACATGGATAAGGGCTATAGTTTGGAAAGTATTTAAGTTGGCCTCAGGAATAAGGGCTATTAGTGGAAATGATTTAAACTTGTTGTCTGAGCAGGACAAGTGTTAAATCAATATGGTGTAAATATTTCTATAGGAAAAGAAAATAAATGATAGGTAAGATATGCATATAGAATGGGAAAATAATATATGAGAATTAAATTAACTACAACATTAGAAGTTGAATATGAGAAAATAAAAATTAACAATGATGGAATTTAATATGTGAAAAATTAAATTAGCCACAATTAAAAGCCTAGTATGTTAAATGTTAATCCAATCATGTTTTTTGGCCTAGTAAATTAGATGTTAATCCAACCACAATGTCGAGGGTTATTATGCTTGAAGTGTGAGTTATGGATTATTAAAAAGAATTAGTGATTATGAATATTGTAAAGTACAAGTTTGAATATTAAAATGGATCAAATGAATCCAATACATTGATAAAAGTATTGACCAAGTTTATAGATGAATGTATAAGTCTAAAGGTGTGATGAGTGAGTTAAGTGAAAAAATATAGTAGATGAATTATTGTAGATGAAAAATTAGATAGATGAGTCAAAAATAGGCTTAATGAATTATTGTAAATGAGAAATATATAGATGAAACCATAAATAGGCTAAATGAATTATTGTAGATGTACAATTTGATAAATGAGTCATATATAGGCTAAAAGAATCATTGCAGATGAACAATTATATAAATGAACCATAAAAGAACAAAATAAAAACAAGAAAAAAAGATAAATAAGCCATGAATGGGCATAAGTAATTATAGAGAATGTAAAATACTATGGATATCATTTATTGTGATACGATATATGAAAATTCAAGAGTATTATTGACAAGCCATAAGTGACACAAATATTTTCAAATAAATAAATGGAAATAATCGGTCAGAAAAGACAATATGGGTGATTAAATGAACTCATAAAATTAAGTTTTAGCCAAGGTGTGACCCATAAGTAAATAAAGGAGAATGAGGTCTAAATTAATTTGGAATTTCAATTAAGAGTAATTGAGATGATTTTATAGAAGTGGTTGAGTTATAGTATAAGTGATAATTGTAACGGGATTAAGAATATATTATTAATAAGATAATTAGTATGAGTAAGATGAAAATAGTTCAAGGTATATAAAGAAGATTAGGAAACTTCATGAATTTTTTAAGAGTTTTTGAAGAGGATACATTAAGTTGATAGGTTGTCATAAATTTGACATGTTTAATAATGTGTCAAAAATTTTGTGTTTCTAGGTATAGTTTTGTTAAAGATAAATTACCATAATGATATGTTCCTTGATAGAAATTTCATAATCCCATGTGTTTTAAGGTATCTTCCTTCAAAGGCTATGGATCCAAATGAAGTACTATTAAGCTACTCAACTCTTAATGTTAGGAAAGTCTTTGTAAAATCGAGATAAATGAGACAATGCTTTATAAAGATACAAAGATAGCTACTCAACTCTTAATAATCATGTGGTAATCGGTATAATAAAATAAGGGAAGACTTGTTAATTGATAAATTGAACGAAATAAATGAGAATAATGGTATTGACAAAAGATTTTATGACACAATGCTTAGTGTCATGTTATTACTAAAATTGCTAAAGTAATTAATTGGAATAAATGTTTTATAGGTTTTTTTCATCCATTTAGGGTATATCGAGATTGTATTCAAATCTTCGATGATTATTTTTATTTTAGAGATAAGTTTGTAAAATTAGTTAATATTAGAATAAATTATTATATGTATATTACGAAAGAAATGACATATACATATATTATAAATTGAAGAAAAATTTTATGAAATTATAAAGATAACATCAAGTTTCTCAACTTTATAGCTCATCACAACTTTATATCTCTGTACCAAATGTACAAAGATAGAAGGCACTTATAATTTGTCTCATAACAAATATTATCCCACTTTTGGAAGAGCCTGACTCAATAATGTTAACTCCAAATATGAAGTGGTTTCTACTAAATCAAAGTGCTACAAGTCTAATTTCACATTAAATTTTTAAGGTGTGACAGTAATCAGGTAGGTTCTCACATTCTCGTAAATATTGGTGAATATTTGTTTATAGTAACTAGATTGTTGTTAGGTCTCATCAAATTCAATTCTTTTGAATTTCCTAAATGTCTTTGAGATTGAAAAAGGAGGGTTTTAAAGTTTTTCTATTATTGTTAAGGGAGATTAAAGAGAGAAGGTTGATGGAAGGGAGAGGTTATACAAAATGTTGTTGCTGGGTTAAGATGAGAAAAATTCGATGATGAGAAAAGATAAAGATGGTAGCTAGGTTTTTTTTTAATTAATTGAAATATTTAATATAAGGGTGTTTTAATCATTGAATAAAAAATAATAGTAAACCTATAAATAATTTTTTAAAACTTTTTTTATAAAAATATTAAGTGTTAGGGCATGTATAAATTTCAGGATGCTAACTATAATTTCTAAGAAATGAATAGACAAATACAATTTCAACCACACTATAGAATGCTAGTGATATTTAATAATAATAATAATAAAAAAAAAAATTGAAAGAAACAAAAAAAAAAAAAAAAAATTGGGCGGCACATTCTTTCCATAAGCCACCGTCCATAACAGCTAGGCTGTCTCGTGTTCTGGCGGGCGTGAAGATTCGTACGCCGGAACCTTAACCAAAAAGACTCATCTTCTTCTCCAAGACTCCCAACCCAACTCCATAGTTGACCACCACTACTTTTCTAGTCTCTAAATCAAGCATTGATATTAATACCAGTTCAAGAGAAACAGATCTGTTCTCATGTTTGTTTATAGTGCAATTTGTAACATATTTGATTTATTACCCTTCTTGAACATTCCTCTGCACTTGATCCCTTTGCTGGGTATAAGAATAAGAGAGAGAAGGTGTAGGAATCATTACCCGAAAGTAAAATCAAATCACAATGCTACTCAAGAGGAAACCATGCAGATTTCCAAGAAATGTTTTCTTCTAGTCAACTTCCACAGAAACGATATACAAGGCACCAAAGCGTCTCCATCTCCCCTTCCCATTCAAGCTTCGACTTTTATGAAAACAGTTGTGTTCCAGCTACCTAGCCTTGTTGAATGCTCCCACTACAGAACATTGTTAAGGTCGATGAGATGGAAAGATGGTTCCAGCAATGGCTTTGTTTCGGCTATATATTGTTTATTCAGATGACATACCAGTGTGAAAGGTCATGCCAGGCAAATGTACATCAGATCAGTTAAGTGGCCATGGTGACCCTGCCATCACTGCTTCAATTTCGAAAATCTGCCGAGGGCATTTAGTCATGTTCTGACAACCACCAGCGGTGACATGCTGCAAAACGTCAACAAGAAAAGAATTAACATTACATGAAATCCACTTCACAAATAAGCATGAAACTAGCTGATATACTGTTTTGTAATCGAAGCAACATTGCATTTTTATCTTTACTTTTCTAAGGATAGCAGCATAGCATTTTTATTTTTATTTTTATTTTTAGCAAGGATAGCAGCATAGCAACTTCCTAAAATTTGTGAAAAAAATGAAACAAAGATAGTTATTAAAAAGTTAATTCAATGCTATTGGAGCATAGAGCAATATTATGATTGAAATATGGAACCAATAACGCAGCAACCATCTCCATTTGAGTGTCAGGAAATAAAAGTACCACGTCACTTTCAATTCGAACCCCACCAAAACCTTTAAACCTGCTAATTCCTTCACGATCGAAAAACTTGGCAGTATTTGAACCCTCCATTGCTGGAGCCAGCAAAGCATCAATGAAGTAGCAGCCAGGCTCCACTGTTATTACCTACAATAAGAGCCCTGGACTTAGAATATTTGATAGATTTTTTAAGCTGTATTTCATGTCTTACTGTAGATGTTCACACGAAAGGTCAACGCATCATTGTCTTAGATCTTATATCAGGAGTGTACAAGGCCCTTTACTAACCATTCCCTCTTGAAGCTCTCGAATAGTGCGCAAAGATTTCAGTCCTGGTTCTTTCAATTTCTCCAGTCCCTATAATTTGTTTCCATATCCTTAGAGAAAACGAAGCGAAATAGGAGGAAGATTGAATGTGAACCTTTGGCAGATAAATTAGCAACAAGTACCTTTAAGTAGCCACCAGGATCATGAGTGTCGATCCCCAGGAAATGCCCCAGACCATGAGGCATGAAAACAGCACCTAATCGCTCGACCATCATGTCATCTACATTGCTAAAACCAAGAAATCACACTTGCATTTAAATTAATATTTATCCTGATCATGTCAAATAGTTAGAAATGAAAGAGATGTCACTGGGGAATTTAAAGTTTACCCAACAATAATGCACCCGTTTTTCAGCGACTCAAGAATCACCTTCTCTGCTAATCTGCAAAGAATAATAACAAAAGTAATATACATGCAGTAGCATGGCCTTGAAAGTTACACAGCTGGTAAAGTGGTTGCTGGAATTTCATTAATAAGATGGCATTAATTTTCTAATATGTAAATACAATATATGAAAAGCATCCAAGTAATGTATGTTTCCTTAACTTCAAAACCTCTAAGCCAAATTTCAAAATACTATATTGGATTGGTATAGTGGAACAATCTATCAATCTATGGAAAGATATTCTATTTTTGACATCTACATGCTATTTTTACAATACATAATGTCATACAACCATAAGTTCTCAATCATTCCTTTATCAAAATCAAAATGAGCTCAACTTCTTCTTTACCTTAAGTATCGAATAAAGCTTTCTTCAAACTATTTGGTAGTGTTGCTAATAATTTTTGGATCCCACACAAAAAAAAAGGAATACAAAAAAATCAAAAAATTGAGAAACAAATCAAAAAATATACATCATTCAAGAAATCATGAAAAACACTCAAAAAATGGCCAAAATCTGGTTAGAGAGGATCAAAACACCCAAAATTGGAATTCATCTGTTTAATTTTGATTGATGAGAGCCTTGATGATAAGAGAAAATTTAATGTGGGAAGAAAAAATCCAAATTAGATGTTTAACTCAATTGAAGTTTTTCAAGGTTTAATAGAATTTATGGAGTAATTGCAAGAAAAACTAACTGGAAGAAATTAAAGTCTAGGAGTTAAATTGGAAGAAATTAAAGTCTAAGAGTTGAAATGATATTTTAAAAAGCTAACTTGATCAAATAAGAAGTTTAATTACATAAATATTAAAGTTTGGTGGTCAAAGGGGACTTGATTGAAGAAATTCAAAACCAATAATCAAAGTGAAAAGGATGTGTGAATGAAGGGACTAAGATCAGCAAAATTAGAGGTAAAATTGAAAGAAAATACTCAAGAAGATGAAGTTGAAGAAATTAGAAGTTTGAAAGTCAATTGAAAAAACAAATTCTTATGACCAAAGACCAAGTTGAAAAACACGCTTAAATCAGGGGGTGTTTTTTATGTTTTGCAAAGTTGAAGTTAAATTAATTTTTAAAATCAGAATTCAAATTAAGGATCCAATTACATAAATCAGATGACTAGGGGCAAAAATAAAAAAGGAGATTAATTACACTGTGTTTTAGCTTTGTTTTGACCAAAACGTGTTTGGGTTCTTAGGTATTTGTCAAACATGCCTTTAAAGCATTCTTAATGCCTCAGATTTTAGACTATAGGCACGTTTAACAAACACGTCTTAAGTCTTTTCCTTTAGTTTTAGTTTGTTTATATTTTTCTATCTAGCCAGACACTATTAAGAATTTCAAAAAATATCTAAACAATTTTAGAGAGCATTTTGAAATTATTTGTGGGTCTCTCGTATGTTTTTTTTTCAAAATACCATATTTTTCTCTAAAAATTTCAAAAACAAGTTCTCTTGTTTCAGAAAACAAAAAAAAAACATTCTTCTCTTCAAGAATTTCATTAATATTAGGCTGTAGATTTACACTATATTTGTCTGTCTAACCAAACTGACCCTTAAAAAACTCAAAACAAATTCAACGACCATTTTGAAATTATTTATGGGTCTCTAACGTGTTTTTCCATTATTTGTCTAATATCGAGCTATAGACTTACACTGTAAGATATGGACCTTATATTAAATAATACTTTATTTTTCTCCAAAAAGCAATTCTCTTGATTTAGAAAACACAAAAACGTGTTTGTCTCCAAGAATTTCATTAATATTATACTATAGACTTACATTGTAAAATAAAAACCTGGTATTAAAAAGTCTAATCAAAATTCAAAATAATTCTTCACTCCAAAAATACCAAAAAAAATCTATAAGCTTTTCATGCATATTTTCTAAGAACTAAAATTGCATTTTATCATACAAAATAGATAGCATAATCAGTTTGTGATTATCCAATAGAATTAAGCTAGAATTCCAAATAAAAAAAATGAGCTTTAGTATAGTTAAGTTTTAATGTGATAAGATAAGAATCTTCTTATTGAGAAAGACTTTTCTTAAACCTTAAACAAACTTTTCTGATTTTCAAAATGGCTAGGTTTTAACACGATGAGATAAGAATCTCTTTAATAAGAAGAACCTTTCTTGAACCTTTGATAATAAACAAATAGAAACACATGATTTAAACAAACAACAAAGAAGTTTACCATAGATAGGATGCATTAGAAGTGATAAGTTTTCTCCTTGCATAACCTATATTATTCCAAATAATCCCAGTCCGGAAATTCAATCGCCTCAATGCAGCACTTGTGCAGAAAAAACAAAATATTGTAATGCCATAACAATGGTATGAGTTTCTCTTTTCTTAAATGTTTTGATCCACCGCACCTGCACACCAATTATTCTCCAAAGCATCTATTATTAAGGTGAAGCTAGCTAACTAATTTTGTTTAAACTTGTTTATGACAGCATAAAAGCATTATTTTCAACAAAAAGAAAAGTAGTTTGTAATAATTAATGAAAGTCAACACATGTCTATTCTTACTTGTGCATATCTACCCAGCTGGCTCCAGGTTTCATCTCAGCAATGACAGCATTGTGAGCATCAAGGACAGCCTGCAAAATGTGCCATATAGAAAAAATTCTAACACAACCCACTTGCCAGGAGACTAAACATCTGAAAAGGCGCATGGGGGTATGCAAATTAACTTTGAGCAGCCTTACATTGTATATAAGGGATTGATCACTTGTAAACTTGCCATTCACCTGTATACAGAGAAAGATGACACTTTTAGACAGAACATAGAATTGAGGAAGCAAATGACAGAAATTCAGGTGGCCTACCCTTTTGACTACCTTTTTAAACGTAATTTTTAATACCTAGAAACGTATGAATCATTGTTTGCTTCCATGAAAGAATCTGTGATACTACTTAATAGTATTAGTTAAAATATGTTCAATTGTAGTAGTGTAGTGGTGGTTGTGCCGAAGAAGAAGAAGAAGAAGGTCACTATCTCTATATAGATGATCTAATCATTCAAAAGGTAAAACTGAACATATCTTCTCAATCACAATTCTCCAGGAAAGGAATAATCACTTGGTTATCCTTAATGCTCTTCATCATAATTGTTGACCTCTCCATTCACCAAAACATGTGAACCATCTGGACTCCCCAAAAGATAACAAGAAAGAACTGATATCATGTCCCCATAGGTGGTAAGATGTTTCAGAATAGTGCAGGTTAGTTTTGTATTTGACACAAGTAAAACACTAATCCTCAATTAAGATGCCTGCATTAGCTTCTGCCCAAAAGGTGGAACAAAATAAACTTGGAGATGGTGATTTAAAAAATGCTAATGGAAAATTTTATACTTACAGGGAATGAACAAGTTATGTCAGACCCATAGAAATGGTACTCAGCTCCCATATCAAACAATGCCATATCTCCATCTTGCAGGATCTGCATAAAACTCATTATAAACATTTTCTAGATTAAAAGATAATTCTTCCAATTTAAAAATTTATAAACAGAACCTAACCTCTGACCACTAGGAACTATAACTTCATCTTAGCAGTTGCAAAGTTTTCATGCAAGGGATATAATCATAGCAACAGTAGAATTTCATACAGGTTAAGGACGATGTTATCACCATCAATTTGCCACAATCTCAATTTTAAGCGAAGTCCACACAATCATAGCAAGATGAAATTTTAATTCTTGGAGTCGGAAGCGTATATAAGAAAAATTATCTTAATTGAAAACAAAATCAAAACGAATGTATTTTCAGATTTAATAACAGTGTCAAACAATTCCTTTGAGACCTAGACTTTTTTTTGCATTCAATAAAATTTTGGTCCCCGTGGCGTGGGCATACAAACTACTGCTATAGTAATTATTAATTGTATATGTGATGGGAAAATCTTTGTAAAATAATTAAAGACATTCAAGCAAAAAAATATAACATAATACTCATTAAGAAAAAAAAACTATAGCAAAATCTAATAAAAAAAAATTTAAAAGTTGTGTTATTAAGATAAAAGTACATTATTATATATTTAAATTTTATTTCTAATTTAAGATTTACTTTTTGAACTAAATTATTATAGTAAGTAACTTTAAAAAAAATTAGCATAGAGAGCATATTATATTGCCTTATTTACCTAAACTAAAGAATAAAATAACAATTTCTTTTACCATGTTTCTATAAAACTATAAAGGTTGGGCATGAATTTTAAATTGTTACCTTCACTCATATTAGGTCATCTTTTAGATTATTTAAATAATAACTTATAACAAAACATATTTAAATGTAATTATCTATTTTAGTTAATATTAAAAAGTTGAATTAGTTAAAGGTTCTTTTCATTATTCAAACTCAACACACATAAATTCTTTCTCATTAAGCTATCAAGATTGTAGATTTTTAAACATACTATAGCATCTGATGCTATAAAACTTTGCTGACATTAAATGTAAATTTTTAAACATATTATAGCATCTCATGCTAAGGAAAAAAAATGAAAAATAATTCTAGTAAGCATTAAGATAGGATTATTTTCTAAACATTCTAACTATTATTATCAACAAAATTACAAGAATTTTACATCATAATTGTAAGCCATTACGTTTGTTGACATGGGAAAAATTACATATTTTTTTCATTCTATATATATATATATATATATATATATATATATATATATTAACTAAACAATAAAAGTCGTGCCTGTTTTACTGTGCACCAGTGCACTGTGCACACAGACACAGTGCACTGTGGATTGCGACAGTAGTTTTTTTTTTTTTTTGCTTTTTTGCTTTTTTTTTTTTTTTACTTTTTTTTTCGTTTCTTTTTTTTTTCTAATTATTCTTTTTCTTCTTTTTTTCCCTCCGTTTTTGCTTCTTCTTTTTTTTTGCCTTTTTTTTGTATTTTTTACTTATTATTTTTTTCGTTTTTTCTTATTATATATATATTTTTTTTTTCTACTTATATATTTTTTTGGTTTTTTGTTTTTTAATAATCGGGGTGTCCGAGCTCGCTTAAATACACCACGATTAATCTCCATATCCAAATTTTTTTGATAACCAAGGTGTCTAGGCCAACTTATGCATACCACGACAATCCCCGGATCCACATTTTTTTTCTTTTTTTTATAATTTTTTTTATTCACTTATATATATTTTTTATAACCGGGATCTCTGACCAGCTTAGGCACACCACGACTAATTCTTGGGCCCAATTTTTTTAAAAACAATATGGATTGCTACAGTGCTTTCACGCTTATACTTTTTTTTTGTTTTCTTTTGCTTATACATTTTTTTGTAACCATGGTCTCTCAGCCAGCTTAAGCTCTTTTTTTCACTTATATATTTTTTTCACTTATATATTTTTTTTATAACCACGATCTCCGGGCCAGCTCAAGTGCACCACCACTACTCCTCGGACCAAATCTGTTTTTTGATAATTGGGGTATCCAGGCCAGCGTGGACACACCATGACTAATCTCCGAACCAATTTATTATTATTTTTTATTTTTTTTCCTTATACGTTTTTTTGTTCACTAATCTCTGAACCAATAATAATGATAATTTTAGTAATTATTTTTTAATAAAAATCTTTTGATTTTTTTTAAAGATTTTCCTGAAATTTTAATTTATACCGGTGATCATTTTAAAAGTAATATTACTCTATTTTTCCCTTTATTCGTTTTTTTTTGTTTTCTGTTTCTTTATTTGTTCTTTAGATTATATGATTTTATTATTTATGCAATAATAATGATAATTTTAGCTATTGTTTTTTTATTGTTTTTTTATAAAAAATCTTTTGCTTTTTTTTTAATTTTTCATGGAAATTTAATTATTTTAATTGTTTTGGAAGTAATGTTAGCAGTAATTTTAGCTTTAATAGCAATGATAATGGCAATAACGTCAGGATGAATTTTCAATCTATGTTTACGTCTTTTTGTTGATAGAAAATTAACAACTTATTTTTTTTATTTGATTATTGTAGGTATTTTCACAATTTATATTTTATTTTTGTTTGATTTAAATTGAATTATAAAATGAACTAATCTTAATACAGTGAACTTAATAATTCAGATATCAGGGTTTTCTTGCTTTTTTAATGATGATGATAAATTTATGCTGGTTATTTCGTTTGAAACTACTAAACAGATAAATTTATATCGATTTTAAATTCATATATTTTATAAAAAACTTGCACTTGACATGAATTCTGCACAGATTTATTATTTTAGCTAAATTTATATTATAATAAAAAATACACACAATTAATATTTTTTACATTGAAAAAAATATTGTGCCGCCCGCGGCGAAGCGCGGGGGCATTGTCTAGTATATATATAATTTAAGAAGTGAATTAGAAAACAAAATGATATATAAATCATCATTTAGATTGAAAAAATAGATAAATATAATCCAAATCATTGCTAAAAAGTCTCATATGTATTATTACTTCAATCATCTAGAAGGAGATAACAATGTGATTAAAGTACAAAGCACATATCATAAAAATTATTGTTTGGAAGTAAATTACAAGAAGCTGAGATAGATTCAAGTAAATAAAATAAAATAAAAGACAAGTCTATAAAACTTACCTTATCATTAGGAGCAGCTGCATGCCCATAATGAAGAACAGCACTGTACGATGAAACATCAAGGCTGTTAGCTCCTGTTGGAAATACATATGCAAATTTCTACTTCATTGCATCCATATAACCATAGATTTTTCAAAACAACTATATATACAACAACAGCATGAATCAGAACTTCACAAAAGAGGATGCAGTATTCCTTATCCTTTCCAAATATTTGACTTGGAAATAATGACAATCTTTGCCTGCAATCCTATCTGCAAGTGAATTGGTCAGGAGACAATTTCTTTCAAGTGAACTTACAAAAAGTTTCTTTCAAGTGCACTTAAAAAATCAAATCAAAGATATAATTAGCAGGGTACTATTGTCTTCAAGAGACAACTTAAACTGAACTCTGATTCTGAAGCTTGTCATAAGAATGGAGACAACGGCTTATCACATTGTTATGTACTTCAGTTTGACTCAAACATAATGAATGCGGGCAAGACCTTAAACCAATTAACATTTAACACAGAATAGGAAATCATGCAATCTCATTCATTTCATTGGTTCAAACTACCATGTCAATTTATTTTGAGGATGAAACAAAGACATGGATTCCAACATTAATAAGAAACAGAAAAAGAAAAGGCATGTCATAATAAAATGGTTCCTCTTCTTATTCAACCATGGGTACGTATATATTGATTATTAACGAGAAAGAGGAGGGAATTAATACCACTAGCAATTCACTCTTAATTAGTTAATACAGCCACATACACTTAAAACATGAGCTTTACCTTATGAAAATTACTCTTGTACGAAATTCACCTTCATGTTTTAACCTCAATGCAAAAGCAACTTCCGTATACACTCTACATATGTATGTGTTTTCGGTTTTTGAGAAAACAGAAACACCTTCATGTTTTAACCTTGTGAAAATTACCCTTGTAACAAATTCACTCTGAGTTGTGAAACAACTTATGAAACATCTTGTAACAAATTTTAACATATGAAACATCTTGTAACAAATTTTAACATATGAAACAACTTATGTATACACTCTACACACTTAAAACATGAGCTTTACCATATGAAAATTACTCTTGTAACAAATCTACCTTCATGTTTTAACCTCATTGCAAAAGCAACTTAAGTATAAACTCTAAATTTGTGTGTTTTTTCTGTTTTTGAGAATGTGAAACACCAAAACTCCTGAGCCACGTTCCAATCAACAAGGTGACTTGACTCATGGACACATAAATTTAGTCTTTTAACCCCAATGGCCATGAAATCTACATGGCCTGTACCATATATGTTCTAAATGTTGCTTTCCACCTTTTATTGACCCACTCTAGATTGCCTTCAAAATGGGATACCTATCTATTTTTGAGCTTTTCAATTAATATTTCAGTTTTGCAGTTAGTTTACACAAAAACTAATCCATGCAGAATAACAATCACCAAGAACCTCACCTATTTTCTCCAGTAGCACATATACATGTGTATGAACAATGCCTACACCCACCATACATGTAGGTATGATGAAGAAATATGCTTTCCAATTGATACTCTTCCATGCCGACTCTAGTTTTTCTCATAACCTAGTCAAAACAGCAATTCTTTAGTATGACAGTAAACCATGATCTATAATTTGAAGAGTTGAATAAAAAATTAATGAACAAATATCATTGATGATAAACTAATCATCATTCAAAATGATGTCTCACATGTAACTCGAGATGTAGATACATGAAAACAAAAGACTCATGTTGCAAGCTCTTATTTTTATATAATCACTCTAAGAGATTCATGAGTCAACAATCCCAATTGCAAAAACAAGCAACAGATGATAAGAAGTTCCCACAATGGCAAGCAGCAGCATATATAAAATTGTAACCCATTTATTTAAGTTTATGTGAAGAGTAATACCAAATAGATAACTATAATTTAAATTCTTGCAAGAAAATCCAGTCAGTGAGAAGTTTCCACAAATAGCTACCTCAACATGAGCTTCCGAGCTTATGTCATTGGCAAACTGAATAAGTGCTAGCTCCATATCTGACTTTAAAACACGGCATTCAGTCAAAATGGGATGCAATGTGGTCAAATCCTTCTCAAACTTTTCTATCCCCTGAAAAGAGATAAAGAAACAGAAAAGAATATTGATATTTATTTCATGATTACAGATGTTGTAGCACTATGTGAGGTAAACATGTGAAATGGTAAGGGCCGGAGGCGTAGAATGTAAGACCTCAAACTCTGCTGGTTTTGAGAAGTTATTACTGTCAGTGTTAAGTCCGTGCAAGAGAAAAAGCAAAGGTTTTTCCAATACATTGCTGAGCTCATGTAAGACTCCTACAATCTCATCTGTGTAATGGACCATGTTAACCATGTATTGTTGCTGCAAGAAAAAAATGTAAAGAGTGGATAAACATACATCATACATTGAGTGCATCAAACCAAGAAGCATTGAAGGAAGGATACCTGAAAGCAAGATAACGGCTTTATTTCTCCTAACCAAACCGCATAATCAGCCGGTAATCTTGGAGCAAATAGAATAGATTTCCCTGTTGCAATGTCCTTGAGGACAGCACAAATGACAATCAAAAACCACAAACAAAAGGCTGTGAAATTATAATGACTGATAAAGTGACAAACAATAGAAAGCATTCAGTTTTAAAACAAGAAATGAAGGTTTGGACTACAATGTCCGGGCAAAATAACACAGAATTGTAAATTTCTTAAATGAAAGGTGTAAGCAAACTAAAATGCCAGCAGTTTCCCAGATGAAATTAGAAAATAAATATGCAAAAAAAGATCCACTGGTCCACTATAGGCTGAAAGCATGTATCCTTGATAGTACAATACAGTGATCTAAGAAATTAAACAATAGCATGATTTGATTTAAGTAAAGTCTACAAAATATTAAGTATGCACCGCAATCCATTTTCATTCCGGAAAAAAAAATATAACTAACCATGGCAATTTTCCATTGTAAGAAGAAGGGGAAAAAAGAAAAAGAAGGAAAAGCCAAAGCCAAGAACTTACAATAGCGCCATAGAAACCAGGCTCTTTTACTCCAAACAGATAAGCGAAATAACTCTCCTGCCTACACTTCAAAATATATATTTTGTTTCTAGTAAAATTGAAAAGCGAAGCAAATTGCCGCCATTACAACTTACAAGTGCAAAGAAATTACCTGAAGAGTTCGATGTGATCAGTGCAGTAGCGAGTTTTTTCCTCGCCTCCCTATTAAATTCATTCATAAATTAAAGTAATAATAGTAATAACAATAATAGATATCATCAACAATACATGGTTAGATACCTGAAGAAGGACGAATCCGTACAGAGGACGAGAGGTTTCGGTGAGATGTTGACGGAGGGATTTCAGCAGCTTTTCACGGTTCTTGACGTGAAGCTCCATCGGAACTTTTGGGGGGGAGAGACGAGACGAAGAAGCCATTTGCGAATTGGCTTCTGTTTCGTTAGGTTTCGCTTCCGCTCTCTTGTCCTTTGATAGGGTTTGGTTTCAATATGGGTTTTGCTTGATTGATTGTCACGATCTATTATGATATTTGGAGAGTTTCGATTCTAAGTTCTTGGTTACAATTCTCAAGTCAGAAGTGGAGCGAGGGAGACAAAATTTTCTTGTGGGTCATATTTTGTTTGTGCATTTTGGGTTTGGGAGTTGAGAAAGAGATGGGAAGTGAGTGAAAGCTTTGAAATCTTTTACTGATTGTTTTTGTTATAGCGTGTTTGATTGCTGAGAAAGAGAGGGAATATGAACGAAAGTCTGGGAAAAAAAATTTGGGTTTGTGTTTCTTGCCTTATATGATTTGTGTTTCTGGTATTATACAGAAGAATAAAACGTGAGACTTTTTTGGGTTATTTTTTTCATTTAAAAAAAAAAAAATTGTTATGGTAACGTTAACGAATTTTCCACTCTGTAACTCATCTTACCTAAATGCTCTTCATAGCCATGGTTTCTTCCCCTGTATGATCCCCAACATCTTACCAAAATATTCTCTCCTTTTTCAACTGGGTTTGCTTTGGTTTCTCTATATTAGACTATTCATGGTGGCATGTCCTTCTCGTTCTTGCTGATTGAATGATCATTTTTAACTTTTGATAACTGGAATTTGTCCCTTCCACTCAGTAATACGCCTGTGTTTATGTATTTTGTTATTAAATAGTAGAATTTATGTTATGGGAATATTAACAAGCATTTGTGGTTTATTTTTGTTTCTTACCTTGTATGATTTTTGATTTTGGGAATAAATAGAAAATGTTTATGCATTTTTGTTTCTTAGAGCAAGTCCAATGGTAGGAGGCATTTTTAAGAGGCAAATGATAGAAATGACTCTTTGAATTGTGTATAAATGGCTCTTGAGCTGATATGGTCTCCAATGGTAAGAGCCATTTTTAAGAGCCATTTTTTTTTAAACTTATTTTAAATAAAATTCAATTATTTTGTATATAGTATAATTATACAATTCATTATATAATTAATAGGAGTAAGTTATATAATTAAATAATTGCTTTTGAAAAACTCTCCAACAAAAAAATTAATTTTTTTATTTATATTTAAATAAAAAAATGAATTTAATTATAATTAAACAATTTGTTCAGACTCACTTATAAGAAATAAATTGCATGAAATCTGTTGGTGAATGAGTTTGGCAAATTTGAGTCCATCTACATAAAAAAAATTGTGTGATTGCCCCATGTGACATTCTATCTAACTCAAATTCTATCAAAATTACAGTATTAATAAACTTATAAGAACATTTATTTACGAATAAATGCACAACAGTTCTAAACACAAAATTTAAATAGTTTATAAATCTAACGGTAAATTTAAAATATGTAATTAAGCTAACTGATCAAGAAATTTCTAATTTACCAATTTCGCATAATTATTTTTTTATGCTAAATATTATTATTAATTACCCCTTTATTTTTTTCCTTAAATATTATCATTAATTACCCTTTATTTTTTCCCCTAAATATTATCATTAATTACCCCCTTATTTTTTTCCCTTAATATTATTATTAATTACCCTCCCACCCACACACTCACCCGAAACCCTACCCCTTTTATCACTATGGCCGCTCCCTCTCTCACTCTCACTGAGCTCCCTCTCCTCCCATGGCCGTCCCTCTCACTCTCCGATCTGGCCTCCGTCCCTCTCACTCTGCAATCTCGCCTCTTCTCCCATGGCGATTCCCTCTCTGCTCCCTCTCCCTTTCTCCCCTTCTTCCTCTCCAAAACAAAATATTTTTGGAACTCTGTCATCTAGGAGCAGCCTTCTTCTTGGAAAAGAGAGCAACCTTCTTAGGATTTTGATGAAGGTATATTCTGTTAAATCTTGTTCGGATTGGCTAGAAAATTGGCTGAAAAATATATTGTGTTTTTTCAATTCTTGAGACCATTCTTGCTGTGTTGATGTGTGTTTATTGTGGATAATGGCAACGGTAATATTTACAACAGCTAGATTTCAATTTTGCCTCTTCATTTCAGACCTGTGGGAATGGCTCCCGAAATTGGAAGAGGCATTTTGCCTCTTCATTTGCCTCTCCCCGTTGGAGTGACAATTTTAACAAAAAGAGCCAAATTTTGGCTTTGCCTCCTCTGATGGCTCCTTCGTTGGACTTGCCCTTACCTTGTACGATTTTTCTTTCTAGGAATATAAACAAGCATTTGTTGTTTATTGTGTTCTCATGCTCTGATTTTCTAAGGTTGTATACGAATATATTGTGTTAACTATTGGATGAGCTTATTTTGAATTCTTCTACCAACTTTGTGATAAGTTACAGCAAACAGGCTAGTGTCTTAATGGGGAAAGGTCGTGTGTAGTTTATCAGTTATTATGTTCAGTCTTTATGGGGAATTCATGGGCATTCATGACCACGTGTGAAGGTGGGATAACCATGATCGCATAGTGGCGCACGTTCCTCTTCTTTTCAATTGTAATAGTCTTTTCAATTGTAACCGTTTGTAACTTTCCATATCCAGAAGCATATAAAGTTGATGGTCACAGAAGAATAGACATGCAGAAAATAAACCTTTCTTCTTAAACTCTTTTTCCCTGTTTTTAACCCAAATTCCCTTGTGTACAAGTACACATCAATTGATATCAGAGCCATGGATACACGAGCCAAAACAAACACTGAATTTCGAAATGAAGTTAGTGAGACCTTGGCTCGTCACGAGTCAGGAATCAATCAAACTAACCTCAGTATCGATCAGGTGAACGCAACTCTGCAGACAATGGTGGCTGAACTACAGGCCCTTCGCCACATCAGTTCGCAAAATTTTACACCACCAGAATTTTCTAGTAACCTGAATTGCCAAGTAGAGGCATCAAACACCCAGAATTCCGCACCACTAGACCTTAACCCATCCAACCAATAAATTTCCCGAAATCTCACACACCCAGACAACCCCCACTACCACCAAAACACTGACCCAAATTACTCAACCCTGAAACTATCATTTCCCCGATTCAATGGAGTGGACCCAACAGGATGGTTATACAAGGCGGAGCAGTATTTTGAATTCCAGAGTATCCATCCCCAAACAGAAAGTTCATCTAGCTTCATTCCACTTGGAAGAAGATGCCCTTCAATGGCACGGATGGTTGAACAAATTCCGAGGCCATCTCACGTGGACAGAGTTTACCCAAGCCGTGTTGCACCGTTTCGGACCCACGGACTACGAAGATCCATCAGAGGCTCTAACTCGCCTGAAGCAAACCACCACTGTCAACATATATCAAACGGAATTTGAGCAATTGTCACAACGCATTGATGGCCTACCAGAAAATTACTTGGTGGGCTGTTTCGTCGCAGGACTACGGGATGAAATTCGATTGGATGTCAAAGTTAAACAACCAAGAACTTTAATGGATGCAATCGGAGTGGCAAGATTGGTTGAGGAACGAATACAATTGTTGAAGAAAATCAACCCTGCCCCACGGGCCCCCGGAGTGTTTTCCCAACAGAAGAACCTAGGTACGACATTCGGCCTCTTAGGGCCTCCACCCCTCAATAATCCAAACTCAAGCCCACATGGAGGTTTCAAACGAATTACTAGTCAGGAAGCAAGAGATCGGCGAGCTAAAGAATTATGTTTTTACTGTGATGAAAAATTCACCCGTGGGCACCGGTGTCAACGACCACAACTCTTCATGATTGAAGACACACGGGTTGAAGGGGACTCACCAGATGAAGAAGACGGAGAGGATTTTCTGGGCCAAGACCCTATTCCAGAAATCTCTTTCCATGCCATCTCGGGGACTAATCACCCTCAGACCATCCGCATAATTGGTAAGATTAATCACCAATCCATCACTGTTCTGATTGATGGGGGGAGTACCCACAATTTCTTGAACAATCTGTGGTGTCAAGGTTGGGCTTGCCGGTTTTACATGATAAGAAACTCCAAGTCATGGTGGCCAACCAAGAAAAGATTGAGTGTAGCGGGCGGTGCTTGGGTCTAAGGTTGATCATTGATGGATACATCATCCAGGCGGATTTCTACATATTACCAGTGGCGGCATGTCAAGCAGTACTAGGGGTGCAATGGTTAGCAACCTTGGGACCAATCGAAACCGACTACCAAAAATTGACGATGAGCTTCCGTCAAAATGGAATCGCCAGAATTTTCAAAGGGTTACGACAGACCCCACACAAGGCCCTGCGTGATAAAGAGCTGGCAAATTTAGAAGGATGGGGAATTTTCTTGCAGATCGCACCAATTGAAATACAGGAGAATAGCACCGTTCATTCGCAGGACCTTTCTTGGCTACTTGACGAATTCCAATTGATCTTCAAAGAACCAACTGGGCTTCCTCCGAAAAGAACACAGGATCATCACATACCTCTGCAGCCACACCATCCACCGATTAGCGTCCGGCCATACCGATATCCACATTATCAGAAAAGTGAAATTGAGAAGATGGTAAAAGAATTTTTGGACTCTGGCCTAATTCGTCCTAGTTGCAGCCCCTTCTCTTCACCAGTGTTGCTGGTCAAAAAGGCCGATGGCAGTTGGCGATTCTGTATAGACTACAGAGCTTTGAATCACATCACCGTTAAAGATAAGTATCAAATTCCAGTTATTTGATGAACTGCTGGATGAATTGTTTGATGCCAGGTATTTCTCAAAACTTGATCTGCGTTCAGGATATCACCAGATCAGAGTCAAGGAAGAGGACATCCCGAAAACAGCATTTCGAACGCATGATGGGCATTACAAATTCATCGTAATTCCATTCGGCCTCACAAACGCTCCTGCCACCTTCCAGGGATTGATGAACGACCTATTCCGGCCTCATCTTTGGAAATTTGTGTTGGTGTCTTCGACGATATACTGGTATATAGCCACACATGGGGGGATCATCTTTTCCATCTTCACATCGTGCTCACCATCCTGGCTACCAATCAATTATTTGTGAAGCAGTCCAAGTGCCGATTTGGGGTCTTGCAGGTGGACTATTTGGGCCACATCATCTCCTATGAAGGAGTGCAGGTGGATCCTGCGAAGACCAGAGCCGTGAATGACTGGCCAACCCCAACCACGACCAAAGGTGTTATGGTTTTTTTGGGCCTAGCTGGCTACTACCGTAAGTTTATCAGTGGATTTGGAGGAATTACGGTCCCCCTTACCCAATTATTGATGAAAGATGGATTCCATTGGACCCCCGAGGTAGCCACGACCTTCCAACAACTCAAGGAGGCATTAGTATCCCCACCAGTGTTGTGGCTCCCTGATTTTACACAAACTTTCATTGTTGAAAGTGATGCATGTGGTGTGGGCATTGGCGCCATCTTGATTCAAGAGGAAAGGCTGATTGCTTTCTACAGTGAGGCTCTCAAAGGCTTTTCCCTCACTCTGTCAACATATGAGAAAGAAATGCTAGCCATTGTTAAGGCTATCCGTAAATGGCACGCCTATCTTTTGGGCAAACCCTTCATTGTGAGAACCGACCAGCGAAGCTTGAAAATTTTAATGGAGCAGCGGATCACGACATCCACTCAAGCTCGATGGTTACCAAAAATAATGGGGTATGACTACACAATTCAGTACAAAAAGGGGAAGGAAAATCAAGGGGTCGATGCCTTGTCCAGGGTGGCTGAGTGGAGTTGTTCGGCTATTTCACTTCCCATAACAGATTGGTGGACTGTTCTCCAACAAGAGGTAACTCACGAACCCTTCTACTCACAATTGGATAACCAGTCTTCGACGCTAAACCCCCAAAATTATTTCAAACGAGACAGGGTGTGGTATCACAAGGGGCGTGTATATTTGAGTCTGAACATCCACACTAATACCTGCTATATTGTCTGAACATCATTCATCACCCACTAGAGATCACTTCGGATATCATAAGTCCCTCAGCCGACTGCAGCAAAGCTTCAGCTGGCCGGGGCTCAGAACTACGGTAAAGGATTACATCAAAGAATGTGAGGTGTGCCAGCGATGTAAGACTGATAACACTAAATCTGGAGGCTTGCTGCAGCCATTGCCGATTCCCCTATAGATTTGGACTGACATCTCCATGTATTTCGTGGAAGGGCTACCAGTTTCTCAAGGGTTTACTGTCATCATGGTGGTAGTGGACCGTTTGTCTAAATACGCTCACTTTGTTCTGTTGAAGCACCCATTCATAGCCTCCTCAGTGGCAAAGCATTTCATGGATAACATTGTTCGCTTACACGGATTACCCCGATCCATTGTGAGTGATCGAGACAAAATATTTGTAAGCTCTTTTTGGAAAACTCTTTTTCAGTTGTAGTGTACCACTTTGGCAATGAGCTCTAGCTATCATCCGCAAACCGATGGTCAGACGGAGGTAGTGAATCGCACCTTGGAGCAATATCTGCGTTGTTTTACCAGTGAACAACCAAAAAAATGGACAGAATGGCTTTCTTGGGCTGAATATAGTTATAACATGTCCGTACACTCCGCCACCAAGGTCTCACCCTTTGAGGCTGTATATGGCATACCGCCACCCTCTCTGCTCTCATATGTGCCGGGCACTACAAAAGTCCAGGCTGTTGACGATCTACTTCGCAGCAGAACCGAAGTGCTGCAGGACCTACGACGCAATCTGCTTGTTGCCCGAGACAGGATGAAGTCTCAAGCGGATCAGCATCGTAAAGAGGTGACCTTTAATATCGGAGACTATGTTTACTTGAAGCTGCATCCATATCGCCAGAATTCAATCAATTTCATACGGTCCCTTAAGTTGTCTCCTCGCTACTTTGGACCCTATTGAGTGGTGGCTAAGGTTGAACCAGTTGTGTATTGGTTAGAGTTACCAATTGGATCCCTAATTCATGATGTGTTCCATGTTAGTCTTTTAAAACGACATGTAGGACCCATGAACCCGGCGTCTATAGTTCTTCCACCAGTTTCCGAAGCTTCCACACTACTTCCCCAACCAGAGGTTATACTTAATACACGTGTCATTAAGAAAGATCGTTATCGTCCTAAGACTGAACTACTAGTCAAATGGAAAGGGGCTCCAGTTGAAGATGCTACTTGGGAGAACAAGTGGTGTTTCTCACGATCTTACCCTGAGTTCATCCTTGAGGAAAAGGATTTTTCGGGAGGGAAGGAATGATACGTCACAGCAAACAGGCTAGTGTCTTAATGGGGAAAGGTCGTATGTAGTTTATCAGTTATTATGTTCAGTCTTTATAGGGAATTCATGGGCATTCATGTCCAAAATTATTTCATCCTCACTAATACCTGCTATATTGTCTGAACATCATTCATCACCCACTAGAGATCACTTCGGATATCATAAGTCCCTCAGCCGACTGCAGCAAAGCTTCAGCTGGTCGGGGCTCAGAACTACGGTAAAGGATTACATCAAAGAATGTGAGGTGTGCCAGCGATGTAAGACTGATAACACTAAATCTGGAGGCTTGCTGCAGCCATTGCCGATTCCCCTATAGATTTGGACTGACATCTCCATGTATTTCGTGGAAGGGCTACCAGTTTCTCAAGGGTTTACTGTCATCATGGTGGTAGTGGACTGTTTGTCTAAATATGCTCACTTTGTTCTGTTGAAGCACCCATTCACAGCCTCCTCAGTGGCAAAGCATTTCATGGATAACATTGTTCGCTTACACAGATTACCCCGATCCATTGTGAGTGATCGAGACAAAATATTTGTAAGCTCTTTTTGGAAAACTCTTTTTCAGTTGTAGTGTACCACTTTGGCAATGAGCTCTAGCTATCATCCGCAAACCGATGGTCAGACGGAGGTAGTGAATCGCACCTTGGAGCAATATCTGCGTTGTTTTACCAGTGAACAACCAAAAAAATGGACAGAATGGCTTTCTTGGGCTGAATATAGTTATAACATGTCCGTACACTCCGCCACCAAGGTCTCGCCCTTTGAGGCTGTATATGGCATACCGCCACCCTCTCTGCTCTCATATGTGCCGGGCACTACAAAAGTCCAGGCTGTTGACGATCTACTTCGCAGCAGAACCGAAGTGCTGCAGGACCTACGATGCAATCTGCTTGTTGCCCGAGACAGGATGAAGTCTCAAGCGGATCAGCATCGTAAAGAGGTGACCTTTAATATCGGAGACTATGTTTACTTGAAGCTGCATCCATATCGCCAGAATTCAGTCAATTTCATACGGTCCCTTAAGTTGTCTCCTCGCTACTTTGGACCCTATTGAGTGGTGGCTAAGGTTGAACCAGTTGCGTATTGGTTAGAGTTACCAATTGGATCCCTAATTCATGATGTGTTCCATGTTAGTCTTTTAAAACGACATGTAGGACCCATGAACCCGGCGTCCACAGTTCTTCCACCAGTTTCCGAAGCTTCCACACTACTTCCCCAACCAGAGGTTATACTTAATACACGTGTCATTAAGAAAGATCGTTATCGTCCTAAGACTGAACTACTAGTCAAATGGAAAGGGGCTCCAGTTGAAGATGCTACTTGGGAGAACAAGTGGCGTTTCTCACGATCTTACCCTGAGTTCATCCTTGAGGAAAAGGATTTTTCGGGAGGGAAGGAATGATACGTCACAGCAAACAGGCTAGTGTCTTAATGGGGAAAGGTCGTGTGTAGTTTATCAGTTATTATGTTCAGTCTTTATAGGGAATTCATGGGCATTCATGGCCACGTGTGAAGGTGGGATAACCGTGATCGCATAGTGGCGCACGTTCCTCTTCTTTTCAATTGTAATAGTCTTTTCAATTGTAACCGTTTGTAACTTTCCATATGCAGAAGCATATAAAGCTGATGGTCACGGAAGAACAGGCATGCAGAAAATAAACCTTTCTTCTTAAACTCTTCTTCCCTGTTCTTAACCCAAATTCCCTTGTGTACAAGTACACATCACTTTGATAAGCTGAAGTGTTATCAGTGAGTAACCGAGCTAGGGAAGAACATTTTAGGACATTATCTGCATAGTTAAAAGAGAAAAAAAATGTGTTTAACTTGAAATCTATTATATACTAGCGTTGATATTGATTGATGAGTTTTAATTTTTACCATCATCTAGAACTAGAACGAGGTAACTCTTGATAACAATGGTTATCCAATGAGCAACATTGATGATTGCACATTCATTTGTTTCATTCTACGATGTTTTTTGAATGATATTGTCAGTTGCCGAATCAATTGATGCAGTAGCCTCATCAAGAACTAGAATTTCTCTTGTGCAATAGTGTTCTTGCAAGGCAAATAAGTTGTTTTGGTCTAGACTTCAATTTTCACTTTCTTCAGGAACTGCATCATTTTTCAGAATTATAACTATTGCGAAATGAGATTGTAACACCCTAAATGCCCTCTCCACATCGTTTCTTGCAGACTCTTTTTTACCTGCAAAATATTATCTTTTCTTCTAATGGCCTTAGGATTGTCTTAATAAAGGCTGACCAATTTGGATAAATCTCAACTACTAATAGTATCCCATTATATATTCATGTCCATTGATTGTGTAATTGACATGAGAAGCATGACCATCAGCAAGTGCAACAAAGACAAGTGAGTGATCAAGAACATTAATATCATTTAGTGATCTAGGCATTCCAAAATAGACATGTCATATCCAAAGATCTTGTAAAGCCATCGTCTTTAGAATTATAATAGGTTCCCGACAATGTCGAGCACACATCTCATGCCATGCAATTGGACATTTCTCCTATTTCTAATGTATGTAATCAATGTTCCCTAACATCCATGAAAATCCATGATGCTCACCAATTGATAATAACCAACCAGTATTAGACTCGTTTGATGCCCTTAGATACCAATCCCCAAAAACTTCAACAATTGATTTGATGAAATCTCTAAGACTTTCTATTGCAGTGCTTTCCCCATCCGAATATATTTATTAATAAGATATGCAGGAATACCATATGCAAGTATCCTATGAGCTGTAGTTACCTTTTGAAGATAAGATAAGTTAAGAACACCAAGTGCATCTATCTTTTTTGTTGAAATATGGATTGTGAGCTTCTACCGCATTTGCGATCTGAAAAAAAAAGATGAAGACTCATTCTAAATCTCCTTCGAAACTAACTTTCCGAGATTTAAGGATTTTATACAAAATAATCATTATATAGCCTCAATTCACCTTCCTTTCTATTACGATTAACGATATTGTGTAAAAAAACAGAGCCACGAGACTCTATTCTTCGCGCTTGATTTATCGATTCTTCTTCAGCAACCACTTCAGTAGTAACTTGGAAGACGAACATGAAAGTGTCATCATCAAAATCAAAAGCATCATAAAAGTTAAAACTCAAATGATTCATGATGAACTTTAATGAAATAAAATAAACATTGGAATGAAGAAAAATATGATGAAGTAAAATATTCATGTTTATGCGAATATTTATAGATGAATTTATTTTCCCCAAAATTTGAAATTTAAAATGGTGGCATTTTTTTTTCAATATTTGAAATCCAAAAAATTTAAAAGTTGGTAGTTATTATTGATTTTTTTTGAAATTTTAGCGGGGTTTTTCAATATTTTAAAATTTAAAATGTTGCGGGTTTTTTAATTCAAATTTGATTTTTTTTTATTTAAATATAATTAAAAAAATTAATAATTATAATGTTGGATGATTTCTTAAAAGCAATTAATTAATTTTATAATTTACTCATATTATTGTATAATTAATTGCATAATTATATTATATATAAAATAATTGCACTATATTTAAAATGATATACAAAAAATAAATATTTTAAATGGTTTTTACCATTGGAATATACATATATAAATAAAAATATTTACACTATTTAAAAAATTATTTTATCAATTTAGCTCTCTAAAATGTCTTTTTGCACTGGAGATGCTCTAAGGAAGTGTTTGAAATCAAAAATGTTCTCACAAATTTTGAATTTTCTTTCTAAATTAAATATTTTTTAGTATTTCTATATTATTTTAATATGTTAATGTTAACAATAATTTAAAAAAATAAAAAATAATTGTTTTTTAATATATTTATAAATAAAAAAATACTTTGAAAAATAACTTTAACCATATTCTAAATAAGCAATTGACTTTTAGTAGATAAAACAATTATCGATAGTAAATTCTATTTGTTTTTATTAAAAAATATTTTAGAGAAATATAAAAAATATAAAATTCATTCTTCTTGTGGGTTTAATAAATTACAATACAAATAAACCGCGTGGGGTTTTGCACTGTAGCTCCCCTCACAATTCACTATTGCTTGCTACAGTGCGCGCCCGAAAATGGCCCTCGGGCGCGCGGAGAGGAGGGGCTGGCAGGCGGGGACAAAATCGGTTTTTCCTCTTAATTTTCTATTTTTTTTTTTAAATATTCATTTGTGAACAGTGAAATGACGGTTTCGTCCCCGGTAATAGGACAAAAACAGGCGTCCGGGTGAGGGGCACCGGGGTAATTGCGCGCGGCCGGACCGGTCCGGTCCGGTCCGCCGCAACTTTTGGATTTTTTATTATTTTCGGAAATGGCTAAATACGGTTTTAGCCCCTAATAAGACAAAAACACTTCATTCGGTCAAGGGACAGGACGGTAATTGTCTCTATTTTTATAATTAAATAATCGGGTCTGGAAGGGCGTCCGCCGCACGCGCCAGGCGGTTTTCCGCCTCACGCCCTCTTCGGGCGGCGCGTGCGGCCTCCTCCGGTGGACGGAAATTGTCTTCCGGAGGCCAGAACGATGCGCCGCCGTGTGGTCTTCTTCCCGCGGTGGCGCGTTGAACCTAAAAGAGCCCGTGTACGCGGCGGAGGCCGGTTCAAGGCGCCGGCGCCGTTTCTCTCTCTCCGGAGTGGCAAAGTTTCACTTTGGTCCTTCTACTTTCAATTTCCGGGTTGTCTGTATATAACTCAATCAATTCGGTACAAAAGTTCCGAGTTTTTCAATTTTGTCCTCTGATTTCAATTGACAATAAATGTAAGTTGCATTTCAGCCCTTTGATTTTTACTTTTTTAATTTAAGCCCTTTATATATCATTTTCAATTCAGCCCTTATACTTTGATTTTTTTTTATCCCAACTTTTGTCCATGTATATATAAGTCTATTTAACACAATAATAATAATAATAATAATAATAATAATAATAATAATAATAATAATAATAATAATAATAATAATAATAATAAGAATAATAATAATAATGATTTAATGATTTTTCATTCTTACTCTTTTGTTAAACTTTTGTCCATGTATATATAAGTCTATTTAACACAATAATAATAATAATAATAATAATAATAATAATAATAATAATAATAATAATAATAATAATAATAATAATAATAATAATAATAATAATAATAAGAATAATAATAATAATGATTTAATGATTTTTCATTCTTACTCTTTTGTTATTTTTTTCCAGTAATAGCCATGGTAATTTTTTTTTCTTTTGTTAAAGTTTCTAAGATATTTTTAATCTTTCATTTACTTTTGTTTCTTTCATTATTAACATAATAATAATAATTATCATAAGAATAATAATAATAGTGATTATTATTATTATTATAAGAATAGTGCTTATGTATTCTATTATTATAATAATAGTGATTATCTATTCTTTCATAATAAAAATAATAATAATAATAATTTTTAATTGGTTTTTCTTGCTTGCTGTTTTGTTCATACTTTTTATGTTTTTTCTCTTGGTATAATTTAATAATTTTTGTTATTTTTATTCTAGCGGAAATAATAATTTTAGATATTAAGACTCCGATGTTGCTATTGTTATAATATTTTAAATGAATATTGCTTCCTTTTCCCTGTTGTTTTTTTATTTTTCCTTTCTATTAATTGATTTGAATAATTTTATTATCTGCACAAAAATGATTTCAGTAAGTTTTTTTTTCTTATTCGAATATTTTGCGTTTTTTTTTCTAATGTTAGTGCACACTCTTTTGTGATCGTTTATAACGCAATTCCTATATTTTAGAAGATGTAATATATACTTACGTGACAAGCTCAACTCAAAATTTTAAACATTTTATCTTTTAATCTATAATTTTTATTTGTTTATATCATATAAATTGATCGTTGTAGATTTAATTGTATTAAATTATATACAAAAAAATACCCGCGGCAACGCGCGGGCAATTATCTAGTTAAGATATAAAATCTGAATCAATTCAATATACAATATTTTTAATATAAAAAAAATAGTTAAAAAATTAAAGTTAAATTATTTTTTTATTATCAAAATTGCATCTATTTTGAAAATTTTATTGAGTTATATCAAGTAATTTTTTATTTTTAAAACTAATCTAAAGAAAGAATTAAATCCATAAATCTCAAGATTAATAACTTTTAGAAATAATTTTTTGTCACCCAAATATTTGTTTTACCATAATTATTTTTTTATACAAACCCGCAACTCAATGCTGCTGTAAAAACCCAGGGGGCATCAAAGGGCCACGAAATATGAAATACACTTTCATTATATTTAATTATGAGGTATTTTACATAAATATATTATAATATTTAAAAAAAACAATTATTTTTGATATCTATATAAAAATCATTTAAAAATATTAATTTAAAATAAAAAATAAAAATAAAAATTTTCAAAAACATGTTTTTTGTAGGTGACAAGCTTGCAAACAAACCATGGTGATGTACAGATAAGTTTGAGATTAAAGGATATAATTTTCTTGTAATTTCAGATTCGATTAATGTGATGCTAAGCAAAATAGGAAATCAAACTACCAGAACCTTTCCGTTATTTCAACTTAACAAAACCCTAAGAAAACTCTCTGACTCCCCCTCCCGCCTCTTGTCAAGCAGTAAGCAAAACCCTAAAAGAGAAAAACAACAGGAAAAAAAATGGGCCGTCGTAAGAACAATCAGACCTCGATGAGCCTCAACAACGCTCAGCACCAGGCCACCAAAATCTGCTTCAACGACGACGACGACGAAGAGAACTCCAATCTCGATGACTCTATTGTAGCCACTGAAAAAGCCATTGCTATGGATGATGTAACTATGTCCGACCCCAACGGCTCCTTTGTCGATGGCGGCGATGATGATAACACCAGCGCCGACTACTACTTCGATTCTTACTCTCACTTTGGTAATAATACTACTCCTTGATTCGCTTTACTTTATTCACTTAGTTTTAATCTTCTCTTCTCCTTTTTTATTTGGTAATAGTATACCAGGTTCGGTTGACTTTAACAGAAGTTTTAGACTCCTAATGAATGGTACACTGGCATAGAAAGTTTATTTTGAGTTTTCTTAACCTTTTTTTTTGTTTTTGTTTTTGCAGGTATTCATGAAGTAAGTGTCTCGTAGCTGGATTCAATTCAGCTCTTTACCGGATTTTCGTAACTTGGTGTTGTTTTATTTATATATTTATTTGTTGGGTTTTAGTTTTGACTATATATGTTGCTTGTGCATTATAAATTGATGATTAAGAAGCTTTTGTAACTCAATTAGTGTTGCCACAATTTTTTATTTCCTTTCACAAAATCCCCTTTTGAATCAGCAATTGCTGTTATATGATGTACTTCTTTTGTTTCCGAGTCATTCTCTGCATTTTATCAATTGATATTTTATTGCCTTACCATCTTGTATCCGTAGGTTTATTGTTTTGACTTTGTGTAATCTATATTATATCATCATTTTCAGCTGAGATCAATCTTTTCTTGTATGATTTTTATATATCTTGAGATCTAGAGTTCTAAAAACAAATCATGGAGCTGATGTTTCCTTACCTTTCCTTACACTGCAGGAAATGCTGAAGGATGTAGTGAGAACTAAAACATACCAAAATGTTATTTTTCAGAATAAATTTTTATTTAAGGATAAAATAGTACTTGATGTTGGTGCTGGGACTGGAATTCTGTCATTATTTTGTGCCAAAGCTGGGGCTGCCCATGTCTATGCGGTACACCTTTCCCCCCTTTCCCATCCTGCACCCACCAAGTAGAGTTTATATATGCTAAAAATTGGTTTGCCAATGTTTCTATTTACAGGTTGAGTGCTCTCATATCGCTAACATGGCCAAAGAGATTGTTGAGTCAAATGGATATTCCAATGGTAATTCTATTCTCATTGCATGTTCCAGTATTTTTTCTATCTCTTTGTTGCCACAAATGCCAAATCTCACTGCTTACTCATGTTTCAATGTCATAGTTATAACTGTTTTGAAGGGAAAGATAGAAGAGATCGAGCTACCAGTTGCAAAAGTGGACATAATTATTTCAGAGTGGATGGGATATTTTCTGTTGTTTGAGAACATGTTAAACTCAGTCCTGTACACACGTGATAAATGGCTTGTAAGTTGCAATTGCATTTTCTTTGCAAATTTATAGCTTGTTCTTTGATAATATTATATATCTAGAGAGATGAAGCAAACAAGCATAGCCAACTAACCTTTCAAAGTCATATCTATAAGTTTCAGAACCCTGGAGGCACATGAATGCCTCAGGAATCTAAGAAAACCATCATATTATATTTGACTTTGACGGGGTAGTCGGTAATGTCAGTTTGATTTTCCTATCTATGTTCTTGAATGGGATTTCATACAAGTTTGGAAAATTTATTTAATTCTGAGGGAACTGTTCATTTGCAACTCCAATGAATTTACTTCTGGATTGAAGGGGTTTGTTCACACTATTCACATAATATTTACAGATCAGGGAATGTTTTTGGAATGAAAGTCTCTTGGATCAGAATAGAGCTTTCATGGGATAATGGTGTACTGGTATTTGCTGGTATTATAATATTCACAGAAATAAAAGTCATTATGTTCTTTGGCTTTTGGTCAACTGGACACATGCACCTTTGGAAGGAAGGGGGGGAAATGCCAACCAACATTTAGGTCACTCATGAGTCTAGAACAAACTATACTTGTTTAGTAATTGAAAGTTTTTCTGCTAGCTATTATACTCCATGGGATCATCATTTGCGATGCTGAAAAACTTTGCTAAATCAATAATGTCAGCCTTTTTTATTCTATTATTTGCTTGACTCCAGGCCAATGATGGAATTGTTCTGCCAGACAAAGCTTCTCTCTATTTGACAGCCATTGAGGATGCTGAATACAAAGAAGATAAGATTGAGTGTAAGTAAGACTTGTTCGGTGTCATATGTAGATGAAATTCATTTTCATGTGGATCCATCATATGTGTGGAATTTGGCTGCACAGACACTCCAGTGGAATTTCGCTCACATGAGTTGCATGTGTGGTTTCATGTGCTGTTTGTTTTCATTTTCAACTTTAAATGCTTTAGTGGGTGACGTTTTAATATTTCTTTCTGTTTTTTTTCCTTGGCCTGCATGCTTGCTCCAGTTTGGAATAATGTCTATGGCTTTGATATGACCTGCATCAAGAAGCAGGCCATGGGGGAACCTCTTGTCGACACTGTTGATCAGAATCAAATTGTTACAAATTGCCAGCTGCTCAAGGTTGGATATTCTTGCATATGCATATAATGCATTTGTATTCGGGCATGCACATTTCTCTGGTTTGCTTTCTGTCATTGTCCTTGTTTGGCTGATGTTGTTTCTTTTTTCTTCTTTTTTATTTTTCTATTCATCCTTCCAGACAATGGACATCTCTAAAATGGCTTCAGGGGATACTTCCTTCACAGTTCCTTTTAAGCTTGTAGCAGAACGTGATGATTACATCCATGCATTAGTAGCCTACTTTGATGTATCATTTACAAAGTGTCACAAGTTGATGGGGTTCTCTACAGGTCAAGCTTTTCTACTCTTCCATATATCTTTCAGTGTAAAGTTTTGTGTTACTACATTCCGTGAATCAATTGGGTTGAGGGAAGCCCTTTTCGTTTCCATGAATTTGCTCATGTCATAAGTAAATAGGTCACTTTGAATTCCATGACTTGATTATGGAAATATTATATTAGCTTGCCTAGAAAGTGATTAGCTCTAACAGTGAGGCAGGAGTACTACTTTTTAGTGTCTGAGAGGGTGTTCTCAGTGAAATCATACAATAAAACATGAAATCAAAATCACAACCTGCATTTTATGTTCTCAGTCGCATATATGCATCAGTTAAAAAAACAATAGTTTTGAGATCCTTCCTACAAGGAGAGGGCACATTTTGACAGTCAAGTGAAATGCTTAGATAGAGCCTTTCTGATGAATTTGGAAAATGATGCAGGGCCAAGATCACGAGCTACACATTGGAAACAGACAGTCCTGTACCTGGAAGATGTGCTGACCATCTGTCAAGGGGAGGCACTAACTGGGAGCATGACCGTTGCACCAAACAAGAAGAATCCTCGTGACATTGATATAACGATCAAATATTCATTGAATGGTCAACGTTGTGTGGCCTCAAGAACTCAACATTACAAAATGCGATGAGCTGCGTGAATGGCTCTTCAGATTGCAAGTGTCACTGAGCAGAGATTGATGATGCCCAAACTGCTTTTTTAGTGGGATGTATTCCGAAACAAGCATGTATTTTCCAAGAATGAGAGGGATGTCTTTGGCTCACATAAATTTCACCTGTTTGAATCAGTACTGGAATTTTCAAATTTTGATTTCCAAAATCTTAGCTGTAATATTAACGTGATGATTCTCTAACTGATAGGTAGGTGTCCTCATCGTATTCAGCATGATCTTTTTCCCATCACTTTGTTTATTGCCCTCAAAGCCACCCAAACAATATCCTTCCATCACCTCTGTTCTTCTTTGGAGACCCTCCGTTGATGCATTTTGATGCCTCGAGCAACAGTTATGCCCTAAAGCGAAGGGAATCAATTTATATAAACTAATCAATACATTACCACATACAGGCTGAGTTTTAATCAATATATGTAAGAGTGAGCGATCCGATAAAGGATGAGGCCTGCAGTCATTTGAACTGTCAGATTTTGTAATCGAAAAATCCCAGGAAAGTAAAACCCATTGGTAGCTAGCCGCAAAACGTTTGTTCTGTAAGAGTTTAGGCTATTTGCACACAAGCCTTGAAATAAAACTACATTTTCATAGCAAATTACATGTTGTATGATGATACTCCAACTTTCAAATCCACTTCAACTTGGAAGTCTCCAGATTAGACCATGGAGGAAGCAAGCAAGCAAGCTCGCTAATGAGAGGAATAGGTGGAAGCTGCTGAGGATCTCTTTGCTCCAACACTAATAATATATACCCCGGGGTTGGGGGGTAATAGTGAGACATGATTGAGGCAAGTGAAACATACTGGTCAGACTTTCAAAAGGTAAAATAGAAAAATTACACATGGGACACTTGGGTGCGGCCATTACACATACAGTTGGGCTTTACTTTAGACAAACTGGATATCTTAACCATGCTTGGCCTATCCACATCTTTCTTGTAGAAGAGACAGAATGACCAGTCAACATCATCTCTAGATACCCACCAAGGTTCTCTTAACCACAGTGCAAACTCATGTTGAAAGAGTAATTAAGGTATGAAAAATATATTGTGTTGACGACAGCAGAGTTTTATACCAGGGAAAATGTCTCAGATCGAACTTATTTTACAATGAAGAAGAATACCAACTCGTCACGAGTCCAAGTGAAGACGATAGTGCCTATCCAATCATTTATGATGTTTTGTCCATCAGCTGTATTGGGCTGAGAATGTTAGCCTTGCTTGTCTCAACAATGCAACCATTCATGACCATCTCTTCCAGCATGAAATGAGCTTTTTCTAAATGGAACATGATGTCTAGCTCACACTGGTGATAAGAGAAACAAATTGAAACAAAAGTGAACTTCAATGCGAGGGTAACGAAGGAAAACCAAGAGACAACTTTATAGAAGGCAGGACAACGATTAGTTTGTCCTACATTCTCAAAGGAGATGGGGAAAAATCATCCGTTATCGCATTAGAGGACTTACCACATTGCCAAAATGGCGGTCCATGGTTTCAACTAAAAGATGTATGAATTCCAAAATCGCGAGCTCATTCTGCAATTGCCAGAAACAAACAATATTAACTGAAAAGCGACTAATGTGAAGACAGTGAATTAAGTTAAAATAGCGATCAGGCATCAGAAAACTCCAAGAGTTGCTCAGTTTGTAAATCCACCCATCCATTTCCTCCAATATTGACATTGTTCTTGAACATCCATAGCCATGTTCATAGGATACCATGAAGATAACTCGTGCAACAGCATAGAATAAAAATGCTGAGGAATATTAGTGATTACCAGACTTAAGCAATTGAAGCATAAAACTAATAAGTACTGTTGGCTAGAAAGGCACAAAATAATTAACAAACAAATAAAATTAGTATTGTTATGGGTATTACTCCCAGTGACACTAAAGTCTCACAGAAAAGAAGCATTGAATAGTTGAAAGATAGAAACTTACTTCATCATTGTCGACCCCCACCAAGAAAAACAAGGATGCGTAGCGTCGGTATACAATTTTGTAGTTGCGATGCTCTACAAAGGAACACTGTTATCAAGCAAAGGATGAAAGAAAACATTATTATTTGCTAGTTTTCATTAATAAACAACAACAACACAACTCTCAGATCAGATGACGATCGTTTAAATTTTTAAGGAAACCCTATTTTTTTTTTCCGATCAGATATTGACATAGATGGATGGAAGGTACGTTCTCTAAACAGAAATGAATCAACTTCATTCTTTCCGATAATCATAATCATAAAAATGAAAGGGAAAAACTACCTGCTGGTCGTTGCGAGCAAGGCATTTGCGAACAATTTCTCCTTCAAGGGCACGGCGTTCTTCGAGGGTGAGCCACTCATAGTATTGGGCTAAACGAGTTTGTCCTTGCTTGTTCACCATTAATATGAATCTTATCCCCATTTTCTTCTATAAACCAAAATTGAACCAAACAAATTAATAGCAGTTGAATTCGGACACGGTCATGTCGAATTTTTTTATCAAAAAGATTTAAACACCAATAACAGGATCTTTTAGATCCAAGAGTAAGGAGAGAGAGAGAGAGGACCTGGTGGTGGTGACGACGACGACGAGAGTGATTTCTAGAGAGAGAGAGAGCGCTGCAATAAATACGGGGATGGGCGAGTTTGAGAAAAAAAAAATGATTCCGGTCTTGTGATAAAAATATTGTTTTTCTGAATTTGTTAAAAATCAATGTTTTTTACTAATTGGATCCCTAGTTTATTTATGAAACTTCAACGGGGCCTTGCCCCATTTCATCCCTTCTATTCAAACTCAAACAAAAAAAATTAATTGAATTTGTGCATTCAAGATTTATCTAATTACGTCTTTTGAGATCGATAATTAAGTTTTATACAATTCCTAAGACATCATTATTATTAACTAATAACTAAAACAAAACGTTGAAATGAACAGTTAAATTCACTGTGCACCCACTCACATATTACTGTGGACGCGAGCTTTGTCCTTCGTGCGTCGCACGAGTTCGTCCACCCTTTTTTTTTTCCGCCTGTGAACAGTGCATTACCGATTAAAGCCCTGAAAAAAGACAGAATAGTGCACAGTTGCAGGGGCTCTCTCGGGTTTTCTCGCTTTTTTGGCACAGTGCGCTGACGAAAATGGGCACGGAAAACGACAAATTTGCTAACAGGAGACGGGGGCAGGGCCGTCCTTTCCCATCAAGTATTTTCGTAATTATCGGTGTGGACAGGGGCGTATCGGTAATTGACCCATTATTTTATTATATTTGCGTGCGGACAGCTGGCGCGTGTCCGTCCCGCGCCAGCGAGGTTCCCCGCTTACGCGCCTCGTTGGCGGCGCGTGCAGTGTCGTTACGCCGTCAAAAATTCACTTCCGCCATCACACAAGATGCGCCGGGATGTCCTCTCTCTTCCGCCGTGGCGCGTTCCCGTCGTATATGTCCGGTTAAGCGGCGCCGGATGGTTTTCTCACGGGCGTCGCTTTCTCTCTCCTGCCGCCCCCAAAGTCACCTCCAGTCCCTGATGTTTGCGTAAAATTTAGTGTGGTCCCTGAAGTTTTGATTTCGTTGTTATTACTGATTTATTCAAATTAAAGTTTTATTGTTTTCAATTGTGCCCTTCAATTAAAACTGATTATATAAGAAAGTTTTATTTCAGTCCTTATACTTTTGATTTTGTATTTATTTTTTATTCATTCAATTATTGCGGTACGGAAGTTGTGATTTCTTTGATTTGGTCCTCCAATTGAAATTGGTAATATATACAAAGTTTGATTTCAGTCCCTCTTCGTCTGATTTCATTATTTCAGTCCCTCCCGCGATTTGCATTATTTATTTTTGGTCCTCCAAATTTTATTTTTTTAATTTTATCCTTGAATTTTAATAATAATAATAATAATAATAATAACAATAATAATAATAATAATAATAATAATAACAATAATAATAACAATAATAATAATACCAATAATAATACCAATAATAATAATAATAACAATAACAATAATAATAACAACAATAATAATAATAACAATAACAATAATAATAACAACAATAATAATAATAATAATAATAATAATAATAATAATAATAATAATAATAATAATAATAATAATAACAATTATTTCAATAATAATAATCATAACAACAATAATAATACCAATAATAATAACAACAATAATAATACCAATAATAATAATAATAATAATAATAATAATAATAATAATAATAATAACAATTATTTTTGTTAGTAACTCTTTTGTTAATATTTTTTTTTCTCTTCATAATTTAATAATTTCTATTGTTTTGACAGTAATGGTGTTAATTTTTTATATATATATTTTTAGTCTTTCGCCTAAGAATATATATAGGGAAAAGAAAACATGACCTAGGATTTTTTTAATCTAAAAAATTAATATAAATATTCTGAGATACATTTAATATAGTTATATAATAGTAGATGATCGGCCACACGATTACAAATAACCGATTAAAACACATTCACAAATTTAATTTTTTTTTGTACAATAATGCCTACTTTTGTCCATGTATATATAAGTGTACTTAACACAATAATAATAATAATAATAATAATAACAATAATAATAATAATAGCAATAATAATACCAATAATAATAATAACAACAATAATAATAATAATAACAATAATAATAATAATAATAATAATAATAATAATAATAATAATAACAATTATTTTTGTTAGTAACTCTTTTGTTAATATTTTTTTTGCTCTTCATAATTTAATAATTTCTATTGTTTTGACAGTAATGGTGTTAATTTTTTATATATATATTTTTAGTCTTTCACCTAAGCATATATATAGGGAAAAGAAAACATAACCTAGGATTTTTTTAATATAAAAAATTAATATAAGTATTCTGAGATACATTTAATATAGTTATATAATAGTAGATGATCGGCCACACAATTACAAATAACCGATTAAAACACATTCACAAATTTGATTTTTTTTATTTGTAGAATAATGCCTACTTTTGTCCATGTATATATAAGTGTACTTAACACAATAATAATAATAATAATAATAATAATAATAATAATAATAATAATAATAATAATAATAATAATAATAATAACAATAATAATAACAATAATAATAATAACAATAATAATACCAATAATAATAATAATAATAATAATAATAATAAGAAGAAGAAGAAGAAGAAGAAGAAGAAGAAGAAGAAGAAGAACAACAACAACAACAATAATAATAATAACAATTATTTTTGTTAGTAACTCTTTTGTTAATATTTTTTTTTGCTCTACATAATTTAATAATTTCTATTGTTTTGACAGTAATGGTGTTAATTTTTTATATATATATTTTTAGTCTTTCGCCTAAGAATACATATAGGGAAAAGAAAACATGACCTAGGATTTTTTTAATATAAAAAATTAATATAAGTATTCTTAGATACATTTAATATAGCTATATAATAGTAGATGATCGACCACACAATTACAAATAACCGATTAAAACACATTAACAAATTTAATTTTTTGTTTTTGTAGAATAATGCCTACTTTTATGCATGTATATATAAGTGTACTTAACACAACAACAATAATAATAATCACAATAATAATAATAATAACAACAACAATACTTAACAAATAACTAAAAGAATACGAAAAATACTATTCATTACTGTTCATTGTCTCTGAAAACACTGTGGACGCGAGCTTTTTCATCCGTGTGTCGCGCGAGTTCGTCCACCCTATTTTTTTTTTGTTTTTTCCGCCTGTGAACAGTGCATTACCGATTAAAGCCCCCGAAAAAGACAAAATAGTGCACAGTTGCAGGGGCTCTCTCGGGTTTTCTCACTTTCTCGGAACAGTGCACTGCCGAAAAAGGGCCCAGAAAACGACAAATTAGCTAACAGGAGACGGGGGCAGCGCCGTCCTTTCCCTTCCGGTTTTTTTGTAATTACGGGTGGGGTCAGGGGCGATCCGGTAATTCGCCCATTATTTTATTATTTTTTCCCGCGGGCGACTGGCGCGTGTCCGTCCCGCGCCAGCGAGGTTCCGCGCTTACGCGCCTCTTTGGCGGCGCGTGCGACTTCTTCCCGCCTTCAAAAATTGACTTCCGCCTCTCCAGACGATGCGCCGGGAGGTCCTCTATCCTCCGTCGCGGCGCGTGCCATCAACCGATGACCGGTTAAGCCGCGGCGGACGGGTTTCGCTCCGACGTCCCTTTTCTCTCTCCTCCCGCCCCCAAATGCAGATAAGGTCCCTGATGTTTGTCTGAAGTTCCATTTGGTCCCTAAGGTTTTTATTTCGTTTTTATTACTGATTTATTCAAATTAAAGTTTTATTGTTTTCAATTGTGCCCTCCAATTAAAACTGATTATATAAGAACGTTTTATTTCAGTCCTTATACTTTTGATTTTGTATTTATTTTTTATTCAGTCAATTATTCCGGTACAGATGTTTTGATTTCTTTGATTTGGTCCTCCAATTGAAATTGGTAATATATACAAATTTTGATTTCAGTCCCTCTTCTTCTAATTTTTTTAAAAATGGCAGCAGTTTTCAATATTTATTTTTGGTTGTTTTTCTTTAATTTTATCCTTTAATTGGAATTAATTTAATATATGTTATTTTTCATTTCGGTCCTTATTCTTTTAATTTTTTATTTGTTATTAATTCATTGTTTTTTTTTTTTTTGTATTTTTAATTGATTGATTTTTTTATTGTTTTTTATACAAATATTTTGCATTTTTGTAATAATTTCCCTGGGCAATTTAATTATTTGAATTCCTTTTTTATTAATATTGCTCATTTTTTTCTCTTTGTTCATTTATTTTGTTTTTTGCTTCTCTTTTTTTTTTCTTTGGATTGGGTGATTTTTATGATTTGATTATTTATGCAATAATCATGATATTATTACTTTTGTCCATGTATATATAAGTGTGTTTAACACAATAATAGTAATAATAATAATAATAATAATAATAATAATAATAACAACAACAATAATACTAACAATAATAATAAAAATAAAAATAAAAATAATAATAATAATAACAATTTTTTCAATAATAATAATAATAACACTAATAATAAGAACAATAATAAGAATAATAACAACAATAATAATAATAATAATAACAGTAATAATAACAATAACAACAACAACAATAATAATAATAATAATAATAACAATAATAATAATAACAATTATTTTTGTTAGTAACTCTTTTGTTAATATTTTTTTTGCTCTTCATAATTTAATAATTTCTATTGTTTTGACAATAATGGTGTTAATTTTTTATATATATTTTTTAGTCTTTCGCCTAAGAATATATATAGGGAAAAGAAAACATGACCTAGGATTTTTTTAATATAAAAAATTAATATAAGTATTCTGAGATACATTTAATATAGTTATATAATAGTAGATGATCTGCCACACAATTACAAATAACCGATTAAAACACATTCACAAATTTAATTTTATTTATTTATAGAATAATGTCTACTTTTATCCATGTATATATAAGTGTACTTAACACAATAATAATAATAATAATAATAATAATAATAATAATAATAACAACAACAACAACAACAATAATAACAACAACAACAATAATAATAATAACAATTATTTCAATAATAATAACAATAACAATAATAACAATAATAATACCAATAATAATAATAATAATTACAATAATAATAATAATAATAACAACAATAATAATAATAACAATAATAATAATAATAATAATAATAATAATAACAATTATTTTGTTAGTAACTCTTTTGTTAATATTTTTTTTGCTCTTCATAATTTAATAATTTCTATTCTTTTGACAATAATGGTGTTAATTTTTTATATATATATTTTTAATCTTTCGCCTAAGAATATATATAGGGAAAAAAAAACATGACCTAGGATTTTTTTAATATAAAAAATTAATATAAGTATTCTGAGATACATTTAATATAGTTATTTAATAGTAGATGATCGGCCACACAATTACAAATAACCGATTAAAACACATTCACAAATTGATCAATAAACTACAACAAAAAAATATCACACCAAACAATCAAATAATTCACCATACAAATGGATACAAAAAATATTTTCATAACCAGTAAACACAACTGAATAAAGAAAAAATAGATGATCGGCCACACAATTACAACAAAACCAACCACCAACAAATTCTCAATTGACTACAGCAAACAAAAATCTCTAATCAATATAATCTATTACATTTTTTCGACCAACTGATTATATAATTATCAATCCAATTAAAACACACCAGATAATCAAAACATTGCAATTTTGCTATCTATGAGTTAATTAAATCAACACACAATTCAAATCCAAATTGTGACTAAATTATTCTCCAAGCTAGTAAAATAATGTCAACAACCAACCAGATCAATGCAAACAAAAAATAATCTATCTTTAATAGATTTCAGCGCTTACAATATTGCTATCAACCAGTTAAATGCTTAGTAACTGTTAAAAAATATTTAACCATCAACACATTCAGTTCAAGACAACAAAAAATCATCTTTCATTCATTTTATTGATTACAGATTTACATCAACCAATTAAATAACCATCAAAATAATTAATACATACTAAACAATTAATCAATTATGGTCTTGCAATACTCAAATTACAATTCGCTAATCTTTCATAAATTTTATCGCTTATAATTTTTAAATTTCAAAATTGAATTATTATCTGAGTATTTAAACTTATAACAATAATCAACTAATTCAATACATAAAAAAAAAATTATAACATGGTTTAAAATTTACAATTGTCTATTTATCAACTAAAAAATTCTTTGTTTACCACATAAATAATAAGTTTGCTATATATAAAAAGCCCGGCGCAACGCGCGGGCTAACCAACTCGTAATTACTATTTTCATACAATATTTTTATCTCGAGATGAGCACAGAAGCTATAATATCACCACAAAAATTAATTATTTTTTTAAATAGTATATTTTAATCGAGAACTCAGCAAAAAATATCCTCATTTTCTATACTAAACTTGACGTGTAATCCAATATAAAAATTAGGTCTTACAACATAGTATTTATGTTCTTAGAAATAAACTCATAAGATAACTTAATAAGCTTAAACTATCCAATTTAAATATAGGTCTTAACCTAAAAAATTAACTAAATAACATGAAAATAATAAAATAAATATTCTAAAATCTTATCCTATGGTGCCATAACTAATACCTACAACAATATAAGAGAAATAATTGTTTGGATGTAAAATCTCTTTATGTCGCAACTTCTCTTTCAAAAATATATTATGATTTTTTTATGTCCGAATAATCATAGTTTGACGCCACCTTTAGCTTCCATACTGAATATGAATTAAATTTATTGCTCTTTTGTAGTCCACCTTGACTCATTTGTCTTATAAAATTTCATTAAAAACTTCTTTGAACTTCTTTTCTCTAGCTTTTGTGATTGAGCTTACTGGAACTGCTAATTGGTCTTTTGATATGGATTGGGTCTCATCAACCAAGTCAGATTTAAAAATTATGATAATAGTAGAATTTATCCTTATATTGATTTGGGTTGACATTCTTAATCCATAACCCATGTTGATCTCCGAATCAAGTTTAAAAACTATGATAATAACAACTTTTATTTTATATTGACCCTCTTAACACATGACTCAAACCTTAACAAGTCAACTCTAAGTTGGGTTTTAAATCTATGATAATATTTTTTTTTAATCAACCTCACTTATGACTCAGATCTTGTCCAGGTTGACTTCTAAATTAATTTTTAAAACTATAATGATAATCATATTTATTATTGCACTAACTCGGATAAATCTAACTATTGAACTGAGCCTCAACAATTGACCCAAACTTTGCACTAGATCAACCTTAAGTTGAATTTTAAAACAATGACAATAATTGTTTTTATCTTTATCTATCTTAGTATAATTTTGGAATTGAGAAATTCTTACAATGATATTTTAGGAATAAAAAACAATAGATATTATCTCTTAAGACATATCCGCTTTATATCTCCTATTTTGAAAGTTAAAAATTTCACTTCAAAATTGTTCGAGAAATGAATTAATTTTTATGCCTTTGTCGTTGTCTCTTAAACCAAACACATTTCTATCTCCACCATCCCTATCTCTAAACAATAACCAAACATTATCTATGTTAACAATTGTGTCCTATAAAGGTGTTTGGGATTGTGATGTATGATTTTTTTTTGAAATATCTTCATTTGAAAATACATTTAAATAAATATTTTTCATGTTGACATTAACACAACAAAAAGCACTAAGAGAAGAATCAATTTAATACTTTGTTTTAGACAAAAAAACACTTTTTAAAAGTGTATAAAAATAGAAATATAAGTTATGTCAAACACCCCCTAAACCTTTTCTCAATTGAGGTTAAAACTTATGGCCACTTCAGATGATATATGTCATGTTTCACAAAGTATTTTTTTTTTAAATATTTTATTCACATGCATCATTTATTTCCATTAAAACACCATCATATAAAACCAAACATATGTATAGAAAATAATGACTTTATTTGGTCAAAAGATAAGACATTGTTTTAAAATCAAATCGGACTTGATAGATGGACTCTTACCAAATGGGTTAACCCATGACCCAAATGACTTAAGACTTAGGTCAAACTGGTCTTGGCAAAAACAGAGGGAGAATCAACTAGGAGTGATTCAATAAAAAAACCTAAATTGACATGCAACTTAGTCAGCCTAGAAAACCAATTAAAATATGTTGACTTTTCATTTTTTATTTTTTTTAAATAATATATTTTTATTTTTTAATAAAAAATTAGTTGACCAGAGTCATCCCATGTAATCCTATTATCCAAAAATTATCCCAAATCAGGTTGAAAAAATATAAGATAGACTTAATTACCTTAGTTGGTGGTGAGAGGAAAGGATTACACTGTAATTGCTTGAGATTGGGAAAATGAGCTTCAAGTTCCATGCATCATAGATAAAACTATAATTGTACCCCGTACTATTTCATGAGCTAGTCAATTTTTGTTTTGACAAAAAAAAAAATGTTAAAGAAACAAAATCTAAGACCCTAGCTATTAGTCTAATTGGTAACTTGAATAATATGAATTAAAAAAATGTAACAACAATAAATAAACTAACAAAAAAGTTTTAAATAATCTAACTTAAACCCACCTAGAGTATTAAAAAACTCAATGTTGAAGGTCAAAATTAAAAACAACAAATGCAAATTAAAGAACAAATTTCATGATTATGAGACTTAGATAACCTCATAGAAATAAATAAAAAAAATTGAAAATCAATTCTTAATAAATTAAATGAGAACATAATAACACCATAAAAAATAAATAGGAAAAATTTAAAACTCAATCTCTAACAAGTAAAATTTTATGGGATGAAATCAAGAAAAAAATAATAGAAAAAACTCGATTTGATCCCACCCGAGTCAAGATGAAAGTCTTTGACTTAGTCTGATATTAGGATAAATGCGTTCAAAAACAAATTGAATAAAATCATAAAACTAAATTATTGAACAACCCGATATTAAAGTATATAAAAAAAATTTAATAACAAAAATTGATAGAGAAAAAAGTATTCACTCAAGTTGATGTACTAACCCATTGATAATGTGCATAGGATAGAGATAACCTAAATGTAAGGAAATAAGAAAAAAAAAAATACAAAGACCAATTTCTAATAAATAAAATGAGAAATGATGAGATTGAAATAAATTAATTTTAGAAAAAACAAGAAAAACATATAAACCCACATTGTATAAGCTTACAAATTGGTGACTTTAGTCATGAACTAAGACTAACTCAATAGAACATAATCCGTAAAAATATAACAAGACAAGATTATAGAAAGTGAAATAAAAACATAAGTTTTAGAAAAAAGGGAAATCAAGCCAACTCTAGTGATCTTTCTAAACTTGATCTAATATCTAAAACTTGTAATTCATGAAATTCTAGACCCGAGTTCAATAAAAAAAACTAAATTTCTAGTGAAAATATCAATCTAAATAACTTGCTGAAAAAAAGATAGCAATAAAATTAATAAGGATTAGGAAAAAAAATCAATGAGGATGAAATTAAAAAAATAATATAAAATATGATCCAAAATAAAACAAATAGTAAAAAATAATAGGAAACACATTAGAAAAATTAAAAATAATAAGGATGAAATTATTAATTTAATAGATTATTCAAATTTTAAAAAATATTAATCAAAAGACATTGATCAAATGTTTTCGCATTAACATGTTAGAATAATATAAAAAAACACAATAATTTAAACAGCAATTCCAAATAAAATTTATAAAGTAAAAGGTTTTAGAGTAAAAATACAATTTTTGTTTTGAAGAATTAAAGTGAAGAGCCTCTACAAAGATTTAAATAATAAAATTTCATCAATTCAGATTTTAAACAAATTCTAACTGATATGTTTTTTTTTCTTGTCACACAATAAAAACTAACAAATTAAATTTAAAATTCAACATTAAATTGAATCATCCAAGCTCAAAAACTTGATAACTTCTATTTTGATTGATGACAACCATGTTTTATGCTTTGTCTGCCAGAAAATAATACACACACTAAATCAAAATATTTTTTAAATAAAATAAAATAATTAATTATATATACAATTTTTTTAATTAAAAAATTATTTTGTTTTTTTAAGTGTGATTTCTATATAAATAGAGATTTAGAAAATTAAGTAATTATAGGAAGCTTGGTTTATATAATTATAAAATATGTAAAAAAATAAATATATTACAATTATCGATTTTCATCTAATGATATTACTATATATATAAAACCCGTAGGTTTTTTACTGTGCACCAGTGCATTGTGCACACAGACACAGTGCACTGTGGATTGCAATAGTAGTTTTTTTTTTTTTGCTTTTTTTACCTTTTGTTTTCTACTTATGTTTTTTTTTCTCTTTTTTCTGATTTTTTTTTTCGTTTCTTTTTTTTTTTCGTTTCTTCTTTTCCTAATTATTCTTTTTCTTCTTTTTTTCCTCCGTTTTTTGCTTCTTCTTTTTTTTGCCTTTTTTTTTGTATTTTTTACTTATTATTTTTTTTTTCATTTTTTCTTATTATATATTTTGTTTTTCTACTAATATATTTTTTTGGTTTTTTGTTTTTTAATAATCGGGGTGTCTGAGCTCGCTTAAATGCACCACGATTAATCTCCATATCCAAATTTTTTTGATAACCAGGGTGTCCAGGCCAACTTATGCATACCACGGGAATACCCGGACCCACATTTTTTTTCTAAAATGCTTTCCTGTTGTACATTTTTTTTCTTTTTTTATAATTTTTTTATTCACTTATACATTTTTTTTATAACCGGGATCTCCGACCAGCTTAAGCACACCACCAGCTTAAGCACACCACGACTAATTCTTGGGCCGAATTTTTTTAAAAACAATATGGATTGCTACAGTGTTTTCACGCTTATACTTTTGTTTTTGTTTTTTTTTTTCGCTTATATATTTTTTTGTAACCATGGTCTCTCAGCCAACTTAAGCTCTTTTTTTCACTTATATTTTTTTTCACTTATATATTTTTTTTATAACCACGATCTCCGGGCTAGCTCAAGTGCACCACCACTACTCCTCGAACCAAATCTGTTTTTTAATAATCGGGGTGTCCAGGCCAACGTGGACACACCATGACTAATCTCCGAACCAATTTATTATTGTTTTTTATTTTTTTTCCTTATACGTTTTTTTGTTCACTAATCTTCGAACCAATAATAATGATAATTTTAGTGATTATTTTTTTTTTATAAAAATCTTTTGATTTTTTTAAAGATTTTTCTGAAATTTTAATTTATATCGGTGATCATTTTAAAAGTAATATTACTCTATTTTTCCTTTTATTCGTTTTTTTTTTGTTTTCTGTTTCTTTATTTATTCTTTAGATTATATGATTTTTATGATTTTATTATTTATGCAATAATAATGATAATTTTAGTTATTGTTTTTTTTATAAAAATCTTTTTTTTTTCATGGAAATTTAATTATTTTTATTGTTTTGGCAGTAATGTTAGTAATAATTTTAGCTTTAATAGCAATGATAATGGCAATAACATCAGGATGAATTTTTAATCTATGTTTTCGTCTTTTTGTTGATAGAAAATTAACAACTTATTTTTTTTATTTGATTATTGTATGTATTTTCACAATTTATATTTTATTTTTGTTTGGTTTAAATTGAATTATAAAATGAACTAATCTTAATACAGTGAACTTAATAATTCAGATATCCGAGTTTTCTTGCTTTTTTAATGATGATGATAAATTTATGCTGATTATTTCGTTTGAAACTACTAAACAGATAAATTTATATCGATTTTAAATTCATATATTTTATAAAAAACTTGCACTTGACATGAATTCTGCACAGATTTATTATTTTAGCTAAATTTATATTATAATAAAAAATACAAACAATTAATATTTTTTACATTGAAAAAAATATTGTGCCACCTGCGGCGAAACGCGGTGGCATTGTCTAGTAATTTGATAAATGTTGTAAATTGTAGTCTACAAAGCTTATTGATAAAAAAAAAAAAAAATTGATCTGTTGTGAGATGACTGCGTAATCCTAACACCAGGAGTCTCAGCTATGGCGCTCTCCTTCCACACTTGCATTTCATCACTGAATCCTCTTCTTCTCGAGCCACAAAACCCCTCTCCCATCACTTTTAAATCCACAACTTACTGTCCTTCTAATCGCACAGTTCATGTTCATGCCGCTAAGTCTAAGAGAAAGCCCAAGCCTAGTTTTTTTGAACAAATTCACCATAAATGGTCTCTCAAACTCACATCAACAAGAGGCAAGTTTCCCTGGCAAGAACAAGAACAACAGCAACAACAGGAAGAGGAAGAGGAAGAGGAAGAGGAAGACATAAAAGAAGTTGATGCAGTACCATCCGTGAGTGATACCGTGAGTTTCAATTTACCAAATCCCTTCACTGCACCTCCTTGGATTCATGGAGCCACACCCAAACAAGCCCATTTCGATTATCAACCTAGAAAAGGAGATAACTCTATTCATGGGTTTTTTGAGAATTGTGAAGATAATGTTGTAAATGGGGTTCTTGATAAAGAAGAAAGAATAGAGAAGGAGGTCAATTTGGATAACAATTTTAAGGAACAAGTTGTCGACTTAGATGATGTTCATGTTTTACAGTTACCAGACGCCAAGGAGATAAAAGATTGTTTTGTTTATAGGTATGCGGAGAATCGTGAAGAAGATAGTCGTGAAGATAATGTTGCTAATAAAAAAAAAAGTATAGGAAAGAAAATTAATTGCAGTTTAAACAAATTTGAGGACAAACATTATTATAATTCAGTTGAGATACCAGTAGATAAGGAGATGTCATTAGTTTCGGATTTAAATGATGTGAATTCGCTTACTGAGAAACCTTTTGATGGTGACGATGGAGATTTTGGTAATATTGAGGTTTACAATGATGGTCGTTGTGATTCATTTGAAAATTTGTCACGCAAGGATTTAAATGATGTAGTTTCTGTGGCTAAGAAACAACCTGGGGATTTCGAAAACATCGAGGTTGCTAATAATGGTGTTAGTAATTCAAATGAATTGCCATGGAAGCTAACAAGTGGACTAGACTCTTTGGGAGAAGATAAGAGAAGGAAGAAGAGCAACACAGATTTGGCAGAGAAAATGTTGCCTGAACATGAGTTGAAGAGGCTAAGGAATGTGGCATTGAGGATGCTTGAGAGGATAAAAGTTGGGGCCACAGGCATTACGCAGGATTTGGTGGATGCTATTCATGAGAAGTGGAAGCTGGATGAAGTGGTGAAGTTGAAGTTTGAATGGCCGCTGTCATGCAACATGAAAAGGACACATGAGATCTTGGAGGTCAGTTTTTGTATACATTTTGGTTTTTTTACGTTTTTTACACCTACTTTGATATGCAACAATTTTGATTATCTTATAGCTTTCAGTGACTTTGGTAATTCTCTAACATTTGGTTGAATTGTGTTGTTTGAAACTTCTCTGAATGGAATTGAATCATGGTTTTGAAGTGGATTTTTCCTACAAACCGTACTAAAATCTCAAGACTCCGCTTATTCATTATTAAGGACATCCCGAATGTTTGTGTACTGCTATGCTGGTGGTAAGTGCAGTATATTCTGCTACAACCTTATACAATTTTTTTAATTTTCTCTATCAGAGTAGAACTGGAGGTTTTATTATATGGAGATCGGGCAGTTCAGTGGTATTGTACAGAGGAACAACCTACAAATTTCAATGTGTACAGTCATATACCAAGCAAAATGAGGCTGGTATGGATGTTCTGCAATATGCAGAAGAAGCAACTAATGGTTCTACAAGCAGTGCAGGAATGAAGAACTTGGCTAGAACCATGGAATCATTTATACCTGATGCTACTAAGTATTTAAAGGATCTATCTCAAGAAGAACTCATGGACTTCAGTGAACTCAACCATTTGTTAGATGAGTTGGGTACACGGTATAAAGACTGGTGTGGTCGTGAGCCATTGCCTGTTGATGCAGACTTGCTTCCTGCTGTTGTTCCTGGATATAAATCTCCACTCAGACTTCTTCCTTATGGTGTGAAACCTTGTTTAGGTAACAAGGATACAACAAATTTCCGCAGGCTTGCTAGAACAACTCCTCCTCATTTTGTTCTTGGTATGTAAGAGCTAATTTGGATGTAGTTTTTATTCATCATATCATGTTTCCTTAAAGAGTTTGTATTACATATTTTTGCAGGAAGGAACAGGGAGCTGCAAGGGCTGGCAAATGCTATGGTGAAGCTATGGGAAAGAAGTGCAATTGCAAAGATAGCCATCAAACGTGGAGTACAGTATACACGTAATGAGATTATGGCGGAAGAACTGAAGGTGAGATGAAAAGAGCTGAGATGCTTCTTGAATGAAGATAGTACATTAATAGGGTTTTATGCTTCAGCATATTAAAGTGAATTTGATATTCCAAGCAAATTTGTGTGATTTAAAATCACCTTGCTGCTTGTTAAACTAGTTATACCTTTTCTCTCTTGCCTGTTGTAAGCATCAATGTAAAAGGAAAAGGCTAGGATATTTAGAGCTGTGAGCATACTTTTTTCTAAAGTTCCTCACAAGAAAAAGGTGCTTTCTTTGAAGATGCCAGTTTGGCCAACTGATCTTAATCCTCCCATCTGCACGGAAATGGTCTGAGCGTGGCCAAATATTAAGTGTCACACAATTCTGCATTTTTCAAAGGTTGTTCTTGGTTTGAATCAGAAATTCTAAAGACTGTTTATTACCTGGCATTTAATCCTACAATTCATTTGGGCATTGCTCTTACAAGATGAAAGGTATCCTCCTTGCTTTCTTTTGTTCAATTCATTGAAGATAGAGATTTTATAGTTTTTTGGGGAGTACATTTTCATCTTCAGGCGGTTTAAAATTGCTTCAAGATTGTAGCAAATACAATGTCACGGCTTCCATTTTCATGACACTATAAAAGGAAAGTTTTCTAGTGTACCAGATAAAATAATTATTTAAAAATTAAACAAAACAAACCATGCACTTTTTGTCATGCTTGATTTCTATTGGTTTTCGAGGTTTGATGTTCTCTTTTCTTTGAAGTAGCTTGAGGTTACTAAAATTCTATTCTGCTAAAGTTTGATGCTAATCTTCTGGTCTTGCCTGCCAATTCCAACTACACCCTGTATGCATTGTGGTTGGCAGTACTGTTCTGTTTTTTTATTATGAAAATTAGAATTCTTGCATGCAGAGGTTGACAGGGGGGACACTGCTTTCTAGAAACAAGGAGTACATCGTATTTTACAGGGGTAATGACTTTTTGCCACCTGCTATTAATGAGAGACTGAAAGAGAGGAAGAAACTAGCTTTCCTCTATCAAGATGAAGAAGATCAAGCTCGTCAGATGGCCTCAGCCTTTATTAGATCAAGTGTCAAAACTACTAAAGGCCCCTTGGTTGCTGGTACACTCGCTGAAACTGTGGCAGCTGTCTCTCGCTGGGGGAATCAACCAAGCAGTGAAGATGTGGAGGAAATGATAAGAGAATCAGCTTTGGCTAAACATGCTGCATTAGTGAAATATCTCGAGAATAAACTAGCTCAGGTATGTTAAGAAAGTACTAAATTGAATAATATGCAGAATATTATGAGACAAAAGGAGCTCTTCAGAGCTTTCTGTTTTCTGGGTTTTGAAATTGTTCTAGGCAAAAGGAAAACTCAAAAAAGTTGAGAAGGCTTTGGCAAAAGTACAGGAGAATCTGGAACCGACTGAGCTCCCAACAGATCTGGAAACCATAAGTGACGAGGAGAGGTTCTTGTTCCGTAAGATTGGTTTGAGTATGAAACCCTATCTCTTTCTAGGTAAGAAACGCCACTATATCTCTGTCCATGATGTTTTATTAAGGGAAAAGTGAAATATACTTTGTGATTTATATTTCAGGGAGGCGAGGGGTCTTTGATGGTACCATAGAAAATATGCACTTGCACTGGAAGTATCGTGAGTTGGTGAAGATAATTGTGAAACGAAAGAATATTGCACAAGTCAAGCATATTGCAATTTCTTTGGAGGCTGAGAGTGGTGGTGTATTAGTCTCTGTGGATAAAACTACGCAAGGCTATGCCATAATTGTCTATCGTGGGAAGAATTATATGTGTCCCCAGGCTCTGAGACCTGGGAATTTATTGACGAGAAGGCAGGCATTGGCCAGATCAGTGGAACTTCAGAGATACGAGGTAAGAGAAAAATGGATTACTCTTGTAGTTGGTAGTTTTCATGGTGAAATAAGATACACCATCTGTCTTTCCATCTTATTTCTCTCTTTTCCAGGCTCTGAAGCATCATATCACAGATTTACAGGAAAGAATTGAGTTGGTCACGTCTGAACTTGTATGACTCCTTTTCCACATTTTGTTGATGTGCTCTGATGCATCTGAGAAATAACTGAGTTAAACAACGACATTTTCTTATGAACTTTTCAATATCTTATGTTAATTCCAGGAGGAGATGGAAGCTGGCAAGAAATTTGAAGTGCACAAAGCCTTGTACTCAAAGTTTGATGATGGTTCTATTCCCAATGAAGACGAAGAGGTAAAATGACTATTTATTATACCTTTCTGAATGGTGCATTTAGAATTCATTTTCTGTAAATATTTATGAATCGCTTTTATGTTTGTCACTGTCACTTAGTTTCAAGCCCCGCGTGACACTCAGCTGTGATCAGTAGTTATAACTAGCGATTCTCTGTTTTAGCACCAGTAGCATTTAATCATTTTTATTTTGATTTTTTTTGCAAAATCATTTGAATTTATCATCCTTGAAGGGTGTTAAAGAGTTATATATCATTCATGCAGTCATTCTAAATAAGTTGCTATGTCTGTGATGTGAAATCTTCGAATAAATCTTTCCTGGATTGGCAATGAACCTCGCTTCCCCCATACTGATGGATACTTGAATATCTAGGCTGAAACTTGCCCTCCTGACTTTTTTGCTTAATTAACATATTAGGGTAGCATACTACAAATTAAACACAGAATTTAAGGTTACCATCGGACATGAAATTTTATTTTCTATTACATGACATAACATAGGGTGAAGAAGAGCCTTTCTCGGAAGTAGAGGACCCTAAAAGCGAGGAGGACAAGCTGGAAGGCCAGTCTATGATTCCAGCTGATTGCAACTTGAGATATCAGGCATTATAGATTTTTTGAAAGGACAAGCCCTGTTTGCCAAGCCATGGACAAGACAGTAGTGAGCGAGCATTTGAAAGTAAAGGCTTTCCAAGATTACCAGATGCTATCAGTGGTAAGGGTAGGATACAGTGCTTTCACCTCCATATTGTGGGATGTGGGGTGGCACGACATGTAATTATCAGTGTAAAATCTTGCACTCGCAGTGATCTAATTCAGTAAAGTGCTCGTCCCTTCTTTCACGCGAATAAGATCTGTTTCTATTTCTTTGATGAATGTGTTCACTAGAGATTGCAAGCGTGTAGGATCATAGAAGGGGGTCCATTAGGCTTCATAGCCACAGCAAATTGAAGGGGCAAACAGCCGCGTGGGAGAAGCGCATGCACGACTGAACTTTTAAGGTTGGCAGGTAATGCATGCAAAAACTCTTCTTGTTTTAATACGTACTGTGGTTTCATAATTAGAACTCTAATATTAGATTTATATTTTGTCAACTAAAAAATTGAAATGATAAGCAAAATGATACCAAATACCAATAAAGTATTAGATCTGGATGTGTAATTGCTTTAATCAATTAGTTTTGTCATCATGATTCAATCCAGTGTTGTCACCTTCGAGTTTGTCCGGAAAGCTTTGCTGTGAGTCTTGATTGCAGGTTAAGATTGACTCTCAAGAAATTATTTTCTATTTTGGATTAGGATGTTCGTTATTTGTAGTGATTTACATGATTTAAGCATAATTTAAATTTCATAGATTTATATCCAAGAAGTAATCGCACCAGATATATGGAGGAGATTGTGCACTCATTCATTTCTCAAAGTTACTACACTGATTAACAAGCTACTATTTCTTCAGCTAAAACAAAACAATAATGCATTTGCAGCTCCCTCTGATTTTTTGTTAAGCTAGTGGGCAATAACTCGATACTGTTGAAGTCGCTTATAATTTGGAAATCCAGTCTCCCTTGCTCTTGGAATTGGAAAATTCTTGTTTTCTAGCTGAAGATCCAATGAACCATAAAAAGGTTTTTTTTTTTTTGGTAGCAATATTAACACGCTCCTAATGGCAGCATCCATAATCATCTGCGGGACTTTATATTGAATGGATTATTTTTACAAGTTAAAGTGGGTTCTTTCGCCGGCTACCGGGTCTAAACAATACAGTTAATTGGATTATATTTACAGTCATCAACAACAATCTACAGTCTCATCAACAATCCACTTGAGAAACTACTAGACTCGATTAGGCTCACTTGCCTACAAGAAACATGGCCGGGGCTGGTGCTTACCGGTTGCGTTTTCGGCACCCAGTTGCTGTCATAAAGTGAGGATCGAGAAGAGAAAATCTTGAAAAGAGCTTAGAGCAGGGAGAACGAAAATTCACATTTGCAGTGAGGGGAGATTGAAAAAACAGAGGGGCTGCACCAATGTGACACAGCCAATTTTCACGTAAAAAAAAGAGAGACAGAGTAGGGGAAGCAGAGGAGAAACTCACGTAAAGCAACAAAGAAGACAAAGGAAAATTTAGATAATCTTCATTTCCCTCATCTCTAGCGTCAGCTCTGCCTCTTCATTTCATCTCTCTCCGTTAGTCCACTCTCTTTCTCTCACTAAAACCAGACGTCGGCGTCTCTCTCTCTCCTCTAGCAGCCATCAACTCTGGCAACCACGCATCGTCTCGTCGTCACCAGAACTTCCACCACCACTCCAGCAACGACAGCTAGCTCCGGCGAAGAAGCAGCAACAAACGACAGCAGCAGCAGCCCACACGTCAACTTCTGACACCCACTCCGGCCACCATAGGCCACCATTTCCGACGCCACCATGACTGGAAGTGTAAACATCCAAAAGGAAAAAAAAAAGAGCAAAACCGGTTCATGAAAATAAATATAAGGAGAGAGAAGGAGTGAGGGATTTTTATTTTCTTTCCCGTCATCTTCATTTCTTCTCTTTTTTTTTTCCCCAACCAAACAAACCCTCTCCTTTCTTTTTCCTTCCCAGCCGAATTCTCTTCTTTTTCCTTCTCAACCGAATTCACTTCTTCTCCTTCTCAACCGAACCATCTCTTCTCTTTCCTTCTCAACCGAACCATCTCTTCTCTTCCCTCTGCCCAGCCGAACCCTCTCCATTTCCACTCCTCATAGCCGAACATTTGGCTAAATTAAGGGAGAGGAATTGGTGAATGTGTGTGAGAAGTTGTGACTTAGAGAGAAAAGGGGGTTTTTGCCGAGAGGAAGAAGAAAGGGAAAAGTAGGTTATGTGCTGAAATTTTGGGATTTAATGTGTATTTTGTTGGAATTTTTGTTGATGAATTATGGGCTGAAATTATGGGATTAAATGTGTATTTTGTTGGAATTTTGTTGATGAATTATGGGCTGAAATTATGGTTGAAATGTGTGATTTTGTTGGGATTTTATTGATAGGTTATGTGCTGAAATTTATGGGATTAAATGTGTATTTTGTTGGAATGTTGTTGATGGATTATGTGTTAAAATTTATGGGTTCGATGTGTGTTTTCTGTTGGGATTTTGTTGATGGATTTGTGATGAAGATAGGTGTAATTTTGCTAAGAATTTTTATGCATGTTTCGGCTAAAATTGTTGAAATAGGTATGGTGACGAATGCGGAATTGAAAATAGAAATATATTGATTTTTGGACATTGACGCCGTAGGCGGTGCAGTGGGGATTGAACCATCGTCCAGACAAGAACAACCCAGAAGTAGAGCAGGTAGGTGATTTACACCTCTCCTTTTATATGACTTGTAATAGGTATTTTAAATTGAATATTATACGAATACAAGGGAGTAGATATTAGATTTGTTGAATGCGTAAACGTGAATAAACGATTGATTAGCTTCGGCGAATGACATCCGAAAGGATGGCCGGGATAAACGATTGATTAGCTTCGGCTAATGGCATCCGAAAGGATGGCCGGGATAAACGATTGATTAGCCTCGACTAATGGCATCTGAAAGGATGGCCGGGATAAACTATTGATTAGCTTTGACTAATGGCATCCGAAAGGGTGGCCGGAACAAAAGAACGTTAGCTTCGTCTAACGACGTCCAGAAAGGACCATGGGGGGAAAGAATAGTAGGCTTCAGATAGGAGTGCCTTATATGAATATTCGGAGTAAGGTTATTGTTGCTCGAAAAAGGGAAATGGAATTCCTATATTTCTACAATCGAATTTCCTTATGTATATGTTGAAATTTCATCTTGCCAGTGTATCTTTTAATCGATAGTTCATTTGGTCAAAACTATTTTAATACTATCATTAAGTAATTGCATTTCATTAAATGCTTATACTACTGCACGGACGTCACAGCCACGAGGGGGCTAGGGAACCTAATCCAAGTGGAACCTACTTTTGTAAAGAACCATGTAGATTGCATTCTAATTTAAGATGTATTTGGGTTGAAGCAATGTATTGAATGCTTAATTTTGTTATCAGACTCTTTTGTGAACATTTGTAAATTTCACTAGTAGGTTAAGAACGTAAACTCACACCCATGTATGTATATTTCTAGTCTAAATTTTTAGTTGTGAAAATTGTAGTATTGTTCGTTATGATAACTTTATTTCCTATAATGGAATGTTTATTGTATGGATGATATTTACCGAAATGAATGGATATAAATCATTGGGTAACGACACTATATATAAACATATAAAAAAAATTCAGGTTGTTACAGGAAGAACCACCCGACCTCCTCTACCCAACGGTATTAATAGGTATGTCGTTCCTCACACTCAAAAATCTTCCATTTTACTGTACATCTTTGTTTTGCATGCTGCGAAGAGTGAATTAATTCACTCCCCGCTGGGCGGTCGGGCCGAGCACAATGCCCGACCTGACACCTGATTTAAGACGGGCTTCCAACCCAATAATAGTGGGCCATGAGCCCAGCCCGACGAGTGGGCTGGCAGTCTGGCCCATCAGGGCAGGGCAACCACCCAAACAAATAAAAAAATAAAAATAAAAAAACAAAAAAATACAAAATTTGCAAAAAAGATTTTTTTTTTTTAAAAGATAAAATCTATTGTTTTCGTGCATACGACAATACACTAGCATATTTTTTGAAAATTCTTTTTCTTTCAAAAATATATATTATCTCGGAGTTTGAAGAAAAATGTGTTTTAGCATGGATTTCACGAAAAAAATCATTTCTTGTATTTTTGGATTTTACAACATGTTTGTAAAATCCAAAGGGTATTGGCCAATATTTCAAAAATATAAAAACCTTATTTTTGGTGATTCGTATTATTCACTGTTGATATTCGAATAAATAAATCCTAAAATGGTCAATATCCAAAATATTGGCGGGGATAATTCGTTTATTATTCACTGTTGGTTTTTGAATAAATAAATTTTAAAAGGGTTAATATCCAAAATATTGGCGGGACTAATTTGTTATTATTCATTGTTGGTATTTGGATAAATAAATCTTAAAAAGGGTTAATATCCAAAATATTAGAGGGGATAATTCGTTATTATTCATTGTTGGTATTTAGATAAATAAATCCTAAAAGGGTTCATATCCAAAATATTTTTACAGAGATAATAAGTCATCATCATTTAACCAATATATTTTTGAAAGATCAATATCATAGCAATCATAAGACCTGTGCGGCTTTGATGCGATCCCGGATAATTCTCACTTTTTCAGTGGTTACTTGGACCAACTCTGCACCATATAACTTCCGATCTCCAGTTTCTTCCCAACACAAAGGCGTTCTGCACCTTCTTTCATACAAGGCTTCATATGGGGCCATTCCTATTGTGGCTTGGTAACTATTTTTATATGTGAATTCTATCAATGCTAGGTGTTCCTCCCAGTTTCCTCCAAATTCCAGCACACAGGCCCATAATAGGTCTTCCAAGACTTGGATGACCCTTTCTGATTGGCCATCCGTTTAAGGGTGAAATGTAGTGCTCATATTTAATCTGGTCCCCAAGGCTTGTTGTATACTTGGCCAGAGTCGAGAGGTGAATCTAGGATCTCGATCCGATACAATGGACACCGGAATTCCATGGAGTCGTACCACCTCATTTATGTAGATCTTGGCAAGCTTGTCCACCGAATCAGTCATCTTTATAGGCAAGAATAATGCGGATTTCATCAACCGATTAACGACGACCCATATCGCGTCATTTCCTTTTCTCCCTTTAGGAAATCCCGACACAAAATCCATGGTTATCATCTCCCATTTCCACTCTGGGATTTGTAATGGTTGTAGTGGTCCTGCAGGCCTTTGGTGTTCAACCTTGACTTGTTGACATATCCCACACTTTGACACATACTCCGCTATTTCTCTTTTCATGTTCAGCCACCAATAGTAGTGTTTCAGGTCTCGATACATTTAAGTGCTGTCAGGATGTATGGCGAACTTGGACTCATGTGCTTCTTGTAGAACCATCCGTTTGATTGCTTCGTCATTAGGTACGTACAACCTTTGTCCCATCATCAAGGATCCATCATTTGCTATCTGAAATTTCATTTCTTCACCGGCCTCCACATTCCTCCTAATCTTGGACCCAACCTCGTCCCGGAACTGAGCTTGTAGTATTTGTTCTCGATATGTTGGTCGCACCAAAAGTTGGGCTACCAACCCACCACCGACATTAATGTCCAAATTTGCACCCATCTTTTTCAATTCCGTCAATTATCGCTCCTTCCCAACCGTTAACCCCTCAAGGGTGGCTTTATTTTTTCGACTGAGGGCATCTGCCACCACATTTGCTTTTCCCGGGTGGTATTCTATGGTGCAATCATAATCCTTAATGAGCTCTACCCACCTTCTTTGTCGCATGTTCAACTCTTTTTGTGACATCAGATACTTCAGGCTCTTATGATCAGTAAAAATTTGAGTTCGCGATCCATACAAATAGTGTCTCCATATTCTTAACGCAAACACTACAACAACCAACTCCAGGTCGTGCACCGGGTAATTCACCTCATGAGTCTTTAACTGTCTTGATGCATAAGCGATCACCTTCCCATGTTGCATCAGGACACACCCCAAACCTTTCCCCGAAGCATCACTATAAACCACGAAACCTTCTGTTCCTGAGGGAAAGGTTAACACTGGAGCGGTGGTGAGCCTTCTTTTTAATTCTTGGAAGCTCCTTTCACACTCCTCCGACCACACCCAATTTTTATTCTTCCGGGTAAGCTGAGTCAAAGGTGTGGCAATCAAGGAAAAGCCTTCGATAAATCTCCGATAGTATCCTGCAAGTCCCAAGAAGCTACGTATTTCAGTGACTGAAGTCAGCCTCTCCCATTTCAAGACTGCTTCAACTTTTTGGGGGTCTACAAAAACACCTTCTGCCGAAATGACATGTCCTAGAAACATCACTCTCTTCAGCCAAAACTCACATTTACTCAGTTTCGCATATAATTGGTGCTCTCTCAAGGTTTGCAAGATTTGCCTCAAGTGCACTTCATGCTCCTCGAAAGACTTCGAGTATACCAGTATGTCATCAATGAATACTACCACAAACTTATCAAGGCAGGGTTGGAAAACCCGATTCATCAAGTCCATGAAGAGAGCTGGAGCATTCGTCAACCCAAACGGTAACACCAAAAACTCATAGTGTCTATAACGAGTTCTAAATGCAGTCTTCGCTACATCTGCCCCTTTTATCCTCATATGATAATACCCTGATCTCAGATCTATTTTTGAAAATACCCTTGCTCCTTTTAGTTGATCGAACAAATCATCTATCCGAGGTAACGGATACTTGTTCTTCATTGTTATTTTGTTCAAACGTCGATAATCAATACAGAGTCTATGAGTTCCATTTTTGTTTCTCACGAATAGGATTGGCGCTCCCCAAGGAGAATTACTGGGCCGTATGAACCCTTTATCTAACAATTCTTGAAGTTGGGTCTTTAACTCGTTTAGTTCTGTTGGGGCTATCCGGTAAGGTTGTTGTGATATGGGTGGGACTCCAGAAAAAGTATCTATGGATACCTCTACCTCTCGCTTTAAGGGTAGTCCCGGTAATTCCTCAGGAAACACATTCGGGAATTCCCTTACCACAACAATATCCTTCAATTGTGGGCCTTCATTATTGGAATTTAAGATGTATGCTAGGTATCCCATACACCCTTTTCTTAAGAGTTTTTGGGCTATTACTACTGATATTAAGGCAGCCGGTTTGAACATTCTCTCTCCTTCAAAAATCTTTCTCTCTCCTTTTGGGGTTTGGAAGGTAACAATTTTAGCATAACAATCTATTAGAGCCTTGTATTTATTCAACCAATTCATGCCTAGAATTAAGTCAAAATCATGCAACCCCAAGGGAATCAAGTCTACTTCTGTTTCGCACCTAGACAGGCTAATCCCCACATTCAAATATACAATATCAGTTTCAATCATGTTTCCCATTGGAGTTCCAATTAAAAATCACCTCTCTACTATTTCTACTTCCTTCCCCAATTTAGTGACAATCTTTTCATCAATAAAAGAGTGTGTGGCACCAGGATCAAACAACACATGCATATTAAAATCATTCAATCGTAGAGTACCTGCCACCACATCCGATGCACCCCTGACCTCCTCCTGTGTCAGATGAAAGACCCTTCCCGGGGTCCTATCATTATGTGCTCTTACTCTTCCCCTACTGGGGTTTGCTCCTGATTGAGAAGATCTTACTGGCCTATTCACGGTGAATGACTGTTGGGAGCTCTGACCAGGCTGTCTATAGCTTTGTACTTGTTAGGTGTTCCTTTTCGGGCAATCCCTCTTGAAGTGTCCTCTTTCACCACAGTAATGACACCCTTGACTCAAATACTGACAATTTCTCCACCTATGCCCTTCTCCTCAGCACACAAAGCATCGCCCGGGGGAAACTGAGCAATCACCAGGATGTTTTTGTCCACACTTTATGCAAAAAGGGTAATCCACCCCCTTGCGGTCACCCGCTCCTGTTGAAGTGTTTTCCTTTGGGTGCGACTGCCCGATCATCACCCTCCCACTTGATTGTTGGTGAGACGGAGCCATCCAACTCTCTTTTTTCCTGTACTGATCATACCCTCCGCTTTTCCCTTTTTTTGGAAATGGTGGCCTATTGCAGAGAAAATCCCCATCTCTCTTTTTGCCCATACTTTGATGTCCCCCATGACTCTCTCCAATGCAAGCTTCCAAAGCTTGAGCAGCTTCGATTAAGTCTCTAACTGTTTTAAACCGCAGTGCAATTAGTCCCTATCTCAAATCCTGTCGTTACCCATCTCTCAACTTCTCAATCATATGCTCCTCTGTCGGCACATAATGTGGGGCGAACAATGATAGATCATGAAACTTCCGTTCATATTCTAACACCGACATATCTTCCTGCTTTAAAGCCAAGAACTCTTGCTTTTTCACCTTACGATGGTATCTGGAATAAAACTGATTTTCAAACTCTGTCTTGAAATCACTCCATATTAGCGTCTCAGTCGTACGTTTCATCTGAATCGTTTCCCACCATGTCATGGCCCTATCAGACAGTAGTTGAGTTGCACAGTTTACCTTCGAACCCTCAGGTATGCTTATTTGAATCATGGTCTTCTCTACCTTCCTAATCCATCTCCCGGCTATTTCTGCATCATGCTCCCCCAAAAATGGTTCACAACCCATTTCCCTCATACTCTTGACTAGATGTACCAATGGCACCACGTTATTCGTTGTATTGCTCAGTATAGGGGCTACTTGTGGAACCTGCGTGGTGGAAATTGTTCGTGTTGTTGTACCTGTCATGCCTTCCATCACTGCCTTAACTATTTGCGCAAGAAGTCCCGGGTCTACAGATTGTGGGGGCAACCCAGTTGGAATAGCTGATGGTTGTGTTTCTGATCTTACTTGCTGCCCTGTGGTAACGAGAGGTACTTCCCCTGTCTCATTAGGTCTCTCGTCTTCCTCTGTAACCCCAGCTTCCCTTTGCAAAATTTCGGGTAATATAATTGGACCATGAGATGCCGTATCATCCAAAGGATCTTCGTTTTGCCAGCCTTGAGCACTTTGGTTCCCGCCTCTCCTTTCGAAAGAGGGCGGCTCAGTACGTGTTCCTTGCCGGGTGCGTACCATTCCTGAAATTCACCAGAGTAATGTAATCATCATAAATCCTCAGGATCAAGACCAGGGGCTCTGATACCAACTGTAACAACCCATAATTTTTTTTTATATATATATATAGTGTTGTTACCCAATGATTCATATCCATTCACTTCAGTAATTATCATCCATACAATAAACGTTCTATTATAGGAAATAAGGTTCTCATAAGCGAACAATTTTACAATTTTTCACAACTAATAATTTAGACTAGAAATATACATACATGGATGTGAGTTTACATTCTTAACCTACTAGTGGTATTTACAAATGTTCACAAAAGATTCTGATAACAAAATTAAGCATTCAATACACTGCTTCAACCCAAAACACATCTTAAATTAAAACTACATGGTTCTTTACAAAAGTAGGTTCCACTTGGATTAGGTTCCCTAGCCCCCTCGTGGTTGTGACGTCCCTGCAGTAATATAAGCATTTAATGAAATGTAATAACTTAATGATAGTATTAAAATAGTTTTGACCCAATGAACTATCAATTAAAAGATACACTGGCAAGATGAAATTTCTGCATATACATAAAGAAATTCGATTGTAAAATTATAGGAATTCCATTTCTTTTTTTCGAGCAACAATAACCTTACTCCGAATATGCATATAAAGCACTCATATCTAAAGCCTACTATTCTTTCCCCCCCCCCCATGGTCCTTCCTTCTGGACGTCGTTAGACGGAGCTAACGTTCTTTTGTTCCGGCCATCCTTTCGGATGCCATTAGCCAAGGCTAATCAATCGTTTGTCCCGGCCATCCTTTCGGATGCCATTAGCCGAAGCTAATCAATCATTTATCCCAGCCATCCTTTCGGATGCCATTAGCCGAAGCTAATCAATCATTTATCCACATTTACGTATTCAACAAATCTAATATCTACTCCCTTGTATTCGTATAATATTCAATTTAAAATACCTATTACAAGTCATATAAAAGGAGAGGTGTAAATCACCTACTTTTTCCCTTTCTTCTTCCTCTCGGCAAAACCCCCCCTTTTTCACTAAGTCACAACTTCTCACACACATTCACCAATTCCTCTCCCTTGATTTAGCCAAATGTTCGGCTGTGAGGAGTGGAAATGGAGAGGGTTCGGCTGGGCAGAGGGAAGAGAAGAGATGATTCGGTTGAGATGGGAAGAGAAGAGATGGTTCGGTTAAGTTGAGATGGGAAGAGAAGAGATGGTTCGGTTGAGTTGAAGAAGAGGTGAATTCTACTGAGAAGGAAAAAAAAGAAAGGAGAGGGTTTGTTTGGCTGGAGAGAAAAGGAAGAAATGGAGATGACGGAAAAGAAAATAAAAAAAATCCCTCACTCCTCTCTCCTTATATTTATTTTCATGAACCGGTTTTTGCTCTTTTTTTTTAGATGTTTACACTATTGCATAGACCTTAACCTCTTATTCACCTAAAAACAAATGAACATTAGCTCTAAGGGATCAAGAATTGACAATCCTTTTTGCTGCGACACTGCAATTCTTTTAGTCTCTATTTATACTAGAAAATAACACCAACCAACTAGTTTTAAACTACATCTTTATGCCATCAACCATTTCCATTCTGGTCCATAAATCAAAACAACCCTTATAACCCATCCTTCCTAATATTCTCCTTTTGTTTTTATCTTAACCATTATCCAAAAAGAATAAGAACGATGAAATACCTTCATAGCCCCACCCTTAAACCATCTACAATAGCCAACCCTTCCATTCATCATCACCATAACCTTAACATATGAAAGACCATACAAAAGAGACACATTATTGAACACCATCACTATCAGACTTAATTTTTCATTTCCATTGTAACCTGTCGTGGGGCGCACAACACCTTGGGTGACTAGTTTGCTACCTATGTATGGAAAAACAATAATGGGTATAATTATAAAATTATAATTATAGTTTTTAGGAGTCGTCGCCTAATATAAATGTCACTAAAAAAACCTAATGGTCTATGTGAATATGAGTAAGAGAGCTTGTGCAAGGAAAAGACACTTTTAATATACCCTACCTTAGGTGCTCAATAGTTTCTTTATTCTTATGCATAACAAAATACAATCAAACTTTCAAATTTATCTAAAATTGATGGCTTGATCTTCCACCATGTTAGTCTTTTTTATTTATTTTTTATTTTAGTTGAATTTAGGGAATAATCCAAAAATGAGATCTAACATAACTTGTAACCTCTCTCCCCCATCTTTTTACTATTAAACCATTCCATCATCAACCCCATTCATTGATAATACCAAATACCGAAAACCCTATCTCATGGTTTAACTACAACAAAGCAATCTCCTTTTAATCCCAAACTAGTAACTTCCCCTCCTAATAATAACTCGACCTCTTATATCTCAATACAAATTTGCTTATAAAAATCCCAAACCTCTCTTACATAAATAAAACTTTAATCACATAATAAAAAAACCACTCATTTTCAGCCACCATCAAGACCAAAGACCACTCATCATTAAAGCTCAACTTTTCTCTCACCTCTCCACCGTCTAGTAAGTCCATTACAACATCAAACTATCTTTGTTTTACTTTTGTTCTCACATTGCTCTCTCTCTCTCTCACACACATAAGACCAAACAAAACCTGGTGACCCCTTGGTTGTCCCTTACATCATAGACTACTAGCCTATTCTCTAACATCAATGTCATCTCAATTAATCAATAATAATTGTTTTTTCCACCATTTGCAATGAGAATCTCAACCATAACAATGTTATCCTCTCTGGTTGAGACCTTTCATCTCATCAACTCAAATACAGCAGGCTGATAACCTACGTAGAAACCAATCATGTACACTATTTTCTTTCATGGTTTTCAACAATTGATAAAATCCCTCTCTACCTACCTTTTTTTTCCTATTCAAGTGTTACCAGTCAAATCCAAAACAAAAACAAAAACACTACCCATCATAATAAGCCCAAGAACAACTTTCCCTCACAATGATGATAATCTCTCTCATAATCATTTGTTTCCTCACCCAAAACATGTCATTGTTGTTTTCTTCTCCAAAGTACCCATGATACTAGCTCTAACCACTTGCAAACACTAACGACAATATCTCTCACTAGCCTCCACATCTTTCTCGTAATCGACAATCACTAGCAAATATCAATTATTATTTTCTCATGAATAAATGAAATGGAAAGTCTCTGTTTGATAGGGATTGGTGTGAAGATTTGATTTTGCAACTAAATAGATTAACGAGTCCCTATTTTTAGTGGCTGATGTCAAATTATTTTTTCAAAAAATGATTAGAAATTAAATAAAAAACTAAAAACAATTAGGGTATTAAATGGTGATCACAAAGATAAACATAGGATAAAATACATAGCAAAGGTAAGTTTTTGTATAAAACAAATTCTATAAGATTCACATTTTATTTGAATCTCTAGAACCGGTATATATTTTAGGATCTCTAATTTATGTTAAATACTCAGTATCTAGTTTTAAACCATACTCTATTGCTTGAATTTTTCAAATTATTAATAAATAAAGAAATATAGTGGATTGAATCATCAAATTATTAATAAATAAATAAATAAATATAGTGGATTGAATCATCAAATTATTAATAAATAGATATAGTGGATTGAATAATCAAATTATGAATTAAGGAATTGTCACCATCCGAAAATAAAGTAAACTATTTGATACGTGGGAACACTCCAGACGGGATGTTTGGTCTTCATCCATATGCAAGTGACGAAAATATGAACAACTTGAAAGGTCTTTGGATCAATCACGAGCGAAGAACTCTTCCAAACACTTCATATCGTATAACTCATAATACTTTTTTACTTTAGATTCTAAATAATATTTATTCATTTTCTTTGTTTCATGTTCACATCTGTCGTTTCATACGAGACATTGACTTTTAGGGTTCCTTCCGATTCTCATTTTCGTACCGTCGTCTAATAACAAGCAAGGTGGGCTGAGGATGATGAGAAGCATCCCCTCAGGTAATTAGGGACCGTTAAGAAAACTATAATTTCATTAAGTTTGGAAGAAATACCATAAAAATATGATTCTCCCACGTTTTATTTTGCATGATTGTCTCGATCTTAGTTTCATTAAAAAATTAATATACTCACAACGATAACATATTTATTTATATAAACATATCATTATTGAGAATAGCAATGGTATAATTAATATTGCTGCGGAATTGCAAATTAGTTAAAGATAGCATCAAACCTCAAGGGATACGTGTGTAGGGGTAATGATTACAAATTATTATTATTATTATTATTATTATTATTTCATGTTGACATGAATATTTTTTTGAGAATAAAATAAATTTTATTTTGGAGTTTTAACTATCAGATTAAGTTTTTAGGTGCAATGATTTCTAAACATGGTATCAAAACCTTATTGACTCAACAGTCACAAGTTCGAATCTCATCACCCCCATTCCTAAATGATAAAAATCAAGCACAAGTTAGTGTAGACTTGTGTGCAAGTTTCAAACCCAAAAGGCTTTCACTTAAAGGTGTGTGTGTGTTAGAGTATAATATAAATTACATCTTGGAACCTTACCTGATAGGGTAAGCTTTTATGTGACAATGTTACTGGACAATGAATTACTTATATGCATGAATAGTATCTTAAAATATATACAAATTCTAATATATTTATTACTGCAAAAAAAATAACAACAAGAAGAAAGTACCACATATTAATTAATTACTGTTTTATATTATAATTCTCTAATGACTAATACAAGTTTATCCGGGTTACAAATGCAATTATGTTAACCTAAAACATTTTCCCATCTCATATATTCCTTTTTCTACAGTTTTATTGAGTGATAGGTTATGATATTTGTGTGGGAGATGCTGTCTTCCAACAATATTATTACTTTAAATACTATTATATTTATATTTATATTTCTAATCTCATCGAGGGCTATAAAAAAATTTCTTGTAAATTCACGGGTTCGATTGTGGTTTATTAGAGACCTACCGGAAAAGACAGGTAGTTTTATTGCATGGAAGCTGATGAGAAGATATTTCAATTATTAAAGCTAATAAACTATAACATTAAACTTGTTGCTACCTGATTTTTACCCTTAATTCAAGTATTTTTTGGGAAAAAAACTATTAAAAAAAATACAAAAATATGTTTTTGATGTTTTTATATTATTTCAGTTTTGTCTTAAAAAAATTCATGTTTTGAATGTCTTTTCAACACATTATTTTTTTTTTTTAAAAAAAATATTGCTTTGACTCGATGTTAATAAATTATAACATTAAATATTATTTTATTTATATTTTTTTTCCATTGGCACTACACATTAGTATTTATCTCTCACTATTATAAATTTGGATTCTTTTATATTTTTAAGAACGTTACAAATTATGTTTGTAAAATCTACATCTTTGAATTTAAGTCAATGACTCAGATTTGAATTCAGGGGGTGGTTATTCAGAATATGTCATGCGTTGAAGATAATGTTCTCTCCATCTCAATATTTGTAAACATGAAACTTCATTCATTAAATTAAATTAGATTATTTAAAAAAAATTATTAAACAAGCTTAATTATGGGGAAAAAAAAACTACAATGAAAGATCCTCCATTCTTTGAACCCAGTAATTGCGGGTAATTGGATCTTGTTGTGAAATTAAGGATACCCCCTCGACCTTGCAACATTGCACTCAGCAGTCACATGTTATGAATCGATGCATGTTTTTGAGGTGTATGTTCATGATAAGCACCTTATAATAATCAAAATCGCTACTAGAAGAGCTAGCAACGATCATGTCCTGATGATGACGCGCAACGAATTTTTCTCTAGGCATCTACATAAATTAATGGTTAAACGAAATTAAATGGTTACTACGTACATTTAAAACATTTCGGCAACATCTTCCTTATACAAGATACTACTTGAATTTTACAAACCTGCAAATACGCATCATATATGTTACAAACCAGTTAATTTTATTCTAAAAAATCTGCAAAATTTAATTTCAAATAATATTTTATTTCTTTGTTATAATAGTTTTTAAATTAACCCTACACTTGGAGAATTTTGAGTCCAAAGACAAAGAAAAATGCAGATTCAAGGTTAAAATAAATGATTATTGGATCAATATGTATAAAAATGAAGTTGTAACGCATAATTATATTTTTTAGAGGCCAGCTTGATTTAATCGTTGATTAATATAAAGTATGATTATGCAAGGACTTAATTATATTGAGTAGGGTGAGAAGAATTTAGAAGAAAGCAGGAAAAATAGAAAGTGGAAGGACACACACTGCCTTCCTCTCTTGACTATTTTCAAACCATCTCCCCAAGGTGGACTTTGACCTTTACTTTTCAATCCCTGCCTGCATTATACAATACTTTTCTCTGTCCGAAACTACTACTCTTCATACTTTTCAAACTCTTGCAGCCCAGACAACCTCCTCTCAAGTGACCTGTATTATTATTTGCTTGAATTATTCTGTTCCTTTCTTCTTTATTGTTCATACATGTCAACTGGTGGTCCCTTATAATCCCTACCACCTCTACTTTTCAAACCTCCTCTCTTTCTTTCTCCAACCCCAGTTTTCTTCCCTCCTTAAATAATTTTCTTACCTCCCAAACACGATCATCCATCGATCCATGGAGATCAAATCACGGGAGGAAATTTCCAAAAAGCATAACAGGAGAGCATAGGATAGAGATCCAAGTTGAGGGATCTCTCCGCTATGCATCGACATTATTCTTAGCCCAAGCTTTTGGACTTCGTGATGGACGCCGTCTTCCTGCTCAGAGAAGTCGAGCGTGCCAACTTTCTCCGATATTTCATGCAGTATTTTGGCAGCACTTACATCTGTCTCTGGTCATATTTTCCTCAGCCATCCAAGTATGTTTAATTTGCCATGCTATCCCTCTCTCATAATCACCACAGGTTTATTGACAGTGCTCCTATATATGTATGTATGTATGTATGTATGTATATATAAGTTACATTAATGTTTAATACTTTTATGTTCAGCTATTTGTTTTTCTGGGATGGATATTACCACGAAGAAAGCAATCAGCCCAGCTCTTCTTCAGGGAGTGTTGCCAGGATGCTTTTCGATCAGTATCGACAGCAGCGATTCTTCGCCGTAAATGAGTATGAATCGCATGTTCAGCTATAGTTTATACCTATATCTTCTCGTCTTTTAATTAGATGTGCCGCTGATGTATCGATCGGTTTTTAATGCTTTCTTTCTTTGTTTGCTGGATCCCGTGTGTATCAGCCGTGTTCCCGGACTGGCATTTAAAAACAATATTCCCTGCATAGAACTGAAGGAATTTGAGCTTCAAAGGTCTGCGACTACAGATGCACAGAGGCGGTTTTATCTGGTAATCATTTTAACAGGAAGAAAAAGATTTCATCGTGTTTGATCTATGAATCATGAGTTCAATATGGTCAGCCATTAATATATCCCATTGTGTTGTTACAGGAAGCAAGGATTAAGGTTTGCTTACTTTCTTCTGATCTCCAAGATGTTTCGTTTGCTTTGCTGAGAAGATAATCGTGTGATCATCTGTAAGGTTTTCACATTTTCTTCTTCTGTGATCATTTTAGACTGCAGTTTTCATGGGGTGCAATAGTGGGGAGATTGAGTTGGGCTGGTCCAATGTAACTCACCAAGTAAGAAATCTGAACTAAACCTCTTAATTTTATTTCAAATTAAGCTATATTCTAATTAGTTATATGTGTGTGTGTGTGTGTGTGTGTGTGTGTGTGTGTAGCCATTCCATTATTGAAAGAAATAAACGGAACCCTAGATAATTTATTTTTCTGGTGATCATAGGAACCCTAGCTAATTGAAATTCAACAGGGCTAGCTAATTGAAATTCTACTGTGTTTTATATAAATTTGTTCTCAGTTTAACATAGAAAATGAAATGAGGAATTGGTTCCCGAAGGACTTCTCTCGGCCATCTCCACTAAGAGAACTTTCGCTGGTGGTTGATCCAAACAAACCCTCATCATCTTCATCCTCCCTGAGATCGCTATCCATGGAAAGTCCAGAGATATCTTCTCTTATCTTCACCATTCCAAGCTCGTCCCACGTGCACGAACCTCATCGAGAGGCTCCATCAGTACTGCTGCCACCAATATTCCCAAGCACTAGCAGTCCACTTCCGACACCAACGGGCAATATTCTGCAGCAAGTACTGCAGTCTTTTCAACAAAAACCTAGCCCAGCTAGTCCAAATCAGCAGGCAATTCAGTCTTCGCAACCACTGCCAAGCAGTCTATTTCAAGAAGCCGTGCAGCCTTTGCAAGCAATCCAAAGCAGCACTAGTCCACACCAGCAAGCCATGCAAGCGTTCGCCCTAGAACGAAACATTCATTTGCCAACTCCAGAGAGTGAAGATGATGTGATGAAAAGAGCCATCCTTGCAGTCTTATCTTTTCCTTCCTCTTCTTCCTCACATAGCTCACCTCATCTCTACCCAGTATCCCAGGGAGCCAGCGCTTTCAAGAATTATGGATCGGCTCCAGCCCCCACATCGCAAACAAGATCCAGTTTACACAGACAAAGCATCCCTCACCGAGTAATTACATTTTACAAGCACTTGAATACTGAAAGACGTGACCAAATGCTCGGTGGCCGCCCAACAAGCACACAGTTGCACCATATGATATCAGAGAGGAAAAGGCGAGAGAAGATTAATGAAAGCTTCAAAGCATTGCGATCCATTCTTCCCCTAGAATCCAAGGTAAATATGATCAGCCAGTTTTCATTACTACAGCATGCCAATAGCCATTTAATTTCCTTCAGATTTGATTTGCTTTCAGCTATATATAGCTAGATATGCCTGCGTTTTAAGCATGAAACAGTACTGTAGAATCATATAGTGGAATTTATTCCAGTCTATACATTTAGGACTATAATTCTGTATGAATTGATAACAAAACAATTAAAGTGGAACTAATTAGTATTGCATGGATTTAAACTACAGTTTGATCACTAACTAAACTTTGGATCGATTACACAGAAAGATAAAGCATCTATTCTCACTCGAACAAGGGAGTACTTGACATCTTTGAAGGCTCAAGTTGAGGAACTTAGTCGCAAAAACCAGAATCTAGAAGCACAACTTTCAAAAGCTGCTGGTGCACAAGTAAGGGACTCGCCATACGAAAAACTTGATGTCCGGGTTACACACATATCCGAATCAACATCTGAGCAACGGATTGCAGACTTGGAAGTGAATGTAAGAGGAGAAAGCCCCATTTTGGATATGGTAATTACTAGGATATTGGAGTTCTTAAGACAAGTTACGGATGTGAGGTTGATGTCCATTCAAGCCACCACACACACAGCAGAATCAAATTCTTTTAATCGAGTCGTTCTAAGGCTCAGTATTGAGGTATGTATGCTTGATCAATTGCTTGAACCCTTTCTCATCAAGCGTGCAATATTGCATGTTTATACATGAACAAATCATTTAATTTCCTTGCTAAAAGAGAATTAATCTGTATTCTCTGAATCCGCTAATTACTTGAACCTGTCCAAGACGTTTTGTGATTGAGATACTTAGATGTAACATACTTTAAATTCATTTCTCACTAGTTGCATAACTTGAAAGTCTAAAATGGTCAAATGATCAACAGAATTGATGGGGTCTTTTTTTTTAAGACATAAATGGTTTCCTGCAGGTTTCTATATATTTCCCCTTCTTGTTGATACAGACCCCCGTGTGTTCCATCAACTTGGTGGAAGAAAACATTTAATATCACTTTCCCTTTTGTTTTCCTATAGAAAAATCGCAGGTATAATAAAGCTAAGAGTGATATAGATAACTGATCTGTGGTGGCTTGTTGAATATAGGGGAATGAGTGGGACGAGGCAGCCTTCCAGGAAGCAGTGAAAAGGGTGGTTGAAGACCTGGCACGTTGACCGTCGGACCAATCCTTGAAACTGACCGATGATAACAGCTACTTTCCACCAGCCAGTATTGGAGATGACGTCCTCGTCGTACTATGTTTTTGTTTACCTCTTCAATTTTGGCTCCTTAGCTAGTGATTTGTCGCACAATTTTGATGGCTGGAAGCGAAAGCAACTTGTAGGGTATATACGTATTTTGATGGCAAACATACAGATTCATGCTACGAATATCTTGCTCTTCAATATGTTTGGAACATGAAATTGAGGGAGTCGAGGAGAAAAAATTACATTAATTTTATTTTATTCCCAAACATTTAATGTTGATGAAGATATGTATGTATATGCTTTTCTTTTCTCGACCAATTTATTAAATTGGATCTTTCTTTCCGTCGACATGCGTGGAAGATTCAATCGAGAAACATCCACTATTAAAACCCATATAATTAGGGGACATTTTTTATGTGTTCGGGGGAGGAGAAAAAACAAAGGCCTTTTCAAAGATTGTCCTCGTCAAGAAGGCACAGCTTCCTGGTAGTGTAGATTCGAAATAGTCTCCTCTTTTCTCTTACATGGATCGCTAGAGGAGACTTGGAGGCGGCGCTTTTGACCGGGCATTTTCCCATTTTTAATAGCCAAGGTTTAGCTTATAAAATTAATTAACACAGGTGAGGGCTAGGTAGGGTATCCTTATAAATACAATAATAAATTTAATAATCATAAATCCGCTTGTTAAACATTTTAAAAAATAATAGTCAAATTATTTTTAACAATTCATGTTTACATACATACATACATATATATATATATGCTACAAATAATGTGGACCATCTCCTACGTGATACGAAAACTTATTTTTTTTGAGCTACTGCGACGTGAACCATCTGTGCACATATTTGTTGGTTTTAAAAATTAAGCTTTTACACCAGGTTCTTGCAAACATCATTGTCAATGAAATCCCCCCTCAACTTTTGTCTTTAGGTGTGTGCCGTGATGATAGAAATTTTATAATTTGTATAACAGATCTCGAATTCGAGTTAGGACGTGCATCTTTTATAATAGCCTAGAATAATTAAGGTTTTATTTATTTATCTAAATCCATAAAATAAATTTTCTGGAAACTGAGGTTTCCTTGCATAAAAAAAAAAATAAGGATCTAGCTGTTTTAGGGGAGAATAAAAGACATGTTTTTTAAGGTTGGATTAATTTCTGTTTATAAGGTTAAAAAGAACATTTTAATGTAATATATTATTTAAAAAGAAGCCATAAACATGATATGGAGTGGTGGATGGAGATTTTATCATATTCTAGGGGGTCTTATCAAAAGTTGACGAGACTCATTGAAGAGCACAACTATGAATTATGTTGTGCCATCCATTCAAATAACGTATTATTGCCCACTTTAGTTTGGATTCTTTCTAGTGACTGCTTACGAATATATTGTTGTTTTTTAAAGTATTTTTTATTTAGAAATGTATTAAAATAATATTTTTATTAATTTTTAAGAATTATTTTTTATATCAGTATACAAAAATGATCTAGAAAACATTAAAAAAATTAATTTAAAATAAAAATAACAAATTTTAATTATTTTTGAAACGCAATGTGAATCACCGACTAATGCAACACCACCGTAGTGCATGCACACCTCACTTTTGTTGCTTGTCCGGTGTGTGTATTTGTTTAATATTTTATAAACAATGGAGTGCGTTTCCTTTAATATAACTTATTTAATAAATATGTTTTTTTTTTAAATTTGCCAACTAATTCAAGGAGCAATGTTTTTTAATAAATCGTTATATTTTGCTTCGTATTGTGAAAAGAAAAGAATAATATTGTTCAAGAAAATATGAAATAAAAGTGCATAATATAATGATATATATATATATATATATATATATAATGTTTTCTGTATATTATATTTATTATTTCATATCGTCTTGTCTATTATTGAATATATATTGTATATCATTACCTAGCATGTGTTCGGTCCTCGTCCCTTGCTATTTCTTTGCTATATATATATATATATACACTAGCAAATTGCCCGCGCGTTGCCGCAGGTATTTTTTTTGTATATAATTTACAATTTTGAGTTGAGTTTGTCACATAAGCATAGATTACATCTTTTATAATATAGGTATTGTGTCATAAACGATCACAAAAGAGCGCATACTAACATTAGAAAAAAGAGCAAAATATTTGAATAAGAAAAAAAAAACTTACTTAAATCATTATTGTGTAGATAATAAAAGTATAAAAATTAATTAATAGAAAGAGCAAAAAAAAAAAAAAGGGGGAAAAGGAAGCAATATTAATTTAAAATATTATAACAATAGGAACATCGGAGTCTTAATATTTAAAATTATTATTGCCGCTAGAATAAAACCAACAAAAATTATTAAATTATACCGAGGGGAAAAAATAAAAAGCATTAACAAAACAGCAAGCAAGAAAAACCAATTAAAAAATTATTATTATTATTATTATTATTATTATTATTATTATTATTATTATTATTATTATGAAAGAATAAATAATCACTATTATTATACTAATAGAATACATAATCACTATTATTATTATAATTATTATTATTATGTTAATAATGAAAGAAACAAAAATAAATGAAAGACTAAAATCATCCTATAAACTTTAACAAAAGATTTAAAAAAAAAATTATTGCTATTACTGTAAAAAAAAATATGAAATTATCCGGAGGGAAAAAGAACATTAAAGAAAGAGCAAGCACGCAAAACAATTTAATTATTATTATTATTATTATTATTATTATTATTATTATTATTATTATTATTATTATTATTATTATAATGAAAGGAAAAAAACAATGAAAGACAAAAAACATGCAAGAAATTTTAACAAAAGATAAAAAAACAAAAATTATTATTATTGCTATAACCGGCAAAAAAAAAAATATTATCAAATTACCGGGAGAAAGGAAAAAAACAGAGAAACGTAAGAACAAAAAATAATTAAGTCATTATTATTATTATTATTATTACTATTATTATTACTATTATTATTACTACTACTATTACTATTACTATTATTATTATTATTATTATTACTATTATTATTATTGTCATTATTATTATTATTGTGTTAAATACACTTTTATATATACATGGACAAAAGTAGGGATTATTCTAGAAATATAAAAAAATAAAAGTATAAGGACTTAAATGAAAATCAAATATCAAGGGCTGAAATGAAAAAATTTAAAGTCAAAGGGCTGAAATGCAAATTACATTTATTCTAAATTGAAATCAGAGGACAAAATTGCAAAAATCGGAACTTTTGTACCGAATTGATTGAGTTATATACAGTCAATCCGGAAATTGAAAGTCGAAGGACCGAAATGAAACTTTGACATTCAATCAATTGAAATCGGAGGACCCAATCGAACAAAAACAAAACTTATATAACAGAAATTAGGACCAAAAACGAAATTAAAAGTCGAGGGACCGAAGTGCAAAGTCAAAATAAATGGGGGACTCTCTTGCACATTGACGTGCAGGAGAGAGAGAAAATGTGGTCGGCGGCTTCAACCGGCCTCAGCCGCGTCCACGGACATCTGGTGGTTACACGCACCACCGCGGGAGGAAGATCACGCGACGGCGCAGCGTTCTGTCCTCCGTTAGACAATTTCCGGCCACCGTAAGAGGCCGCACGTGCCACCTGAACAGGGCGTGAGGCGGAAAACCGTCTGGCGCGTGCGTCGCACGCCCTGACAGACGCCGATTAAATAATTCAAAAAATAGAGACAATTACCATTTCACCCCTGCACTCAATTCATGGTTTTTGTCTTATTAAGAGCTAAAACCGTATTTAGCCATTTCCGAAAATAATAAAAAATTAGAAAGTTGCGGCGGACCGGACCGGGCCGGTCCGACCGCGTGCAATTACGCCGATGCCCCTCACCCGGACGCCTGTTTTTGTCCTATTACCGGGGACTAAACCGTCAATACACTGTTCACAAATGAATATTTAAAAAAAAAGAAAATTTAATGGAAAAACCGAGAATAACCCCGGTTAAGGCTCTCCTCTCGCCGCACGCCCGAGAGTCATTTTCGGGCGTGCACTATCGCAATCTACAGTGTTTTGTGAGTGTGTGAACAGTGCAAAAGGCCACCACGGCTTTTAGTGTTTTTGTAATATATATATATATATATATATATATATATATATATATATATATATATATGTCATGGTGATGAATAAAGTAAGAAAAGATATTCAGGCACAAAATGTGATGGAAAGGTTTACAGTTCATAAGAGAATATATATCCATTAATATTTTTTATGTTCATAATTAAGAAAAATAGAAATTTACTCAATAAAAAACATATTTTAGTGACTGGACCGGAAGCAACACGAGGGTATTGTCAAGGAATCATTGTAATAATATTTGCCATTCTTCAAAAAAGTAACATGGCGTGTACACTTTAACAAAACATCAGTCTGTATTATTTTGTTATTATTATTATTATTTTATTATTATTATTATTTTATTATTATATTCTAGCATATGACTGACGTCTTGATCAAGAATGGAACCAATTTGTCCAAGAATTGAAGTCGCTAAGAGAAAGTATACATTGAAAGACCATTTTATTCAGGCTGCCCATCAATCAGCATCTCATCACGGGGTGTTTAGCACTCTTGAAAAAAAAAAAGATTTATTTTTATTTTTTATTTAAATTATATTTTTATATTTTTAGATTATTTTTATGTACTGATATCAAAAATAATTTTAAAAAAATATATATCATTTTAATATATCTATAAATAAAAATTATTTTCAAAAACATCTTCAATCAAACAATTTTTACAGTGACATGGGTGTGCCATCCCAACTTATAAGATCTCCTAGCACTGGTGGATCCCCCACGTCTAGAAGCTAAGTTAGTGCATGTTTTAGTATTGGATTTTAAAAATATTTCTTTTAAAATTATTTTAATATATTAAAGTCAAAAATAATTTTAAAAAATAAAAGAATATTATTTTAAAACTTTGTCTAAATAAAAAACAACCTCAACAATTACGGTAGTTTTTCCTCCCACGTATGTAAAATACAGGTTCTTTATTTAAGTGCGGACTATCTTACAATATACAATCTAAAAACATTATCAAAACCTTTAGATTAATATTAGTTGTCGTTCGCCCCCTGCTTGCTTGTCTGCAAAGTTTTGCAATATATATATATATATATATATATATATATATATATATATATATATACTTTTTCACAATTAGAAAGTCACAGCACATGGCCATTTCTTCCATTTATCCCATGGTTTCATGGCAAGGTGCTCCGTATCTACCTTTACAGGTTACAACTTACAAGTCCGCAGCTTCTTCTTACGGCGCGTCTAAAAAGGCACGTGCTGAATTAATATACAGAAGTGAGTGAACGATCATTTCGGTAAATATTCTTTCACGTCATGGCTGATGGTGGGGAGTAATGCATACGAGCCCTTTGCCCTCGCCGCCGGGGAAAAAAATTAGGAAGACTTATGAGGAAGTTAGTGGAGGGAAACAATTTAAAAAACTAAATTAATTGATGGTGATGAATTTACGTGAATGAAATTGCAATGATATGAGAGTTCACGTGAATATGAAGTTATGAAATGTTGCTAATGATATCTATTTTGATTCAAAATGGGAGAGGTGCTTGGAGCAAGATTGTTTATGGTTAAAGGGACCTGTTTATTTAAAGAAGCAAGTAGGTGCAACGCACCTTGTCTTTTAAATTCATGTAATCTTGTTATTATAATTTTGATTTTTTATTGTTTATTGTTTAGAAATTTCAGTGAAACTAATTACAAGTAAAATGGTGTATACTTGTCTATGATGGAATGAGAGTTTGTTGAGGAAATTGAGAAATGGTATGTTGGGATTATATTCAATATGAAATAACAACTGGTTGTGAATTTATACAAGAAATGATACAACTTAATTACCATTGTTTAGAAGGATGATTAAGTTGTTTTTTAAAATATTTTGTTTAGAATTGTATCAAAATAATATATATATATATATATATATATCTAAAAACACTAAAAAATAAATTTAAAACAAAAAAATTGAAAACAAGATGCCAAAAAGACACTAAGTAACTGTGGCATAGGTAACTAAGGTTATATTGTGATCTGAATACTTAGTCATCATGAATACAGATGACTCAGGATATGAGTGTTCACTGTTCCCCATTGATGGAATTTCGATTTACATTTGAGAAATTTGACAATATTGCCCTGCACTCTCTGCCTGCAGGAACACGCCTTGACCTCGCAAAACTTTCGTTCCAAATGTGCGCACTACTATAACGATTTAACACTTTTCAGTTACAGCACAATCAAAAACCATACACGCTGTCATGGGCAGGGGTAGCTTGTGATAATAATTAATCTCCTTCATTCTGTGCCCCCTGGATGCCATGGATGAGCAGGAGATAAGATTGCAGGATTCCATGGAAAACTGGGGGATGCCATGGAATCTAGCAGAACAGACTTCATCTACAGTTTTGAGGTCCGTCACATGCTACGCTTCAGCCGCAGCAACTTCTTCATCGGTAGAATCAGGTGAGATGATTTCTTGAGTGGGTTCGCCATCGGTACACTCATCTCCCGGCTCCTGACCTGTCTCGGCTTCATGTAGCTTCTCCCTGAGCTTCAACATAAGCTCTTCCTGTACATCATCATTATGAGCTAGAAACTCCTTGAATGCTTCCTTGCCATGGTATTTTTTACCATTGCAGTCGTAAAATGCACCGCTTTTCTTGATGAGTTTGTGTTTCAGCGCCAATTCTATGATCTCTGATTCACGACTTATTCCCTTTCCAAACTCAAGCTCAAATTGAACTGTTTTAAAAGGAGGAGCAAGCTTATTCTTCACTATCTTCACTTGGACTTGAGTTCCTGTTGTCTGCAAAACACAAAAGTATGAAAAGACACTTCGACACCAAGACGACAAAATAACTAGTGCTGTGACCAATAAATGTATAAATGTTGAGATCTCAACCTAATGATCTAGGTTCACTTTCTCTGCCTCATCCCTTTCACCATTTGTGCCAGAGCCAAACCCACCCATTATATTGTAAAATGTGGTTCGCAAAAATAAATAAATAAATAAAGAGCAAAAGCAGCACCAATCAAAATATGCAGCAGGTCATAATATCCGAGGACAGAATGTATAGTCAAAAGTCACAAGATACAACGGCATTTATTTCACTTGTCTACTCATTTCTAATGAGTCAAATCAATTGTAAATATAATGTTCTAAGCTAGGTTTTCATGAACAACTAAGCATGCAGAGGTGGTTAAAACAAGCAGATCTCAAGCCAAAGGGAGAAGGGACTAGCAGTCACTTCCAGAAAACTCTGTAAGGAGATGAATTGAATTCCAAGATAAAGGAACCCATTCCTCCCTTTATAATTTCTTTGTTCACCCTATTTTTGCTTCCTTTGTAGGTCAAGACTACATCCTTTCCAAGCAAAGCTTACACCAGCAAGTGTTTTGGCTTTGTTGCATATCTGGTGCCTTGCTTGAGAAAGAATGTATTAAGTGTAGAATCCAAGCCAACAAAACGTTCAATAGCTCATGCAAATTTAATCTATTCCACCAAGTACCACGAAAATTACTCATCTTCTCGCAAAATGTCCAAATTCACAAATTGAGGAAAAGATAAAACAGCCATACCTCTTCTCCCTTCTTGATAAACCCCACCCTTCTTATGTTTAGGCGAACCGAAGCATAAAACTTTAGAGCATTACCACCACAGGTTACTTCAGTGGGCCCACCAAATCCAAAAGTTGAGAGCTTTGCCCTCACCTATAGATGGATAAAGTCAACAAGCAAGCATTATAAATCTACAAATCAAATTGAAATTAACTTTGATTTAGTTGGTATATCTTTGTGCCAATACTAGCATGGCCATTCTCAAGCTCAAATACAATGGACTCATGGTCAGACACTAATTTTATATGACATGGATCCATATGATTTTTTTATTATCATAATGACATTGCAGACCACAAAAACAATTTGAGAGTGCAAATAAACTTCATATTCTAAAGTATGAAGACATTGATATCAAGAAAAGGTGAGCTTAATATTGACTGCTTATTTTTTACTATGCTACCAGGGCAACAGAAGAAAGAAATTAAATTACAGTAAAAGAAAAGATATCAGAAAAGATACATACAGGAAAGCACAAGAACAACATTAAAAAAAAAAGGAAATAATTGAAATCAAGGATAAGCTTAGGATATCCTAAATGATGACCCAAGGGCCAGGCTCAGGCCTTGCCCAGTCAGATCAAGCTCAGCTTAGTGCAGTAATAGAAAAAAGCAAAAGGTAGAGCTCATGTAGGCCATTTATGCAGATTTTACAGCAGAAGAGAAACACATCAGACCAAAAGCTATTAAAATCAGGATTTTAAATAGGGCCCATGGAGGGTCCAAAATATTGAATTGTAAGATCAGATCATAAAATCATGAGATTCTACATAAACTCTAAAAAAAATATGATAATAAATACAACTACATGCATGAAAGCACATAACAAGTCTTAGTACTAATTAATTTCATAATATTATTTGGATGAAAAATAATAAAGAATGTAATAAAAAGCAAGTCATACACCGGATAACGTAAGAAACTAATAATAGACATTATATGTATGTTCTCCAAAAACAATTTAATTCAATTGTGGAAAAGCATGATGTGGCCATATCTATGTAAAATATGGGCCTCAAGGTGCAATATGAGGTAGGTTTTGAATTATCAAAGGAAATATTGTCCAGATTATTCATTATAGATTGAGTGCTAAAGTGCACTCAATGAATATTGTATTCATTACTCTACATGAGATTTTGTTTTCTGTTCAATTGTGAAATAGCATGATGCCAGATTTATGCAAAATATAGGTCTGAAGGTCCAATATGAGCTAGAGTTTGAATTATCTAAGGAAATAATGTCCAGAATCTTCTTTATAGATTGAATAATAAACTGCATTCCATGAATACCATAATCATCACTGTGCACAAGGGGAAAAGAGGACAAGAATGTTAACAAACCCAACAAATTTGCAAAGAACAAAGTGAAAATGTAACTCAAATCAAACAAGTCCATAAAACACATAGCATGTAAATTGCATAAGGTAGCCCATTTAAGACTAAGTCATTCAAGACAGAAGTGCAAGGAGGTAGGTTAACTATGGAGAGAAATTTAGAGAGACCAGAAAAGGGAAGAAAAATTGCAAAGGCCAGGGTTGTGAAATGGAAAAAAAAAAAAAAAAACAGACAAAAGAAGAGGACTTGGCCTGATGATGGCATTAGCACCACCACAGAAACAAATTGAGAGAGAGACAATAGGGAATTAGAAGGCAAAGAGTTAATTTAAGATGCCTGGCAGTATTTCCTTCTTTTTTTTGTCAATGAAAAAAATACAGCATTGAGATCATCTGAAATCAGGATTCCAATGATTTGGAAATGACAATCCCATTATGATTTTAGAAACTTGCATTTTTTTTGTGGGAGTTGAATCATGGTTATTTGGATCAGATCCAAAATCGCCCAGTACAAATCAGGATTCCCATAACCATGCATCAAACCTATAACTAATAAATGTCCAGCACACGAAATTGAAATTAAACTGAGGGAAAACTACCCTTGTTTGGTTCAGTGTTTTGGCAGAGGGGTTATAATTAAAACCCAAAATGGTGATTCTGGAGCGTAAGTTTTACCCTTTGTCGATGGGTATAAAAGATAACCTCCCAGCCAATATTATTCCTTTTGTCTTGGAAAAAACACTAATGTTTCAATTAATATCTTTATTTTCACTAACAATTTACTCTTCACTTTATTAACACACAAAACACCCCTAGAAACCACTATTATCTCCTTTCATAACTCTCCCTTTCTTTTTCTCTCAGAAAACATGCTAATATTTTAAGTATTTTCTCTCTTTCAACAAACAATAACAGTGTACCATTCACCATATTAATACACCAAACACCCCTAAACTCCAGCTTTTACACCCTTAACAATTACACTTGTAAAAACTCCCCTTTCATTTTTTAACCTTCTACAAAATGCAACCTAAATAGAAACTGAGAGAGATAAAACAGAACCACTAAATATCAATGAATGATATCATCAGACAATTATTTCTAGGATGCAGATTGCCTTCCTCAACAGCTACATATTTAATTTTGAAAACCAGAACTGAAGATGCAGAAAAAGAAGTCTCAAATATGTGCAGATGTATGTAAACTGCAGATAAAAAGAAGTACTAAAACTTTATGTATTCTGACATTAGTCTATTATTGCTGGGATGAGGACTCCTTTTAATTTGAAAACCAGTACTGAAGACACAGAAAAGAAAGTGAAGGTGCATGTGTTAAAGTGAAGGTGCATGTGTGTCCTAGCATACTAGGATTGGATAGTACTCTAACAAGTCAAATTTCTTTAATCTGTTTGTAGCCCTTAAGCATTCAGCCAAGTAGTTTTCTTTTCTGCTTTACAACTGTCAGGCCAGGCAACATTCATCTTGAGCGCACACAAGTTCTGACCAAAAATTTGAACTTGCCTTGGCTCATGCTCCAATGTAAGTCAGCCTCAACAAGCATCAAGTAGGACTATGCAATAAAACAAAACTACTCGAGCTTGATTCAAGTTAGTCTTGAGCAAATGACAAGTAAAGCTCATTAATTACCCAAAGAAACCAAACTTATTAATATTTAAAATTCAACTAGCTTCTTGAAGAAACTTTCTATAAGTATTATTAAATATTCGTTTCTTTTATTAAGAAGATATGATTACAAGATAGACAAGAACAGAGAAGCAAATGATTTTCAAAATGCGGACATATATTTTAGAGGTAAAAATATATATATTGGCATCGTTTACATTTATTTAATCATCATGTTCAAATTTATTCAAGGAGGAGCAGAGGAAGCTTGATCATTTTTGGACAGGACAATAAAACTTGAGTTCAACACTTGACATTAATTTGAACAGTATGGTATCAACTCAATTACCATCTTAGCACACAATTATTAAACTCTGCTCAGCCAAATTGACAGCCTGAATCAAAACTCAAAGAGAAGTTTCTTTGACAGGGTCAAAAATCTAAGCATTTGGCATGACATCTGAAAAATATTTGGTAAATGACTAAACACAAGTTAGTTTTGAATGCAAGTTAATTTAGGATCTTTAAAGCCAGAACCTAAAATGAATGAGCGAAAAAAGCTCTATAATTTCGAGTAATCAGTACCAATCTCATAAATGGATATAAACTAAAAAATAACCTGATCCTATCAATGATAGGATAAAACTACAACATGGTACCTGATTTATAAAGATCAAAATAGTTTGTGACTGTGATAAAGAGTGGCTCAGTTTGCGAAGTGCCTGACTCATCAATCTGGCTTGCATTGCCATATGTGCATCACCCATCTCTCCATCAAGTTCACTTTTAGGCACAAGTGCAGCTACCTGTCATTAATAAGATTAGAAGGGGGAAAAAAAACTAGACTTCAAGCCAAATTGTGCCCTGAAATTCAACAGTATGGAAAACTCTAATCAAATACATTTTAATTAAGCATTGATGTCTAACGCATGTGTGCTATCTGCAGGGACATCTGCTAACAGAACTCTCCTACGATTATAACCATTACATAGGACAGAAGAAGGTGGGCAGGATAGGGGTAGAAAAAGGAACAAATTTTCTTACCCAGTACTACATTTTACAAACCATGACTTGTTGAATACAAGAAACTCTAACTACAAGAGGATTTGATAGCAAGTAAGAGTACAAACCAACAAAGCACCTCACTTACACTATCAACAACAACAACATCAACAGAACCACTCCGGATGAGAGTATCCACAAGACTGAGGGCTTGTTCACCACAATCAGGTTGCGAAAGAAGCAAGTTCTCAGTGTTCACCCCGATAGCCTTAGCTAATGATGAATCAAGGGCATGCTCGGCGTCAACAAAGACACAATAACCTGCAAAGAAGCTGATATATTAATGCCATGAAAGAATTGATATCGAGTCCTCGACAAATCAGAAAATTACTTTGACATAAAAATCCTTTGAAGCAAATGATTGTAGCCTAAGTATTTAATACTAGAGTGATTAATTCTTCAAATTGTTTCAAACTTACTATTAAAATATCTTGACAACATGATAACAAATGGTATGAAATTGACATATTATACATATTATATCCTTTCTTTCTTTTTTCATAAGAAATATCATGTGTGTGGGATTCAGCCCAGGGAATAAATAAGTGTTGCAATGGGTGTACACCTCCTAACAGACCAATGGGAGGGAAATGGCCTCATTGGTCCTAGCTAGTAACTACTACTTCCAACAGAATTAAAAAAAAATCTTGTGGGCATTTAAGATGTAACCTCCTTGCTTCTGTGCTTCAGCAATTACATGTAATGCAAGAGTGGTTTTCCCAGAAGCCTCAGGACCAAAAATCTCCACCACTCGACCCTGCACAAATCCAATCCAGGTAAGTAATAAGCAGACAAGCATGCATGCATGCGCGCGGGCGCCCTAAACTATGGGGTTTGGTTCTTGCTTGCATTGAAGTTATGGAAATGCGGAATTCACGAAACCAGAAACGAACCATCAACTCCAACCATAAACATTTGGTTAAAGCACAATAAATGCAAAATGGATCTCTTCATGAAACTTGCATTACTTTAAATTATATCAAAGACCAGAAAATACAGCAACAATCACCATTTTCAAGTCATCAAAATAGAAAAGACAACCAATGCGGAACCAGACAAGCAAACAGTCATATCTCTTATAGATTAAGAAATTGTATGCTCTTGCAAAGGGAAAAAAAAAAACAAAGCAACTAAATGGTCGAATGAAAAATATCCAGTTATACCTTTGGAAATCCACCACATCCGAGTGCAATATCAAGAGCAAAAGAACCCGTAGACACGACTGGAACATTTTTGGGAACTTCGGAACGGCCAAACCACATGATAGCTCCCTTTCCAAATTGACTAGTAATTTGATCAAGAGCTAGTTGTAAGGCCAACTCTTTCTTTGACATATTTTCTTCACCAGACTCACTTCCATCTGACTTGGATTTTCTTTTACCTTATCAAAATAGAAAATCCATGCCATTACTGCTTGACAAACAAAATCAACTTATTCATGTCATCAACTTTCAGTTACCTTTTGTAGCATAACTGCATATCTGAGTCGATGTTCCCAACACCCCTCTCCTTACTCCCTGTTAAAAAAAAATCAACAGAAACCTTAATTAAAAATAAGAACAGGGACGGAGGGAGTCAACAAATGTAGAGAAGCGGTACCTCGGGAGAAAGAAGAGCGCGTCTCAGAGACGAAGCGTTTCGAAGAAGCCTCGCCATGGAAAACAATTTATCTCTCTTTCTTTTGGACTTGAAATAGAGTGGAGAAAGAAAGTGAAACAAAACGAGAGAGAATGGAAAAGGAAAAGGAGAGTTCAAGAATTTCACAGCATTGAAAGAGGAAGAGGAAGAGGTTTTGAGCTCTGAGCTCTGCTTTTAGGGTTTTACCTTTTGATTTCCCTCCTTTATTGATTTGTTGTGGTGAGCTCCGCCGGGAAATGAGAGGGAACTTGTCTTGGCCCCGTGTGTGGGTGTCAAATGTATGTAATAAATTGGTTTTATTTTAATTTGATAAATAAAATAAAAGTTGATATATTAAATTTAAAAAGAATAGTGATCAGAATAATATGAAAAAAAATATTAAAAAATAAGACAAATGATGTAACTTAATTCACAACTATTAAATAATAAAAAATAAAATAGAGATACGATCTAAATCATAAGACTGGAACAATAAGATAGAAAAATAAATATAAAACTTATTTTTTTGTTAAAGAATATCAGTCGTTAACTTTTCAAATCTAAGACCTAGATTATTATACTCGAAGTACTCGAGAAAACTATGAAGCTAATTTCTTAATCATTCAAAAAAAAATAACAATTAAGTAATTTTTTGGTGTTTTGGAATGTAGGGCAAGTTCTAGTGGTTTTGATAAATTGATTGTTAAATTCAAAAATACAAGTAAAATATCATAAAAAAGTTTTGAATTTTTAAAGATGACAACAAATGCCTTGTATATTTTATTTATGCTAATATGATTTATTATTATTATTATTATTATTATTATTAAAAAACTTGGTCATATGCACACAAATAAAAAAATATTTTGTATTTTGTTTTAGAGAATTTTTTAATTTCATAAATTTGTAATTTTTTTGAAGAAAAACAAGCATATTTAATACTGAGTCAATATCATAAATTTATAATCTAAATATTAAATAAAATAATTTAAAAATATATGAGGGATCCATATATAATGATAAAATGATCCTTGTTTTTATTTTTATTTTTATTTATATATATATATGGAGTGTTTAAAAAGAAAAAGGAAAAAAACCAAAAAAAATAGCAAGAAAACCTATCAAAAAATGCATATTTTTTTCCTTTGTAAAATTTTAGCGCAAACAAACAGAATTTAAAACCAAACCACACGAACGGGACCGATAAATATAACCCAAAACTATAAAACCAAAACTCAAAACAGCCCACTAAGTTTATTCAAACCATCACTACCACCAGCCCCTCAAGTAAAAAAGTTCAATCAATGCTCGCAAAAAAAAAAAAAAAAAAAAAAAAAAAAAAAAAAAAAAAAAAAACATTGCTAATGCAAAACTTGAAGGCTCAGGGCTGCACTGTTGGCTTTTGCCAGTGCATCTCCTCACCTGAAAAATGAGCCATATTAGGTAATAGATCGACAAGAGCATCTTCCCTGATGAGAGGCTAAACCCGAACCTCAGGCTAGGTGGGAAGGTCAGGACGGAGAAGATGGAATTTGGGTAGAAGAATCTTGACCTGGAAACACTTACCCCCTAACCTTAACACCTTAAGAGCAAGGTTTTTCTAAAGGAGAAAATAGGGGTGAGTATTTTCACTTCGATTCTGTTTTATCTATAAAATTAATTAAATCAAAAAAAAAAAAACGAACTGAACTTTGTAAGAACTGATCATTTTCGGTTCGTTTTTTATGCTAAAAAATAGAGAGGAAACCGAAATTATTTTTTTAGGCTTTCTGATGGACTTATAATTAATATTAATAATGACTAATTTTGGTCTCCCGGTTTATTCTTCTCTTTCTTAGGTTTTAATACCAAAAGTTTTTGCTTCTTATCAAATATAAAAGAGAGTTTTTTGCATACTTTCAAATGAATCCACATATTACTTGTTTCATTAAGAATAGTATGACATGCATAATCGTTTCCACAATAATTACATCCAGCTCTGAGGGATTTAGGATCACTATCAAGTTTTGTTAAATGATCCCAAATTTGACCTTTTTATCATTAACATTTTTTTTCTTAATACAAGGACTTAATATTGTTTACCTTTATCATTTGTGGCAGATCCTGCAATTGTTGATGTAGATTTAGTATTTAATGTCAGGGCATTAGACATTAATATTAGGGTAGTGTCGTTGGATGAAACATTTTGGTTTGGAAAGTTTCTCATAGGTGATTACAAAGTGAAAATGATCTAAACATGTTAATAATGTATATTTTAAAATTTTAATAAATGCACAATTTATATTTGCATAATAAATTTATATTTGCAACATAATAAATTTCTCCGAGAAAGGAATAATATCATATCCAAGGAAGGACATCTCTCTTTTTTGGACAATGAACATACTACCTGGAAATGCTGCAAGATACCGAGGACAATTGAACAATAATGTTTCTGGGAGTGAAGATAGACTTGGTCTTTAGTCAATTCAATCCAAGATTTTATTTCAATCTTGAATTTATATTTCAAATCTTTATTTGTTCCTATAAATTGAATAATTAATGGCGAATAAAGAATGAGAAGTGTTTTAAAACAGTTCCTTCAGTCCTTGATGACCTGGCCTACACCTCAAATTTGCCCCAAATATTTTTTTTTATTTTATTTTAACCAAGTGCTATTCCTTTGTAATCCAGTCCTCAATTAATAAATTTATCTATTTTGGTCCATTCATCCCTACATTCTCACTACAATCCATCAAATTACAATTCAAACTCAAATCACATGTTTACTGCAGTCCCAACTTGGGACTAAAAAAAAAACAAGATGCAGTAAACATAAATACCGAGACCACTTGCAAGCAACGCTCCACAATCCACATGACCTTCAATCAGTAACAAGCCCTCCCGGCCGTAAGAGCATCGGGCTAGGGTGAAGCCTCGCAACAGCTGATTAAGGAGAAAGAGCACCAAAAAAAAAAGGCACGATAGAAGAAGAGTTCATTGACCATTTAGCAGTAAAGGAAATCCCAGCATACACGAACAAATCAAAAGCATAAAAATCTTAGAACCTATTGGACCACAACACCCCCCCCAAACCAACAGGGTAAAAAGAAGCCCAGATCATCTGTTCAGAATATGGAATACTAATGTAGAAAAAAAAAAAGAATAAACATTCAAAAATTCAACAACCCTTCCTATCTCTCTTCCAAGCATTGCATGAAGGACTTCACAAATACTCCTCTTCCAGCCATTGCATTAAGGACTTCACATATACTCCTCTCTCCCAAACATTGCAATAATGATTTCACAAATACTCCCCTTCCAAACATTGCATTAAGGACTTCACAAACACTCCTCTTACAAACATTGCGGCATCGACTTCACAAATACGCCACGGCAGTTAAACTTTACTGCTGCTTGCATTCTGGAGGCCGTTCACCCTGCTGGCCATCCCCAACTTGTGTTCTTCCACTTTTCTGCAGTAACACCCAAGTTAAATTTCACTTGATTTACAGCTAAGATTGAGTGATAAAGAATGGGCAAATGAACGGAAATAAGAGAAAAATATAATGAACTGGGACAATACCTTGTTTCCAGCAGATGACTGCAGCAGCATCCCATCCCAAATAACCAAAAAAATAAGTATAGAACCAAACTTCAAAACGATAAAAGGGAAAGAAATACAAAATGACCAACTCATATTTCAAGATAATCAAACCTTCTTTTTGGTCTTGCTTTCATCCTCATCCTCATCATCTTCATCTTCTTCCTCATCATCATCTTCCTCCTCCTCCTCCTCCTCATCATCCTCGTCAATATCTTCATCATCATCCTCGTCAGCATCATCTAGTCCAAGCTCATCACCCTGAACTGCCTCCCCTGTAAACCATGACACAGCATGGGGGATGATCTTGTCTCGAATGGTTGACCTGAATCATAGTTCAAGCAAAGACAGATAAATGAAAGAAGTTCAACAGGGAAAAACAAGGGACTCTACAAGAAGGGAAATAGTGTCGGCTAGCAGATGTGGGACTAAAATTTTAAAATATAGTAAATACTGATTGCCACGTAGAAACCAAATCCATAACAAGTATTTGGAGAAAAAAAGGCTCACCCAATGTCATAATCTTGCTCCATCTGATTTTGCAATTCCTCGGCCTGTTCAAGAACAAGAAAAGAGCACAAAAACAGAACCCAGATTTAAAACAAGAAATGAGTTATCGCTAATCATTTCAATAGATTTAATGGCGTTCATCATTACGGTATCTTCATCTATGTCTTCATCATCATCAGGAACTTGTGGTGGACTGAAGAAATTGAAAAAACTTTCACAATCTTCAGTTTTGGTAATTGGTTTGGCATTCTTTGATCCTTTCTTGGGCTTCTTCTTAAGAAGCTTCTGGGTCAAGCATTTTCCTGGATACCATTCGATCTCAGTTCTACAACACACCAGGAAACAACAACATATCAGTATTAGACCAAGCCTTCGTCAATATTAACATCACAGCAGAAAACATAGTAATAGCATTGTCAGCATAATAACGAGGTAAAAAAATAGAGCTTACCCTATTGCTTTCTCAAGAATGGGCTCATCTTCATCAATCATGTGATATGTTTTTGTCAAAACAGAGTTCTTGAAATATGGGTTGGTATCAAAGAAGAAATCAAGCTTAAATCCCTTGGGAACCTCTATCCTACACCACTTAATATCTTTAAGGTACTTGAGAGCTCCTTCATCGCGCTCAGTAATCTGATGCCAATACAGGGAAAAATTGAAATCATATCTTCACAAGCATTGAAATCTAGACAAAAAAAAAAAAAAAAAAAAAAAAAAAAAAAAAACCTCCTCAGCTAGCACTTCATTGTTCTTCATTGCAACTAGCCAAAAATCAGGAACACCTTTCTCTGCATTTGATGTATCTCAATATCAAGGTACAAATACTTGCCAGGAAAAGAATGATCCATGAAAAATAAGCAGAATGTGGGTACCTTCTCCAGCATTTTCCCCCTCTTGATCCATTGCCACTTCATTTGCAGCTTCAGCTTCAGCAACACCATTCACAATCTCGTATCGCTGAAAGTAGGTGGAGATGCAGAGTTGCACACATCTTTTCATTGAAGAATTCAGGTGACAAGAATATAAGATCAAAATAACAATGGGCTACTAGGATATTGTACCTTAGTGTACAATGGTTGGTACACTTTCTGATATTTAGCTTCAAGGGCTGCTCTCTCCTCAAAGAATTTTGCCTCTAATTCATCGTGTTGACTCTGAAAATTGAAAGATCTTTTATTTATAGAAGACTAATCATCATTTTACCATGCAATAATGAGTATGAAGATGAACAACTATATGTAATTCATGATACAGTAAATTTTCATTAAGGGTTACAGCTAAAAAACTTTCCTTAACTGAGGGAAAAAATAGAAAAAAGAGGAAGAGTTATAGTTCAATTTCCCAGCAACTTGGGACAAAGAAAACATAAATAGGCAAATCAAGTCTAAAAAGCAACAACATCATGCAAAATTGTTAGAAGGGTTAGACCACCTCAAAATCTTCCATCTAGGATCTCAGAAGTACCTTTAAAGAAAAATAACTTTTAAGAGAAGGTAAACCTTTGGCCTAACCATTCATATCTCTGCATACTTTCCACCTTGCAATCTCACAAAAAGAGAACTCTCAAAGTATACCATTCAAAACTTTGGACCTTCCAATATGATGCTAACCCCTAAAACAGCTTTGTGAGGAAAGCTGTTGAAGCATGTAATTTAATTCAATTGAAGTCCATTAGGTCCAATTACCATGTTTGGAAGCCTCTCAGATATTCTCATAAAAATGATCCCGTCCTCAATTCCTTGTTTGTATAGAATTATTAAAAAGAGATAATGATATGGAAATAATTTTACTACGATTCCACACAATAACTTCAATTTAAACTTAATTCCAAGCAGCTAGCAGACTAGAAACATCAAATTGGATTGACAATCAAGCTTATATATATTCCAACCATAACGCAAGACCAAATTAGATGCATTCTCAAGTAAACAGAATGAGTTCACAAACATATGGAAAAAAATTTGAGCAACAGCAGGCAGACTTACAAACAAGTAACACTACGTCTTATAGAAAATCAATAAACTACACGTGACCAGAGCACAACAAGGCACAGATCACATAGAAAATCAATAAACCATAAGCTACGAGAGCACAACTAGGTAAAGAATAAATCAGATCAAATCAATTAGAGCACATAATATCATGATTGGCAAACAAAAAAAGGGCATGCCTGGATCTCTCTGAGATCCTCAACACGCTTCCTCACAGACGGAGATAGGTTCTCGAGCAATTCAGAGTGCTGTCCAGTCAAACTCTGTAGCTTATTCTGCACACACAGCAAAAACCATAATCTTTAAGCCAAAACAAAATCCCAAATCCTGGTACAAGAGGTAAAAACATTGACAAAAAAAACTACGAAAGAGTGACCAGACAGAGAAAACTCCGATTGAATACTCAAGGAGAGAAACATCAATTTCATATTTCGTATTCTTAATATTTGAACCATATAAAAAAAAGACCTTAAGAGCATTAACAAGGCCAGCTCTATCTTCTTCGTTAAGAGCTGCAACCAGAAACAACTTGTTATTATATATATAAAAAAAAAAAAAAGTGAAAGGTGACGGAGGAAGAAATTAGGGTTTTGGAAAGTACCGGCGCTGAGATCAGACATGTTGAAGTTAACCTTGTCGTTACTCATGTTGAAAGAGTAGATAAAGAAGAGTAAGGAGAGACAGAGAGAAACAAAGAGCTAAAACCCTAGATTGGGTTACTGTGGAGAAGAAAGAGGGAAGAGGCAGGAGATAAAAAGGGCAGCCTGGCTGGCTGGATGGGGTCTGTTGAAGCGTCGTTTATAAACGTGGCCTTCTCTTTTCTTTTCTTTTCCCTTAAACCTTCTGTCTCTCACTCTCTCTCTCCCTCTCTACTTGAAATCAGGACATAAAAAACCTTGACATCTGGCTCGTGTTTTATGGGTCGGGACGAGGCCATTAAACTTTTAATTTTATTTTATTGCCTCTATTTGCTATTTTGGTAGTGATTTTTTGTTTTTTAATATTAAAATAAATTAAAAATATTAAAAAGTTATATTTAAAAAATACGTTTAATAATAAAAAAAAACACTGATCTTACCTTAAAGCAGCTATATGCTCGGGGCCCTCATCTGGCTCTTCATATCCAGCTGCCCTTGGTGGCACCCTAATTCTAAAAAATTATTTTTCAATTAAATTCAATACATATCGAAGGACACTAGCATTTAAAAAACTTTATTTTGCCCTTCTTTTCATTCTCTTAATATTCTATTTTATTCTAGTTTCTTAATTTATGAAAAATATTTTGATGCTCTTAAAAAAAGTTAATCCACTGTGTATCAAAGAAAAACCCCAAATCACCAAATCATCAACTCTCACCCCCGAAATCTTCTCTTCTCTTCTCAGCACAAAATCCCCAAAATCGTATCAGTTCGGCCGATCTCCTCCCCAGGACCCAGCTGTTCTTCTCATACTTCTCTTCAGTCTTCCCCAAATCGTCGTTGCCGTCGTCGCATTTAAAGGTTAGTGCAAGCTTGATTTTCATTGATTTATAAATCTCAATTGAAACTTGTAACTGTAATATTCTTCTCGGTGTCATTAGTTCATCACATAATAATGAATGTATTATTAGTATTTTCATTGCCTCAATGTATGTAGTGAAGTGTCGGATATATTCTGTAGGATTGGAAATAATAAAAAAGATGGTTTATGGGAAGAGATAGAGGCATGGAGTTGATATATTATGTATGGCCGTATGGGTTTGATTATAATTTTGAAGGGATTTATGTTTTCAAAGACAGTGTTGGAATTTCTTTAGGTATATGTTTTGATTGCTGTTGAATTTGATTATGTGGTTTGGTTTGTACCTGGCGTTTGATTATGAATGAAAAATTATGTGTTTGTTCATGGAAGGTGAAGATGAGAGCTTAGGGCAAGTACAATGACAAGAGCCATTTTGGAGAGCCAAATCATAAAAATGACTCTTTTTGAATAGTGTGTAAATTTCTTTTGATTGTTGATGTGTTGTCCAATGGTAAAGAGCTATTTTGGAGAGCCATTTTTTTATCTTATTTTAAATAAAGTTCAATTATTTTGTATATAGTTTAATTATATAATTAATTATGCAATTAATCAATAGGAGTAAGTTATATAACTAAATAGTTGCTTTTGAAAAACCTTCCAACAATAAAATTATTATTTTTTAATTATATTTAAATAAAAAAATGAATTTAAATATAATTAAAAGACCTGCAATATTTGAAATTTGAAATTTAAGCTACTTATTGTATATTTTTCAAGTAATTTGTATGTTTTTTTTTTTTTTTTATGATTGTTGTATTTGAAGTTAATTAATGTTACTTATTGTCTTTGAGTGTTAGAAAAACTTAAAAAAACAAAATACATTAACAAATAACCAATAAGTTCAAACATAATTAATTAAAATATATTTCATTACAAATAATTCAATCAAATTAATTACAAATTAATACCCCTATTTTTTAATGCCAACTATTATTATTATAATTAATAATAATAATAATAATAATAATAATAATAATAATAATAATAATATAATTAATAATAATAATAATAATATAATTAATAATAATAATTAACTTAAAAAACCCCACCCTTCACCCGTCCGTTCCCCTCCATCTCAAACTTAAAAAACCCTCCCATCCTTCTCTTCTCCCTCTTGCGCCGCCGCCCCCCACCCACCCACCCACCCGACCACTCCACTCCAGCCCGGCGCCGCTACTCTCTTCCTCCTCTTCAGTACTCAAAACCTTTTCTTCTCTTTTCCTCTTCTTCGAATCTTCTTTAAAAACTACAAAAAAGGAAACCATTAAGAATGAAGGTTCGACCCTCTGTCAAAACCGCTTAGCGAATTTTTCGAATTTTTATAATCACCACTTCTTCTAATTTTTAAAAACTACAAAAAAGGAAACCATTAAGAATGAATCTTCTTATAATCACCGCTTCTTCGAATTTTTCAGCACGACTTAGCAGGTGCAAACCGCTTAGCGGTGGAAAGTTTGTGTCGCAATTGAATATTGATGGCTGCGTTTTGAAAGTCCTTGAGGCAAAAGATTTCAGTTTGTTCCTTACTTTTTGCCACGTATTTCTTGGAAGCACACATTCCAATGAGTGGGCAGGCAATAAGCTTGATGGATTCTCCGGCTGGCATCACTCACTCTGTTTTGCTGCCCTGGCTTCTGTATGGAGGAGGACAGGAGCTTGTGAGATTGTGAGCCAATTAATGTCATTGAAAAGTAAAGAAAATGTAAACGGCTAATATTTGTTCCGTTTTCTGTTTCAATGTTGAAGGTGGGTAATCGTCGAGGCCTTGTTAGGAATTTAAACTATGAAATAGTTTACAAGATAAAGAATATTATACTTGTGATAGTAAATCTCTGTGGCCGTTGATGATCTTCAAAACAACAATAGCTGAGCATCAGCTGAAGTTATGACGGTGTGTTGCATGCATCCATGCTGGTGCTGTCTCCAGTTCGGGAACCAAAAATCACTACAGGTAGGTGTACAAGTAGTAGTCGTTGTCATTTAAATTACACCACACTGCATCCAGATCCACTTTTATTTATGCGCTTCTGTGGTGATGATGGTGACAGCTTTCTGTTTGAGCAGGACAGCGCAGGATTAAACACCAACAGTGAAATCTCTTTGCTCGACTCCTCTGAGATGGCTGTCATTGTTTCCTGTGCCTCGCGCCCCCCCTGCAGAACTCCATTTATTTCTGGTAAAGCTCTCTGCTCAAAACCAAAAACAAAGACTCATGGATTTCTCATCGAATTGTACAAGGGAAGCCATTCTTTCAATTTTCTTTCTCATTTCTCTATAGGGAAAAACCTAGGATCTGTTATTTCAAGCAGATCGTATAACTTCCTAATGGTGTGATCATTAAGATTGAAAGTTTTATAAATTAGAATAAAAATTCTTTAATTACATCTAGTCAATTTACCCCCATTGTCTTTTCTTGAATATATCTTGTATGAACATGAATATAGGTAAGAAAGATCACTTCCCAGAACCTCTCTTTTCCCAATACATTTTTCTAGAAGAAATTGTTTTTGTAAATCATCTTTATATTAGAAAAGTGAAATGGTCTGTTTTTCCAGATAATATTGTAAATTTCAGGACATCTATTACTTTTCTTCTCTCTTATATCTTGTGAATCCTAAAGGGTCTGACTAAAGACTTTTACTTTATAACATTGCTTCAACGAGAAAATACATTAGCAACTTTTTCATAAAATCAAAGAAAATGTTTTCTCTATTTGTAGTGCTTAAATGATTGAAATTACATTTTTTTCAGTCTTTGCAAGAGGTTTCAAGATAAGATATGCAGAAACGATAAATGCGAGATGAAGAGGATGAACATATGTTCCATCTTAGAAATTTCATTAATAAAAGATATCAAGTAAAGACAAAAAAAGATAAAATGGCATGCAAAAAACGAGATAAAACGATGAAATTTTTACCTCATTTAAAATTTCGATCCATTCTACAAATTTCGTCAAAATTTTTGGTCGGAACGTTCTGATTTTGTTCTGCCCGTTTCATTTCGGCTAAATAATGTTTTTTTAAATAATAAATAATTTTACAATATTAATCGTATCTCTTGATCAAAGCGTTAGATTGAAATAAAATTTTACTAAGAGTCTCTTGATATATTTAAATATATTATGTTTACATTTTAGAGCAATAAGATAATGTAATGACCTTGCGAGATTGATGATAGAATTCTCGTAATATTATGCATATTTATAATTTTGTTCAGAAAAATCATTTTATTGTATCTTTTTTTAGATTAAATTGCACAATCTAAAGAATTTTATTTTTGAATTTAAACTATTTTTTTGAATTAATATATTTAATTATATATAAACACACATATAAATAGTACAATCCCGAAATAGAGTGCCGATACACTTCAAAACCGAAACATTCCATTACATTTGAAAAAATAAAGCACCAACCATCAATATTGAGAAGGTCATCTAATTTTACACTTAGGCAGGGATATTAAACCTAGTTTTCAAATGTTATTTATTTTATATCTCATCAAATTAAAATAAAACTATTTTATATGCTGAACATATATTTTTTTTCACATAAAAAACCTACCCACGTCATTGCGAAGGTAACAGCTGGTGCACATCTAATTCACAAATACACCTTTTATTTTATTTTATTTTATTAAAAGAAAAGGCTCCATATAAGACAAACCACATATAAATTCGTTACAAATAATAAATCCTGAGCCCATGATGCTTCCGCGTCCTTTCTCTGTTTAAAGCCCAACCCTCGGTGGCTTTTCGTTGCTTTATAGTACCGCCACTTGTACGGTCGCACAAAATTATCCCTCCTCATCCTCCGGTCACCAAAACGGCATCTCTGTTTTGTCGTTTAGTGCACCGCAGAAACAGGGCGGGCAGTCAACACATGTCGCCTGGCACATATCTTAGGTTTTGATTCGACACGTGGAGCTCATGCGATAGGTAGCCGTTTGGCCGAGTAATCGTGGCCTTCGGAATATCGCACGAGGCAATCCGACGGCTGAGAAATGTAACTCCACTTACTGTTTTTTCATTTTGGAGACTTTCATTTTTCGGTGACTGTCGGTAGCATGAAAAACGAAGAGTTTTTCAATTTATATATTAATTGATTTTTTCTAGATTATTATAAAATCATATTCTCAATATCAGACTTATTATAAATCCTAAAATAAAATTAAGGGACCAAAACAAATATTTTTCTTAATTAACTGAACATGATTTTAGCTTCTGGTTCTTTGTAATTTTTTAACGAAAATTTCAGGTTATACCCATTGGGCCGACTGCATTGTCAAATGAGGTGGCTGGAGTGGTTTATAGGGGGCTTGACATTGTATTTTAAAAATATTTATTTTATTTTATTTTAAATTATTTTTTTAGTGTTTTTAGATTATTTTTAAATATTGATATAAAAGTAATTTTTAAAAAATAAAAAATATATTATTTTAAATAAAAAACACATTTAAAAACAATTTCAAACAAAAATATAAATAGTAACTTAATTTCATCGCTGAAAAAATTTCTGCCTCTGCCTAAGGGGTCCCATAACATTATGAGCCAAAAATTATTTCTTGTTTTTAATAACAATAAAGAATATTAATTTAAAGTTTTTCTTTTAAGAAAAAACAGTACAGCTGCACTCCCAAAAAGATATTTCAATTATGTCGTTAAATTCTTCTTTTAAATTTATTTGTGAAAAGAAAACAGATATTTTACTTGAAAAACAATTAAAAAAAAAAATAGAGAGGGGCTTGGATGGTGTGAGACTGTGGACGTAACATACTACAAATGGAAAGGGCAAAAAAAGCAAAGGTGGCACGTGTCCTTTACTTCTATCTTTAAATGGACTCAGTGCCACCTCACTATCACACACACACACACTCCAAGCTCTACCGAGTCTTTGAAAATGGTGGTTCCAGACGGTGGGGATTTTCTCGGCTACGCTCTTGCCGGTGTTTCTTCAGCATCGTTTTCTACAACAACTATGTTACCAAAATTCATATTGGATGATGATCATTCATTGACAAATGCAATAAGACCTGAGAAAGATCATAAAGTGGGTCAAGAGAATAATATGTCCCCTTCACACGACACCGCTTGTGGCGGTGGAGGTGGCGGGGCTTCATCTTCATCATTAATGAACACAAGAGAAATGCAGAAAGCAGCAGCCGTACTGGAGGTGGAGGAGGAGAAAAAAATCAAAGCAACAGCAGCAGTCACGGTCAAAGAAGAATACGATGATGATGGTGTGGATGGTCTCGATGAGCTGAAGGAAGGAGAAGGCGGCGGGACTTCATCTTCATATTTAATGAATACAAGAGAAATGCAGAAAGCAGCAGCAGTACTAGAGGTGGAGGAGGAGAAAAAAATCAAAGCAACAGCAGTCACGGTCAAAGAAGAAGTCGATGATGATGGTGTAGATAGTCTTAATGAGCTCAAGGGAGGAGAAGGCGGCGGTAATAATAAAAATGACAATGGAATATCGTCGTCCTCGTGTTCCTCTTTGGATTTACCTAAGCCCATGGAGGGCTTGCAGGAGGCAGGTCCACCTCCGTTTCTGAAGAAGACATTTGAGATGGTGGAGGATCCGGAAACAGATGAAACAGTGTCGTGGAGCGAGAATCGCGATAGTTTTATTGTTTGGGAGTCTCATGATTTCTCTAAAAATCTGCTTCCTAAGTATTTCAAGCACAGTAATTTCTCCAGCTTCATTCGCCAACTAAATACCTATGTGAGTTGATTCATTTTAGTTTCTTTTTCTTCAAGCAAATGAATACACTAATTGGTTTATCTGCGTATTATTGTGGTTCTTTTCATGTATGTGTTTGATTGATTGCACCAAGGATATATATATATATATATATATATATATATATATATATATTATCTTCTTACTTTCCTTGATTTGAACCCATTTTATATTTAATAGAGCTATGAAAATGTTTTTCTTGTTAAATCTTTTTGTGCCCTACTACAGCAATGGACCTCATGATGCTGTTTTTTTTTTTTTTTAATTTTATTTTAAAAAAATATTTGGTTGTGAATTTAATTTGTTTTTCATTATGTATGTGTGTGTAAAAATGTTGGCAGGGCTTTAAAAAGATTGATCCGGATAGATGGGAGTTTGCAAATGAAGGGTTTCACGGTGGCAAGAAGCATTTACTGAAGAGCATCAAGAGAAGAAGTAGGTATAACAAACAGCAGAGCGGACCAGTTACTGGCGTTAATGACTCAACAAAACCTGGTTTGGAAGCTGAACTTGAAATTTTGAAGGATGATCAGGACGATTTAAGGTTGGAAATCTTGAAAATGAGACAGCAACAGCAGGAGTCGCAAACTCAACTGAGTGCTGTTGAAGAACGCATTCAAGCTGCAGAGTGCAAGCAATTGCAGATGTTTATTTTCTGTACCAAAGCTTCCAGTAGTCCTGGCTTTATTCAACAACTAATCCAGAAGAGAAAGCAACAAGGGAAGCTAGACGGGATTGAATTTTGCAAGAAAAGACGACTGCTTCAAACCCATCTCCCTGAAAGCTTTCGTGATGCCGCGGATACCAACCAAGGCGTCAATTGTAGAAACCATGCTCGGGAACAACAGGCCACAATGCGGACCGAACTTTCTGAGATTTTAACGGAGGATGTGGAGACCTGCCAAATTTCGAAAGTATTTCCAGCTCCATTGAGTGATGAGTTTTGCTGCCCGATACTTCAAGATCATAATGCAAATATAATGTGTGAAACAAATACTCAAGCTGCTTATAATCTGATGTCAGAGAGGTTACTGGATGATGGTTCGGTGATTGAGGACTTGGTTGACGAGGAAGTAGATGTCAATGACTCAAAACTCTACCTTGAATTAGAGGATTTGATTGGGATGCCACGAACATGGGGTGGATTTGCAACCGAGTTAGTAGGGCATCCGGCTGGTTGTGTTGGATCAATTCCCTGATTGCAATGGTATATACATCTAATCTTCTGTTAATGCACTTAAATGCAATATGTTGGGCAATCTATGTTTAAATCATGTCTTTATGCACCTACACAGATTGTTCACATGCCTCTAGACTTCTTATGGATGCTGCTGCTTCATCTACGAGGGGTGAGGGAGTTAAAGAAGTGACAATTTCATTTGAAGATTACAGCAACTTATCAACCCAATATTTGAGAGTGTTCACAAATGTTCTCGTCTTTCTTACAAGAGTCTAATCCTGCAGAATGTAAATATTTCTACCCCATTACATAGAACTATAGAAGAAGTACCCTAGCAATGCCCTGCATCGAAGTTCCCATAGAAGGAATGCTTTTTTTAGTATAATAATCAGCTTTCTGTTCGCTGGTCACAGACTTGTTATGATATCTTAATTTACTTTCAACAACATTATGTGGCTGAAGTTTTACTTGTATTTATGAGAGTACAGCTCATGGTTAATTTTCTTGAGGATGCCGACTATGTACAGTCATTATCCAGATTGGCTAATGCTATTCCAATCATTCAGATACACTCGCAATTTGTTGCCAGGGGGGGATTTCCATACCATCGTAAGTTGACATTCCTTTGCCTAATCCTGCTTGTTGGCTTTCGACAATCCACATCATTCACTTCTGCCCCAAAATTATACAGTTGAGCAATCCATGTAAGTTGGCAAATTAAATGGTTTTGTTTCCTGAATTTCTGTCATTACCCTATTACAGGACAGGACAACATCGAGAAGTTCCCTAACATCTAACAAGGTGGATAATCCTGCGGCCTTATCCTACTTGCTAAAATATTTATGCAGTTACAATTCATAATATGCTATTATTATCAAGGTAAAAACAAGAGAAACATTAAAACCATATCATACAGGAAACGTGATTAGGCCTACTGACCACCACCCTTGTCAATAAGCTTCTTCCCATTAGACCTCGCCGTGCCAATTGACTGAGTAGATGATGAAGATGATATGACAGACCTGTCAAAATCTTGTTTATCTTCATTGAATGCCTTGCTTAGAACTTCCTGGAGCTCATGGTATCTTTGTCTCTTCAGAAGCCGTTCCTCTGGAGTATCATTCCCTAAACAAGCTATCTGCGATAGGTCATCAGCATCCATGATCTTGTTGAGCACTTCTGAGCACCGCGGGAAAAACCGTTTCCCGAGTTCCACTGTTATCAGAAAATTGATCAACTGTGAGATGACAATCTAGAACTGAACGGAAAGATAAACATGAAACAATGCTTTTCACTCTCTTCAAATTCGAATACAAAGCCGGAGGCATGGCTTCCAGCTTTCGCTCCGATGGTGTGTCATGTGTGCGGATGGAACAGTGCGTTAGCGAATTGAACTAGGGCTGTCAAGGCCCTTCGGCAATGCTAACTCAAGTATTGAAGGAAAAGCAGTTTCATGTCATGTGTAAGCATAAAAACCTGTTTTAGAGAGTGCTCTCATCCTATTTAGATGCTCCTCGTGCATTCTGAAAGGTGCCTCGTTCAAGTCCACCGTTCCCCTTTGTGCCGCAGACAAATTGCCGGGCCTGATGCCAGTTAATGGAAACTCAGAAGTGCCGTCAACCTGAGCAATATCCATTGCAACTTTTGCTTCCATGGGAAATAGAAGTTTTGCCAGTCCCACTGAAAGAACAGAAACATTAATCATCACACACTTCGTTTTGCTTTCATCATAGTCATCAAGTAACGGAAACAGGTTTTGCTACCATTTCAAGATAGATAACGAATAAATTACCATTATTCTCCAAGGATCATCAACTACACTATGCAAATCTAAAACAAAAATTTATTTTCCATGAAAGAAAAGGAAAGAACAACTTTATTAGCATGAAAACAAAGAAGAGAGGGAAAATCAGGGGAAAACAAATGTTAATTTCCTAAACCAATAAGCTGATAAATTTTAGCACTGATAGCATCTGACTATATAAAGCTAAATATGAACATGGAATAATGAAAATTAAAGCAAGCCTTCTGACTGGAGATTTGAATCTAGTAGCAGCACCACATATATTCAGCAGAAAGCTTATTACATAGCTTCCATAAGATTTTTTAAACAATAAAAAAAACAGATCCTTGGTGCTCAGAAGTTAATCACAAGTCAATCAGAATGATCAAATGCTCTTTGCAATAAACTATAGAGAATAGACTCAAAAAAAGCACGTCTCATTAGACAGTACAGCTTAAAAAAGTTTTTTGGCTTGAGCATTTCATTCTGGCAGAAAGGTTTGATGTGTAAAGAGAGTTTAACTCCACAAGTGGCTGGCTAAAGGACAAGTAGAGCTAGATATGCTTGGCAAGAAACTGCAGAAAGTTACAAACTAAGATTTCAAGACACGGAATAAATTTTGACATCACAAAATGAAGACATGAATATGAAGAGAGTGGATTATAAGTCCCTGTAAATCATTAGCATTGTAGATTCCATTGCTATAGAAATGTATTAACTGGAGTATGAGAAAGGACACCAGGTGTTATTAAATGGAGTATGAGAAAGGATGCCAACGAGACAATGTTTTTATGCTGTACATTAAATATAGGACAAGGACACCAGGTGTTACAATTACATCGTATCATTAGTTTGCAAAAAGATAGCGAGAGGACAGCAAATTCTGCAGTGAATGGCATAACAATCAAGTTTTACAACACAGTATAATCTTCAGTAAGGAAAGAGCAACCAGATGAGCAAGCAGGAGTGGCAATAGCTAAGTATTCCAAATCCAATCAATGAGCTGAGGTTGAACTAGTGAAAGAGATTAGAAAATTATTGCAATGAGCATGTGAATAATGTTTCACTTGCAGCAAAAAAAGAAAAACAACAAAACAAAACTCTTTCCTGTGTTTTTGTCTTTTATGACTTTCCAAAGCTCTCACATGTAATGGATGCCCGTTTTTCTTTTCCACTTCAGAAATAGATTACATGAACTTCATGTTAATATATAGTATATTCAAGGCAAATGTTCAACATACAAGTTTCATGTAGTGAAACCATCAAAATACAATTGAAAGCGTTAAAACTAAAAAGAAATGCTCATATTGAAACAAGAAAGATATAATCAAGGCATAATACTTCAAAGGAAGAAATATGAACATAATGAAAATTACCTCTATTTTCAAGGTACAGCAATTTCATTCGCAGGTCATCACCAGCCATAGCAAGAGAAAGAGAAGCCTCTCCATGTAATGGATCCCTCCTTTCTGCTTGTTCCAATATTTCTATACACAAGCGCTCCTTGGGAGAAGCTTTTCCTTCCTCTGTTGACTTATGATAATCTGTGGCCCTTGTAAGTCGTTTTGATATCTGAAGAGCCTTCCTACCATCTGAAGTAGTATCTGACAGCCGAGCTCCCTTCGTTAAGAGAGACACTATAATCTTAGGTTCTTTCCGCATTGCAGCAACATGCAGCACGGTGTAACCCCTTGAATTTCTGCTGTTAACATCAGCTAATCCAAGATCAAGAAGCTCAGTTGTAGTCTTCGCATCACAGTAGGCAACAGCATAGTGGAGTGCATGCGCATCATCTAGATTACTATGTGCCTCTTTCAGTAGCATTCTAACTAGCTCAACATCATCCGATTCCAGAGCCCGATGTATCCTCTTTACATGTTTATCTACTAAGTTTCTGTTCTCAGGCACATTCAAACCAAGTTCCGAATGAGAATCCATGATTTTCTTCACAATGTATTGCGGCAAGGCTTTCTCAATAGTAACAATATCAATATTTGACTTCACAATAATTTCTATGCATCTTGTTAGCAATCTCTCACAAGCTTCACCACATATGTTTGCAACTGCTAGGATCACCAAGATGTCATCAGTTGAAGCCTTGTCAAGAATGTCCAATAGGTGCCTCTGCAATCAAACAAAATATAGCCAAACTAAAATCAAGAGATGAAACTGAGTAAATGTAATTGGATTCCGTAATTGTATTCCATTAGCAGAAACTATACAGATTTCATTCATTTTAATCTTCTGTAATAGCAATCTTCGGTTCCTTTGGAAAGGAATGTAATTCTATGATGTTGCTCATTTTAAACTCGAGTCAGTTCAAAGGTATCTAGTACCATAATATCGATCCTCATATCATTAAATTTAAAGATGAGATTCATTTCCTTCCATAAGAATTAAATACAGCTGATAGCATCTTGCCAATATGATCAGATCTGATGGGCTATCATCGATCAACTTGGAAACATGATGATGGTCCTTCCAGTGCTTATGGTCTTAAATTGTTTGCAACTTTGGAAGACCCAAATATACTAAACAAAACACACAGACAGCTGCATTTTTCCTAGAGTAATACTCAAAAGAAGAAAACGTCCTTGGCTATTTCAATCCATAGCACTTTCTTGCCACCTATTTGGAGGTGATGTCGGCAGCATTTGGCACCAAACACAAGAATTGAACAGCTACTACACAAACACACTTAGAAACTGCTACATGAAAAACACTGAGCAACAACTATAAAACAAAGCTCGAGAGTAAATTCAGAACCAGTCTCTTAGCTCTAACCTGATAAAGAGCCACCAACTCATTAACCTGGAATGTAAAAGAGGCATAAAGAATCTCAGTCAGGAGATCAACTACAGGCCTGCAAGCAATATGGGAACAATCATCATCCACACAAGCACAAACTTCTTTAGGCAAAGGCCTCACTTTCCCACTATAGAAATAACCCAAAACTATCATAAGTGAATCGAACCCAACATCATAGTCCTTAGCCAATTCCTTCAATTCAAACTTCGCTACCCCACTACTGTCTTTAGCCACAGGACTCGAGAAAACACTCTTGAAAAAAGGACTTCTCGCAGATAAAATGCACCTGTGAACTGGGACTTCACGGTTGTAATTGGAGCTTGTGATTTTGGCATCAGCAAAGTAGCCAAAATCTTGGGAGTCAAAGATGGTTTCAAGGTTTCCTGATAGTTGTCGAAGAGCCGCAATTTCTGGGTTTGTAAAAGGCTTTGAAGTTGGAGTTTCTATGCAGCAAGTGCTACTTCCATTACTGATCTCATTAGAATCAGAGAAACCAATCCTATTATCCATCAACAACCGAAAGAAAACCAGAAAGTACACAGCTAGGATTTTAAAGATTGAGATTTGGAGCAGACTGAGCTTGATTGAGACAAAAAGAGGCCGACTTTCTATTTGAGAAGTCTAGAGAAACAGAAACCGGGTTTTCCTTCAAAAATCGGGAACAGCTTTAGAGGACAAAAACTATCTGTACTTGATTCAATCAATCAAAGACCAAACAAAAGGTTAAAAGCGATTTGCTGATGTCCATAATACATGCAGAGAGAGCGGGGGGTAAGCTAGGCACAGCTAAGAACACGGGCGACGAGAAGAGGGTAAACAAAGAAAGAAGGAGAGAAGATACATTGTCCATCGTCAGCTCTCAGTTATTTTTTCTTTTTTTGGGGGGGGCGGTGTCATGAATCACCATGATTTGAGTTGACGATCGGTCCGTACATCAGGCTGTTTCAGCTTAATCTATTCCATAATGATCGTTGATCTAGTCCTGATCTAACGACTGGGGGTGTTTAACAGCCAAATGACTTTGCAGCGATTGCTTGGTCCTTCCGTTTGCTATTGGCTACTGCATGGTTGAATGAAATCTGTTTTTGTCCGTTTTCTGCTATCGCCATTTACTTTCGGCACTTGCTCTTCTTTTTCTTATCATTTAAACAATTTATACCTCTTATAATTATTTAAGATTAAATTTTATTCTCAAACCTGTTCACTGATTTCTTATAAAAAAAAACCCTCTCATAATCTGAATCCAGATAATTAAGAAAGATAATATATTCTTAAGAATTCCAGGTCAACTCCTTGGGGAGATGCATTTGCTTCCGTGTCTTTCATCACATGCGTTTCGGTTCAACTTTCAATAGGAGAACTTGGTGCCTGGACATATATTTTCTCAATAATTTCTCTTTGTTGGCCAATCATTCACTAGCATAGCAGCTATGAATAAACCTGTTTATTTTCAAGATGTTTTGATATAAAATAAAAAATATAACTATTTTAATATATTTTCTAAAAAATCGCAGCAGTGAGTATAGAGGTTTACGATGAAACACTGCAGCTGAGCTAGTGTCATGAGTTTTCCAGCTCCCATGCTTCCAGTGTCAGAGCGTAAGGTAGCCATGGATGATTTGAGTTTATTCAATTTAACTGGCAGGCATCTGTAGGCAGAGTGGACATAAAAGAAGAGGATAGTTTTGCCAGCTCATGTTTGAACATATGCCTGCCATACGTTGTTATGTCCATCCCAAAGTAGTATTCGACAAAAAAAGATTATGTAAATGAGTGCCAGCCACAAGTCAACTGAGATTGTGGGATCTCGGCTCCACAAATTAGGGGTACAAGAGTTCAGCTAAGTGGCTGGAAAGTTCTTGTCCGACCACCACTGCTCTTGAAAAGGCAGAGGAGGATGTAAGAAAAGTCCACTGCTTCATGCTTGAACACTCCAATTCATCATAAGCTCTCTCTACTAATTACTCAAATATATGGCATGAATTACGAGGGGTGGAAGCTAACACTGCATAGGTTTTTCATATGATAATAGTCTGATGAGGACGTTGACTAAATCTGATTCTGTAACATGGGGTAAATGATCCTAGTTAGTTAAAGTTGCTCTGCATTCCAGATTCATTTCTCTTGAATACCTGACCAATAGAATCTACACTTCAATCTCTTACAGGAAATTGGAAGAATAATGGGGAAACAGAAGTCCAAAAGCAGAATTCTATTTGCTATCTTTCAGAGAATATAAAGGTTCGCCAACTTCACTGAGACACACACCAACTCAACAAGAATTCTCGGGTTTAGTGGGCATGCATTCCCCCCTCCCTTAAAGAAGTCTTGGGCTCAGACCCACCTAGTCAATGGGGACAAAAAAACTTACAATGATTAAACCAAAATGTTTCATGTAAAATTAAAATAGAATATCAGAGCTTTCCCATCAGAAACAGAGACGGTACTCATGAATCTTTTTTTTTTTTTTTGGATGACGTGGGGAACCACGTGGACCGGAAAGCGCACATTAGTGGGCCCAGGACACGCGTAAATCCCCCGGCTGTCCCAGGCTCTTACAGGGCGGGCGACTTTCGTGCGTTGGTGCTGGGGCTCGAACCTTGCTCTTGCTTATGCAAGAGCAAGGCTTGTGCCGCTCAGCTCCCCCCTAGATGTAAGCAAGAAAATCTGTGCTGCTATACATTCAATACATAACATGCACAGAAATGAAATGGAAAGATGAGTCCAGTTATTTCCATATCTCAACCATGGTATGCGTTCTTACTGGTTCATAACTGTGTTGTATTTTTCCTATGCTGTAGTACATTCTCAGAAAACAAACAAATATGAAGATTTGGTCTGCAAAAGTATTACATTAATCTCTCTTACTACCCCAGTTAGGAAAGCAAACTTTTTCCAACCCTCTCCCAATACAAGCTCCTAAACCACCATCCTTCTTCGGAGAAGACACGAAATTGCTGGATTCTTTCTTACGACCGATTGTTTGAACAAGGGCTTCAATTTCTTCCTTTGCTCGTTGGAAAACGCTTGGACCTTTGACTTGATCAATTGGGGTACTAGCATCAATGTTATCATTCCTGCCATGAGTTTCTTTATGATGGACTGGTGGCTTGCCATGGTGAATGGTTGCTTCAAACTCTTCCTTTACTCTTTCAATTAGATTGGGTGCCTTTGGCTTAACATCATTCTCTGCTAATACAGGAACAGCGTATATGCAAAATAAGTGGTTTGACTCAAAATTATTTAGCCATATCCAAGCCATGTCAGACTCCAACTTCCGATACAACAATAAAGCTCATGTCAGAAGCCATATCAGACTCCAACTTCAGATACAACAATACAGCTCATGCCAGAAGCCATATCAGACACCTACAGATGTTACCTATCCTAAACCTCAAGTGTGTTATCATCTTTATCAAGTTAGCACCAGCAGAAAAGATTGATAAGTTCTTCTGTAATTGTTATTGCTTATTGCTATCTAGTACCTAGCTTACCTTGTAACATTCCAGATGTTGCGCAGAGTTGTGCTCACTGTCAAGTGAGGAGAACCAAAAACTTTCAGACATGTTTTGGTATCAGAACAGCAACATCTCTACCTCCTCTAATCCAAATACCTAACATTTACTACCACTCAAAATATTCAAAAGTTCACCACTCTATGTCCTTGAAACTGACATGGCTTCAACATGGCTCAATAGAAAATAAAAAGAAGAAAAGGTGAGAACATACTAAGATAGTATATGAATAGAAATAACTAGTGATGATTAACAACTGCTTTCTATACTAGAGGACAATAAGAATTAGACTCCTCCCACATTAGGAATCAAAAGTTAGCCTAAAAAAAGATGTGCAGTTGGCAGCCATGTAGTCTAGTGCACTGTCCATTTCCAAATGACACGAACCATTCAAGAATACAGAAGTCATAAGCTGAACTGTCTCAAAATGTTATCATAGATCACAGCTCATAACATCTCAATTCTTAGACCATTGTAAGTGTAAGAAGCATAACAATACAACAAAAAGAAACCAAATAAAGCACCTGTTTTCTCCGATTTTGAAGATTGATGCCTGAAAGAAAAGAAGGCCGCAAAACCATTAGAAAGAATCGGAGCCCATATAAGAACATCTAACATTGAGTTGTAATAAATAAATGGTAATGAAGCAAGTGGGTTGTTGTCGATACCTCTCGTCATGATTGTTTCCGGAGCATATCTCCGTCTGAACAAGAGCCTCCATCTCTTCCTTTGATGGGGTGCTGTCATCAATGTCAACAGCAGGCATGGATCGATGAGTTTCAGCCATCGATGTATTGGGAGAAATACGTTTTTTTTTTATTTCTCACTCAGAAACTCGCGTACGCAGGCAGATGCAGGATAATATAGTACATGGGACAGAGAGAATCGGAGCGTCTTTTTGATTTTTGTGCTACCTGATCTGACAGACTGTACTTAGGTTAATTTGGCCCTGCCCACTATCTGTGAGGGAATCCATCTACTGTTATTCAATTACCTTTTTCTTTTTCTTTTTCTTTTTTTAGATTTTTCTACTATTTGTTCCTCAATTTACTTGATTATTTGATATTGCTTTAATTTGTAATTGCAATTGGTGATTTGTTTTTTATGCGTGTATAAAAATATTCTGTTTAAGAAAATATTTTTTCACTAGATTATTCTTGATTTTACAAAAAAAAAAAATCAATTTAATTGATTTTAAATAATTAGTACTTCAATAACCAAATTTAAAGTTTAAAGAAATATCTAGTCTTGTTTTTTTCTTTTCTTTTATTGTTTCAGTCCCTCAAATTTTTTTTCAGTTTTATTTATTTGCATTTGAAAATTAACTTTATAATTTGTTTTAGTTGTCATGATGCAAGGATTTTGAAATATAAAGAGGATTCTTGGTGCTTGATTGATACTCATTTTTGCAAAATAAATCAAATTTGAATAATATAAAACAATTTCATGTTAAGGAGTGAAATTTTTAAATAAGATAACTATGACGAGTAAGAAAAATACGCTAGTACATGCAATACAAATGCTAGATGGTGAGCATTGTTTGCAATATTCAAGTGGCATGTGCGAAGTCTCTTAGCAACCGAGTGTCATCTTCTGCAATGACAATGAAAGCCTCATAACGAGCCCTTATATGTGATTTGTAGCATGTTGGTAGAGGCATGACAATTGGACTCTCATGATTTTTTTTCTTCTCCTTTTTTTATCTCTCCTCTCCTCACAAATTAAAAAAGTTTCATGTCGTTTGTTTTTTTGTATTAATCATTATTCTTTTTTTGTATTTTTTTTGTTTTGAATTTTTATATTATTGGTTGTTTTTTCAATTTCATTTTTTAGCATTCTTTTTTTTTCAATTTTATCTTTTAACATCCTATTACATTTAATGTTTATATCAATTTTTTTCTTATTCTTTTGATTACTATTTTTTATTCTTTTTTAATTTGGTCCATATTAATCTTTTTTTATTTTATTACTATATCATATTTGATTCTTGTTATTTTGATTGTTATTTTTTATCCTTTTTTAATCAAGTTTTTTTCTTCCAATCTCATCCCTTGATATTTTGTTGATTAGGGATTTAGCATCGTGGTTCTTTTTTCAGGTTTGGTTTTTATGGGGTTATTGCTACTCTCATGATTTGGTTAATAAAATTTGAAAATTAGCTTGATTTGACTTTAAAAAAAATTATGTTATTTTTAAAAATTGATTTAGTTCAATTTTACTCTTCAATATTTGGTTAGTTGAGAGTTGAGTTTTATATATATAAAACAAAAAAAAAACATGTCTTTTATATTTTTTTCTATGAGTTTATTGTGATCTCATATCCTAGGTCGTGGGCTTAGTAGGTCTCAAGATCAATTTCATTTATATAAATTTTGTCATCACCCTTCAACCTTTTCATTTACCAATTTCATCATCCATCTACGTACATTAATAAGTTATTTTTCAAGTCATTTTCCTTGGCATAGGTAAACACTAGAAAATGCCTTTCAACTCATTTTCCATTACACTATCAAACATAAAAAAAAAAAAAAAAACAATTCATTTCCTAGGAATTCACTTTCCATGAAAAACACTTAAAATAAACTACTTTCTAGCAAACAAGCAGGGCTAAGTATGTTTTGAATTGTTTTCTTTTAATTATCCAATATGTTGTTAAATGTTTCCATGTCAAATTAATAATTAATTTTATAAAATTGAGTCTTTTTTTCTTAGATGACCAATATTAACATCATGGAAGAAATCAAGGACTAATCCATGAGGGTTAGAAAAAAGTTTCATTTGGTGCCTTAAGTTTATTTTTCTTAGATTTTGTCTCTCTTGTTTAATAGTTATATTTTGATCCTAAACCTTAGTTTTGTCACATTTGAGTCACTAAAGATTGATAAAGGAGGGAGAAAGTTACTAAAAAAAACTATGAAAAGAGAAATAAAATGAATGGTTAAACTCCAATGATCAATAATTTCAATTTTGGTATTTAAGGATTCAAATTCAAGAGAAAAAACTTTAGGGAGGTGGTTTTCAACTTCAATGATATCGGAAGAAGTAAGCTTAAGAAAATACTTTATAATTTGATTATAAATTTCTAAGCTTATTAAAATGTCTTTGTTATTAAAAATAGAGTTTTAGAGGTTCATATGATTTTTTTTTATGTTTTAATTGAAAAAATGGTTGAAATACAAGTTTTTAAATGTTAAAAACTTAAAAAACCTTAATTTATCAATTTTTCATTACAAGTTTGGTAATAAAAAAATGGTTATAAATCGACAACATGAACAAAAAAGAGTTTGCTCTTTACTATTCATTTATATATGTTTTATTATATATAAAAAAACCTAAGGTTCATGAGTAAAAACTATGAAAAAAGAATCATTTGCATGGTGGATTGCTATAAAGTAATAATATTTTTGTTTTTTATGGTATAAGACAAGTAATTAGGGGAAAATGATGTTTTTACGAGGTTTAATTACCGTTATCAAATAAAAGGAGGGTTAAATCTATCTCTTCATATTTTTGTTGCACAAAAAAAATATTGATGTACCCTTAAAATTGAGTATTTTATTTTGGTGAACTTGCATGTAAGGATATTTTAATCATTTTATCATGAATCTTTTGAAATTATCAAACAGACTCGTGCAAAATTGGGTATTTTAACACATATAAATTATGTTTGAAAGGAAAAATGATTGTGCATGCCAACAAGAGGAAAGAGTGGTTAGCACATGTAGGATCCTTTAACATCAAACACAACCTTCTACGATGGTATTAAGAGAGGTGCATCGATATCTTACTGGTGATGGGACACATTTCTATGAAGGATAGATTATGTGGCTTCAAATAACTTTTTCTTCTACTTTCCATCTCTCTCTTGCCTCCTTGGTAGAATAAAAAAAAAGTCTTCTTTCATTTGTTTTATATATACAATTTGATCCTTATTTGTTTGGCTATTTTTCTTATTTTTTATAGAATATTTTTTCTTTAATTATACCCTTCATCATTTGATTTGATTTGTTTCTTTTATCAAATGTAATCCTTCAATTCAATCCTTTTTCTAATTGTATTTTTTTAATTTTATTACTCAACATTTGGTTTTGATTTGTTTTTATATCAAATTTAATCATCTTTCTCTTTATTGCTATTTTTAATGTTTTTCTTTTCCATTTTATCCCTTATCATCTTTTGATTGAAAATTGCACTTTATTGTATTTCCAAGTTTACCTTTATAGGGTTAATTTTGGGCTTAGGACCAAGTCAAGAATTTTGTATCGTTGTTTTTCTTCTATATAGTCAGTTCTAGACTCTTTAATAGGGTCATGAATTCGAACATTAATACATATTGAGTTTATTTTTTAAAAGTTTTTTATTATTTTTTTTCTCAGTATGATCCTTCAAAGTTTTGTTTTTTGGGAATTGATTTTAAAGTCCTATAATCAAGGTCACACCACAAGATTAAAAACTTAACCATGTTGACTTGAATATATATATTTTTTTACTTTTCAAGTTCTTCTGCTCAATATTTAAGTTTTTTTATGATGTATTTTTTAAAAGTAATTCTCTTCAATTTTGAGTTATTTAATTATTAAATTTCAATAATTTATCCAATTCAATTTCGATGAAGTTACCATGACATCACAACCCTATAAAATAATTTATTCTGTTTTTTTTTTCTTGACCTTAATTTTGTCTTTTCTAGTTTTTCTTTGTTGCCAAGTAAATTGATACACGCGTTGGATGACTGATGAATTTTCTTGCAAACTCGTGTACAGGTTTTTGGATACTGCAAGTAATTAATTAAAAAAAAAAAGGGTTGGTGAATGTTCTAATCATGACAGAGGGATTAATTCCATAATCAAGGCATTTAATCTTGTTTTAAAAACTATTAATAATTAATTAATTAGCAGACAATATAGTATAGCCTCCGTGTCATGATAATAAAAGAAGATCGTCATTATTGTAAGGGCTCATAGTCAAATTCCTATAACCCTGCGGAACGCACAAAATAAGTAATTTCAAACCAGGTGGGTAAGAGAAGAATGATCAAGGGCTGGAAAGACCTGTTTACATTGGCATTGATTCTTTGACGAACTCTGTTGACTTTGACCCACGTGGTTCCCATTCATGCAACATAAAATTACAAAGTGTGAATATATTGTCCAAGCATAAAAAAAGATTTAACTGAAAAGTAAGAGCTTGATTTCTTGCATTTAATATAAAAAAACTTATATGTTGAAAATAATTGTTAATACTAACTAAAAAATAAATTGTAAAATTAAAAATCAGATACAAATTCACATATATAATCTTCTGTCGCATTGAGCACTTAAATTTTTATTTATTTAATAACAGTACAATAGTTTTTTTATAAGAGTAATAAGAAGTTAGGCTGTAATGAAATAAACTAATTTGCTAATATGATCCTCCTTCTCTTATTAATGTATTTTTCCACAAAAAAATAGAACCTTTTGTTCTATGTTCTTTATTAAAAAAAGAAAAGTTAATTAAAATAAATAAATAATTTAAAATGAGGATAAGAAATGTATGTCAATAGTTCAAATCCTCTTATTTTATTAGTGTGCTCCAATGTTTTTTTTTTTTTTTTTTTTTACCAAAGTGTTTTTTTAGACAATATCTTCTCATAAACATAAAAGCCATTTTAGTTTAAAAAATACAATGATAATTTTGACATGAAAACATTAAAAAAAAGAAAGAATAATACAACTCCAACACGTTGTCGCAAGAAATGTTTTGACAGCAATACCAAACCTAGGTTGGCTCAACAAGGCAACTTGTGTTAGAAAATAATATAAATTATATTCTGGGACCTCATCTAACAATTTAAGTTTTTAGATGAGACAATTTCTTAATAAGTCATGATAATGACGGCAACGTAGAGATGGATTTTCAATGATGTTTTCTTTGTTTTCTAGATTGAAAATTAACTACTTATTTTTTTTATTTGATTATTGCAGGTGTTCTCACAATATATATTTTGTTTGTTGTGTTTAATTTAAATTAGATTATAAAATGAATTAATCATAATATAGTGAATTCAATAATTCAGGTATCCGAATCTTTTTAGTTTTTTTAATGATGATGATAATTTTATACTGATGATTTCATTGAAACCTACTAAACATATAAATTTATATCGATTTAAAATTCATATATTTTATAGGAAACTTGCACTCTACAAGAATTCTGCACAAATTAATTATTATGCTAAAATTTATATTATAATAAAAAAATATCACATGATTATTTTTTTTTATGTTAAAAAAATATGATTCCAACCTCGACGAAGCACATGCAAATGACCAGTAAAAATAATAAAATCCCAGTGGAGAATATATTTATAATAGCAATATGGTGTTTTTTCAACGAAGAACGTTGAATTCCCTTGTTTGACCACCCATATCTGTCCTTTTTGTTTTGTTTTTCAGACTTTCAGCGCGCTGGTGATCATGGGGAATGTGAAGAAGAACAGAGAAGGCAGAAACTCTATAATGAAAAACGTCAGGCTTTGAATTCATCAAAGCACTCGTGGTTGTTGATGAATACAAAAAGGGAGGTAGGTAGCTTTGAATGAATGGCCACGTCTATCTCTACCTCATCACTGCCTTGCCTTTTCTATGGAAACCCCATAATCTCTTCTTGACTTTCTTCGGAGAATTCCCCGACCGCTGCTGTCCTCGTTTCTGAAGCTTGCTTCTACTGGATTTATTTCTTAATATATAAAGAAAGACCAGGAGGGGGTGTTCAAAATTGTCACGCATAATATCTCTGTTGCCGATTTGATAACACTTTTGCAAGATAAACATCGTCAAACCTCTGTTTAATTCCTGAATTACAGGTAAAGAAAAATAAGAGAAAATTCACTCCTTTTTGCTTTATTTATCGTGTTGTTAATCATTGAAATTAGGTGACATGTTCTTTTCTTTTTGGTTTTTCAGATAGGAGCACATTTAATTGTCTGAATTGTCCCTCTTTTTGTAAGTTCGTTCATTCATTCATTAGCTATAACTTTGAATTCCACCATATTTTTCGGAAAAGCTGTCAAAATGTCTTTATTCAATGGCAGCTACAGGCGGCGTTTGACTTTATTATATATATATATATATACGTGTGTGTGTGTTTTTTTTTTAAAAAAAGAAGAAGAAATAGCAATCTAAGGTTTAAATATTTTCAGTTTATGTCAAATTGATGTTTAGCAATATCTTTTTTAAAAATAATTTTGATCAGGTCCAAGATTGCCTTCATAAAAGCGAAGTGCATTGGTGTTCGACAGCACAGTGGGTTTATAACTTTCGTTGTTATATCCAGCCAGCGAAGAAATTACAAGGCATAAGCTTGTTCGGCTCGGCCTCCGACATGTGTTTGAGTCCTAAACACGCCGGTGTAACTTTGATATCAGATGGGTTTGAGCTGATAAATACAGAAGCCACGATCAAGCCGATAAAGTCTAATGCGAGTAAGACCAAGAGCTCAAAAAAACTGAAGTATTGTGCACCTGTAAGAGTGCCGCTGGACCAATCTCTGTCGTTCAAGAGTCTAGTTCAAGACCAGGGGAGATTGGCTTCGAATAGTTTCAATGGGAGAGACGTGCTGGTGCATAAACAAGTGCCGGCGCTGTCCCTTCCTGAACCCGAGTTTTTTTTCTCGCCGAGACCGGAAAGTGAGCTTCAAGCCGCCGCAGTTAAGGTCCAGAAGGTTTATAAGAGCTACCGGACTAGAAGAAATCTTGCTGATTGTGCAGTTGTGGTTGAGGAGCTCTGGTTAGTCCTCAGATTATCTGCAATTATCAGGAAATTAATTGCTTAAATCTTGATGTTTCTGTATCGGTGGACGGTTGTGATTGGTTTGTTCGATACATTTCAGGTGGAAGGCTTTGGATTTTGCTGCTCTCGAGCGGAGTTCTGTGTCATTCTTCAACGGTGAGAAACCAGAAACTGCTGTTTCAAGGTGGGCAAGGGCCAGAACAAGGGCTGCCAAGGTATCAACTTCTTACCATTTCTAGTTTCAACAGATTAATGCTCTAGATTTCGTAGGAAAAATGAAATATTTCGTTTCCTGTTTGTTTTTTTCCTTCCTCTTCCGACAATCAAATGGGTATTTAAGGAAGTGATGTCTCATTGCAGGTGGGAAAAGGCTTATCAAAGGACGAGAAAGCTCAGAAGCTAGCCCTGCAACACTGGCTTGAGGCTGTGAGTTGTTTTCAACACTTTTATGTGAAACTATATAATAATGCCAAGTGGGCTCTTTTTTATTTTATTTTATTGCAACATGATAGCAATGGTCGAACCACTGTACGCAAATTGACTATGCTTTTTTGTCATGCATATATATATATATAGATTGATACACGTCATCGATATGGTCATAATTTGCACCTTTACTATGATGTCTGGTTCAAAAGCGAGAGCAGCCAGCCTTTTTTCTACTGGTAAGAGCTTTCTCAAATTGCTGTCTGGTAATTCATTAAGAAAGTTTTTTTTTATAAAAATAATGAATAAATAAATAAGTGTTGTAGTAATTAAAACTTCCATTTTGACCGGCAATGTTGTGTGCAATGAAATGAAGGGTGGATGTCGGAGATGGCAGAGAAGTAAATCTAGATAAATGTCCGAGGCCCACTCTACTCCTTCAATGCATCGAATATCTCGGACCAGTAAGTTACATGACAATTACTCCACGCTAATTCTTCTGCCCATCCAAAAAAACACAAGATTTATGAGCTTGATGTTCTTAATTATGTTTCAGATAGAAAGGCAGGCGTATGAAGTGATGGTTGAAAATGGGAAGCTTGTTTATAGGGAAAGCGGAATGCTGGTGGATACAGTCGAAGGTTCCAAGTGGATATTCGTGCTGAGCACGGCGAGGGCTTTGTACGTGGGGCAGAAAAAAAAGGGTAGGTTTCAACACTCCAGTTTTCTTTCCGGCGGTGCCACCACAGCCGCCGGAAGATTAGTTGCGCACGACGGGATTCTTGAGGTAAATTTTCATCTCCATGCTCGTACACATTCTAGATTTATTTTCTTATCAGAGCTGCATGCATTATCGCCACTCTCCCGGTACTTACAAGCCTGTCTCTCTCTAATCTTACACAGGCTGTGTGGCCATACAGTGGACATTATCACCCAACAGAAGAAAACTTCAGGGAGTTCATTAGCTTTCTCCAGGAAAACCATGTCGATCTTACCAAGGTTAAGGTAATGAATGCACTTCTGATTAGCTTATCTGGTTTGTGCTTAGAAATAGTTTCAGTACAAAATAGCTGATCATGGGTGAGATTGTTTCTTCTTATGAATCTGTACACAGAGGTTTGCGATTGATGATGACAGTCCTTCAACAATGGCGACTGAAGAGGAACAGAAACCACGAGCAACTGATCATCCAGATGCCACCACCAGCACCATAACCGTTGATCTAGCAGAGAACGCCAGCAGTCCCCACCCGCAGGCTACTGTATTTGACTTGACCACACGATTGCCATGCAACTGGACCACTGGGGCCGGACCCCGTATTGGGTGCGTGCGGGACTATCCTAAAGGACTGCAATCGAGAGCACTTGAGCAAGTCAACCTATCACCTCGTGTGGCTCCTGGGCAACTGGCTAACTATGGCCCGATCCCTTCTCCACGCCCCAGCCCTAAGGTGAGGGTCTCACCTAGGCTTGCATACATGGGAATTCCCAGCCCAAGGACCCCATTTCCTGCAGCTACCTAAGACATCTCGTGCATGTCCACCGAAGAAGATGACTCCGTGATGCTCCCCTCTTGGAGGTGAACGACGCTCGATGCTGCTGCTCCAAATGATGGGTTTCCTGGCAAATATGGAGGGGATAACTGTATTCTTTACTCACCAGATCCAGGAATTTAATATTTCTTGATTTATTACTTCATTTTTTTTAAAATTTTCATCCAACTTCTTAAGTGTTTAGGTTTTGTATATCTATCTTGTCATAGAAATGTTGAACAAAGCACATTGATTCATCAGTGGCTCGTACAGAAGAAAAAAACAAGGATGTCAGCATTTGCCAAATTTTATTTTTTTCAATGACAAAAAGGTGGTGACTCCATTACCATGGATTCTATTAGATCTAGAGATCAGTACCTCTCTCCTTCCATGGATCCTCGGATGAATCTCTCACAAACACAGCAAATAAAAATAAATACCTTTCTAATGAGGGATCAATGCCTCACATCCCACCAAAATCGATCAATTATAACTTTAATTTAAAATACTTTTAACTCTTACATTTTTCAACATAGAGATAATCTTGAAAATGTACACACTAAATTAGGTTTGAAATGGGACAGTGTGTATTGGGATGTATGTATTTTGTGATTTTCATAATTATCGAGTTTCACCATGTTATTTTTCCTGCTGCAGCTTCAACAAAAAAATAAAATATAAAAAATTAATATTTAAATTGTCATAAATTATTTTAATATTGTTATTAAACTCGGTGTAATAGCTCAAGCTTTCTAAAATTATAGCGTTGACTCTTTACTTAGCTTAAGTTTTGAACTAAATCATGTGAATGTTGTCCTCACATGACTTTGTTGTTGATTGGTAGGTATAGAAAAAGAATCAAAAGAAGAAAAAAGAAACAGATTAGGCTCCCCCATATTATGAACTCTACTAGGTTGAAATATTTATTTTATATTATAATAAATATAAAACTAATTCATAATCAACCTAAAACTAAATAAGAAAATTCAATATCAGAGGATAAAATTAGAGAATGTTTTTTTTTTTTTTTAAAAAAAAAGCTAAAAAAATAAAGGGCCAATAAAAAAGGCATCAACTTGCTACACAAAAGTTCATGCGCATGAGCATGCGGTTGGCTTACATGCGACCAAGTTTTTTTTCTAGGTCATGAACTAGAGTTATAACTAACTAAACAACATAATAAGGACCCCTCTCCTCACATTCAGAAATCAATTCCTTTATGGAATTCCATAAAACCCATGATAAAACACAAAATATTTATTAACGTCTTATATGTTTTCTTCTATATATTCATTTATATAGAAACAATAAAGATATAAACCCAATACTCTTAGTCCATCAACAACCATGAATAATGCCTTCAAAATCATGGTAGCACTTCGTGTAGCATATCATTTTTTTTTTTTTTGCCAAATTAGCCTAAGTTAGAAGGGCCTTCTTCTTACAAGCTCTCCATAAAACATGATGAAAAGGACTTGATAAAATGAACAAAATATTATGGATAAATATAAAAATTTATGGTTGCAAGTTTAAGGACAAAACAATAAACATTATACAAATGATATGTAAAGATGATGAACTAGCAAGATATAAAGATAAAACAATGAGATAAAAAAATAGCGATAGAGAAATTAAACACAAGGATTTATCATAGTTTGACCATACCTACATCCAATCCTTGAGCTCTTCTTGGGATTTTCCAATTTTACAGTGCACCCCTACTTGTATAGAAAAAGAACAAGTATTATAATATTTGATTTATCCTTGATTAAAGTATTTATTTGATGTCACTCTCATCTCAATAACAAATATCCTCCTAACAAATATAAAAAGATAGTTTATTTATTTTTGTCTTGTTTGAAAAAAAACTCATTAATTTTTTTTTTATCAAAACAAGCTTAAGAGCATGATTTCCAAACACACTTTTATGCCAAAACTTCCTTTATAAAAAAGGTTGAAAACCAAACATGGCCTTATCAATCTAACTCAACTAGATTAACCTAAAATCTTTGGTTTGCACATAAACTAAACCAAAAATCATTGGTTTTACTTAAGAAAAAACCAAAACCTAAGATAGAATCCAAAATGAATAAAACTTGTAAAAAATACAAAAAAAAAACTCAAAAAAATTCAAAACGGATCATAACCTAGAAAACATATATATGAAGTAGCATGATAGTTTTCAATCATAAATATCACACGAGCGTGTACATTAGGATATTTTATTATCATGCATGAAAATAATTCCTAAGAGGTCTCATACCCCTCAATATAAAAAAAACTATTTGAGATGTTTAATCATATTATAGGTGTTTGTATTCTTATATTGTATTTGAAATTGAGGTGACATGCTAGCTAACACTAAACATATAGCCTACTCATCATCATCAATATAACAACAATATTTTGTCTTAACTTCAATAAGAGCATTATCAACACATGTGAATAGTTGATTAATTACATGATATATTAAACTTATTAAATTGGTTTTCTTATAACTGAAATGAATCTAGTGGGAGTTTTCTCTCCAATCTCTTTATTTCAACACTTTTATATTTATTTTTATAATTAAAAATTTAATTGTGATAGGAATAAAAATGAGTGCCAAAATGTTTTTAAAAGAAAAAATACAAATATTTAAAAACTGATAACCTGACAAAACTCCAAAACTTTCACTCAATTATGAACCATCAAATTGTTTTTCATATGCTTTTTTTTTGTTTAATAGCAATGATATTTACGGATTATTTGCTGCTTTTTTTTTTAAAAAAAAAAAAATCGATAGAGAACAGGAGATGAAAAAAGTAAACAAATTGATTATTTGAAAGAAAAGGGACTATTCAATTAGTTTTGAAAAAATAGAGGGATTGATTTATAATTTAATTCCCCGAACACTTTGGTTTTGGATGATCAAAATTCAATTCAATTTCAATTCAAAGCAGCATAAAAGAAAGGAAAGATGATAGGGTGACAGACGCTATCTATCTAACCCTCTAGTTTGTATTTTTTTTCTGAATTTTATTCGATTAGGAAATTCGTTTGTTTGTTTCTTTTCGTAGATCTCCAATTCCGCCATTCTTACATCGATTTATTGTGGGGTGTCAACTTTTGCCTAATATTTGTCAGTTAGGGTTTCAGTTTCTTTAGATGGAGCCGCGTGTTGGTAATAACAAGTTCAGGCTCGGCCGAAAGATCGGCAGCGGCTCCTTTGGACAGATCTATCTAGGTTTTTTTTTTTAATTTAATTATATATCTTTATTTATGTATTTATTCTTTTTTACTCATTGGCCTTTTGGATTGAATTTTGATTGAATTAGGTACGAATATCCAGACTAATGAAGAAGTCGCCATTAAGCTTGTAAGTTTCTTTTTGACTAATTTAATTTTCCTTTCGATTATTCTGTTCAATTCCTCTTCGTTTTTCCTTTTTTTTTTTTTAATTTTATGTCGGATTCAGTACTTGTTAATTATTTAATTTAATTTAATTTTGCTGGTTTAACTTCTTTTAGCTGTAGGGGAGGATTTGCTATATATGGACTCCACATATTTATTTATGTTTTGTTTAAATTTTCAATTGTGAACTAAATTTACTTTCTCTTCTTACTGCACACCTTTAATAATGTTGGATTGATTGATTGATGTCGTTTGCTTTTCAATCAATTAATCGATGAGTTTTTAATTTATTGATTTTTCTTATTTAATTTTCTTTGTGGGTTTGAGCCAAAATGATTATATTCTTAGCTCTGTGTGATTCTTATATTGTTTGTTAATGTTCAGGAAAATGTCAAAACAAAGCATCCTCAGTTGCTATATGAATCCAAGCTGTACAGAATCCTGCAGGGAGGAAGTAATAATGTTTCTTGACATCTTTTTTCATGATTCTTTTTTCTGTTTATTTACTTTTAAAAAAATTATTTTCTGTATGAGTGTGTTGTTGCTCATGCATTCTTCTATTTTTTTTTTCTTATCTAATTTCTGATCATTTTCTATCTTGGCAGCTGGGATTCCAAATGTGAGGTGGTTTGGGGCCGAGGGAGACTATAATGTTCTGGTGATGGATTTGCTGGGACCTAGTCTTGAAGATCTCTTTAATTTCTGCAGTCGGAAACTCTCGTTGAAGTCAGTTCTTATGCTTGCTGATCAGATGGTGAGTTTCCATCGAATTTTCCATTTTCAATGTTAGTACTTATCTTTCAGAAATATTATTTATTTATGTTGCTGTCCTTTTCTTCTCTCAAGATCAACCGTGTCGAGTTTGTTCACTCAAAATCATTTCTTCATCGAGATATCAAGCCAGACAACTTTCTTATGGGATTGGGAAGGCGTGCAAATCAGGTCTTGATATGAAGTGTGTATATATATATATATATATATATATATATATATATTACATCTTTCTCCCTTTGTTTTCCTTTTTCAGGAATTCCATATAAAAGTTGTGTTGTTCACTTGTGCATAGGTATACATCATTGATTTTGGTTTGGCAAAGAAATACAGAGATAGTTCAACCCATCAACACATTCCTTACAGGTGAGAAGACTGTGTTTTGTGTTAATGTGCACACTAATTTGTGGGTGCTTGGGTTACGTTAAATATATTTTGATGCCCTTTTGCTCTGTTTGGAACTATATTAAATAAGACTGTATATGGAAATTCGAGTCATTTGCCAATATCCTCAATAGTTGTAATATATATGCTGATGTTTTTTTTTTTTGGTACTTAAGTAATTGTATTGATGACTGGGTTTTGAAATATAGAATTTTGGTGCCTTATCTATTTTTACTGTTGATGTGACTGTAGAAGTATTTCATTTAGCTATCTCATGTATACTCTGTTTTTCACTGATGGTATCTCTGCTGATAATATGTGGTAATTAAGTCTAATGGAATTGATACACTACAGGGAAAATAAAAATTTGACTGGAACTGCTAGATATGCAAGCATGAACACTCACCTGGGCATTGGTATGTACTTTTTTTTGTGTGCTTGGTAATCTGCTGTCCTCTCATTTAGTTATATTTGTTTCATAACATTGATTGCTATATTTTTAACCTGTTGGACTACACAGAGCAAAGCCGGAGGGATGATCTAGAATCTCTTGGTTATGTCCTTATGTATTTCCTAAGAGGAAGGTGATGCCTGCTGCCTGCCTGCCTACTACCTACCTAAGATTGCTATGTATCTTCTTTTGCAAATTTGATCACTGATATGTTTGTCCATGTAGCCTTCCTTGGCAGGGACTAAAAGCTGGAACTAAGAAACAAAAGTATGAGAAAATTAGTGAAAAAAAGGTTTCTACTTCGATTGAGGTAAAGTGCTTTTAATTACCAAGGTTGCCTGCAAATTCTGTTACCAAGTCAAATAATCTAACCGGAGATATGATGCTTCCTCAGGCACTGTCTCGGGGTTATCCAACTGAATTTGCCTCTTACTTTCACTACTGTCGTTCACTTCGATTTGATGATAAGCCAGATTATGCTTATTTGAAGAGAATATTTCGTGACCTCTTTATTCGTGAGGGTAAGAATGTTTTAGTAGTTAAATGTCTTCAAGTCCATGGTGTCTGTACTAGTCTCTGTATTTCACTTCTATTGGCTTTGATAGAACAATAGAAGTGGCATTTGAACTCCTAACTGTATCTGTTGATCTTTTTTTTCTCAGGCTTCCAGTTTGATTATGTCTTTGACTGGACAATATTGAAGTATCAGCAATCACAGCTTGCTAATCCTCCAACTCGCGGCACTGTGAGTGTTGATGGAACATTTTACTTCTCTTGGTCATCGGTGTGGAATACATTTGATTTTTTCTGGTTTCTGTCAGGGCCTTGGTGTTGGAACTAGTTCTGGAATGCCGCCTCCTATTGTCAGTGCGGATAGACAAACAGGTAGTTTATGTTGTGCCTGTAAATTGTTTCCAAGTATTCCTTCACATAATGGCTTCAAGTTATAAACTGTCTTTTCTATAGTGTAGGCTCTTTGTTTACAGATTTTTATTACTTTTATTCAGTCATTCTCCAATTTAATATCAGTCTTTTAATTTGCCAGTGCTGTTTCTCTGTGTGAGTGTGAGTGTGAGTGTGTATTATAATGGATCCAGAATCTAGCTAAATACTGCCTACATGTTCGCACTTGGGCGAATACCAAATAGCAGTTAATTGATGAAGAATAAACTTTAAGGAGAAGGTGGATGATTATCCTTTAACATATGCTTTGGTTTTATACCTTTTCTCTCCTCAATGCAGGTGGAGAAGAAGCTCGAGCAGCTGGCCAATCAATGGAATCCTCTCGCTGGAGGCTATCAGGACCGATTGTAAATGCTGGAAGTTCTTCGAAGCAGAAAAGTCTAGCTGCTAACAATTCTCCAATTACAAAGGATGCCATGGTAAGTTGCTTGTTTTTTTCTTTTCTTTCTCTGCCCCAAATTGTGCAAATCTTCCTGATTGTTTTATAATGCATGATCGAGCATTATTTAGGGACTGATGCATGTTGAATATTAAGTATTCTATTTTTCTTGTACATGTTTGCAACTTGTTCTGTTAACTTGCATTTGGTAAATCCCATCAACCCTGCCCCTTCAAGGGCTGGCCAATTCTGGGCTCGCTGACAGTCAAACTCCTGGTAGCATAGTATCATCACACCATGGTCTCCAAGTGTATTGTATATGTATCATTGCTGGCTAACCTAACTGAGTGTTTGTGGCTTTGCATTATCCTTGGTTCTTGCAGTTGCTTAAAAAAATTTACCCCGCATATGTATGCAATGTATTCTGTGAACTTGCATGTGTGAAATTCTCCCTTTATTTTATGGTGCTTAAAATCTTTCGTGGATTGATATTGATTTTCTTTGTACTTTCTTTCTCTGCTATTGATGTTGTCTAATCTCTTATACCATGAAGATTTCACATACATACTGGTAGTCCGCAATTAGTTTTCTTCCCCCAAATTTCTGTTTCAGATCTAAACAGCATTATAATTGGCTGCTGCAGCTACCCAACTCCACTTTTTTGGGCCGACCAAGTGGGTCCTCAAGGCGAGCTGCAGCTGTTTCCAGCAGCCGTGATGTATTTGCTGGGAGCGAGTCTGATCCCCAACGGTCTCGCACAACTGAGGCAAGCTCTGGAGCAATGCATAAAATTTCTAGTGGTCCAAGAAGTCCTCCCCTCGGATCTTCAGACCCAAGGCGCACTTCGTCAAGTAGAAACACCTCTCACATGAAGACATATGAGACCACCCTTAAAGGAATTGAGGGTCTGAATTTTGACAGTGACGAAAAGTTTCATTATTAGGAGCTCAGCACTGTGCATTGTTGTAAATCATGAATGTACTGGTGTGCTGTTACACACTCAAATTAGGGTTGTTTATTCTCATTGAGCTAAAAGAGTTTGAAAGTAGCGTGTCCGAGCCTTGATGAACTCGGGATTTCAATTTATGCACTAAAAGTGTCGGCTGATTATATGGAAACAGATAGGCCCGAGAAGCTGAATCCAAATGCGCTGCAAAAATCACGGTCCACAACTGCTGGGTGTGTTCAATCAGCTGTACTTTTTTTCAAATCTCGCCGCTGCCCGGACCTATATTCCTCCTCTCTTGTTCATTTATACTTTGGATTTTTTTATTGTTTCTTTGAATCAGATTTAAAACTGATGGCAGTGAAAAACTGGCCACTGTATTCTTGTTCAGTTCTCAAAATCTTAGAACTACTCAAGCCTCAGGCTTGGGATTCAAATATTTGCCTAGGGTGCTGCTATGTTGAGCGGTAGCTTACTTTTGCCAGTTTTTATTTTTAGCCAGTGAATATCAACTAGTAATATTTGTCCCTCTTCCAATGAGAACACACTGTTGAGTTTTTTGACGTCAAGCTATGTTTTGACACTGATCTCAGCTTGTGTGTTGTGCTAATTGTTTCAAGGAAACTTACTGCTTGAGAGGCGGTTGTTCTTTACATTAAAAATGTATTAAAATGATGTTTTTAAATAATTTAAAAAATATTTTAAATCTGATTAGTCATTAGTCACCACTCGTCCCAAAACATAACACATTTATCATCATTAGTCACCACTCTCATGTCTGACTACCTAATAAGTTCAAGTATCATCATTGTCTAATATTATTGGTCTTTCCTCTTGCTAAGGACATCCAAAATAATATGGATATTAAAAATATCCCCTATCCCATCAAATAACTAGTTACTCCAGTCCTCACTTTAAGGTTGACTAGTCAACCTTTTTTATTCGTGCAATTAACTAGACAACATTTTTTATTTTCTTTTTTTCTTGATTCTCAACGCAACCTACATCTATTGCATTTCCAAAAATTCTATTATGAATACCAACAATCTTCCTTTTTGCATATGCTTTTCATTTATCTAATTCACCTTGAAAGGCCATAATTATCGATGCTATGCCAATAAATTCATCTATTCCTTACATTCAGAATCAACTTCAGCTATCCCTCATGGATGCCAATAAATCCAATTAACAATTATGATTACTAACAACTTTGACTATCCTTCTAGGACGTCAATAAATTCAGTTAACCCTTACAATTACCAATAACTCTGGGTATCCCTCAAAGATACCAATGAGTATGGCTAGCCTTTACAATTTCCAACAGCAACAACAACAATCCTTCATAGGTGCCAAAAAATCTAGCTAACCCTTACGGTTTCCAATGACTTATGTTACGATTTCCAATAACTTATGTTATTCCTTAAAGATGCCAATAAATTTAGCTAACCTTATAGTTGCTGATAACTTTGGTTATCCTTTAAAGGTGCCTTTACAATTACCAATAACTTTGGCTATTAAACCTGGGTACTAATCTTTTTAGGGATCCATTTTGGATGATATTAAATTTGGCAAACCTTAATGGTTTTCAATTTTAATTTTTTTTTATTCAGTCTTATCATTATTACTTGACTTTGTCTTTCAAGTTTCTCAATATGCTAATACATTTAAAGAATTTATAGTTAAAATAAAATATGAAACTTTTAAAGATTTTTTAGGTGTCATGCACCTACTTATAGGACGAGATGATCTCACTTCTCTTGTTTGTGGTTTTCTTATACCAATATCTTATGCAATACCATAATCATTGTCATCATCATATTTATAAACAAAGATAGGAAGCATATCTTGGTTACTTTGGTTACTTTAACACAACAATTCAAACACATCTTTTTATTGTCAAGATTAATATTCATCCTTTAAAATTCCATTCCATTTAAACTTACCTCGTTCAAGTTTGATATTTTCACTTAAACTTAGTAAAACATCATGTCTTATTACATTAGCACATCAATCCTATCCCCTCGTCTTATTCCACTAACACATCAATCCTACTTTCTTTACTTTAGTGAAATCCTCTCCTTGAAGGATATGCATTACTCTTCAATTTTTCTTCTAATCATGTACTAACTAATCTTTCTACACATAAGGACCACTAATTTAATCAAAGTCTCAATAAATTTTCTTTTTTCCTTACCTAATTCATTTTGGTTAAAGAGTTTATCTATGATTTATTTTCTATTTTTTTCTAAATCAATTTAACTCATCACAAATGAGTTCCTTTTATTTATTTATTTTGGTTTAGAAACTCATCCTAAAATATTATAACTACCACTTGAAACTCAGACATTTAAAGACAACTCAATCCTCCATTGTTTTTCAATAGTTAAAATAACCAAAGGTCATCTTATTTTTATTTCTTTTGTCATTCCTTCAAACTCAAGTCTTTTAACATGTCAAATAACACAATTAAATGAGATTTTCAGTATGATTTGGTCAACCATCTCAAATATCATAATTGAGACTAATATCAAAGGGGTCATGGGATCTTTTTCAATAATTTTGTAATTATACATCATCCATAATCCATAATTTAATCATGCTTGATATAATATGACTTATTTTTTTCAAAAATTATTTAACTAAAAATCTACTCCCTCTTTTTTAATTAAGGTTTGGTCGAGCCTAGACTTATGAGAATCAAAAGTTCTCCTTAATTTTCCATGAAATTTTCATCTAACCCATCAATTCAATCCTTATTTTCTTAAAAAAACTAATCAAGTTCCTATAATCCTCTTTTAACATAGGTTTACTTGACCCTAAAACATACATTTTTTCTATAATTTTGTGCATTTTCATTTTTTTTCTGAAAAACAAAACCTCATTTTAAACTTCATCAATATCTATAAACAATTGAAACCAAATATATCTCTTCCCTCCATAGAGTGGGAATTTCAGCCAAAAATAATTTGTATGCCTTAATATCATCATGTATACCTATTAATCACAATTATAACAAAAGATTATTTGTTCAATATTCTCAAACCCTAACCAAGCATCACAACACGCTAACATTCTTAATTTTACTATAAATCTTTAAAAAAAAGAACCGATTGTAAAAATCACTTACCCAAGGTATTTGAAACAAGTTTCATAAGTTTTTCTTGGTCATCTCTTTTATTTGTCTTTTTTCCTCCATAGCCCTAAGCTTTCTCTCTCTCCCCATAGTCTTTTTATTTTGACTTCATTTTCAAATTCATTTTAGAAGTGTTTTTTTTTTCATAATCATCCTAAACACTAATTTCATAAAACCCACAAAAAAATCACTTAATTTTGCAAGAAAAAAAGACATTTATTTATATTTACCTTTTAGCATGATTTTTAAAGAGAAAAGGGGTGACTATTCAATTTATTAACAAGTTGAACATCTTTAGATTTTTCACATAGACTACCTAACAAGACCTTTCAAAACTTTTATTGACTGAAAGTTTTGAATCAAGGTATAAAAACATGTTAGAAGACTCCATGCAAAATTGTAGCCTAATTCAATGGTAAGGTTAAAAGTTTTGCATAATGGCATAAAACTTGTCAGCTGGTTAAAAATCTGAATTTTCTTGTTCCATTCTTTCATAAGTTGTACTGATTATTCTAATAAATCCCCAAGAATATTTCCTTATTCCAAAATATATTTACTTGGTATTTTCACATTTTATTTAATTTATGGATTTTTTTATCGTTTCACAATAATGTTATAGATATTTTTATCGATGCTCACAGCATTACTTTTCCCTTTTTGTACAATCCTTTTTACAGAATATTCTTTATGACCACATAAACTCCTTGAAATTATTTCCTTATTTTTGGTATTATTCTGTCCATGAAAACATGTTACCGGTTACATCGACGTTACAAATTTAACTTAAAATTCATAATTCACATTTTAATTTCAACAACACCTTTAAATTTATTATTGAATATTATCATCCCTATCACATATTAAAATTATTGTTTACTTCATCAACATATTACAATTATTGTTTATTTCAACAACACCTCTTTTTATCCTGAACTTTGATTACTTGTTAGAACCTTACTACCCTCGACATACTTTTATGTGGGGGTTTACAATCACAAAGCCTATTTCCCAATCAACTCAATATTGAAAAAACCTTAAATAAAAAAAATGACCAATACAATACCAATAGTAATCAAAAGAATAAAGATCAAATTTAATGTAAAAATAAAATGGTAGGACACAAAGCTATTTTTTGGAGAAGTTGTATGGAAACCAAGGTGAGGAGAAACAAGAGAAAAGAGAAGAACCAGAAAAAAAAAAAAGGATCTTCATGCCAAGGTTGTCAAAATCACGATTTTGACACAACACGGAAGTCGTGTTTGAACTCGGATTTTAAAATTAGAATCGTAAAATTGTAAAATCATACCTGATATTTTACCGTACAAAAATCATAAAATTGTAGCTAAAATCGTGTAGGTAGAAAAATTATAAAATATTAAGTAAAATATTTCTAAATACAATACATCATAATTATGACCATAAAACTTCATTAGTTAAGGTTTATACATGATTTAAAATAACTTAAAAATATATTACAGATCAATTATGAATTTGATTGATATGTCATCAATTGAATCTTACAATCGTTCAAACATCTAAAAGTCAAGTATGCAATGGCAAATTGAGTTGCAGCAGGCCCGATCAAATCTTTTCTTTTTGTAAAGTGTCTTAGCATGGAAATAAGAATAGTTGAAATCTTTTCCTGATTAGTTATTAATTTGATTGATAATAATAATAATAATAATAATAATAATAATAATAATAATAATAATAAAGAAGCATACTTTTAAAATTTAAAAGTTGAAATCGACAAGCAAATCTTTCAATGAAAAAAAAAATACATCAATCGCCTGAATGGGTGCTGAGAAAACTAAGCAATGGGGTGAGAGAGGCTCGAACTCTCGACAACAGAAGCTATGAGACCTGCACTAGCCAACTGCGCCACCACCCCCTTCTTGAATGACCAATTGTTTAAAACTATATATCAATTAGGATCGTAAAATCGGACCGATCCGATCCGATCCGGACCGATTTTTCTGATTTTTGTCTGATTTTAACGGAGCCGGATTTTTCTACCTGATTTGACAAATTTTGTTGAGTTGACTCGCAAAATCGTACGATTTTGCGAGTCAACTCGCGATTTTAACAATCATACTTCATGCACCTTTAACATGCACACATGCCCACCATCAAAAAAGGATTTTCAAGATGCATAATATGCCAATAAGTAAGATGGAAATCGACCACCGGAGGGTGCCAGATACACCAATCTCATTTCTTGCTGACTCTAATCCCTTAAATTGTTTAAATTTTCAAATTTGGTCCATTAAGTCTTAATTGTTTAAAATCAATGACATTAAAATTTATTTTGCAAAACTGAGCACTAACTAAGACTTTTCCTTGACATCACAAGATCTTTATATTTAGACAACCAAAAGATGTTAGTAAGTCCAATCTCAAATAAACCCAATATAAAAGGATCAAATTGAAGGAAAAAAGAGTGACCACAACCAAAAGGGATGATCTTTCCCTTAACCATGCAATTCAATCCCTAGTTCTTTCAAGAAAAATAGACTGAATATTTTTTTTTTTGTTTCAACTCGATCCCCATAACTTAAATTATTTTATATCAATAAAATCTCATTTAATTTTGTCAAATCATGTATCAACCAAACAACAAATCTTTTTCCTTTAAACCATGATATCCCATAACATAAACAACCAAAACAAACCATGCACCAAGTAAAATTGAAAAAATAACCACAATCTTAAGAGAAAAATAAAAAAAAGGATAGAAATAAAAAAAAATCAAAGGGACACAAAATTTTTTTAAAACAAAAGTCGATGAAAAACATTTTCCCTCTTGTGCCGCAAGTTTTATTTATTTATTTTTGAATTGTACTGAAATGTAATGTCCGACGCCCCTTCTTTCTAACACTAACACTAACAATCATCGATTGTTATTAACCGGCTTAAGAAGAAGACATTTCCTTGCAAGTACTAAAATTTTTAAGCAGTTTACGAATATTTGACTGCTACCAACCATAGCTTGTTGGAAGTAGGAACGAGCCATCATATGGGATTTCACAGATTTGAAGTGTAGAATTGCAGCCGCAGTCCATGAAATTTTTCCAAGGAAACAAAGCATTTAGCCCTTCATCTGGTTCTGTAAGAAAGAAATGTAACCGAGGTGGCCAGCGGTCAGAGTTAATACCAAAGGGTTTGCTCTGTTTTTTTTCAGTTCGAGTTTTATTGTTGCTAATATTATAATTACTAAATATTTATAAGGTTTTTTTTTTTTTTACTTTAGGGTATGTATGATTAATCTAGCGTGACCCGGAAACTCACGTTAATAAAAACAAATGTGCAAGGTAGATTCACTTGCTCTTAGTTAATGGTATCCATGAATGGTTCTCTAAGAACCTCAATATTTCTTAGTTTCAAGAACTTGTCATGCATCAATTAATGGCTGCCACTGTCCCTTCACCAGTTTCATCTCTACAACAGCTGTTTTATTAATAATAACCCCAAATACATGCTTCTTCTGGAGCCACATGAGTTGCAGAAGAAGTAAATTTATACAAAATCAACATTCTCATGCTCTAAAAACTCTGGGCCACAACCTCCAAACCCATCTCTTAGCAATATCATCCCAAATTAGCACCCAAAAGTATGAACAAGCACAATCAATTTAAGATATCTAAAAGTATAAAACAATCATTTACTCAGAGCAGCGGTACAGGGAGAAGAAACAGCAGCATGGTGATGATTACTGCTGCAACTACTACCAGTTGCCATTAACAACTCTACTACACCTTTCTTTAATCCACCTGAAACTCTTCCTGAAAGACCCTTTGACTTTTCCCTCGACAGCATAAACCTTATAGCTAGCAACTCTCTTTTTCCTTTGCAACTCAGGATCATTGAAGCTCCATCTTTTAGAAATTGACCCATTAGTTGACTTTCCTTTCTTGAACTTGACATCGCTAGTTCCCATCTCGGCTTGGGTCTGGTAGACAGAGGTTGCATAGGAGGCGCTGTAACACCTGAGATCTTGCATGCTTGTGATAGCATATGAAGGAGGTGCTCCTCCTCCTCCTCCTCTGCCTCCATTACCGGTGCCGTTGTAGCTCTGTATTTGGTGCCTTCCATCGGCGTAAGATTTGGATCTGTAATTTTCCATTGAAGATAAGAGAAGAAAACACAAGATCTTGATCTTGATGTACTGTTTCTAATTTCTCTTATCTAGAGAAGACCATGAAGGGAGGGCTCTATGATCATCGCTTATATAAAAGGACCTTGGCATGGCGTCTGCGGAGCGTGCCCTACTAAAGTAATCCTCAACTGTTGCCTCTTGGTCATAGGGTGTGGAAGCCATCACGGTTATTCTTTGACCACTCCAACTAAAATATTTGTTTTTTCAACTGTTGCTAATTAATTCTATAATTAACAAGGTTATTAAAAAAAAAAAAAAAAAAAACTAGAAGAGAGAGAAAGCATCGTTTTCCTATTTATAATATTGTCTGCCCTTAAAATAAATTTATAAGCCAAAATTTTCAATTAGCCCTTCAATTTTTCTTTCCTTTCAGCTTAGTCCATGTTCTCTTAGTTATTATTTGTTATATTTAAAATAGCTTTTGAAATTGGAATTTTCTTTCTATTTTATCCTTATTCAATGTTTTTCTTTGCCAAGTTTGATTCTTATTCTTTTCATTTCTATTCATGTAATCTAACATAAATTTTAAAATTGATCTCTTTTATTTCACCCTCCATCATTTTTTTTCTAATAGATTTTGTCTCCATTTTCTTTATTAATTCATCCTTCAACATTATCTTATAAAAAAAATCCCATCGCATCGGCCTTAAAAATCCAATGAATTTAACATTTCATCAAGATTTTAATAAGTATATAAAAAAAAGAAAAAAAAAATAAACCAATCAGTATTTAATTTTTTAAAACAAATTAAATTAAACAGTACTATAATTGAGCTCTTTAAACTTTAAAATGAGACGAAAACATAATAAATTTATGAAAATTGTGTACAACTATAGAATGTAAATAGTTTACAAATAGGCCGTTAGTTGAACAGGGATGAAACTCAACCTAGTAAAGGGAGCCGGTGCTGGCTGCTTACACGAATTAACTTGGATGGCATTTGTAAGAAAATATATATTTAAAAATCATTTCGCTATCATTGACTTTTCCACGTATGGCTCGAGTTTAAGTCCAGTCTCGAATTGAAATTCTGACTGGACTAATTAATTCATGGTGTCAGCTTTGTCATGCAAGAAAAACCAGGTTACAAAAGAAAGCATAAAGACGACTTTTTTGTTACTTCGATCAAATTACGTTACGGCTAGCACGGTGGTGTGAAAAGAAAAGAAAAGAGCCCTCGCCGTCCCGTCTCCTCGTGTGGTCAAGGACTCCTCCTGGGAAGGGGAGGGTTGAAGGTTGACCATAGGCCAGGTCATACCAATTTTGAATGAAACAGTTCTTCAAAACAGTGCTTGAATCTCTGTCATTAAAACAGACAAACAGTAATACAAAGACAGACACCTAATGAAATTAATCTATGGAATCATCTTAACCTCATAATTACATCACCGATTTCACATATTTAATTTACAAATAAACAAATCATAAACTAGATTATTTAGTTTATCATAATAAAACCATGCATGTAAGAACAAATATATAAACTCTAGTATGTATAATAAACAACTCGTAATGGATATCAAAATAAGATTCTATCATGCAAACTAATGAAATAATATATTTGAATTAAAATTAAAATAAATAAAAGCACTCACTTGTTAAACCACTTTAAATCATGGTTGTAAAATCCGTTCCGGGTACCGTTCCGGTTTTTTGTTTGGAACGGAACGTTCCGGTTTCGGTGCATTCCGGCGTTCCGTTCCGGTTTTGTATTGTTCATATTTATTTAATTATATATATGAAAAAAATAAAATATTAATTTAACAAGTATAATTTAAATTCAAGATAAATGAAATTTAAATTATACAATACAAACATAATCTCACAATTAGAAACATCTTTAAAATTCCAAAATATTATGAAAAAATCATATGGGATATAATCAGGATTTCTTATCCGAAATAGAATTTGACATTAATGTGCTTTAGATTAAAATTAAAACAGTATTATTTTGATATATTATTGTTGAATAAAAATTAATTTCCAAAACCGTCACGGTCACACTTTTAAATACACTTTAACTTGTGTAGATTTTTTTATATATATTTTGCGGTGACATTAATTTTTGCTGGTTTTGTAAAAATGAATGTCAAATAGAACATTCAAAATTGGAATAATAATTTATATAAAATTATTTTATTAGAATTTTCCATATAATATAATTTAATTTAATGTTCTATCCAAATCGATATATATATATATATCTTCTCTCTCTCTCTTTTTATTAATTTTTTGGATATATATATATATATATATATATATATATATATATATATATATATTTAATTTTCCTCCTCTCTCTCACAACCCTGCTTCCTTCTTTTCTCTCGGCTCTCTTCCACTTTCTCCAGTCCAAAAAGCCGCCGCTGGATGAGGATCTTAGTTTCCTCGAAGAAGAAGGAGAAAAGTTTGAGGAAAAGTTGGAGGTGTTGGTTGCAGAGGAGTAGAGATGGGAGGTTGCAGACGAGAGGATGATTGAAGACGAGAGGATGAGAGTTGCAGATTTTCAACGGTAAAAAAATTGATTTGTGATGCAGATGAATCGTGGTTTTGATGCAGATGAATCGTGGATAAAAAAGCACCTAATTGAAGAAGATCATGCTTCTCTTCCTTTTCCTTTCCATCCTCTCCTTTTCTTCCTCTTCCCTTTCTCTAAACCAAGAAGGGCTTTATCTCCAGCAGACAAAGCTCTCTCTCTCAGACCCAGACTCAGCTCTCTCCGGAACGGAACGCCCGGTACGGAACCGAGGCGTTCCGGCCGGAATTCGGCCAGATTTACCGGATCGGGGCGGGATTTTTACCGGGACAAAAACGTCACCGTTTTGTCCCGGATTTTGCATTGGAACGGAACGGGATTAATAACCTTGCTTTAAATAGTGAAGTTTTTGTTGTTATTTATATATGCTTCTAAATACAGTTTTTCCGGCTCTGGACAACTCTTGAACTCATAAGAGCGTTAGATAAGTAATTATAAAAAAAGTCAATCATATCTTCACTTTTATAAGTGATATTTCATTGATAGTATTTTACTATATTCCACTAGGTATATCAAAATATGAAAATCATTAAGAGTACCACTCCCCATTTATCATGTTGCTGCTAATACTTATTTTATCTTAGTAAAAAGTGGAAAATAATAACTTTTTAGTCTACCAAGAGATGTTAAATGGGTTAGTTTTCATTTGGACCTGGATCTTGGGTTTTTTCAATCAACTAGGTCTGATTACCTTCATTACACAATTTTATTTTTAAATATTTTAAACTCATTCCTCTCGAAGAGATATACACATGCTCTCTTAACAGATTTTTGGTCAATGGATGGGTTAGATTTTTCTTGGACTCTACATAGTGAATGAAAGTAATTTTATTTAACAATAAACGCTTAATGATAATAAATTTATGACATGTATGTCTTAAATTAACATTATTATACAATTCAAGTACCACTAGGTAACCAATACAGTGTAGCTCATAGTTCAAGGTGATTAAATAGAAATAGAAAATCATGGAACAAGAATCATTAATATTTTTCAAGAAATGATTAACCAACATAACAAATCCTCTGTAACTTTGGCATTTTAATTAATTCCCAATGCTTCTACATCCAAAATTGCTTATACATTTTTTTTTATTAAAAAAAAAAAAAAGCATCTCTCTAAAACAGGGCTCAGCACCACTCAAGTCAGTATCTCCTGCAGAATACATAGCAAAAGAGCACTTCCATAACCATGTTTTTTGTTCATGTTGACAAACCCTACCATACATATCATTCTTGTGTCAAGTTGGTTCAGTTTTTCCTTTCCGATTCATCAAGTCATGGTAATATAGAAGCAGACACATTGGTTGACCAAGAATGCTGAAAAATAACCAGAAGATCATGTTTCCCACCTGTCATGAAAAGAATTACATTCTGTCATGGACTAGAACAGACTGGGTTTGATTCTGTGCTTCATGGCCATCTGCCAGGCCCAGAATACACTTTACAGGATGGACTAAAGCGGGATCTGGAAGTCTTCTATACCAGATGGTCCAAATTTTAACCTATTTCCCTCTCTGCATGGGAGCTGAAGAGATGGAAAAAAAAATAGACATACCATTGAGCTTCTGAACTTATTTTGAAGAAATTTTGTGATCACCACTAAGGGAACCTGATCCAAACGAGAAAAGGAAGCCATTTATTCCACTAGCGAATTCAACACACTTAAGACGATACTTTTCCTTCCTACCTTTTCTTCTTTTAGGGAGCGGGGAGCAAGCATTTTAAAACAGTGTCAGCTAAAACGAACTTCTGGCAGTCTGTAGTCAGGATCATATTACCTGCAGCATGATTCCAATAAATGCCCAGAGCTTGAACATGTGGCAGGGAACAGCAATGCACAGCTGCAGGATAATAAACATAGCATCAAAAGCCACCATGACTGTAATTGAGATTATTGAATAGAGCCAGTGGCGCATCAATCCAAAATTCTAGTGCAAGCAATGACTATAGAGTCTGAAGTGTTCTATCTATAACTCTATGGCGGATGCCGGGGGGCAGCTGAAACCTAGTAGTGTCTCCCCCTGCCAGAACTGAAATTCTACATTTTGCTCTTCAGGGGGGCACACCCACCAGCCAGCGCCTGTGCAGTGTTGAAGAGATAGTTCATCAGGATCCTCAACTAAGTCCTGGATCAGCTACATGAATATTTTTCCCACCTTGACTACAGCCATGTTTTTCTATAAGCTGTTTACAAGGCAGAAACAGTTGAAACCACCACAGCAGCACACATTGCAATAGGAATCCATATAACCACCAAATAAACATGGGGAAATTTGATCTTCTATCCTAACATACAGGCTGGCTATAAGATAAACTAGTCAAGCAAGAGTTATCAAATAACAAAAATAAAAAATCAACCCAATAATACCTCGTGAAATACAGCTGAAACTAAGAAGGCAATAAGTATAGCCACCCCCTGCAATGATATGGGGAAAAAACGAAAAAGAAAGATTGTGAGCAACTGCCAAGAGAGTATCTCTATTGAATTTTTGTCTAACAATATATAAAACCACCAGGACATGCTTGGTTAATAATAGACAGCCCTAAATAAGAATAAACCTAAGACAACCCCCTTCATATTCCATGCATCGTCCTTCTTCCAAAAGTTGCTGTCAACAATTGTCATAAATAGGAGAGTTTAAAGTTTATACTTGTACTTCTAATTTCTTAGTAATTGCAGAAAAATAAAAAGAATGTTGGAAGGAAGATTCGATAAAAACAAAAATGCAAGAAAAACCAAATTGCAGCATGTCTCGTAATCCATAGGTCACATTTAAAGCTTCCATCATAGAACAAGAAAATGAAAGCATGCGATGACAAAAGAAGAGATAAAAATACAGCGAGAAGAAATGTTCATTTACTTCCTAATGAATCAAGTGTTGTTTACAGTCCACAGAGAGAAAGGGAAATTACCTTCGGTATTTTATTCCGTAGGCATGGAAAATAGATATGGCGAATCATCCACTTATGAACCGGCTGTAGACAGTTAGGATTCAATTAGAGATATGCTTGACCATCCAGTCTATGTACGCGTGTGTGTTTGTAGGCAGCACATCATATGTTCGTTTTAATAACGACAACATTACAATAAGAATGCAAAAGATATATAAAAGCACCAGATGAACACCCTTGTAAGCAACTAACTGGCTTAAACAGTTTTCCCTTGTATTTAACATTTTTCCCTTGTAGTTGTCTCAATTCTTTAAAAGTTGCCATGTTAAAAATTTATTTAATAACACTTTGTATTCGTAAAATTGGCTCCATGAGGTTCAATGGTTGATTGTCATCCAATTGCTCAATTAATTGGGGTATGATAACAAATAATTTCCACACATGATGAAAATTTGAACTCATATGACATGTGAATGATGTCATGTGACCTACAAGATCGATCAAACAAAAAATCTCTCACCTGAGCCTTAAGCTGCTCAAGTGCCTCTCTTTATTAATTATGAAATGCAGCCACCGTTAGCCCAAAATCTAAATTCTAAGTTTCTTCCCTGGAACAATTAGAAACCCTTCCACATCTTGATCAAATCACATGCAACATTCGAAGAATCTTTTCGTTTTTATAGATATCTAGGCTATTTCAACCTAGCTCACTAAACATCATTCATTTGATATGGGGATCCAATTTTCATCCTCCATAGAAATTGTTTGTCCGTGTCATACCTAAGTAAACAAATGGAAGGAAGTTGACTATTGCCCACAATTGAACCAATTTTACAACCGTTTAGTTACTGAACAAATTAACACATGGATAATTTTGAATAATTGGGACAAACACAAGGGGAAAATGATTGGTTATACAACAACAAATTACCATGGTCTTGCTGACAATTGCATCAACATATAATATCTTTTCCACGACATGGACAAAAGATTGAATTGAAATTGATGACTTTCAATCTAATATCTGTCTTGACACAACTTTCATTCGAATAGAATGATTTGCAACTAATATAAGTACCTTATTGTCCAGTCACAATGTTGATCCACAGCTAAATTCAAACAGCACATGGTAACCATGGCCTAGATTTCGATAAGAAGATATGGCAAGTTTTATACCTTCATGATCCAATAGCCAATTAGACAACTATATAACAAAAATTCATATAGATCAAATATTCTCTCTTTTTTTCCAATTCCATAGTTCACATTTTCCATTTTCCATTTTCCACCTTAAAATGGGAATAGCATTTATCCTCTTGAGGCTCCAGAATCAATTAAACAGCTACGATATCAATTTCTAGGGAGGCACATGTTAAAATCCCCACACCATTCATGTTATAGATTTAAAACAAGAAAGTATTCCAGAGCACATGACTGCTAGAACACAAAGTTTCAAGATTGACCATATTGATCCATGCATAATTTTGAAGGCCTTCTCATAATTTCTTGACTTTCTAATGTTTGGAGGAACTTTAGACAACTAGTCAACATAATTCATTTTCCAATAAAGAAGAAATATAGGCTTTAAAAGAGGAAGCTTTCTCTAGTTTGAAAGAGTCAGAACACATTCGTTAGGGCTCACAAACTAAAATTGCATACTACTTCAGTATTCTTCCATAACACATGTATTATACTTGTATTAATACTCTATATATTGTATTAAAACAAATAATATATTGACAAAGTACACAATCTATATAATATTTTATGGGAAATTAAATATAAATATATAAAATATATTGATATTTAAATACAAGGGATTGCAAGCCTACCCTGCCCATCCTCCGAGGCATGTTAGCGTGGTTCTTTGTTTTTTTTACATAATGTACCCCTGATTTAAAGCTTTATTGATCTCTTGTGACTGGGATAGTACTGCCATTTGTTACCTTTACTTCTTTTTTTGTTATTTGATACCCATTTATTATTATTATTATTATTATTATTATTATTATTATTTTAAGTCAACTTTACTATCGCCATTGTCTTTCATGTTGTTTCCACGAATTTATCAGAAAGAAATAAACCACCATTCTCTCCTTTCTCCCTGATTTGTTATTTTCCTTTATCATCATTCTCTAATAGCATTGCAAAGGCAATGAGGAAGGTTTTTATATCAAATCTATTTCGAAGAATTAACGATTGCAAAGAGATAATACAAGACAGGGAGTATAGGATAGCCATTGTCGTTGAGAGATGAAGAGAAAGAACGAGAGAGATTAACAGAATGAGAAAGGAAAGATAGTGCTTCTTTACCAAAAGATTGGAATAGTATTTCCTTAATTATTTAAATTTGAAAGCCTACAGAAGCACTGAACAAAGCAATAAAGATGTAGCAGTTATGCTACTTTTGAATCCGTTTCTAGCTAAAATTTCTGCTGCAAAACTTAAAGTGATGATGATGTGTTATTGCTCATGCTTTATCCAGACTACAAAAAAAAAAAAAAAAAGGAGGGGAGAATAAACCAGGCCCCAATGTTTGATAATTTAAGTCATGGTTACTGAAATGACAAAATTATCCCTATAAGAGGTGATTAAAAAGGCCCAAAATAACACTAAATAATGTCCAAAACAAATTGTGCACAATGCTAGACCGCCTAAGAGTGAGTGGGTTAGCAAATCCCTATATATAATAAATATGTACATAGAATATACTTTTTGTTAGAAAATACAATATAATATACAACATCATATTATAATGATAATTATAAATAGAAGATTATTTTGAAAATTGGACAACATAGGAAAGTTATTTTCATTGCATAATAAGCAATGAAAATTTTCAAGATAAAGCCAAACATGGACCAGCTAAACATTAAAAAATTATTCTTTTTAAAAAAAAAATGTTTTCTATGGAATTCAAAATATATATATGAACAAACAGGCCTAGAATCTTAGATAAATAAAGAATTTCAAGGATAGAAACATACCATATTCCACATTCTCCAATACTGTTGAAAGCCACCGATCCAAAATCACGTTTGCAAATGTAAAGATGATAAGCAAGGATTTTTTTTATCGATATATCAAGAAGAAAGCATTTTTCAGAATATGAGTTCTTACTTCTTCAACATTTCTTGCATTCCACCAATCCTTGTAGAACTCCCGATCACCAAATCGAAGGAGCTCAGCAAGTATATTTAACCTACATTTGCAGAACAGTATTTAACTCAAACTAAAGAGATGAACCTGGTCCTACAATTCCCCCTTTATGGGAGGGAAGAAACCTAGTGTAAATTTCTAGAAATATGCCAAGCTTCAGGAATCATGCTAGGTGAATAAAATTATGCATTAAACAAACTAATAAGCACACTTCATAAAAATTGCTCTCACTACAAAGGAATCTGCCCACAATTTGAAATGTAAGTTGTTACTTGTTGGACAAGTTTTAAGAATAACATTTTCAAGGGAATGTAGTTAATAGTTGTTGAAGTAAATGTGTCCAATGGAGGATTCTTATAACTCCACTACAACTAAATGAAACTACACTTAACACTATTGATCTAAACAATTTTCCACTATAAACCAAGGTTGTCAATTCCGTTTTAGTTGGTGTTTTGTTTTTTCAATTGGAACGGAATATTTCGGTTTCGAAGTGTTTCGGTGTTCCGTTTCGGGGTTGTACTATTTATGTTTATATATATATATATATATATATATATATATATATATATATATATATATATATATATATATTCAACAAAAACAAATTAGTTCAAATCCAGATATAATAATTTTTTAGAATAGTGCAATTTAAATTTCAAACATAAGTAAAAAAATGAGAGTTGAACTAATATAACTCGATCAACTTGATGAGTTCAAAGATAACATATGGAAAATTGATAAAAATGTAGTATGACTAAAACAAAATAAGTTGATATCTTAAAAAATATTGAACGACAATATATTGGATCAACTCGGGTCAATCTAGGTTAACTTTTCAAATGTATGACATGCGTTATAAGACTATCATAACCTTAAATAAAGCAAATCAAAGCAAATTATAAAGTTCAATTCATAATAAACTCGTTGAACAATGAAATTGAGATAAAATTAATCACAATAAAATGATTTTTCTAAACAAAATTATGAATCTGTATAATTTTATGAGAATGTCATCATCAATCTCACAAGGTCATTACATCTCTAATTGCTCTGAAATTAACATAATATATATAAATATGTCAAGAGACTCGTAAAATTTCATTTCAATCTAACGGTCAGATTAAGAGATATGATTGATATTGTAAAACTATTTATTATTTAAAAAAAAATACTATTTAGCTGGAACGGAACGGGTAGAACAGAACCGGAATGAGATTTTGATCGAGATAAAATTTATTTCGGTTTGTTCTGTTTTTTGAATTAGAACGAAATATACCGCTTATTCCGGGCAAAACAGAACAGAATTGACAACCTTGCTATAAAGTACTTTCACTTGACACCATTGAGGCAAAGTAACTACAGCTATAACAAGCTTCATGGTATTAATGAAAAAAAATATTAAAGAGCATTTTTGGCCATTATTGGAATTTCTTTAACAAAGAGGAAACTATCAATAAAAGAGAAAAGAAAGTTTACTCACCACAGGTGGAAAAAGCAGTAGAACATGCAAAGCCATACATATAAATTAGGAACTGAGAGCTTCAAGATCCTCTCAGTGGCATACAAGAGATTTCCTTTCAAAGGGTGCTGTGAATTCTGAACAATAGGATTGATATACTGCAGAATCATGCCCACCAAATATGTCAGGAATGCTTGCCTTTATTTCCAAAAAAAAAAAGGGAAAGAAGGAGCACTCAGAGTTGGTTAAATGTGAAGTTCTACTTACTTGTTCTATGATAAATCCCATGAATCCAGTAAATATTATTAACTTGATAAATTGCCGAACCACCCAACCCTTTCGAACAAATTCAGTACGGGGATAGCTCGACTACATTGACAATGCATCAAGGTGAAGATTAGAGAATCTGATAACATAGACAAGATATGGCAGCCACAAAAGAGGGACAGAAGTCCTATTTACAAGCTATATCCATACAAACACAATGCAAGAGCAATATATAAAGTCAGACCAAGAAACACAGCATAACCAGAGTAGAGATCCGTACATTAATACTTGTCTTAAAAAAAATTAATGACAACATAAAAGTTAGATTCTATTTACTAATCCACATCCCCTGTTATATGTATATATTTTGTATTATTTGTCGGGGTATTTGGGAGACAAGTAGTCATTTCTTGACAAATTAAGTGATAGCGTAGCAGATGTAGTTCAGTGTATAGGTAATTATTGCCAGTCCTGCATGGTCCCATGACCCAAGTGTTTCAATATTTTGCGACCAAAACGTTTGTAAATATGGTCAAGTAGAACAGAGCAGGATTCAAGGTCTTTATCCACTGTCTTCCATCCAGACATGGAAAAGAATTGTTCTTTATGAAATGTTGGGCATTAAACCCAACCCACGAAACCAGGAAATAACAATAAAATGAGCCTAAGGATAAAGTTGCTTGGATGGATCTAAAATCATATGAATTGATGGAAATGAGACAAAATGACTAGTCTATGCAACTAGGACACTCAGGACACATCCAGTTCCATACACAAAGATAACATAGCAATATTTGTCTACCATTAGGAAATGTGGGAATATCACACAGCTCAGGATTAAAAAGGAGCTCTGCACCAATCATTCCATGTACAGGTGCATAACCTGATTGTTATAGCAGGTGTCTTCTCATTACACATATGCCGGGTGACTTTCCCCATATATATCCTAGTAAGTTCATTCTTTCATTTATTCTCTTGTAACTAAAAAAAGAGTCTTTTCATTACAATGTATCCTCTAGAATTGTTGGAAATAAATCAAATATCATTAGGTAGTACAAGATGAGCCAGTAAGAATTTATAAAAAAGGTGAAAATGCATACAGTTGTTCATATATGGGCTGAAGAAACATGATTAATTACCTGGTAACATAATGTGGGAGCCACCATAAAGTAGACCAAACTCTTAAAGTTAGTATCCTGAGGATTACCCACAGAAGGAGAAATGGATGGGACATCTTCCTGAAATTAAACAGGACCTCGGTGAATAATGGCTAAGAGAAACCAATTGATTAAATTTTTAAAGAGAGAAATATTGAATGTGTAAAGATAATGGGATAATGGGAAGATGAGAGAGAGGGGGGGTTGATAACACATCTACTTGATGTTCTAGCTCATATTTTCTCAGCTCTTCAATTTACAATTTATGTTTATGTAGGACGCAATGCAACAGCCTTCACATGAAAAACCATGCACCTGCCGAGTTTTTTCAAATGTACTTACCCTATCTATTGACTTGGAAATTGCTCTCATATCATAGTTTGTATGAGCATAAGATACCAATTTCAACCACACAATGCAAGAAAAGAGCATCAATGTGACACCAGATAGTAAAGCAGAATCACACCTGCACAAATTAGCCAAAGAAAATTTAAGTTCTTTGTTAACATTCAATGACAAAGCATTGTAACTTACAAGATCCAACAAGATATTAAGACATTTGGCTTATCAATTCCACTCCAAGAGAGAGAAATCAGCTTCGAAGAACTCATATGCTTGTGCAATAAATTACCCACATGATAATTCTGACATTTTAAAGTTTTCAGTCATCTAAAGTTTGCATTGGAGAGAGAGAGAGAGAGAGAGAGAAGGGGAGCGAATACTTTATGAAATGGACTGCAGAGTTTACAAACTTGCAGAAATTTTGATGTTCGAGGGGTGGGAACTGAGAAAAATTAATACAATTGTAGGTAATGTCAGTTACCAAAACGTGATTCCAAGATTTTAATTGCTTTTTTCACCACTATATGTACAAACATGGAAAATAAGCATCCATCATTTTGACAACACAAAGACCACAAAATCAAATCCAAATCAAAAGGGTTCTCTAGTCCCCTTGACTATAAGCAGAAGGTACTACTATGCACGTCCCAGAAGCAGTGATTTATAAGACGTCCAAGAAAACTTAAGCCCCACAATGATCACTGTAAGAGGCAATGATCTCCTAAGTTTTCAGAATACTGCCCCAATCAATGAGAACATGCTCTATATCACCCCAAAAATAACACATCCCAAAGACTCTTTCATTCCTTTACATCCATGAAAGATAAAGATCACTTGAATGATTCAGCCAGGCTCTCTTTGAAAAATGGCTTTGGAGGTTCATGGTGAAATGATAACATGTGCAGATTGATCACAGAAAATATTCATGAAGGGGGTTTTAGGGGTAAATTTTCTAGAGAGGAACATTTCTTATCCTAGTTTTTGGATATCTAGTAAAAAGGTTGGGTCATTTTTCTTCTCTTGTCAGTTTTGATTAGGGAAGAAGGCATCCTATTTTGTATGGCTTGATAAATGGGATATGGAAGAAGCATTCAGATCCAGTTCCCTAAACCTTTTGATTTAGCTTAAGGTAAACATGTTCTCCTGAGACATTGTTTCTATGTAGATCAAGGCAATATAATTTTGGCAAGCATGGCAATATTGGCAGATTCATGTTCCAATGAGCAAAGGCGAGTGGCAATGGTGTATTGATATCTTTTCCATTGGAATATGGCTAATTTAGTAGGTCAACAGCATAATACTTGGGATAGATCATGGTTTGTAGAAGCAGCGAATCAAAAGACTCAGAGATAAGAGTCTAATGCTAACTCTTTTGAAAGATTTTTTTTTGTAAAATGTTAGATAATTTTTTTCACAAAGGAATTTAAGAAAGTAAAAACTATACATTCCAGGTCCCTGCACAAATTAAGAATTCAAGAAATAAAGTCTCCCCACCTTCGATACATATAAAACGAGTATTAGGTGACACTCATGAAGACTTTCAGCTAATCTATATCTGTAATCTATATGAAATGAAGGGGCCTGCAATTGTTTCTGATGTCATGGAAAAAGTTATATGCTGTGTGACGCTGCATTATAAATATAAAGTTAATAATTTCATCAACATGTGAGAAATAATGAGGAAATGCAAAAGGACAGATATGGAACATACATGAATTGTTGGCAACATTGCTTCCAAAAGCAACAGGAAAAAGCCTATCAGGAATATGACAATTAAATTTGTTTACTCATTTTTATACACCACAAACTCACTACAAATTTATCAACCACTGATCAGAGAACTAAAAAATCTGCAGACAGATTAATTGCCAAGAAGATGATTTGAACAACCAAAAGTGAACTCACCACCTACAGTTATATAGACACAGCCTAGTGCTTGTGCAATTTAGATTGCGTTTTTCTCTTATATAAAAGAATTTGACCATTTTAATGCTCTAATGTTATCATTTGTCTTGTATTATTTTTCAAATCAATTGTTTGACAATGTTAGACCATAATCTGAGCAAACTGCAAGTCATAAGCTAGTTATCAATATCTTTGAATCCTTACTGTGAGTTTCCAACAATAGTGTTTCCTTTTGCATTGGTCTTTGATATCACCACCAAACTCTATCAACCCAGGCTAAACCAGAACCAAGATTGGAAGTTGATTTGAAGTTTATGATGGAACCTGACAATTCTGCCTTTCATGCAACCTAAAGAGTCTTATAGAATCTTCCTAGAAGTGAACTCCACTTTTTTAGCATCTCTGATTTTCAATCGGCATGCAATTTTCAAATGGAGTAAAAATATTACATTTTATGTTACAAAAATCTAATCCATTGAGCAACATAGAGGCTATTAAATTCCAAATTTGATAAACTAACAGTTATACATCACTAAACTTCGCAGTAGATAACTAAAAGTAAATTAAATAAACCTGAGAATTACTGAAACTGGATATAAAAGTGATCCTGTGGTAATGATTATATGAAGGAAAACAACAACCTGCAATTTTAAACTTAAAGTTAGCTTCAAACTAAATCAGGCTCCACAATGAGCCGTGAGTTATTTATTTGAGCAATTATAATAAGCCGGATATATTAATGGCCAGATGCAGAATGATCAGCATGTTAGCACTTACAAGTTGAGGTAAATAATTGTGATATGCCAGCTTCTCAACAAGATAGGCCGCGAAAGGGAATGCTGGAAGGCTGAGGCTGCAATAAAAGCAATAATCCACAACAAATATCTTGTCAATAAAAAAAAAAAAAAAAAAGTAGCAATAATTCAGACTTAAAACCCAAAAATAAAAATAAAGAAAGAACATTCTTCATCAGTCAGATGGAATAAATGGGAAAGAATATTACCAGCACATAAACAAGGGCCAGTCTCTTAATGATTTTGAACTAAACCAAAATCCACTATTAATTAACCAACCATACTGCAAAAGAAAAAAAAATTATATTGTTTTAAATTATAAGAGAGCACGCCAAAAGATTTTTATTTTTATGGGGGGAGGGGGCAGGAAGAGGAAGAAGAAGAAAATAGCACTAACCTTGATTATATTTTCAATGATAAGCCTGCTATTGACAGCCACAAGCACAACTATGCAGAGATTGAAGAGACCTGCATGACTCTGCAGCCACAAAATTGTAGTGAAGACAAAATAATTAAAATCTATCCATCCATAAAACGCAAATTAAAATGAATTTAAACGATCCATACTTGTTTAAAAATAGCATCAGAACTAAGAGGACTCTCTCTAACACCACGATGAGCAGGCGCTGAAGGCCGATAATAGAATTTAATATCCGACCGATTCTCATTCTTAACCTTATCGCATTCTTTACCATTATTTTTCAAATCCTCCGATTCCATCATCTCCGTCGAAGGCGAATCCGTGACTGTTGTTGACCTCCTTCGAACGGAGAAGTTAAGATCCGACGTCGTCGATGATGATGCTGTCGTTGCTGTTGCTGTTTCCATTTTATGATTCTCCGGAGCCTCTGACGCCGCCATGATTTCTCGATACACTGAAATGCATGTATCAAAAATAATAAAAGTTAGAGGCGTGTGTGTGTGTGTGTATATGCATGTGTATATATATAGGTTGATAGTAAATGCAAGAAATTTATAAGTAGAAAGAGGCGTGGGGTGATGGAATTTTGAATGTTTATATATTTTTATTTTAATTTTAATTTTAATTTGGAAAGAAAAATCGAGATTTTGGAGTCAGTTAGGGTTTTTTATTTTTAATCATGGAAGTGTTTGTTTGTTTCAGAGAGGTTACGCTGCTAACCAGACAGGCAGGGAGGCAGACCGGTAGGTTTCCACTCTTCTTCTTCTTCTTCTTCTTCGGGATATTACTTCATTTTTCATGGGAGTCAATGATTGGCAGATCATATTGTCCTCCGCACTCTCACTTTCTTTTTATTTAAATAAATAAACAAATCCACCTAGCAGAATATATTTTTTTGGCTGAAAGAGCATCTTTTCACTATTTAAAAGCATAATATTTATTAAAGAGAGATGAGTAGTGTCCGAATATGTTTTTTTATTTTGAAAAAAAAAATTCGAGCATAATAATATATCATAAAATTTAATTTTTTTCAAAATCAAAAAACATATTCGGACATAACTCATCTCTCTTTAAAAAATAACATTAATAGTCCTCCTTTCTCAAAAAAAAAAAAAAAACTCATTAATTACTTGTTTTCCATCTTTAAAATACAAAAAATGAGCTTGTATTAATCCTTAAATATAATGGAACTTTTTCTCTTCAAAATCTATTATTGTCGTCGTTGTCCACGTTGCCCCCAACACTTTCTAGTCTTACAAGTAAAGAAAACATACTACATTGCTATTAAATATATATAAATTTTATGTTTAGTTTAATTAAAATAAAATTATTATTTAGAGTTTGGTTAGAAGATATATGCCAATTCTACATGTATGAATGAAAGAATTTTAGATAATTATTTACATTTAAAAACAATCATGGTCTTAGAGCATTTCTACGAGGGTTGACTTCAAATTCTTATATTTCTTATATTGTCACTTATAATTGTTCAAATTATAGGGGTTACATTTTATCCTCCATTGGAATGTAAACAATGCAATGTTAGTTTACAATTATATGTATTTATATTGTCTAATTGTAACTTTAAAAATACAATTAAGTTGTTATATTTATAATGCTAGGTGGTGTGTCAAAGTATTTGATAATAATCCAACCCATATGCTTTTATAGTGAGCTAGATAGGTAGTAGCATGTCTAGGTTTTATTTTTGAACTATTTGTTAAAGACAACAACTTAACTTCAATAAATTATTATAGTTTAATATTTATGATACTTATCTTCTATAGGTCATGTAGACTCCATATGAGGATGATAAATTGGTAGTTGCTCTAGTGGTTCGCACTACTAGCAAGATGGACATAGATATTCATGGTTTCTTTAATATTTTTAAGATGGTTGAACAACATTGCCTAAATTGGGTGATGTTATTAGTTCAACAATAGACATTACATTTCAGTTGACTTCGATATGAGTGTTATATTACACGTCATAAATCATTAGGATAAAAATAATAATTACGACTAGTTAAGTCATCATAATGCTTATGTATTAATATAGGATGTACAGAGAAATAAAATATTTACAAAGATGTATCATGTGATTACAAAAGAATGAGTACATGATTTGGTGCATAGATATTACATGTTAGGTCATTACACTAGATCCCGAGCAAATTCATCCACCTAAAAATACTAGCAACATACTCAATATATTCAAATTATTGTAAGTAATCAAGTCTTTAAGAATTAATATATGCAATTTATATATTGATATTTTAATTTAATGTTAATATTTTATTAATATTGAGTTGGTTTGTTTTTACAAAAAAAGGTTGAGAAGTCGTATTTATGCTTCATAATATTAACAAGAAAACATGAAGGATCCGCTTATGTGTCTCAATAATTCAATGTCTTCACATTGCACTTGATAACTTTAGATAGATGTTAAATCTTAATGATTTTGTGATAGAAGATGAGACCACTTATGTAGGAGCATGAGCATGGGTAGGATGCATACGTGCTATTGATAAGTCTCAATCATCTAGTAGATGATATAGACATAGATAGATATTAAAGCAATGTTGATATATTTTGTGATTTTGATTACTTTTATATATATATATATATATATATATATATATATATATATATATATATATATATATATATATATATATATATATATATATATATACACTCATGAAAACACACTCATATAAAACCATAATTCATAAATATGATGGATGAAAATAATTGAGATTTGTGTTTTGAGTGGTAAGCTTAAGATTATTTGTGATTATTAGATGTGAGAGTTTGTTGTGTTTTTTTGTGTGGTTATTTATAGGTATTTGTAGCCAAGATAAGATTTTGGGTGTTCTTAAATAAGGACTCTGCCAAAATTTTATTAAATTAAAAAAAAAATCATACTTTCTAAAACTATTATCTGAATTAGATGTAAGATTAACAAACTAAATATTAATTGAAATCACAAAAGTTATGAAATTAATTCAAAGATAAATCTCATAAGAACCTTTTTTTTTTGTTAAATTTAGATACAAGTGGATTTTGTTGTTGGATTTTTATGGGACGATTATTGGAATTTAAATGATGTTGATGTTTTGAAACATAACATCAACTTAATTGATATCACGTTTCACAACCATGACATTTAATGGATGTTGTGTTTCTCAATCGTAACTTTTATTTGTTGCAATTCTAAAACAAGATATCAATTACATGTCATATTTCAAAACCATGACATTATTTATTTGTGAATGTTCAATGAAAACAAAAAAAATAGGTTTTTCTTTTTAGATTTTAAAGGAGAGAGGAAGTGTCGGGAAAGTTTATGAATTTGTATTACCTGGTGTACGGGTACCATCCATCAAGCATATACATAAAACTAGTTCATATAATCATCTAGTGGGTGGCTAAGTGGTAAGAGCTTAATACTAAAAAGTTTACTCTTCTTGTGGTCTTAGGTTCAAGCCTTATAATATAATAGCCACTAGAAACTTACATGGTTGTTATCTTCAAGGTCTGTGTGAATAGTTGAAGTGTGCACAAACTGTCTCGGACATCCACATTAATAAAAAATTTATTCTTTTTATCGAGAAGTTAAAGTGGTGACATAAAAGGCAAAAGATGGTGAAAAGGTAATTTGATTTAATTAGGGTTCTATTATTTACTTTAGTATGATGTGGTATGTCATTATACTAACTACTCAAGAAGTTGTACGAATGCTCCCTCAATTTTTATTTTAAAGGTGCCTAAGTATTTGCAAATAATATGACATTTTTCATTAACTTTATTTTATGGGATGTAAGGTGTTAGAAAACAATTAAAGTTTAGGATGTAAACTATAGTTTTTAAAAACATGGGAAAAAGAAATAAGATGATAAAACTATAAAAGGTTTGGTATAATTTTTCCTATCTAAAATCATTAATCAATAAAAAAGAGTAGAGGATATTTTTAAATATAAAGACCTATGATTAAAGTACAAAAGCTCATATTCTTCCTTTATGGCTCCTTTTCACTATATAACCATAAGATGTTTTTCTCATATTTATAGTTATACATATTAAATTATAAAATTGCATATAACCTATGTTACTCGCGTGAAATTTTGTAAACGCAATTATTTGTGATGTCTTTCATGTTCTTGTTCTCTATATCATCGGGTCAATTTTCTTTCTCCTTGTAATAATCTTAATTTTAAAGTGTTTCTTTTGAGTATCTTAATAATAATAATAATTTAATTTTGTTAAGGTTAGTGTCAGTTTCTCATTATATTAAATCCCCCTGATTATCCAAAACAATTTCATTATAATATCATATACTAATTTAATTTAACAATTTACCTTAATGTTGTTGCCTTACACCATATAGAAAAGGAAAATCTGGTCATTTCATTAGATTCCAAAATTTTAGCTGAGTTAGGATGTAATGTGTATTTTTTTAGGTAATCTTAATTTGGATCAACTTGTAATTTTTTCCTAATAATAATAATTAATTAGCCTTTTCTCCTAAGTTTATTGATTTATTACTTTCAATTGGCAGTGTGAAAAACTTAGGATTTTGTCTGATAGAAAAAAAAGATAAAAAGATCTTGGAAAGCATGACAAAGCAATCTATTTGATGTTTAGACATTTTAATATTGTTATTGCTTTTAGATTTAATTTTAAGATTTATATATGAAATTTATAAAAAAAATTATTTATTTTAAAAGTTTAGATATCTTATTAGATAAATTTATTTTTTACTAAGTTGTTTCTCTATGAATTCCATTATATTAAGGATTTATCGACTTTATAATATATATATATATATATATATATATATATATATATATATATATATATATATATATATATGTATGTATGTATGTATGTATGTACATATAGGTGTATACGAGCTGATTAGCCTGCTTCGCTGGGCATTTTTATCTATGTAGAAAATTAATTGATTTTATAAATGTTGTATTTTGTTATTTTAATATTTAATTAGTATACCTGTAATTGATAAAATATGCTAAAAATGGTTTTTTGCAACCAAAATGTGATTGAATATTGTTATCGCTAAATTTTTTTTGATAAAATTTGTTAGAAAATTTGCTAAGAAGGTGAAATGATTTATAAGAAATTTGTTGTCACGGATACTCTGGTTAAAAAAACAAAACAACAAAAGAAACCCGGTTAAAAAAGAACAACTGAGTTGGACAGTAAAAAATCAAAAATACATGTGAAAAAAAGGTCACCGTTTCTTAAAAGAAATAAACAAAGGGTCTACAATATAAATTTAAATTCAAAGCCAAAGTTTTTTTTTTATAAGATTTATTCATCATATTATTATATTAAATATTTTTAAGAATGCCGATATTAATATTTTTTTTCAAGAAATCGTAGATCATTTTTTTTTCTCTCTTTATATATTTTTAGGCGATAATATTAAATAAATATTAAACATATATACTTAGTCTCACATATTATATAGTGTGATCGAAATGGGAAGTGATTTTTATATTTTTAATTGTAGATAACCTAGGTAAATTTGTTAAAAAAAAACAATATGAGTTGCCTTTTTTCCCTAGTAATATTAGATCTGACACATTATAAATAAAAACATTGCAATATTTTTCAAAAAAGGAATATATATTTTTTGCGTGCTATAATTACTTATTTGCTGTCTAAACATAACAGTGTAGTCGAAACAGAAAGTGCCTCATATATTTTTTAATTTTATATAATGTAGGCAAATTTTTTTTTTGAGTTGTATTTTTTCCCAGGTAATATTAGATCTAAAATATTAAAAATTCAATTTTTTTTCCAGAAATACACTTGAACAAAAGAGCACAAAATTAAAATTTGAAGCCATTTTTTTTTTATTTGATAAGATTTATTCTTCATATTATTATATTAAATGTATTTAAGAATGTTGATATTAATTTTTTTCTTGCAAAAAATCGGAGGTCATTTTTTTTTTATCTCTTTATATATTTTTAGGCGATAATATGCAATAAATATTAAAACATATAATAATGACTTGTTTGCCGTTTAAAATGAACAGTGTAATCGAGACAAAAGTGACTTGTATTGTTTTTTAATTGTAGGAAACCTTTGTAAATTTATCTATTTTTTGTTCTTGAGTTGTCTTTTATCCCCAATAATATTAGATATAAAATGACTATTGCTATTATTGCAAAAAACAATTAAAATTATAAAATTTAACAAAAGAATAAGCAAGAAAAAATATTATTATTATTATTATTATTATTATTATTATTATTATTCTAATTAATGAAAGTGGCAGAAATAAATCAAAGAAAAAAAATCGATGGAAAATAAAATTATTAGGAAAAATGTAACAATTATTTGATAAGCATTAAAAATTTAAACAGGGATTTAAATCATAAATCAAAAGTTGAAGGGCTGAAATGAAAATCACATTTATTATCAATTTCAATCCAAGGACAAAATTGCAAAAATTCAAACCTGTGTACCGAATTGAATGACCAATTTGGACCCAATCCGGAAATAAAAAGTTGCAGGACCGAAGTGAAAGGTGCACATTTAATAATTTCAATCTGAAGGACCAAATTGTAGCAAATTAAAACTAATGTAACAGAAGTGAAAGGTGCAGGAAAGGAAATTGCAAGTTGAGGGACCGAAGTGCAAAAGGTAAAAACACGGGGGCCTCGCCTGCACTTTTACGTGCAGGGGAGGGAGAGAGACGTTGTCGCCGTCTTCAACCGGCCTCCGCCGCGTCCACGGACGCCGTGTTGCAAAACGCGCCGCACCGGGAGGACGACCAATCGGAGGCGCACCGGATTCGACGCCGGTAGCTCATTTCCGGCCACCGTATCATACCGCACGCGCCACTTGAAAGGGGCGTGAGGGTGGACACCGTCGGCCGCGTGAACCGCACGCGCCTAACAGATTTCGAAAAATATATAAATAATAATGGTCAGTTACCGTTATGTCCCTGCCCTTAAATAATTTATTTTGTCTTATTGGGGGATAGAACCGTCTTTAGCCATTTCAAAAATATTAAAAAAAAAAAGGGTTGCGGCGGACCGAACCGGTTCGGACCGGTCCGTACGCGTGCAATTACGTCCGCACCCCTGAGCCTAAACGTTATTTACCCCTCAGCCGAAAAGTTATTTTGTCCTATTACCAGGGCTAATCTCGCCAATACACTGTTCATATAAGAAAAAAAAAAGGGTGGACGAACTCGCGCGACGCACGGAGGACAAAAGTCTAGTCCACAGTGCAAATGGGTCACAATGTACAGTGCCGACCCCGAGCTCTTTTAGCTCTTTTGTTAATATATATATATAATTGAGATTTTAATTGATTTATCTTAAATAAAGCTAACAACGGGATTTAACGGTGGTTATAATGGTGACGGATGAAGGGACGAGTGAGAGAGAAATTGAAAGCATATTATAGGGATGAAATTAATAGAAAAAGAAGCAGAGGGTGCAGAGTATAACAAAATTAAAAGCATAGAGATATGGATATCATAGTTATTAATTCCGTTCCGTTCCGACTGGAATGGGAGGAACATACCATTCCGTTCAAAAAACCGGGACAAAACGACGTCGTTTTCATCTCGATTTTAATTCCGGTCCATTCCGGAAATTCTGGCCGAAACGCCTCGGAATCATTCCGAACATTCCGTTCCGGCCAAAAATATTCTTCTCAAAATTTTTAACTATTTTTATCAAATTAATATTTTAATTTTTTTTATTTATACATTAAATTCACTGAGTCTAAAAATAGACCCGGTGAACTGAGCCTAAGAATAGACCCGGTAGCATGCTATAAAGGGAATTCCTGATTTGTATTTATAGAAATGCTTTGGCTGAAATATATATATATATATATATATATATATATATATATATATATATAAAATAAAAAATATATATATAATAAAAAATATATATATATATATATATAAAATAAAAAATATATATATAATAAAAATATATATATATATATATATATATATATATATATATATATATATATATATATATATATATTATAAAAAAAATAATGCGTCAACTTTGATTTTATAAAAAATAAAAATTATATTTTGTTTTTTAATTTTTTTCATATATATATAATTAATTATATATCAACAGTACGACACCGAAACGCTCCGAAACCGGAACGTTCTGTTCAAATCAAAAAACCGGAACGGCGACTGGAACGGTATTGACAACTTTGATGGATATAACCAAAATGTAATCAGACCCGCTCACTCAGCTTTGTTTGCCAAGTAATGCGTGGGGTGCACGCGCCCTCCCATCGTGGAATTCTTCTCCTATTAAAAATTCCCAAAGCAAGGAAGCTACATCTTTAGCAGTCGCCTCCCAGATTTTCTTCACAACATCATCGCCCTGGCGAGTCTGGTTGCTCCTCTCAAAATCATCAAGAAATAGGTCGATCTACTCTAACATCGCGAAGGAAGGTATATTACACACCTCTCTGCTCGTGTCTTATAGATCTGTCAGTTTTTATTCTATCTTGTTTCTTTATCTGCGGTTTGTTTATGTGCCCTGAAAGGATGAGTAGATCTTGTGAACATAAACAACATCTGGGTGGGTTTTAGATTTTTAATACAATGCTTTGATTTTACTGTGGTGTCTGGGCTCGCTTCGCTCTTTGATATGTTTTTCTTTCTTTCTGTTCCACTTCGATACTTATATCTGTTCGTTTGATAGGAAACTTGATTTGCTGAAATGGCTGGTAAAAATAACAATTCACCACCTGGGTCTTCGAAAGAGAACCCTGATCATGATTCTGAGACAAACCCAGTTTCCAAAGAAGATAGTTCACTCGTAACTATAGCCCGTAGGTTTCAGGACTCGATGTCTTTAGGCAAGACACACAAGTTTTGGGAAAGCCAACCTGTTGGTCAATTCAAAGACATTGGTGACTCAAGTTTGCCTGAAGGTCCCATCGAGTCTCCAACCCTACTTTCTGAAGTTAAACAAGAACCTTACAATCTCCCTAGTCAGTATGAATGGACCACCTGTGACATGGAATCTGATGTGACTTGCGACGAGGTTTACAATCTCTTGAAGAGCAACTATGTTGAGGACGATGAAAACATGTTCAGGTTTAATTACTCGCAGGAGTTTCTTTCATGGGCTTTGCGCCCCCCTGGCTATTATCGAAGCTGGCACATTGGAGTTCGTGCCAAAGCTTCGAAGAAGCTTGTTGCTTTTATAACAGGTGTTCCTGCAAGGATTCGGGTGCGTGATGAGGTTGTGAAAATGGCTGAGATTAATTTCTTATGTGTTCATAAGAAGCTTCGGTCCAAGAGACTTGCTCCTGTTATGATTAAGGAGGTTACAAGGAGGGTTCATTTAGAGAATATTTGGCAAGCTGCTTACACTGCTGGAGTGGTTCTTCCAACACCAATAACAACCTGTCAGTATTGGCACAGGTCCTTGAACCCCAAGAAGCTTATTGATGTTGGCTTTTCAAGGCTTGGTGCAAGGATGACAATGAGCCGGACCATAAAACTTTACAAGCTACCAGATTCCCCTGCCACCCCTGGATTTAGAAAAATGGAACTTCGTGATGTACCTGCCGTTACGAGGTTGCTAAGAAATTACTTGAGCCAGTTTGTTGTTGCTCCGGATTTTGATGAAAATGATGTGGAGCACTGGCTTCTTCCAACCGAGAACGTGATTGATAGCTACTTGGTTGAGAGCCCAGAGACTCATGAGATCACTGACTTCTGCAGCTTCTATACTCTTCCATCCTCTATTCTTGGCAACCAGAACCACTCAGCATTGAAAGCTGCTTATTCATATTACAATGTTAGCACGAAGACTCCATTGCTTCAGTTAATGAATGATGCACTGATTGTTGCCAAGCAGAAGGATTTTGACGTTTTTAATGCTTTGGATGTCATGCACAATGAGTCTTTCCTGAAAGAACTGAAATTTGGACCAGGTGATGGGCAACTACACTACTATCTTTACAATTACCGCATAAAGCATACATTGAGACCCTCGGAACTAGGGCTTGTACTCTTATAAATTGAAATGTCTGAAAGTTGGTTCTGTTGTTTCTTTGACTGACTGGGTATGTGGATGCAAACATTTTTTGTTTTTTCTCATCATCAGGATCGATTATGCAACAATGTATTTGAGAAAACAGGTTTTGTGGTTTTATAAGCCTTAGGTATTGAGGCAATTGCAATGTCATTCGCTGTTTAAATTGATCTCTGGAAGCCAACTTCTTCTTTTTTTTACCTGCTTGCCACAATTTTAGTTTGCATATTGGCTTGTGTCACCCTATTGTTTCAATTTTGAAGTCTTTTAAATTTGCGATTGCTATATTTGATCTTCTTCAACATTAACTCATCTTGCTTTGTTGAGTTGCATTCCAATTCTGTATCTCCCACCTCCCACCTCCCACTCAACAATGGCAGATCCAAGTCTGAAGATTGCCGGGGAGGAAATGTTGTTCAACATTAAAATGAATTAGTAACTTGAGAAGATAATTCTACCTGGACATCCCCAACTTTTTTGCTACGGCCTGGGGCTTGGAGGCGGTATACTTGGTTTTTGATAAATGAGAGGTGGTATAAATGCCTCTCTAATTGCTAACGCATTTTAGGATGCCCATTGATAACATCTCAATATGGTTAAAAGTCCTGAATTGCTGAGCTATTAGTTTCTCCCCCCCCCCCCCCTCTCCGAGACAGTAGCTTCCATGGTTGTGTTCTTAGAAACAGAGTTCTTACAAATTATGATGGCCTGTCCATCCAAATTTCAGAGACTTTATTTAGTTATTCACCCGGCGACTCGTGCTGTTAAAACCAGCGAGACTAAAGAGTCGTTAGCCAGTGATGTAAACTAAAACTATGTTGTAATTATCATTCATTTACAAATAAAACTAATAGTCATAGGTGTTTTACTGTGTTTTGTATACATTGCGCAACCCTGATAGAAAAATAAATGAATGAATGCAGATGCAGGTAGTATTGTATTTTCATATATTTATTACACTGTAATTACTTATATACTCTAGAAAACAAACACATTTAATTTTTGGATTTTAACATATTTATTGTGTAACCCTTATGGTCAACTTTTTCCTGTCTAAGGTGGGCGTGTTAGGTTTTTTAACCTCAATTTTTTTGGAATTATTCTGCGGGGTCGAGGGTATTCTGGTATTTTACAGCTAGCACATGCTCGGGGAGGCGTCCACGCTCTTTGAACAATGTTTACTCAGTGCCTGTTTGTAGCCTTCCGCGGTGACTATTGAATCATTGTGCCACCTTTGCATGATAGGCAGACGCATGTTAGTTTCCATGGCGCGGAGGAGCTCCGACGATAATTTTTTTCCTTCCTCTTTTTTTATTCCACCTTGATACTTATTTTTTATTTATTTATTTGCTTTTAATCTTTTATCTCATTGGATTTTATTTCTCAATTTAATCTCTAATCATTTGATCTTAGTTCTCTCTCTTTTTTTTTTTTTTTTTTTAATTTGATCCTCATTCTCATTATTGAAATTTCTTTTATTATTTTTTTTTTACAATCTCATCCCTTATTATTTAATTTCATTAATTTTCATGTTATATTTAGTGCTTATTTTTTTATCATGCTTTTAACACTTTTCCCGAAAGTTGACCCCTATCTAAATTACGAGTTGGGTCGAATAATTGGAGTTACCATGGTCAATAAGATTTTTTATTGTATAAAAAGTAAAAATAACATCATATATATATATATATATATATATATATATATATATATCAACGAGTGCTAACATTATTTTCTTCTAGTTAATCGCTTGATTTTTTATTCAGATAAAAAGAAAAATAGTATTATTTTTGTTTAAGAAAATAATAGAGAAAATATTCAATTATAATCCTCTATTTTATATTGATCTTTCTCTGGTTTGGATTCTTTTTTTAGATTCTTTTCAATTTCATCCCTTTATATTTAATTTTGTTTTGTTTTTATATTAAATATGGTACTCAATTCTCTTAATTGTTGCTCTCTCTTCTTTTATTTTTTTAATCATTTTCTTGGTTTTCTTTTCTTTTCATTTTTCCTCTTAGCAATTTTATTTCTTTTTTTTTTTTCAGATTTATTTCTTTTTTTGAATTGCTCCCTTTTTTTTAAGCATTTTCTTAATTTTTCTTATTAAATTTTATTTTAATTTGTCCCTCGGTATTTTATTTTATTTTTATTAAATTTTGGTCTTCATTCTTTAACTTGCTCTTTTTTATCCTTTTTTTCTTTTCTTTTCTATCTATCTTTTTGATTAAGTCTCTCATTAGTTTTTATACTAGATTTGATTCATATTATTTTTATTCTATTTGTTTTCTTTTTAATTTTTTGATGGTTAAGAATTTATGTTCAAGATTGTTTTTTGATCTTCTTGGTCTCATAACTACGGTATATGGTTTCAAAGATTGCTTGATTTTTTTTTTAAATTTCATCATTTGATATTAGACTATTGGGTCTTGAACTTTCTATTTTGTTTTCCTTTTTCTTTCTTTAGGTTATCCTTGACCACTAGTTAATCAAATTAACTGAGGTTCACTAAGGTTATCACCATTTAAATATTTTTTATGTTAAATTTTTTTTGATTTACCTGTAACATGGCAATGTCCACTCGGGTTATTATCATGGATAGAAACAATGTTTTTTTTTTTTTTTACTTTGTTCTCTTAACTTTTTTTTTTATTGTGTCTTTTGATTGCAAAATTAACATTTGATTGCTTAAAATTAATTGGCTAGGGACAAAGTTAAAAGACAAAAGGACCAACTTAGAAAAGGCACTAAAAGTAGATGGTGTGTTTAAGGATGATGTTAAAAATACACTTTAGTCCCCTAATCTATAAAATTAGACCTTCACTTCCTTGTGTTTTTCTAAATTCAATTTTGTTATACAATTTCATTTCTATTATTTTGAAGTCCTTGGATTTGAAAAGAGAGAAAAACTTTCACCGAATACAATATTTGGTTCATATTGGTGTCCACGGGTTTCATTTGATAAATAAATTGAATAATTGTTGATTTAAACCTCAATTTCATGTGATGCATTGTTTGCTTCAGTAGGCAAGATGGTGCCTAGTTGTTTTTAGGGTATGTTTGACATTGCTTTTGCTTTTGCGATTGAGGTTGAAAAAAAACAGTTTTAAAAAAAGCACTTTTACTGTGGTTCAAAATAAGCAGTGAAGTGTTTGGTTAAAACTGTGGTTGAGTTGGAGGTTGAAAAAAAAGTAGTTTTGGGTGTTTGGTTACCAAGCTTTTCATATTGCTTTTAACTTGTGAAATTACTTTAAAGGGTATATATTTATATGTATATAATTTTTTTAAATATTGTAAATTTAATAATTATAATAATATAATGTAATTAATAATTCATGAAAAAACAAATATTATTTTTTATTCTCCCATCAAACTACTTGCAATTTCATCACGAACAGATATTTCCCTTCAATTAGGACTGATCTGTATCTACACATTTTTTTTTATTTTTTTTAAATATATATTTAAAAAAATGGATGGGCTGAGGGCAACCAAACCAAATTGGGCCTAAGCCCAACTTTGCTGGACTTGGGCTGGGCCAAGTGCAGCCCAGCCCTAGTCCAGCTTCATTAACATATAAAAGAAGTAAAACGGTGCGCTGCACTGTGCGTCTTCTTCGCGTGACAGTGCAGCGCACCTGTGCACGTGAATTATTTCACGTGCACAGTGGCTTTCGACCGACCACGACGAGAGCTTCAACGAAGGATACCTACGGGTAGAGGAGGCCGAGGTGGTTCTTCCTATGGTGGTGGCGTCTGAAATGGTGGCCTGTGGTGGCCGGAGGCAGCGTTGGAAGGTTGCGGTACTGTTCACCGACCACCACAAGAGCTTTAACGGAGGATACCTACGGGTAGAGGAGGCCGAGGTGGTTCTTCCTGTGGTGGTTTCATCGTAAATGGTGGCCTGTGGTGGCCGGAGTCAGCGTTGGAAGCTCTCGGCTTCCATGGCTGTTCTGTTGTGAGAGAGAGAGAGAGCGAGAGAGAGAGAGAGCCATGCACAGTTTCTGCTTTTTATATTACGATGATCAGATTCCAATTTTTCCTTCATTTTTCTTCATCAAACATGGCGAGGAGGCTTCATTTTTCTTCTCTTCATCATGCGGGGTAGACATGCAAAATATAAATTAAACACAATTTTGCAAGAAAAACCGTTTCAATCTCGCACTTGCGATGCAAGAAAAACACCTAATTCATGCTTTTTTGGAACGGCGATTTGGGTGGAAAAATAGTGTGGGTCTCACACCTTGTATTTGTGTTTGGTACAAACCAAACACCAAAATTGTGGTGCGATCTGGCAATCGCAGATCGCACCACAATGCCAAACATGTACTTAATCTGAGAAGTGGATGGCAATTGACATGTCATTTGCCTTTAAAATATTTTAATATATATGTATTTTTTTATAAGCCTAGGCACGGTAGCTCATTAGGCCCAAGCACCTGCGCTTTTTGTGAGCCTTTTTTTGTTTCCAAGTTCTTTTAGTCTTTACTAGTCAACTGCCCGCACTACGTTGCGGGTGTAGTGCGGGCGAAAAAAATAATTTTTACAGTTGTTAAGATTAAAATATAATATTTTAATAAATAAAATTTGGTATACTAAAAGATATCAATATTGTCTATTATAATAACAATAATATCGAAGTCTCAACTTCTAAAATTATCATTATTATTATTGTCAAAAAATTATCATTATTATTATTGCCAAAAAAATCCGAAAAACCTCAACAGAAGATCAAGCAATTTTTTTTTTATCATTGCTATCACTGTTAAAACAATAAAAATTATCAAATTATTCTGAGAGAAAAATACCTAAACACATTAACAAAGGAGCAAGGAAAAAAAGAATTATTATTATTATTATTATTATTATTATTATTATTATTATTATTATTATTATGGAAAATAAAACACAAATATCAATTTATCAAGGGATTAAAATCAAAAATTAAAACTATAAGGGTCAAAATGAAAATTCAATATATTATCAATTTCAATAAAAGGATCCAATTGAATAAATCAAAACTTCTGTACTGTATTTATTGAATAATTTAAACCCAATCCGAAAATTAAAAGAAGGAGGACCGAAGTGCAACATTGACATTCAATCAATTCGAATTGGAGGACCCAATCGAACTAAATCAAAACCTATCGAACCACAATCGAACCAAAATCAGGACAAAACACAAAATCGAAAGTCAAGGGACCGAAATGAAAAGTATCACAAAATGGGGGACTCTCATACACTTTTACGTGCAGGAGAGAGAGAGAAACGTGGCCGGCGCTTTAACCGGAATCCGGCGCGTCTACGGATATTTTTAGGGTACACGCGCCACCGCGGGAGGAAGACCACGCGGAGACGCATCGAGATACACAACGGAATCCCGTGTCCTGCCACCGGAGGACACCGCACGCGCCACCTAAACAGGGCGTGGGGTGTGCAAAAGGCTGGCGCGTGCGGCACATGCACTGACAAACCGACAACACTAAAAAACAAAAACAAAGGTCAAGTACCGTACTACCCCTGGACCGAAATAAATGTTTTTGTCTTATTAGGGGCTAGAAGAGTAATTAGCCATTTTTTAAATATATTTTAAAAAAAAAGTGCGGCGGATCGGTCCGGTCCGGTCCGTACGCGTGCAATGACAGGAATGACCCTCATCCCCAGCCCTTTTTACCGCTAGACCGAGCCCTATTTTGTCTCATTGCCAGGGCTAAAATCGTCCAAGCACTGTTAAAAATCGAAAAAAAAAAACAGGCGGACAAACTCGCGCGACGCAGGGCCAAAATTGTTCGAGTCCACAGTGAATTGTCTCTGGTGCTACAGTAAAAGACCTAGCTCTTTTAGATGATTTTATAATAATTTGGATTAAAAAAAAATCTCATCTTTCATCATTATGATATTGTCTTCAAAATGAATTTCTTGATACCTTTTCCTTCGGCAAATGTTTTAGTTGTGATCATATTTTCTTTTTAAATTTGGTCATTTTCTATCATTGCTTCTTTTTTGTATGATTTAATTAGTAAACCATCAAATTGGACATATTTATTGGACACCTTTTCTTCTTCTTTAGAGCACGATTCTTTGAAACACGATAGGGACCATGAGCGTCATGTTTTCACGTTAAGAGTATTTTTGGCCCGGCCAGCAGCTTAGGCCACCTATATATAGTATTTTTCTAAACAATGTCATTGTTAACAAATTATAGAACATCTAACTGGAGCTGAAAGGCCATAATCAAAGCTCAGGCTTTCTTCCCATGCAAATTCTAATAGATCTCGAGACAAATTTTCTAGGAAATCAAAATAATTTTTGGTTTAAGAATTCGGGGGGGGGGGGGGGGGGGGGGGTTCCATTCCGCTGTGAAATGACATCTTTGTTAGATCAAAGAACAAGAGCTCTAAGGACATCCAAATTAAATGTTTTCTTCTACGATATCTATCACGAAAATCTTATCTGAAAATTACATTATAATAGCTACCCGCAAAACCAGCCCAATAATTTAGCTTAATCATGCCTGAAAAAAAATGAGGGAAGAAAACAGGCACTATTTACATGCATTCTAGTTGTTGGACCCATCATTTTAGAAGATTTGAGCTCGAATCTCACCCCATGATCACAATCTCACCTCGTAAGCCTGTCAAATCAAAGATAAAGAGCATGAATTAATAGAAAGTGGAAAAGCAGTGAGAAAAGAAGCAAGGATGCATTACATTTCTCAAGTATCTCGTTGGCCAACTGCAGTAGTGAATCAGCGTCTTCAGCCATCTTTGAAACCCTCTCGGACTCCTTAACTGCTTCAGTTGCAACAAATGATTTGTTTTCTGCTTCTGCAACACTATATGCGGCGTCATTTGCTGCTCCTTCGACAGTATCACCAGCTTCCGGTACAGGCTTAGGGCGCACCTCTTTCTTGGGAGTTGGTGTTTTTGTCCCAAACGAAGAGACTTTCTTTATCTTGTAGCTATTTTGGACCTGTACTTAATTCATTAAAACTTCAAACCATTCAGTATGTTCTCACAATGTCTATTCAATATAACTTTTGCACAATTTATTCTCATAGGACAAGCTAAAAAAAAAACAAGAGATTGGGCTTTATCGTTTCTTCTCTCATTGTCAGTCTATCGGACATTGAAGGACAAAGGAAAGAAACACAAGAGATAGGACTTTCTTTATAGCCATCACTAGTGGCAAGTTTACTATCATATGATTCCAAGGAAATTACAAATAACTAATGGACTTTTACAAACCCAAGGGACGTGGCAGTGATGGTCTTTGAGAAATACATTAACTTGCTGCAACATGCTCTTCAATCACAATTCCCATCCAACGAATAAGGCATGAACAAAGAGCCGAGGAGCGCAACAAAATGCAAACGCAAATTAAAAAAAAAGGGAACAATTTGATTCTAAATTATAAATTTATGAGAAAAATTATTTAGTAGTGTAACAAGGTGTGCATCGGTATTAGGGATATCACCATCAGTAAAGAAGTTCCACTGGAAAGATCAAGATCACTCACCTTTTCAAGTTTTTCCTGAGCTACGAGCCTCCTCAACTTTGAACTTAATTGCCTCCTAAAATTTTGCGGTAACTCTTGTCTTTTCTGCATGAATTATCAAGGGGGGAAAACCCCCGTCATATTTCTTAAAATTCATAGAGCTGGAAAAATCAACAATGACAAATAAGAATTAATAAGAAGCAAATTATAATTTTATGTTTTCATAATCATTCACTAATTTCATCCAGATGACAGCAAAAGTTTTGTTGGGATCTATTATGAGGTTTCTTTTCTTTCCCCTTCCCTTTTCAGGATGACAACCACTTAGGCATGGCCAGGGGTGTGGGATATGGATGAAGTGACTTGCTCCTGATACTCTTTACAAATCAGAGGAATATCACCTAAGACAGAACATTTTTTTGTCATCTGCTCTCCATGCACAATATGTTAGGTGAGACAGATTTCAAGGGTGTTGGTTTTCTCCCATTGCAGCTATAGGGTTTAACATGCGACATACTTAGCAAGTCCAGCTCTAGCCCAAATCTCGAAAAGAAGAAGAGAACAAATATAAACAGCGCATATATATTCAACATCATGTCCACCGACATAATTGCCAGAGAAAATAAAATCACGAAGATCATTGTTCCATGTCGCAAATAAATACCTATCTCGATGGCAAATCTATGATTATCAAATACAAAAGGAAAACGCATTTTAATGATATGAAATTCGTTTAAACCTCAATGTAGCTGATTATTGAGCTAGTATCTGCTCCATTTGGCTCATTATAGGCTGAAATTGCTTCAAAAATCATGGCATTGTACCTGCCAAATTAAATGAATCAATCAGATATCACTGCATTGCATTGCAGGGTTCTCTTAAACCGCATGCACGCCACCATTCTATGTTACTTTAAACAAAGCAACAACAATACTTGACTTACGATTCATACGAACTATGGCACGACATCACCCTAATTGCCACCAACATACAAGAATTCACAAAACCATTTTGTTCCATTTTTTATTTTTTTTAAAAGGGAATAGAAAGAGCATACTTAGGAGCAGTTTTCGAATCCGCTGCGGCTTCCGAATAATCATCGATAGCAACATCAGCAGCAGCGGCAGCAGAAGTTTGAGGGTTGGGAAGTGGAGCAGCAGCGGCAGCATCAGAATTGGATTTCACTTTTGTCGTCCGAGACTTGTCCTTAACGCTTTGGCTACCGGCACTAACAGTCATATTCCTCCATTTATCCTATTAATGTCATAATATCACACAACACGTAGAAGAAGAGGAAGAGGAGGAAGAGGAGGAAGAAGAAGAAGAAGAAACCTTGAGATCGATATTAGAGCGGGAGCAAAGATGAGGATTGAACTCAGGGTCTCTCTGTATGTTTTTCCATTTCCCAGTTCCGTGTTTGGCTACTCCTGCTCTCAACGCTTCTTCTTCCTCTGATGTCCACTTCTGCTTTGGATTCCCCATCTCTCTCTCTCTCCTTTCCTTCGAGATTTCTGTTTTCTAGGGTTTCTTTATGCTTTCATCTTCTATCTTCTTCTTCTTCTTCTTGATCTCAAGCTATTAGGCTAGCCTGGCAACGCTACCGTTGATTTGTCAGCCCTAATTTGCAATCGAGAACGAAAATTCTGATACGGTGTCGTCCTTTCCTTATTTGACCTATCTTGAAAAAACATGAAACATATTTCCCAAAAATATACATTACATGGACGTACTTTTTTATTCATATTTCCATACAAATTGATAATTTTTTTTTTATAAAGAGCTTAATTTTGTCCATTTAAGTGTTCTTACAGAAACTCTTAGTTGAAAATTCAAACATGTTTAAGAGTGAAATTGCTATAAAAATAGATTTGAGGTATAATTGATATTACCCATAGTTTAGGATATATATATATATATATAACTAAAAAATAACAAAAAATAATTTTTATATTAAAATTAAATTGATAAAATATTTAGATATTAAACAATTATAATTTTTAAAATATGAGAACTAAATTAAAAAATTATATGAACTTCAAAACTATTATATCTGACAACAAAACTATTATAATTTAAACTTTAAAACTATTATCCGTTTACAATACTTCTTTTAAATCTCAGACAACAAATTTAATTCAATTACTTTTTAAATGACCGAAAAAAAGATTGCAATCGCATGAAAAAAATCAAATTGAAAGAATAAAGTTTTTTGTAAGCAATATATTTGCCCACTCTCGCGTTTGAAAGTTTTACATAATAAAGGAAAAGTAAATGACGTCGTGGACACTTAGGACCCGTTCGAGAAAGGAGCAGGCATGTTGAAATACTTTACCAATCTAATCGTCCACGTGGCCGTCTTAAGGATGAGAGTTGAAGAGCAGAGACCAGAGAGCAGAGAAACCAAACCAGCCTTCTCTTCCCTTCCCTATCTTCACGGAAGATAATTCAAAAGAAAAGAAAGATTGACCGTCACTTAGTATCTCATTTGTTTGTGTTTTCCGAGATTCAACAAAGACCGTGAGAAGATAAATAAATAATAAAAAAAAACAAGAATCTCCAGTACCGTCACTCCCGTTGCAGTCCTCGCTTATTTACTTTTAACTACCCAAACAACAGCAATGGCGTGATTGTTTTTGCTCATAAACAGCAGAAGAAAGCCAGAACAAGGTTGCGACATTAAGAAATGGAATGCGCAGGAGCTCGTAACTTCGGAGCAATGGCGGCAGTGCTGTTCACAGGTCCACGTCCTGTGTGGAGGTCTAAAACAGGAGTAGCAGCACAGCCACACGGTAGCAGGCGCAGCGGCAGCAGCGCAAAACAGAGTGTTTTTAACAGCAATAAACGATACCGTTTATATCAAGTTAGATCAGGAGGAGGTAGTAATAGTAGTCGAGGGATGAATGATAGTTGTAGCAGTGTTGCTGTCAAAGAAGGTAAGTTTGCTGATGAAGAAGATTTTATTAAAGCCGGTGGTTCGGAGCTTGTTTTTGTACAAATGCAGCAAAGAAAGGTCATGAATCAACAGTCCAAACTCGCCGACAAGGTATTTTTTTTATTAATTATTTAATTTATCTTTTCATGTTTGCATATTAACTTTGTTATTAAATATGCGGTTTCAGTTACGGCCGATAACAACAAGCGGAGAAGGTGGAGGAGTACTGGATTTGGTGGTGGTTGGTTGTGGTCCAGCAGGATTAGCTTTAGCTGCAGAATCAGCTAAGTTGGGGTTAAATGTTGGACTTATTGGCCCTGATCTTCCTTTTACTAATAATTATGGTGTTTGGGAGGATGAATTTAAAGGTATTAATATTTAATATTTTTTCTTTATTACAATTGTCGTATGTGTTTGACCCCTGTCTTCATCTTTTTTTCTTTCAATTTCGTTTGTTACTTGCCTAAGCTTGAGTGAATAATCTAATATATTCTCAGATCTTGGACTTGATGGGTGTATTGAGCATGTTTGGCGGGATACCATTGTATATCTTGACAGCAACGATCCCATTCTGATTGGTCGCGCCTATGGACGAGTTAGTCGATATCTGCTCCATGAAGAGTTGTTGAGGAGGTAAGGCTAGCTACAAAGAGCGCGTGTTTGTGTTTTCAATAATTGCTTTTATCATAATTTTCATCTTAATCATGCCATTGGATGTTGAATTGGAGTTCTTTAGAGGTGTATAATCTATATTAATTTCCTCTAGGTGTGTCGAGTCAGGTGTTTCATATCTGAGTTCAAAAGTGGAAAGAATTACTGAAGCAACTGATGGTCATAGTCTTGTAGCTTGTGAACATGGCATTGTAGTTCCATGCAGGTAAATTTTGATTTCCTCAATTTTTTTTAGTCCTTGCTTAGTAAACGTGAGTTTTATCTTAATTATCACTTTTAAACCCAAATCTGATTTTTGACATGTTATTATAGGCTTGCTTCTGTTGCATCTGGAGCTGCTTCGGGAAAACTCTTGCAGTATGAGGTGGGAGGTCCAAGGGTTTCTGTACAAACAGCTTATGGTGTGGAAGTTGAGGTATGAGTGAGATACCATTTTAGAAGTCATGTAAAGTTCAAAGATCATTTGTGTATAACTTTGGTTATCTATTAATAATAGGAGCTGGTTTATTAGCCCTTTATCTCCTGTAACTATCAATAATAAGGATTGCGTGTGTAAACCCTTTTCTTTTCTGAATACATATTGTTGATGGTAAGCAACTTCGAAATAGGAAGCCATCACAATGGCTTTCAATTATCTCTCTGGTTTGCATCCTAGGCTGATCTGAATTTTAAATATTGCTCTATAATTCACTTCTAAGAAACTGGTGAAGGATTTTGTATTGGTTAGAGCTGCAATTCCTTTTGACAATATCACTTTGTTTCTCAATTGCAGGTGGAAAACAATCCATATGATCCTAGCCTAATGGTTTTCATGGATTACAGAGACTACATTAAACAAAAAGTTCAATGTTTAGAAGCTGATTATCCAACATTTCTTTATGCAATGCCCATGTCATCAACAAGAGTTTTCTTTGAGGTTTGTTCAATACGAATTGTTTTGGGTACTGTCAATTTTATTTATAGCACCAATGTGCAAAGTTTTAAGAGATAGTAAACTGCAGGAAACTTGTTTGGCCTCAAAAGACGCGATGCCTTTCGATCTGTTAAAGAGAAAACTCTTGTCAAGGTTAGAGACAATGGGAATCCGAATCTTGAAAACCTATGAAGAGGTAATCTTCACATCCAATTCTATGATGCATTCTAGTGGTAGTTTCGCTATCTTTACTTTCAACTTACTTCCAAGACAGGTCTTTGTTTGCATACCATGTAAAAACCAATTATGTTTTCAAAACTGAAAGGTGGTTGTCCATGCCATCTGATGTGCTTTTTGATGGTTATACTGTCCCGATATCAATCAGTGGTTATCTGGTTTGATTCCTCCAAATTTGGATTTTTGAGGTATTATAGTTCCTTGGGTGCTCATCGCGCATAATTAATTGTTGGTATTGCCATAACTAGATGATACACACTCTTGTCATGCATAATGCTGAAGCCCTCATGAGCACAGTGCTATTAGTGTGTTTTTCTGGCTATTTATGCATGCACTAGAAAGCATTTGTGTTCTAGGGGACATAGCTATTTAACATAAATAGTGGAATTATATTGACAACATTTGGGGTAAGTGAATAGTTTTTTGATCTGTTAAGCAGGAATGGTCTTATATTCCAGTTGGTGGTTCCTTGCCAAATACTGAGCAAAAAAATCTTGCATTTGGTGCTGCTGCTAGCATGGTGCATCCAGCCACAGGTAAGAACAGTAGGGATAATCTATGTTTTCTGAAGTATATGAAACTTGAAGGCACCTATACATTTCTTGCTTCATCAAACAGGCTATTCAGTGGTGAGATCATTGTCCGAGGCTCCAAATTATGCTTCCGTAATAGCAAATATATTGAATCAGGATCATTCTAAGGGAAAGCTTATTCCTGAAAGACATAATGCAAACATATCAATGCAAGGTAATATCATAATTTCAGCAATCAAAATGGGACATCACAGATCTCACTAATTACTCACATCTAATTCTTACAGAGTTTGTCAATCTATTTTCGTCAATAACACAGCACTTCCAGCACAGTGCAATAAGTTTCTTCATTTGACAACTTTTCTTGGGGAGAATCTTCTCTATACCATGGATTTTAGCTTCCTGTTATGACTCATCTTGGAACGAAATCTCTAGTCCAGTTTTTGAAAATATTAGTAAAGACAAGTTAATTGATGCTCATTAATTTATGGTTGAAGATTAATTTATGCTGAATGCTTTTCTTTTTTCTCAGCTTGGAATACTCTTTGGCCACTAGAGAGAAAACGTCAAAGGGCATTCTTTCTCTTTGGACTGGCACTAATATTGCAGCTGGATATTGAAGGCATCAGAACATTTTTCCATACCTTCTTCCGCTTACCCAAGTGGTATGATGACTATCTTTTACGTCTACTCCCATCATTTTCCTATATATACTAATTATTGATATTCTTTTAATATCCGCTTACCCATTGGTAGTTAGAACTCATTTTCATATGAGCTAGATACAAGTCGATCTAGGATGAAATGGTGATACTTGTTCTCGAAAATGAACACAAAATTGAACCATGCGTGCCTTGAGTTTAGTAAAGAATCTAGGCAAAATAATGGTTCGGCATCATGTAATGCAAGTGGAAGCAGTGACTGGAGGTGATGATTTCTGGTGTTTCTTGTTTTATAGAACAATTAACACGCAGGAGAGTTGTGTTAGTGAGTGGCTTTGGTAACAGTGGTGGCTGCACTACTAGCCATCTTAAAAGAAGTCGTGCTTGAGATGGAATCCAAATTATTTTAGTCTCGTGATTGTGTTTTCTGAGAATTTTGATGAGGAAGTTTTCCTTAAGAACATTTAAATGAAAGAAAAGAGGTCGAGGATGTGAAGAAATAGAAAAGAAAAGATTTTTTGCAATTACAGAAACCGCACACTTCATTATTTGACTCACGTCTTTCACATATCTTATTTATACAATTTGTTTATTGCTAACCTTCTCGTAACTAAATCTTAACTAACTTCTACTAACTAACTAATTGATACAACTGTTATTTCCAACATGCTCAATTATCAGATAAAACATGCAAAACGTAATAACCAGTGCTGTTGTTGCTATTCTATCTCAAACTGTCAAGCTTCTTTCTTCCATCTCATGACATTTAATTACCCTTCCCTTTAAGATTCTTGTTCACAAGAATCTGTGTTAAAATTGGGGAAATGCTGGCTCAATTCTTCTAGGATTTCCTAGGTGACACCTTCCTCCTTCCTCTAACATATTAGACCACCAGATTAACCCTATTACTGCTGCCTTGTTTTTTTTTTTTTTTTTTTAGTTACTATCTAGTATGGCCACTGAATGAATCCTCACCATTCTTTGATCATCCTCTACTGGCAAATTCGTTGCAATGACTGCATTTGCACTTAGTTTCTAAGCAACAAGACATGGAAAATAAGATGAATTGCAACCCCAATCAGCATCTGCAACCTGTACGCAACTATTCTCAATTTCTGTAGAAACCTATAGAGCCAAAAAATCGTGAGTTTAAATTGAAGTGCTTTCTCAATGCTATGCTTGATTGTTTATATATGGTTCAAGCTTCAAATACACATAATCCCCAACTGCAAATTCCCTCTTAGTTCTGTGTTTGTTAGCCTTCCGTTTCATCCTATTCTTAGTCATATCCAGTTTCTTTTGTAATCATTGATCAATAGCAACTGTTTTTGCTATCATTGAGACCACTGTAGATACTGAACTTACTTCTTGAGTAGATAACTCTCTATAAGAAGGTGCATACCCAAATAGAGCCTGGAAAGGAGTTATTTTTTTGGCTGAATGAAAAGTAGTGTTATACCACCACTAAACCAAAGACAACCGCCTTAGCTATCTCTTAGGATAATGCTTTGTCATGCATCTTAAATAAACTTCTAAGCACTGATTCATCCTCTTAGTCTGCCCATCTGACTGTGGATGGTAGGCAGATTTCATGTATAACTTCACTCCCAGTTTCTTGAACAATTCTTTTTAGTAAAAGCTAGTGAAGGTCTTGTCCATATCAGTCAATATTGTAGCTGGTAGTCCATGGAGTTTATAGAGATGTTCCATGAATAACTGAGCTACATCTTGGGTTGTAAGAGGATGAGACATGGCAATGAAATGTGCAAATTTAGTGAATCTATCCACCATCACCATGATTGTATCATTTTCTTCTAACTTGGGAAGTCTTTCTATGAAATTCATTTTAATATCTTTCCATGCCCCACCTGGAGTTGCTAAAGGTTGTAAGAGTCATTGATAGGCAACTCTCTATAATTTGGCTTGTTTACACACATCACACTCATTGACAACCCTCTCTACCATTTTTTTCATAGAAGGAAAATAAAACAAAGTCTTCACTCTTGTGTAAGAATTCTGTAGGCCTTCATGACTAATATTTAAATCATGAGTTGTAGATGTTAAACTTTCCCTCAAACTACCTCGTGATCCAATTACAATCCTCCCATTTGAATATGAGACTTCCTTCTGTAAACTGATAATGTGGCCAACTATTCATATTAATCATCTTCTCAGTAATGACTCTTTGTTGAATAGAATCATTCTCACAAGATGCCTTTACTTCTTCATGCCAAGCCAACACAATTACAGTGATTGTTTCCAACAAATGATCCTTCTCCTTCAAAGCTTCTGGACAAAGCATCATCTGCTACATTTTCCTTCACTTTTCTGTAATTGTTTTGATATTTAAGCCCTATTAACTTGTTAACCCTTTCTTCTGTATTGGCGTATGGATCTTCTGTTCATGCAGGAACTTCAGGCTTTCATGATTTGTTTTTATGATGAATTGCTCTAAGTAGTGCCTCCACCTTTCAATTGCCATCAAAATAGCCATGTATTTAGGCCTGCCTTCTTGGCTTAACACTACTCCCAATCCGCTAGAATAAACATCAGTTTCCAATACAAAGACCTTATCAAAATTAGGCAGTGCCAACAGTGGTGTTGTGCTCAGAGCTACTTCAAGTTGTTCAAATGCATGTTGAGCCTTATCATTCCATACAAAATTGTTTGTTTTTAGTAAGTCAATAAGTGGTTTGATAATCAAGCCAAACCCTTGAATACACTTTCTGCAGTAACATTCTAAGCCTAAGAGCCTTTTTAATTCTTTGATAAAGGAAGTACCTGGTCAATTCCTAATAGCTTCAGTCTTTTTACGATCAATGACAACTTTATCTGAGAAAATATACCCATGATATTCCACCTGCTTTTTATAGAAAGAACATTTTGGTCTTCTTGCAAAAAACTGGTTGTTCTTTAGTTGCTCCATCACTAATTTAAGATGACTAATATGTAACTCTAAGATAAAGCTATATACTAGTTTATCATAAAAAAAACACTACTACAAACTTTCTCTAATAAGTGTCTAACACATTATTCATCAATGTTTGGAATGTAGCTGAAGTGTTTGTTAATCTTAAAGGCACTACCTTGAATTTGTTGTTGTCTTAGTGAATTCTGAAGGCTATTACCTTGAAATTTCTCCACATCTGCTTCAAAAATTCTCACTTGATGGTATCCTGACCTTGATCCAACTTAGAGAAGAACTGTGATCCATGAAGTTCATCCAACAACTAACAGATAAACTATTCAGTTGTCTGTAGTCGATGCAAAATCTCCATGTGTTGTCTTTCAACTTGACTAGAAGGATTGGGAAAGCAAATGGGATACTACTGTGTTGAATAGTCCCATTCTTTAGCATCTTTGTCACCAGCCTATCAATTTCTTCCTTATGAATGAAAAAACTTCTATATGGCCTGATGTTAACAGACTTTGCTCCTGTAAATAATGGAATCTTGTGGTCTAAGTTCCTGACAAGAGGAAGTTGTGTGGGTTCTGCAAACACCATATGAAACTCTTTCAACAATGCTTCTTCTGCTGGAACTTGTTCATCATCTACCGCTGCCTCTTGTCCTACAAATCCACAAAAAAACCTCAAGAATTTTGTAAGCCTTGGATGTTGTGATCTCTTGTAGTCTTACTTCATTTACTATGCCTTTAAGTTCAACCATTCTCCATTCTTTCTTGAATGAAAGTTTCACTTTAACAAAAACAAATAAAATAGGTGAAAATACCCTTAACCAATCCACTCCTAACAACATGTCACATCTCTCCTACTTCAAGATTTGCAAATCTGCCTTGAACTCATAATCTTGCATGAACACTAGAGCTTAAGGCTGTGGGCATCACATCTCATAATATTTTCATTTGCCACAGTAACTGCCAACACTATTGTCCTTACTATTGTAGCCTTGATTCTCAACATTACCTTTTCATCTATGAAGTTGTGCGTACTTCCACTGCCTATTAATATTATGAGCTCCTCCCCCTGACAACTTTCTTTTATTCTAATAGTGTTATCGATATAGTTTTTTGCCATAGCATTCAGAGATAGCCCAAATCTTCTATCCCATCTTCCTCCATAGTTTTCACTTCTCCATGTTCTTCAGTCTCAAAAAACTCTTCTCTTCCATCTTCCAATCCTTCCACATATGCAGTCCTTTCACAATACATTTATGTCCAGGGTTGGATTTTTCTCCACATTTAAAGCACAATCTAAGCCTCCGTTTCTCATAAAGATGATTAGAGGATTGTTTTAACCCATTTGACATTTCACCCTCGATTGATACAAAGTTTTTGTTTGGAAACTACCTGTTGGTCTTCCAAAGCCATTTGCTGGAGGTTTGGGCATCATTTTGTTCTTCTTGGCTATTGCATAATCAGACATTTCTTGCCATTTGGTCTGCTCAAACACTTGCATGAGTGTTGTTGGCTTTGAGATCTTCAGCATTGGTTTAATGTCTTCTTTAAGCCCACTAATAACGCTGGACACATAGTATGCTTCTAGCAAGGGAAAAATTGAATGAACTCATTAACAATTTGAGCTCCTCAAATTTTTCCACGTAATCCTTTACACTCATCCTGTCCCAGATTGTTAAACTCTTTAACAACATCATTAAGATTACCAAATCTGACAAATTCCTTTAGAAAACTCATCCAAGTTGATTAAGTCATTGACCTCTACCAAGAATCCCTCGAACCAGATCTTTGCCTTTTTCTTCCAAGTATAAAGAAGCAATTTCAATCGATTGGTTTACAATTATACAGTGCATCACTTCCTTATCCGACCTCTTGGATCCTCCCCAGAAAAAATAGGCAATTCCTATATTGGCAGGTTGTTTGCAGAGCTTAACGTATCATTTATTTTTGTCCTGTATCTGTCTGAATTATTAAAAATTAACCTCATCCTAACAATTTGTTCAATAACTTCGTTTGTAAAATTGGTTCAATTGGGACCAATATTTAATTACCATCCAATAACTTTGTTAATTATGAATGATAGACAAACAATTTTTATATTGGCTGAAAAATGAACCCATTTACCAGATAAATTTTGTCAAGTAAACTTAGTTGTACAGTTAAAAGACCCATAAAAGCGAAAAAGATTCTTTTAATATTGCATGGTTTCAGGTTGTACTGTGAATGGTCAAGATTTTGAAGGGTTTCTAACTGTTTTAGCAAAGAAATTAGGGTTCAGATTTTGGAATAAAATTGGTCGTGTCTCATGATTTAATAACAGTGTTACTGAACAAATTATTAGCAAGCGTGAGTTTGAATGAGCCTTGGTAGTAGGCAAGTAGTTCTCAAAAAGCATGATAGCCAGAGATTTTAGAGAAAATAATTGCTAAAGAAAATAGGGGAAACTTGCTTGTCAATTCAAATTGATTTTACGCAGATTAATTAATAGGGGCGAGCTAAATCTGTAAATAGATGCTGGTCTTGCTTGCATTGCACTTTTACCTTGGAATAACTGATAGATGTGTTGTTTTTCAGGATGTGGCAGGGATTTCTTGGCTCCTCTCTCTCCTCAGCTGATCTCATGCTGTTTGCCTTCTATATGTTTGTTATTTCACCAAATGATTTGAGAATGGGCCTTGTCAGGCACCTACTCTCCGATCCAACCGGAGCAACTATGATAAGAACTTATCTGACAGTGTAGACCTATCCTCTTCTTCCTCTTCTTTCTTATGAAATTTTCCCATTTGTTGAGTTCTGTTTTTGCTCTGCTGTTCAGGATACTCGAAGGCCACCCGTGTTGAAAAACTAGGTATATGTACATATATAAATTTCATGTGTGTATTTCACCTGTTGACTTACAGAAAGTCACTGTTGTTTTGATCCCATAACTTGTGCAAATGTTCGAAGTATCTATGGCATCTTTCTCTTGACGAACTTGATCTTGTCTGTGTACATGTTGATAGATGGGGGGGTGAGAAGGTTTGCTGATTTCAGTGTCTACATCATAAATTGTACTTCCACTCTTGCTTCTGTCTAGGCTCTAGATTTTTCTCCCACCTTATGTGTTCTGCATCTACTCAAGCGAAATTAACGAGTGTGGCGTATCTATAGAAATACTTCTTCCCTTCTCATAAAAAGCAAAAGCAAAAAATTATGGAACGCTGAAGCTTTGTCCCTGTTTGGTATTGTTTTAAAAACGATTTTGAAAAAAAATGATTTTTTTTTTTTATTTCAAATTAAAAAAATAGTTTTTTAAGATCATTTTCATGTATTGACAATAAAAATTATTTTGATGTATTTCTGAACAAAAAAATATTTTAAAAAACAACTGAAATTATATTTCCAAACAGTCACGTTCCGTCTGCAGGCTGCAGTTAATATAGCCACTAGCAATTTTATGCCTGATACTATATTAGACAAAATTTTAGGATCTTCTAAAGCGTGCTAAGAATGGGTTGTTACATTCTCCAATGAAATAGCGGGTTGTCACCTTTGAAATTTCTTCAATGAAATAGCTGCTTATTGGGCAATAGAGGGAAATTTCACGATGAGCAACTTGATGATACTGCAATTCAACCAGAAGCTCGTAGACGGCTCATATTATCAGGTCATGGTGGTCCAAAATCTATCGTGTTCCTTAAGCTGGAATATTCATTGGGAGCCAGTTGATTTGTGATAAATCAGGCAGAAGAAAGGAAGGGAGGATGGGTGTTAGTTATCATTGGAAGGTATATCCATCAAATTTATAATCCTAGGAAAAGTCATTTATGGATTTAAATATGAACTTTCATTATTTTATACAAGTGGAAAATAACAACGCAAATACAAAGTCGTCAGTCAACTTGAAGGTTTCCATAATGGCGGCCTTCTTCAATTATCAAATCGGGTCAACAGGAAAGAGTTGGTGATCAGTACATTTCCAATTCCTATGTGCTGGTCTGACTCTCATCCTGTCGTTGCAAGAATTGAGCAATCCTCTCGTGTCACCATAAGGTTTTCGTAATGGCGGCCTTCTTGGATTATCTAATCGAGCAATGAGATAAACAGCTTTTCTAGGCCAATTTCACGCAAATTGTTCATTCCTTGGCAGGAGAATTTCCTCCATGGATTCTGTTTCTATAGTGATTGGCGTGGTTCACAGCTTGTGCATTTCTGTTGCTGCAAGGTTGAGCTATGTTTTTAATGTGGATAAAAGGATCGACTCCCTCTCAACAGCACTAAATGAATTGAAGGACAGAAGGGATGACTTGAAGAGACAGGTTGGGCGAGCTGAGGTGGAGGGCTTAACCTGCACAAGCCAGGTCAAAGGGTGGCTGCAAAGAGTCGAAGACATCGAAGCTGAATCAAGCTCCGTCATTGAAGATCTTGGACGGGGAGGACGATGCTGTGTGGGCAGAAATGCCTGTTGCTCATCATACAAGCTCAGCAAGAAAGCTTCGAAGCTGCTAAGCAGAGCTACTGAGCTGATCGGAAAAGGAGCTTTCGATGTCGTCGCAGACAACCCAGTTCCCGATGCGGTTGAGGAGGTGCCGAGTAGGCCAGCTGTCGGACTCAATATGATGTTAGAAAGAGTTCGACAATTTCTGGCAGACGATGAAGTTGGAACGGTCGGGATTTATGGAATGGGGGGCGTCGGGAAGACAACTCTCTTGAAGATAATCAACAACGAATTTCTCACCAGGAGCCACCATTTTGATGTAGTAATATGGGTTGTTGTCTCAAAAGAATTTGTTGTTGATAAAATCCAAAGGGCTGTTGGGGCCAGGTTAGGTTTGCCGTGGGAAGAATCGGAAGGCCACGAGCAACGAGCACAGAAAATATATAGACTTATGAGGAGGAAAAAGTTCCTCCTCTTGTTAGATGATGTCTGGGAGGGAATTGATCTTCTGAAAGTGGGAATCCCTGTTCCAGAGAAAACGAACAGATGCAAAGTGATATTCACAGCGCGTTCATTGCATGTGTGCACCGGCATGAATGCTCATCAGAAGCTGAGAGTTGAATTCCTGGGTGAAGAAGACTCGTGGAAACTCTTCTGCGAGAATGTTGGGGAAAAGGGGATTCTTGATTCGGAAACTATTCGGGCGTATGCCGAGACTGTTGTGAGAAAATGCGGGGGCTTGCCGCTTGCCTTGATCACAATTGGAAAAGCCATGGCCAATAAAGAGACTGAAGAGGAGTGGAAGTATGCAATTGAGGTACTGAACAGATCTCCTTCTGAACTTCGAGGGATGAAAGATGTATTTGCTCTTCTGAAATTCAGCTACGACAATCTGGAGACTGATGCGCTGAGGTCATGCTTCTTATACTGCTCTCTGTTCCCTGAAGACTACTCTATCGAGAAAGAGCTGCTCATAGAGTACTGGATCGGGGAAGGATTTCTAGGCAGTTCTCACACAAGTTATGTGTATGATCAGGGACACGCTTTGATCGGCTCTCTCAAGGTTGCATGCCTGCTTGAAACCGGCGAAGAGAAAACCCAGGTGAAGATGCATGATGTAGTCAGAAGTTTTGCGTTATGGATAGCTTCAGAATGTGAATTGAGCAATCGGTTTCTGGTGGAGGCCAGTACGGGACTGACTGAAGCACCCATAGCTGATAACTGGAAACATGCACTGCGAATCTCATTGTTTGACAATGGAATAACGACACTAGCAGAGATTCCTGAGTGCCCCAGATTGTCAACCTTGTTGCTCCAATGGAATAGTGGCTTGAACAAAATTTCAAATGCCTTTTTCCAATGTATGCCTGCTTTAAGAGTCCTGGATTTGTCGTTTACCAGTCTCAGAGAGATTCCAGCATCCATCAGTGAGTTAGTCGAGTTGCGGCATCTTGATTTGTCAGGGACAAAGATAACTTCATTGCCTAAAGAGCTTGGAGGTTTGACCAAGTTGCAGCATTTGGATCTGCAGCGCACACATTCTCTCAGAATAATTCCACAAGAGGCTATATCAGGACTTCTGCAATTACGAATTTTGAATGTTTATTACAGTTATGGAGTTTGGGAACAGCAAGATAATGAGGTTGGATTTGCAGACTTGCAATGCTTGAAGCATCTCACAACACTTGGAATCACTATTGATGAATTGAATACCCTGAAGAGGCTCTACAGTTTCAGCGGCTTACTAAAAGTAATACAGTACCTATACATTATACAATGTGATGGCTTATTCTACCTGCAACTTTCATTGAATTCCAGTTTTGGCGAAAGGCTGAGAAGGCTTAGCATCAATAACTGCTATGACCTGCAGTACTTGCAAGTTGATGAGGAGGCTGGTCAGAAATGGCTGCCCAGCCTGGAGGTTGTTGCGTTACACAGCCTTCCCAACTTGGAAACAGTGTGGAAGAATCCGGTGACTCGAGAAAGTCTGCAGAATCTCCGATCTGTAAATATCTGGCACTGCCGCAGGTTGAGGAATGTTTCTTGGGTTATACAGCTTCCAAAGCTAGAGGTGATTTACCTAATGTACTGCAAGGAAATGGAGGAAGTTGTCAGCAGGAGCGGGATAGCAGGTGAAGATTCAAAGGCATTTCAAAGCCTTCGAACTCTATCTATCCGCGACCTGCCAAAATTAAGGAGTATTACGCCATGGGAGCTGGCTTTCCCTTCCTTGGAGAGCATTGCAGTTATTGATTGCCCTAACCTGAAACAGCTATCGATCAAAACTCACAACACGCCAGCCTTACCAACTGTATATGGAAACAAGGAATGGTGGGATGGGCTTGAATGGAATGAAGCCAGCAGCGAAACTGCTCTCTATCCACACTTCATGCCAATTTGATGCTTCCAGTTGTGATTTTAGGTATGTCTCTTCCGTCAAACGAAAAAACTTGGAGCTTCCTATCAAAAGGTTATATCATGACCTCGAAGGTTTGCTAAGGGTGTGTTTGATATTACTTTTGCTTTTGTGGTTGAGGTTTTAAAAATGCAGTTTTATGAAAAACACTTTTAGCTGCGGTTCATAATAATTTTTGAAGTGTTTGGTTAAAACTGTGGTTGAGTTTGAGGTTAATGAAATACAGTTTTATGTGTTTGGTTAATAAATTTTTCATATTGCTTTCAACTTGTGAAATTACTTTAAAGGGCATAAACATATACACACACATATATATATATATTGTATTAATAATCATAATTTCATAATGTAATGAATAATTTAAGTATATTGAACACTTCTTTTTATTCTCTCATCAAACTACTTATAATTCCAGTTGTGGTGGGTCCCACAACAAATTAAACTGCTTTTTGTTCTTACCAAACGCTTGTGAACCTGCTTTTGGTTGAATCGGTGTTTCAATCGCAATACCAAACGACTTCTAAGTTAGTCGGTCTTGGTGTGCTTCCGATGGTTTATTTTGAGATCGTTAACTTTAGATTCCGGTTTGGTTGGTTTAGATTATTGGTAAAATCGGATATATTGGTCTGGTTAAAAATTTAATTATAAGAGATTAGTTGTGTAAATACATTTGTATTTTAATAGATTATATTTAATCGTGTTAATAAATGTAACCTTTAAAATTTAATTATGGGCTCATGCAGATAATTTTTCAAGAAAAAGTTAGGTAATCGAGTAACACAAAGTAAAAATTAAATATGTTTACACAACTAAAAATTAAATATGTTTACATAACAATTAAAAAATTAAATACACGTTTTAACATTTAAAATTACAAAAAGAGACACCGAAACAATGTTGGGAAGCCTCTAATTCTGCCTTAGAAGGTCAGAGTTTTACCTTTTATTGAGGTTGAGAAAGACATTGGGATAAATGGCTAATGATTGTGGCTTCGGATGAGGGTCAGATCTAGGGAGGTCTGGAGGATGTTGCGTCGGGTTGTTGTGGGGAGAAGGCAGGGCAGGGACACATAATGAATTATCAAGGGTGTTTGATATCGTGTTTCAAAATTATTTTTTTAAAAAAATATTTTTTTATATTTTAAATTAAATGTTTTATTTTGTGTTTTTATATATTTTTTATATGTAGATATTAAAAATAATTTTTTTATAAAAAATATTAATTATACTCCCAACATGAGAAGAAAAGGTTGGAACGGGTTGTGGTGGCTGAGAAGAAGAGGCTACTGGTTCAAGGGTGTGTTTGGTATTGCTTTTGCTTTTGTGGTTGAAGTTTTAAAAAAACAGTTTTATGAAAAGTATTTTAGCTGCAATTTAAAATAATTTTTAAAGTGTTTGGTTAAAACTGTGGTTGAGTTTGAGGTTAATGAAAAACAATTTCAAGTGTTTGGTTATCAAGTTTTTCATATTACTTTCAACTTGTGAAATTACTTTAAAGTGTGTGTGTGTGTATTAAATATTTAATAATTAAAATATTAAAATATAATTAATAATTCAAATAAATTAGACGCTTGTTTTTATTCTCCCATCAAACTACTTATAATTTCATCATGAACTATCAATCCATACGTGAAAGCCTCTGCGATTCCAGAACAACATATAGTAAAATATCATTTGAAACAAAATTAGGATTGCAAGACAAAAATTATATTGTGATCTCCTTCTAATATATTTATTTATATTTTAATTAATTTTTAGACTATATTAATATTAAAAATATATTTTTTATATGAAAATATAATTAATAATAAACTAAAAAATACCCCCCAGCCCGCCACCCCCACCCCCCATTCTCTCCTCACGAAACGCACGGAAAACAATAATTTGTTTCTTTTTGTGAAACAGGTTTAAAATAATTGTAAGGTGGGGTCCACATGCTTTTTTCAACTTCTCTACATTAATCAAACACCAAAAACAACAACTTTTTATATATCACTGGTCACACATCATTCCCAAACACCCTCCAAGTCTCTATTAGCTGGAAAAAGGGGGGTTTGTCCAAAAACAAATATCTTTTAATTTTAACCCATTTTTTGTTTTTTCATGACACATATATATAGTTAAAATATTTTTTTTGTTTTTATATCTTTTCAAATAGAAAAAAATTTAGTCCCAAAATTTTTCTCTTTTAATTTTAACCCTTTTTTTCCTTAAATATAGTTAAATATATTTTTAGCTTTTTAATTGTTTTTGTCTTTTCAAATGGAAAAACATCAACGTAGAATCAAAACGAAAAATCAAATATTTTAGAAATAACGTGTTAAAAATTGAACATAGTGAAAAGACATTAAGATTTTAAATCATTTTGAGATAACAATGAAAAATATTGAAAATGACATAAATATATCAAAATTATTTTTTTATATTTCTTAACACTTCAAAAATAAAGTGAAAAGTAAGGTAGCAACAAATGCTTCCTATTTACAGTACTTATGTAGAAAAATTTGTCATGTGCATTGCATAGTAAGTTTATAAAGATACGTGAGCTACTTTAAAAAACTTAACTTCTTAAAATGAAATCCCAATCTCGCAATTTCATGACGACTTGATTGATTCTTCATATTTTTCTTTTTCATTATAGAGTTGAATTTCTTGGTGTTTTCTAATTGTATGGTTGACCTAAAATTTTGCCTCTTACTATCGAAATATTTGAAAATAGCTTGGTTAACCTAGAATCTCTTATGACAATCCCTTTTAATTAAAACTTTGTTATTTGTCTTTTTTGTTCAATTTGGTCAACCTAAAATCCCATTTGATGATTTTTTTTTTAATCAGAACTTTGATCTTTGTTTTTTATTCAATTTGATCAACTTTAGATCCCATCTAGGGATCCCATTTAATCAATATTTTTTTGTCTTTTTCTTCAATTCAGTCAACCTGAGATCTCATTACCAGGGCACCTATGTGTCACTAGCAAATTATTTGGGGACATTTTTGTTTTTTTTGTTTTTATTTGCATAGTGAAACCACTTATTTACCCTAGGTGTTGACAAAAAGACAAAGACTGGTTAGAGATATTTATGGTTCTTTTATCTAACCATGAACAGTAAAGTAACAACTTTACCATCGGATGAGACAAAAACAGGCAGCTAACGATGAAGGTATTGAGGTTTTTCAAGTTTTGGCCTTAGACTGGTAGGCAGGCTAAGGCCAGAGATTCAATGCCCGAGGGAATGACCTTCTTCAACCAATTGCAAAAAGACAATAAAAGGGCGCAGGAAAGTTTGAAATACGTTTTGTTAACGATTGCTTTTCCCTTTTTTTTCTTTTTTCTTTTTCTCTAAAATACGTTTTGTTTTTCTTATTTGGGAAAGCACAGTTGCTTTCCCTTTCCCTTTTTCTTTTTATTATTATTTTTATTTTTTAAAACTACCGAGTTTTTGTTTTTTCCTTCTACAATGCTGATTTTGAAAATATCTGTCTGCAAAAGTTATTTTCCCTTTTTTTTTATTCTTATTCTTATTATTTTTTAAAACTAGGATATCAATGATAGTTTACGCGTACCATGACTAAAATTATCCTCCGTGCAATGATAATTTTAGATTTTCAAACTTTTATTTTGCTATTGTTATACTAGGGGATGTTGAGCTATTTTATTATATTAAAATTTGCATAAATAAAAATTATATTTTTATTTGCATCCAGCAAATCCTATAAAAATTGTTTACTCAGCCCGCAATGTAGAACAAATATTTTTTTAAAATTTTCAAATTAAATGATTTTTTCAGCTAATAATTTTTTGTTTTGTTTTATCATCTATTATATTTTTTTTATGTTAGCTTTCTTTTATTTTTTGATTGGTTTTATTGTTATTATTTTCAAGTTAGATGAATTTTTTCCCCTGATAATTATGTTTTTAAAAAAAAAAACACTTCGTATGATTTTTTTCCTTTTATTTATTTCTGTTCTTTATTCATCATTAACACAAGAATAATAATAATAATAATAATAATAATAATAATAATAATAATAATAATAATAATAATAATAATAATAATAATATATTCTTTTTCTTGCTTACTCTTTTGTGTAATGTTTTTGAGTGTTTTTTCTTTCGGGATAATTTTAATTGTTTTTGCAATAATGACAATAGTCATTTTATATCTAATATTATTGGGGATAAAAGACAACTCAAGAAAAAAATTTGACAAATTTACATATGTTATCTACAATTAAAAAACGATACAAGTCATTTTTGTCTCGATTACACTGTTCCTATGAAAAGGCAAAAAATGACCTCAGATTTTTTGCAGGAAAAAAAAATTATATCAACATTCTTAAATACATTTAATATAATAATATGATGAATAAATCTTATAAAATAAAAAAAATGCTGTTAATTTTAAATTTGTGCTCTTTTGTTCAAGTTTATCTCTTAAAAAAATGGATTTTTAATATTTAAAATCTAATATTACCCGGGAAAAAATACAACTCAAAAAAACAAAAGGTAAACAAATTTGCCTACATTATCTAAAATTAAAAAAAATATATACAATACACTTTCCGTTTCGACTACACTGTTCTTTTTAGACGGCAAATAAATAATTAGAGCACACAAAAAATTTATATTTCTTTTTAAAAAAAAATTTCAATATTTGTATTTATAATGTGTCATATCTAATATTACGGGGAGAACAGGCAACTCATATTTTTTTTTATAAATTTATCTAGGTTATTTACAATTAAAAAACTATAAAAATCACTTCTCATTTCGATCACACTATATAGTATGTGAGACTAAGTATATGTGTTTAATATTTATTTTATATTATTGCCTAAAAATATATAAAGAGAGAGAAAAAATGACCTACGCTTTCTTGCAAAAAAAAAATTAATATCGGTATTCTTAAATATATTTAAGATAATAATATGATAAATAAATCTTATAAAAAAAATCTTTGGCTTTGAATTTAAATTTAAATTTATATTTTAGACTCTTTTTTTTTCCTATTAAGAAACGATGACCTTTTTTTCACATGTATTTTTTATTTTTTACTGTCCAAGTCAGTTGTTCTTTTTTAACCGGGTTTTTTGTTTTTAACCAAAGTATCCGTGACAACAAATTCCTAATGAATCATTTCACCTTCTTAGCAAATTTTCTAATAAATTTTATCAAAAGTTTTTTAGCAATAACAATATTCAATCACATTTTGGTTGAAAACACCATTTTTAACGAATTTTATCAATTATAATTATACTAATTAAATATTAAAATTACAAAATACAATATTTTTAAAATCAATTTATTTTTTACATAGATAAAAAAAACTCAGCGAAGCGGGCAAATCAACTTGTGGGCTTCTAAAAGATTTTCTTGCTAAAGAAGCTTATGGAAGACAGATAGCAGAGCTTAATTAAGCCCTCAGTGAGTCCTTAGAGAAACAAAAAATTGTAGATGCAGTCTTCTCGAAAGACAGAAGGTGTAGAAGGTACACTAAGGATGAAATAGAGCTAGCAACATGTTTCGTCGTCCCAAGGAGCATGACGTGATGACAGATAACTTGCAATTTACACAGCAAGTTTCGAGTTTGAGTAAGGAGATGCACCCTTTAAAAGAGCATGGGATAACAGGGTTTTGCCCGCTCATCTAGGCCCACAAATTACGATTTTCAAGAGGGGAGTTTCCTCGCATTAAAAAAAACAGATTTCTTCTCTGACGGAAATGTTATTGGCGAAGGAAGGTATGGGAGATTTTACAAACGCCATCTTATCATTTTACCCCGGTAGCTGTTAAGGTTTTCTGTCCTGATGTACTGAGCAAACACCAGGAGTTCTTGAGAAAGGTAACATTGTGATTTTACAAACATCACCACAAGCTTCAAATATCTTCTACATCCAACTGATCTTCTGTGGAACAACTAAGGATAGAAACCCTTTGGCACTGATGATAAGAATCATCAAACGAGAGGAAATCACTGCCAATCAATCTTGAATCCATCTTTGAACTGAATCCTGATACAGAAGAACGATGAACAGAAAGGTTTCGGAATCAACATAGACAGGATGGTAAGAATCATCAAACGAGAGGAAATCACTGCCAATCAATCTTGAATCCGTCTTTGAACTGAATCCTGATACAGAAGAACGATTGACAGGAAATTTGGGAATCAACATGGACAGGAAGCTGTCAAAAGGTCCACATCTGCAGTCTAAATCTCCAAATAAATCATGTCAGACCTATAATGGTGCGACAATTGTTGACAAAGACCGCATTTTAGAGATATATATTGAGCCTGGTGTGAGAAAATGCCTGAATGATCATTGGCAGGAAATATAGAAAAAATGCCTTTTTAAGTGCCATGATTCCCCAAAGAAAACATAAATACTGATTGTTGCCACTAGAGCAATAGACCTGGCTGATTTGATTTACATATGTATTGGCCACAATCTGCGGTCCTGTACATCAAGTGTGTAATTAATAGCATGCTAGGTACAGTATATCAACATAAATACTGAATGTTGTTCTTGATTGCCACTAGAACAATACACCCAGCTGATTTACACGTGTACTGGCCACAATCTGCTGTCCTGTATATCAAGTACGTAATTAATAGCATGCTCTGCGGTACTGTCATCATAACTTGGCATCTCAGTGGTATGAGAAACACCAAAAAACTGATATCACAAGTTTCTACTCCAGGGACACTGAAATATTTCAGCCATCCACTTGAGTGAATTCTAGAGCATTTGCATCTGGATCTCGAGTAAATATGGCAGGCCTCCCAGACCGGCTGAGTGTGTAGGGAATATCTGCAATACAGAACAACGCTATAAGGGATTGCATTCCTTGAAAAAATACAGAGCTTGTTGTAAAAATCATTCTCTAGGAACTGGTAAATTATCCTGACTTAATAGCTCACGCATGCATGTTCCAAAATCTGACTTCATTTGGCATACAAACACAAATATGTACACTTATGAGCTCACAGGCCCGTGCTTTTTAGGCCTAGAGTGATAGTTGAAGATTCAGGCGAGTGGTGTACCAGCTTTATCAAGGATAACCTTTAGCTTAGACACATCCTTGATCGCGATGCAAGTATGTCGATCTCGGCCACCATGCTCAGGTCGTCCAATCAAGGGGTCAGGATTTGGAAGCTCCATTAAATGGATCATTTCAGAACCCACCCACAACCAGGCACCCCTGTAGGGAAGTTTATCGTGTGGCCTTGCTTCATTTATTTCAAGACCTAATTTTAATTACATCATGAGCTCATTAATCTCTGTTTTATCATCACCACTCATCTAGAGGGGATGAAAAGGCATGCTATAAAACATTGGCGAGGATAAAGTAACATACCTAAGATCCCCTGATAGAATTCAAGTGACCTTTCAAGGTTTTCACACAGCACTCCAACATGATGAACACTAACAACTCCATAATCTGCAGGAATACCAGCAAATTAACAGATGCAACTTGCACCTTAAAAATAGCAGTTAACCATTTTCTCTCCTGAACTCTTGTTTTATACATGTCACATATATGAACAATTCACTGTTTAACACACAAAAACATGTATACACACAGAAATGCAAGTGGAAATAAATTTGTGCCTCCGTATGTGATACCATTTGATTTTAGGAAGAAAACAATTGAACAATGTAAACATGTATATACAAAAACAAATAAAACTATGATCATGATATTAATGGTCCTAATACCTTCTTAAATTCTGTCCCTATATTCATGCAAGGAAAACAATAAGAAATCCCTCAATTCCCATTTTGGTATGCACTGTGTACTGTATTTCCATACATTATACTTCACATCTTCAATTAACTTCATTTAACAACACTTCCTATCTTGCATCGATTTTACAGCAACACCTCTCAGATCATGCGCACAACAAATGCTGGTGTTATACAAAAATGCCATTGAATACAACAGCAACTCGAAAATAGAAACTGTATTGCAGTTATTAAAAGACTGCTTTTGGACATGGGTCTCACCAAAATCATTGAATTGAATTAATGACCAAACTGTACCTCTCTGAACCAAGGGTGTATCTCAAGAGACTACTAAAGTTTTTGGATGAAATGAAATCTTATGGAAGGAACACTGTCACCCTTAAGCTTCATGCTGTGAATCAATTTATCTCTTAACTCCTAACCAAAACATGGAAATTGTAATTTAATGGAGGCTTGTGTCATGTAGAACATTTTAATGGTCCAAACTTTAAAGAAGCATACATTTTAGTAGCCAGACAAGCAAAGATTTGGTCAAACACATATTCTTCTCTTTAACACCTCATTTCAAATACTATGTGAACCTACACAAAATATACATCAAACAGAGGATCTAGCATGGGTTCTTTTCCAATAAAGTTATCAGAGAACAAGGGTTGCATCATTATGAAAATTGATAACTTTTCCCAATGAAGCGATCAAACAAAATGGGTTTACGTCATTTTGAAATTTATTAGAGTCAACAATTGTTTGGCAATCCTCAAATTCATTTGATGCTGTAAAAAGAAAATTCCAAACCAAATGTGCAAACCGCTTCCATCCTTTAACCAAGTTCACCAAAATCATTTTTTTAACCTTACTAAACCAGGCAGAGTCTATTAGATACTATGTTGTTCATATAGACAGTCCTCATCTATATGTCAAAGCTCTTTTTTCTAAAAGAACTCTACATTTATACTTTCGTATTAACTATCTTCCTAACTTACTGTCACAGTTGCTAAATGAAACCCATTTTGGACTTTCAGTATAATTAGAGCTCACATTGAGTTCTTTCTTTCTTATATTTTCTTTCCTTTTCAATTTGCTTTTGCACAAAAAACATAACTATGTTAAAAATACAAGGTGCAAATCATAGCTGAAGGATATATCAATGAATATTATGCAGTTTTCCCTAATATAATAGGGTGCTACATGCAAGAATCATTCCAAAGGCATGAAACACAACAAGAGGAGATGTTCAGTATTTGAACAAGCAAGGATGCAGCAGTTTTGCAATCGTCAACTAATTCGTTGTTGGTTGTTAGAGGGGTGCGATCCAATACATGAGACAGGTCAGTGTATAGAAAGATTCAGAACACTAAGATTGCATCCAAATCAGCCCCTCCAAATCTACTTGAGCTAGACCAACATGGCAAGTAAACTTCTTCAATCTAAAATGCATGAAAAGAGAACTATTGTAACATAATGAAGGGCAAATAAAACAGGAAGAGTTACCAATCTTCTCATGGACACTGGTTGATTCTCTCTCAAATATATTTGCTTCAGCAGAGAGCTTAGCTTTTGTCTTGAAACAAAACCTAGGAGACCTATCACCGCCACCATTGGTTTGATAAAAATGGCATAGTGAGTTTACGGGTATAGGTTTAGTAGTAACACGATTTACCTGCAATGCAAAAAAAAAAAAAAAATGTATTGATGATATAAATAGATCGATCAATGGGAGCAACATTCTCAGCAGTTTGAGGGGCCGTATCCATATCCAAAGTAAAAGAAACATAGAACGAGACATGGTAGCATTTTCTTTGAAGAAAAAAGAAAACCCATTCAAGATAGTGAATCTTTTTCTTTTTTTTCTTCTTCTTTATCATTTTTTTTTTTTACAAAAAAAAACAGCTTCATGTTCCACAATCCAGGTTACAGTATCTCCGATCTAATTACCAGAGCATAAAAAATGATAATAAAAAAGAAAACAAGAAAAGTCACTATTTTTTTATCATAAAATAAAAAAACTGCAAATATGCATTATCAATGAAAGTTTTAGTATGAATGATTTTACCTTGTGTTGCAGAGCTACTGTGGCTGATGGAATATGAAGAGAAGCCATGGATGGAATGGAAAAGCAGTGAGAATGAGCGGTGTGGATTTGATTCATTTCTCTGTGTATTTTCTATTTTGTGAGGCCAAAATCCCCTAACAGCATTAGCGGTGAACCACGCGCAGGATTTTTTTTTAAAAAAAAAAAATCAATGATATAAGTTAATTTTTTATTAATTTAATAATATGATAAAAAAAAAAAAAACGATAAAAAAAAGTTGAGAAAATATTGCCCTAGAAAAAGCAAGGCTAGCATGTGAAACTTGTGGTCTAAATATAAAATATATCTATATTAAATATCTATCGTTTGTCCAGAATAATTCGATGGAAAAAAATTGACCATAAATAAAAACAAAATTAAGATACAATATAAATCAAGATATTTAATATTACAAGACAAGTTATTTATATATTTGTGTTTAATAAATTTATTTATGAAAATCAAATCTAATAGAAATCGACACACATAAAATTTATTGTACAGAATAAAAGAAAAACTATTATGCAAGGTTACACATATTGATACTATAAAAAACATAAATATTTTTATTTTTTAAAAGAATTTAATCTTTATGAAATATAAAAAAACTACAAATGAATCATAGTAACCTCTTCAAAAAATAATGACACACTAAAAATATCATCTTTCACAATTATAACATATACAAACTATATTATTTCATTATTTTTAAAATTTTATTTTTCCATTCTTAGTTTTAATCATTGTTTTATTAGTATGATTCATATGTAAGGCAGCAAATAAAGAAAAAGAATCATTAATACGAATAAAGGCAAATAGCAAACTTAAACAAGTTATTTTTTAATGATGTGATGGAGTTTAGATACATCCACAAGGAGATGTTTTCAGCCCATATAAAATCAAATTGCAGTCATGGGGATATACTTCATTATATATCCATAAAAAATCAGTGGCAATGTCTATAAAGTAAATCTACCAGATGAGTATGGTGTTAATGTTATTTTTAATATTTCTTACATATCCTTGTTTAATGTAGGTAATTATTTAAGATCAAATTCTTTTAAGAATAAAATGAATGACATGGATTAGCCCAACAAGAGAAAGGATTCAATAAAGATGTTAATTGAGTCAATCACAAGATCAAGAGAAAAGAAACTATAAGAGACATTGAATGAGCTTGTTCAACATGTTTGAGTCAAGACAAGCTTTGGAGAGGCGTACACACGTATAGGAGAGCCTCTAATAAATTGTTGTCACATCATATTAATAAAATAAAAAAATCCATATTACCCTTATTAACAGTCCCATACAAACTTATAACATCATTTAAAAACTATGCTAAATTAAACAATAATTTAAATATTATTCTAGGTATTGTTTTTATAGTGTATTTAATTAAAAAAAAAAGCATAGAAAAGACTAGGTGTTTAGACCTTAAAGATTTGGCTTGCATAACTATCCCAACAGAGAAAACCCTTGCATCTGTGGGCTTATAAGGCCATGCCCGCATAATATACCGCTTTTTATTTTTATTTTTATTTTTATTTTTATTTTTTTGTGAAAAGGAAAACAATAAGTATTCCTCGTTTTTATTTACTTTTAAACAAAATAGAACATGCGTTACTTGGTATTCAATTCTTGTACTTTAAAGAAGTGTCTAGAAAGTCTAGCTAGAGTTTGTAGAATCTAAAAATCTATTTTTAATGTTTTTTTATTCAAAGAAACCAAATAAACATCATAAGAAGTGTAATAAACCAAATTCTATCCTTGAAATACCATTAAATCAGTCCGAGAATATAAAGTTGAACAAAAACAAATTCTTTTTTAAACCCAAACCTGATTTTTTAGCGAGATGAAAGTTTAAAAATATTCATAACACCTTAATAATACTCTTCTCTTCAAGAGAAACCCATAAATATCAAAATTATTTTTTTATACCATTAAAATATTACCAATTAATCACTTTGTTTTCGTATCCCAAAAATGTAAAAATATTGTAGCTTATGATTTTAAAGTTTAGCCTTCAAATTCATGGATCAAATATTGAAAGGTCAATTGACATATAAATAGGTTTAGGAATACCATATAAAAGAAAAATATATGATATTGAATATGTTGACAAGTACATTCTCATCCATCAAAAGTAGTGACTGAAATTCATAAACTCTTCTCATTTACATGACAAATGATAATGATAGTACAAAACAACAACAACAATAATATAAAGACTAAGATAAGGTTTTTTTAATTGTAAAGATCATGTTTGTATTATCAAAGTCTATGCAATTGTACATAAAGAAAAGAATTAAGAGAGAGAGTTTTATTCCATTGAACATATTTCTATTTGTATAATTTATCCCCAAGCCTCGTGAAACCTTCTAAACATGTTGATATAGATACCTTCTATTTGAATTGCTGATTTTCTTATTCTTTTAAGTTGTGGGGTTTTTACAAGTTTAAGGGATTTCAACACAGAGATTCCAAGTAGCCTCAATATGTTGTATCTTTTGAAATATTAAAAAATCAAATTAATTTATACATTAAAATTAATAATTATTTATAATATTAATTAAAACAAAAACTTTGATTTGGTTGTACAACATCTATAAGACCAATGCCCTTTCATTCCATACCAATAACATATATTTTATATTTTCTTGTATCATCATTATGTATATTCTCTCTCTTTTCTTGTTTCTTCTTATTTTATGAAGGTTTGATAGAATTTGACAAATTATGATCATTATAGTTACATTAATTAAACTATTTTCATCCACGACTATGACCATATGTATTATTATATCTTGCAGCATTCACTTCAGGGATGAAGCTGAACCAGTCAGTCATGATTCATGATTTTTCATTAAAACTTTATTATTTTATTAAGTTACAAGTAGACATGAAATCAATTCAAAATATTTCTTAAAACTTCTTTCTCTATATTGTTGCTACAATAGCATATCCAAAGCATAAAAAAATAAAGAATCTTTTTTTTCCTAACATATTTTTGTTGGTGAAATTATCTCCATGTATATAAAATTGATATTAAATATTGCAGAATTGTATTCACTTACTGGTTTAATCCAACAATCGAAAATATATTCAATCATAACGAGCTTTTAGAAGAATAACTATCTTTTGATGGTCATATCTTCCTTTCAAATTTTGTCAAAGAATAAAGAGATCTTTGATTGTAAGATACTTTATTTACAATTCCTCATAGAGATGATGGAGTAAGAAAATCATGACATTTGTTTTATTTTCACTAATGCTTCATTACCATCTATAATGGTGTCTCCAAGACCTATGACATCTAGATAATTTGCATCAAGAATCCATGATAAATATAGAAAATAACAATATAAAAAAAACTCATAAAAACATAATGATAAGAAAACTCAATATGATCAATTTATTAAACAGAATAAAAATGGTACTTGACGTTGTTATTCCTCAACCATAAAGGATATTTCACCTTACTTTGGATTAGTAACTCGTAGGTCAGAGGTTTCCAACCTATATACCAAATTTGTAAAGATACAATAGAGTTTCTGATGTGGATGAAAGAGGCAAGTCCAACGAGGACAAGATCTTGTAATAAACATAGAACATACTTATGATTTGTAAAAATATAGATATAAAATTTAAACAATAATAAATGTGGTGATGAATAAGATTTGAAGAAATCTTACTTAAATTTATATTGAAATTCTTACTTAAATTTATATTGAAATGAGTGTAGGAGATAATGTGTGTGTGTGTGTGTGTAACATTCAACTCATTTTGGATATTTTGGGTTATAGAAAAAAATATTGGTAAAGTAGATGGAGAAGATTAATTTGCATTCGTATGTAATAGTTTGAATATATTTATGATATAGTGTGCATTTTCAAAGTTGGTATTCAAAATATCAGAAGTTAATTTTCTTTATGATTTATCACAGTAAGACATGTTTATAATAGAGGGGATTTTAGAGATTCTTCCTATATTCATAGTGTTGGATGAGGAAGATTCATATGAGAATCTAGAACTAGCAGAATGTCAATGGAAAAATGATTTGATTTTGCTATCGGAGTAATAGGTAATATGTTTTAGTTGTATATTAGTATTAGAGCTTTTTAGGATCCGGGTAAGAATAATTATACAAATAACAAATACCTTAGTGAGAAGAGAATTTTAGAGAATAAGTGAATCTTACTAAATGGTGCAAGTCTTGTTTGAGTGATGATCGGATAGTAAACCTATATAACTTGCCGCCTATTTCTAATTTATTTTTTTAAGTTATAGATTTTATTTTTTATAGAACCATTTTTATTTCAGCTTCTTCTACCTCTAATTCTTCTGAAAGAAAAGAATTATACATGGTGAGTACATTACAACTGAATTTTTAAAAATAATATTGATGATTTGAAGATTCCAAACATATAATAAAATTAGATTTATCAAGACTCTTCCTTTAATCTTTTCAAAACAGATTTTATGATTAAATCTGAGGAAAGAAATTTTCAGCTTACAAAGACTTTTGAAACCATCCAACTTTTTTCTAAAAAAACCATACAAAAACACTAAGATCGAACCTATAAATATATACATATTGATCTTATCCAAGTTGGAATCAAACTTCTTACCAAAGAAGTACCAAGCACTTCCATCCTAAATTTTTATAGAGATGCTAAATTTTAAAATTTCCAAGATTCTTTGTTAAGCTTCATTGAATCCAATTTATGTAGTAGTCTTGTTTCCAAACCTAACTATATCTCTTAATGACAAAAATATCCTACAAAGTATGATCTTACAAGTAAGAATTCATAATTACAAAATGCTTGAAAAATCAATTCTAGTATACTTAATTTACAAGATCCACTACAAAACCATGTTTTATGCCTTTGCTAGTAAATATAAATTCCAATCCCAAAAAAGTAAAACCCTACTTTAAACAAATCTTTTTAAATCAATCAAAGCTGCTCCTAGAACCATCTAATTGGAAAGAAGTAACGCTTCTAGAAAATTAGATTTTTGAAGATGCAACTCAATCTAAGTCTCAACAACCATCTCAACTAAATGTACAACCTAAACAAATTACCTAATACTCTGACGGCAAAGTAAAATTATTTTTTCATCGACATTCTACTAATTGTAGATTCTCAAATAAATCTTTCTCATCGAACACTATAAATCTAGAAAGAATATCTAAAATCCTCTCTATTATAAACATGTCTTACTATGATAATATTGTGTGTGGTCTCGTACCATGTGATGGTGGGACCACCATATTAATTAGTAAGACAACCTTATTGTCTTTTTAAATTAAATGAGCTACCACTATAGAGGCTAGTAGTGTTTTTTGAACAAAAAGAGAGCAGAGAAAAACAGGAGAAAGAAAGGAAGCTGAGGCATTTGAACCATCTGTCGTCTTTCATTTATTTCCAACTCCTTTACCGTTGGATCGAGTTGAGATTTTGAAAGAAACTTCTAGACACGTTACTCTTCATTTTGAACGGTTGGATTGAAAATTAATACTATGCAAGCTTGTTGTTTGGACAGAAAATGGCGCTGTCAGTGCTGTGAGCTTTTCTCAAATATTTTCTCTTTAATCTTGTTGTATTCCAAGAATAGGTTGTTCTTGATGATATACATGTTGTAGCTCTTAGATAAATCTGAGAAAGAACAATTGTGAACCCATTATTTGTTAATAATGGAAATTTTTAGGTGGACTACGGTTCAGTGGTTTTCCCGCATTGGGTTTTCCACGTTAAAAAATCTTGGTGTTGATTTGTGTAATTGTTTATATTATCCCTAATTGTTTGATCTTGATTTTGATTGCACAAAGAGAGAAAAATAATTGGGACTTGTAAATTATAATCCGCTAAATTAATGTCCGATTATTTGATTATTTTCCGTACAAATAATCTATATAAAAAATCAACTCTTGATATTCCTAGTACTCGTAGATACCCGTAGCTAGGCGATTACAAAGTCCTTGTGACCTTTCTTATTTTGATATATAATTTATTTATATATTCGTAGTTAGGTAAACTGTGAATACAAGATTATTTATAATTATTAATTGCAATGACCTTTCTTAATCAATTTATTTTTTTCATCGGGAAACATAAGATGAAGAATTTGTAAATTAAAGAAAGGTTAAAATATTTTACAAATTTTTCTATAACTTTTTGCTGTTAAAATATAATATATCTATCATGAATTCCTGTGAGTTATGGCAGAAAACACATAGCACTGGACCATATAAAAAAGAAAAAAAGGAGTAGAAATTTTCCATTCATAGAGAGGCATTGAAATCACAAGGCATATTATGATTTTCCTTAAAAACAAGGGGACACAAGCGCAGCCTGTCGTCAGCTAGGGTGGGTCTACAACCAATCCCGTAAATCGGATCCTCCACGTGTTGCGGTTCTTGTTTTTCTTTGAGGTGGTCTGAGGAGTTAGTTCCCTGGTGGCAAACATGTAAGGAAACTGAGTCAGCTTTGCTTCGTTGTCACAATTATCAAAATTCACAGAAACCAAGCAACAGGCATAAATTTTGGAGAGAAAAGAGCATATCTAAGAGAGACAGAGAAGGGACCATCCCTAAGAGAGACAGAGAAGGGGCCATCCTCATCATCATTACACAAATGGAGGAGGATAATCATCATAATAAAGAGAAGGAAGAAGCAGAGGAGGTGGCGGAGGAGGAAGATGAAGGTGCGGATCAGGTGGGGTCGAGCTTGACCTTGGAGAGGGTAGCTGCTGCAAAGATCTTCATTGAGAATCATTACAAGGCTCAGATGAAACACATCCAGCAACGCAAAGAAAGGTTTCATTTTAGTTTAATTTAATTTAAATAATTTCCGTGGAATCAATCCCGTTTAGGATTTTCTTTTCTTTTTCCCTTCTAATGATGTTTTAATTTAGAAGTTACTAGTTTTGTTACTTATATTGCTAATTTTTCTCTGCGTGCAAAAGCAATAACAACTTTGAAATTGATAAATTGAGGTAGCAAATTCGCGGGATAAAAAAAAAGGAGAATTTATTCAATTTATCTTCTATAAATCTATGACATTAATTCTCACTATTTGAATTTCCATTGCCTTTTCATGAGCATAATCCTCTCACGTCTTTCAAAATGATTTCCGGTAGCTAGGCCAGAACAGAGTGGCAATGCACAGGTTTAAAAACTAAGAATCTGAATGCATTCTTTGAAAATTTAAGCTGTGAATATTGGAGTGAATGAGATGTACAAGGGTCATATATGTTGTGTTTTCCATCAACATTGATCAGTCTTCCATGGATACTTGGCATTTGGCTCCTTGTTTAATAATCATTCTAGCACTTTCAGAAGCAGAGAAACCCGTGCACTAGCTGTTTCATTTTGTATGCTTTTTTTGTTTTTTTTGCTTTTCTTCAACTTCTGTATGCTTTTTTTTCGCAATTCTTTTTTTTCCTGTGTCGAGTTATTGTCTTCGTCTAGGTGAATTTAATCTCTTAAAGAAGAGGTAATGATTGTAGGTTTGGGTTATTGACCTGGATACATTCCTTTCTAACATGATATTATTGATTGCAGGCGCTTAGAGCTGCAAAAGCAGTTGGCATCTTCCCATGTTTCTGAAGAGGAACAAATCAACATACTGAAGGATTTAGAGCACAAGGAAACACAGTATATGCGGCTTAAAAGGCACAAGATTTGTGTTGATGATTTTGACCTTTTGACAATAATAGGCAGAGGGGCATTTGGAGAGGTTAGATGTATCCACTTGTTGTATAAGTTTTGGATGGAGGCTTCCTTTCAATTATCATCAATATTATTTATTATACATTTCAATATTTGGAAACTGTGAACTTTATTTGCATATCCCACTAAGTAGCCCAACAGTAAGGTCTTGGCTTTTACATTTTGAAGTGGAGGGCTGAGCAGCACCCAGCTTTTCAGTACCTACTTGAGAAATATTGTTGGACCTGGCAACTTATAGATGGCAATATCTCACCATTATAAACTTAAAATCTTGTCTTAGTTATATTAAATGATTATATTCTCAAAAAACATGATACACATATTTTCCTTATACTGGAATTTGATTTATCCCAAAGACTGGTATACTGTAGATAAAAGGTCTCAGAGATCACTAAAAAAATTGAGATGAAAAGTCAATATTATAAGTGTTGCGGGGCAATAGTGGCAAAGCCACTAAATGGTGTTGCTGGCTCTAGTCAGGCCTTTTTAAAATGAGATGATATTTTTCCTTATTAAATCCCGTGCAGTTTCATGTACTTATTCTTGTTTGATATTCTTTTTTTCATCTTCAATAATTTGTTCTCTACTCCCTCTTTCTCCCCTTCTTATGCTGAGCTTTTGATAACAATTTTTTCTAAACATTCAAAATATGTCGTTGGCTGATACTGAGCATTATATACTTTTCCAGGGTACATTTAGTTATAAAACCACACTTCCTGGATTTGTTTATTTCTTGTACATTCTGAGGCTTCTATATTGAAGTGGTAGACTATTAGATTCCTTATATTTTATTGTTTTACAGGTTAGGTTATGCAGGGAGAAGAAGTCAGGCGACATCTATGCTATGAAAAAGTTGAAGAAGTCAGAAATGCTTAGTAGGGGGCAGGTCAGATTGAAACTATAGAAATGTTTAAATCTTTCTAAAAGAGGCACTTAAATTTTATAATTTTACTCATAAATAATTTTTTTATGTATTTACTGGATACCTGGGTTATGGTATTAGTGATGCCTCCATGCTTGAGTCTGTAAGTTGTTCTCTAACATTTCATGCTTCATAATTTACCAAGTTAATAATAACGAGAGATAGATCATGGTCAAAAGAATTTGTCAGATTAGGTGGACCGCTGCTACATAATAGGTCCATAAGTTGGATGTAGAAAAGAAATGGAGGGGAAAACAGAGGATTAGCAAAGGTTGTTGTTAATATGAAACCAGTTTTTATCATCTTTGTTACACCTCGGGGGGATCATTTACCGGATGATGGTTCTTACAAGGTATCTGGTTAACTTTTTCATGCATTCATGTTGGAATTATGATTGACACAGTTGTGTAATTTCATTTCAGGCTTATCTTCTTTTTTGTGATTTTTTTGAAGACAGTAATGAGAAAGTCTCATTCCATTTGTCAATATCTATGCACTGGCATATCTGCTCAATTAAGATAACGTGATTTGCTGAATGTTGATTCTTTAGGGACCTCATGTTATCTGTTATCACTTTCAATTTCCAAAGAGGATATGTGAAGCCTCTGTAGTTTTTGATATGTTGACAAGCTAGTCTCCTAGGATTTGAATTTGACAAATAGTGTCATACACTTTTTAAGCAGCTTCATAGGACCCATTTTGCACCATGTTTATAGAGCAGAACTACATTTTCTGTTCCAAAGACTTCATATTTCATATTGAAGTATATGCTTATTATTCAAAACATCACCTTTTCCTGAATATAATCTTACTTTAAAACTGTGATTTGCCGAATCATATGAAATCCCACTTTCTCGAATCACACTACAATCTATGCTTCCATTATAAGGGCAAGTTGTCCCCGTTAACTTTCAGTTTATCCAATTTTATCCTTGTAAACCATGAATCCAATAACAGTAACTTTTGCTCTCATGTCATTGAATTTACATCTATTCATCATTTTTAATACGATTACAAATTTTCTAAAAATCTAAAAAAAATATGCATATGCTATTGAAATACAAGTTGGATATTTTATTATTTGCCGTGAGGGATGCTGAACCTGAGCTGCAAAGGAAATGGATAATGAAGGATGCCAATTCAGCTAAAGTTAATTGGAAAAGTTATATATTATACTAAAAAGTAACTATAGATATATGGACATCTAACAAAATACTAAAAATAAAACTAATTCATTTTTTTCATTAAAATTAAGTTAGAAAGGACTTATTCTGCATTTGTCATTAGATGTTTTAATTACAGTATTAGCTGAACAGAGATCAACTGAAATTTTTAGCTTAACATGGTTTTAGTAGTAAACAAATTCCTCCACGTACTTTTGCAAAAAATAACAGCAACCAACTGTTGCAAGTACAGTCTGTCTTGAAATTATAATCCCATCTAATGAAACAATTTTTAACTTGTCCTTAGCTCCTATCAATTTTCTTGTATGTATCGTATGCTTGCTAACTTTGTTCATATGCTAAAGGTCGAGCATGTCAAAGCTGAAAGGAATTTGCTTGCAGAAGTTGCAAGTCACTGTATTGTGAAACTATACTATTCTTTTCAAGATGCTGAAGACTTATACCTGATTATGGAATATCTGCCTGGAGGTGACATCATGACTTTGTTGATAAGAGAAGAGACTTTGACTGAAACCGTGGCTAGATTTTACATTTCCCAAAGTGTTCTTGCTATAGAATCTATTCATAAACACAACTACATTCACAGGTTGGTATTCATCTGAAATAAAACTTACAGAGACATAAGAGGAACTGAAGTATCTTAAACTGATCTTTATTTTTAAGATAATATTTTGCCCTGGCTTTCTCAATGACAGCATTATGTATATTTTTTTTCAGAGATATCAAACCTGACAATCTATTGTTAGACAAAAATGGTCACATGAAGCTCTCTGATTTTGGTCTTTGCAAGCCTCTTGACTGCACAAATTTATCAGCTATAAATGAAAATGAAGCACTCGATGATGAGAATTTGAAGGAATCCATGGATGCTGATGGATGCTTTCCAGAAGCTGGTGGAAGGCGCTGGAAAAGTCCCCTTGAACAACTACAACACTGGCAGATAAACAGGCGAAAATTGGTATTCTTTTAAATCATCGTTTTCAGATATTACAACCATGTCATACTTTATGTCTTCAATTTGATTCCAGGGTATCTCTGATGAACACATTCACAAATTTTCGCAGAAGGAATTATAGTGACACTATATAATTTGGCAACAAAATCTGCCTCACCTAACATTCTTTTCTTCCTTCTAGTTTGGATTTTTTAGATGCTAAAAGCTTTGGGAGTAGGATTCTATGCTCTAAATGTGTGTGCATATGTGCAGTATGCAATTTTGTTTGTATTTACATCTGTGTGTGGGTTGTATCTTTTTCTTCCTTTGAAAATGAATTCATGCTTAGGACCAATGTTAAGAACAAAAATACAAGGTCAAAGGTGTAAATGAACCTTTCAAAATTAAAAAGGGTGTTATCCTATCCAGCCAATTTTCATGGGTGATTTATCAGTTTATCTTTGTGGTGCTACACGGCAATAATGTTATTTACTTTTCATCTTCTCATCATCATTAGTTTGTCCATCCTAGAATTTATATCATATAGAGGTCTTATTTCTGAGGTTCTTTCTTCACTTTGTTTGAATTGCAGGCCTTTTCCACAGTTGGCACACCAGATTACATTGCTCCAGAAGTGTTGCTGAAGAAAGGATATGGCGTGGAATGTGACTGGTTAGTAAATAAGGATGAATTTTACACTCTTGGAACTTGCAAAAAATTGATTGCATTTTTGTTTATTCTTACACTTTACAGTTGTAGATAAGCATTGGAATAACTCATCTAAAGCATTTTTCTTTTCAAGTTTTTTGGACAATTTTCATTCAAAAAAGGAAAAAAAAAATAAAAAACATGGAAACATGACTAATTACTCCATAACCATGGATGGCATGCCTTGATTACTGTTGTGGTTTTTGCCTTTGACCAGCATGATGCCGCCATTATCACCACAACCACTGAGCCATCATTAGCATCACCCACCATCACCACTGCCATCACTGTGCCTTCAACATCACCCACCATCACCGCTGCCATTACTGTGCCTTCAACAGCACCCACCATCACCACTTCCATTACTGTGCCTTCAACCATTGCTGTCAATTTCGTTCCGTTTCGCCGAAACGTTTCATACCAGCTAAAAAAATGAGCAAAACAACAATGTTGTTTTTACCTTAGTTTAAATTCCAGCCCATTCCAGATTTTTCGGCCAAATACCGGCCGAAATGTACCGGTTTCGTTTTGCCTGTTCTGTTTTGGCCATGTAGTGTTTTTTTAAATAATAAATAATTTTACAATATCAATCATATCTTTTAATCCGACTGTTAGATTAAGATGAAATTTTATGAGGAGTCTCTTGACTTATTTATATATATTATGTTAAAATTCTAGAGCAATCAGAGAATGTAATGACCTTGCGAGATTGATGATGACATTCTCGTAATATTATATATGTTCATAATTTTGTTCAGAAAAATCATTTTATTGTGTCTTTATTTAGATTAAATTGCATAATTCTAAATAATTTTATTTTTGGATTTGAACTATTTTTTTTTGAATTAATATATTTAATTATATATATATACATAAACGGCACACCGAAACCGAAATATTCCATTCCAATTGAAAAAACGAAGCACCAACCGAAACGGTATTAACAACTTTGCCTTCAACATCACCATTGCAATTTTAATATCATATCATCACTATGATACCAACACCACTAATAACACCAACACCATGATTTTACCATGACATCACCATCCTGGCCTCTCATGCTACCACCACAACTGTGATATGTTGTTGATATTGCTATTGTTGCCAAAACCATGAATGCCATTGCCCACTGCTAGTCTTAGACCATCCACTGCCATCAATTCCATACTATTATTTCTTCATCACAATTTCTCTCCATTTCTAACTATGTAATATTTATTCTCTGACTTTTTTGTTCTTTTTTGATAAACCAGTTCTTCCACTTGCCTAACTTTAAGATCACAGGACCCTAGTTCATAGAAAAAGATAACTAAATTTTTTATCTTTTCAGACTAGATGAACTGGATCATATAACAGTTCATATTTTATTTAAGACTCCTGAGATATTTTATAGGGAATTAACTTTTGTTCAATTTGATTGATGTAAGCTCTTCAAATTAGGAGTGGACTCAACATTTGATGATTGAATGTTTTTCTGAAATTCTAACGCTCTTTTTCCTCCGAATTGCACAAGCTTTTTACTATTGCTGATTTTTTTTTTGCATCATTCAGAAATTCAGATCATTGTTACCCCAATTAAGAACTATTCTTTCACTACAGTTGGTATGGTTTTTTTCTTCCACTACATGTCCACAAGGGCTTTATGATGCAAAATCTGTACCATCATGCCATCATCAAAATATATGATTTTTTAAGTGAAAATGAATACCTATTTTTCTTTCTTACAGGTGGTCACTTGGTGCAATAATGTACGAGATGCTAGTTGGTTATCCCCCATTTTATTCTGATGATCCAGTAACAACTTGCAGAAAGGTCTGATTGTTATTTTCATTTGTTTGATTTCTTCTCTTTCAGTTGAGTCAGGACATCTGGTTAAGCTTTAATGTCATGCAGATCTATTTTGTTATTATGAGAGATGCTCCTCATATCATGTCATTTTCATTTTGTTGTCTCTGTTTGTGATGCTGTGTTATAACATGCACTTACATTTTGATTATACATCAACTTGTTGATTTCAAGAAAAAATATGAATTTTTTTGTCAGCAATGCTTCATGATATGCTCTCCATTATCACATCATCACTCAGTTTGGTGTCTCTGTGATGTTGTGTTATAATATATACTTGGATTTTGCATATGCATCCACTTTTTTTTAAAAAAAAATCATCATCCAATTTGTTGATGTTGAGACGAATATAACTTAACCTAAGCTATTGTTGTTCTACCTTTCCCATTTCTATCTCGTCTACCTAAATATTTTCCCTCTTTCTCATTGTGAGATGTTCAGCATTCTTTGCAGTATTACTATTCTTTCAAGAGACTATTAAAGAGAAGCTTTTGATTTTTCACTGAAAATTGATAAAACCACTATCTATTTATGATATCATTTTGTTGGCCCAGCTGTTCATGATAGCATTTCATTGTGATCTTTGGGACTTCTTTAATTACATCACATTTGGACCTGAACATCTTAGGATAATGTCCCTTCTGTTGTTACTGTTGGGGAAGAAGCAACATGTTGTTGACATAGTGCTAATATGAAGAACTATTATATTACCCAAAGCCTCTTGTTTGTTGCTTATGTTCTATGTAGTTACTTAAGAATACTGTCGTATAGATACTTATCATTTCCCTTTAGTTCTCTTGTTTATCTAGTATTATTTTGAGTCACTCTAATTCGCTGAGATTATAACTAATGTATTCCAGATTGTGCATTGGAGAAATCACTTAAAATTCCCAGAGGAGGCAAGGCTGACACCTGATGCAAAGAATCTGATCTGTAGATTGCTTTGTGATGTTGATCATAGGCTTGGTACTCTGGGGGCGGACCAAATTAAAGTATGCTTTTGTATTTAAGCTGACATGAATACTTATATTCTCTGTTTATTTTTTTTTATAGTTTGACAGTAACATCATTGTTCTTCCTTGCATCTACTAACACTGATTATTATCAGGCTCATCCTTGGTTCAAAGATATTGTATGGGACAAACTTTATGAAATGGAGGCAGCATTTAAACCAGAGGTCAATGGGGAGCTTGATACACAAAATTTTATGAAATTTGATGAGGTGAGTTGTTGCCTATGGTCATCTCTTTCCCACTTTTACTGAGGACTATCGATGTTGCTACAATAGACTCTTATTTGAATTATCTCATTTTCTTTATTTTATGAACTTCATATGATAAAGGAGGTGTGTTGGGCTAGCTTTTTTAGTAAAGTTGTGAACTTAGAGTTTATCTTCTTTGAGATTCTGTTGATGAAGCAGGTTGGTATTGGCAGGGAGGATGCATAAATCAAAAAAGAAGAAGCAACAAACTAGTTTGCCCCTGTAGCCTAACACTTGGTTCCATTTTAGTCACTGAAGAAGATTCAATATTACCCTCTTCATGTCTTATTATAGCAACTGGGTCTTGAGCTTCCAAATTGATAACTGACAGCAGGATATGCTTGTTCTTACATGAAAATCAATCTGGAGTTTCTAATGTTGTGTGAGCTCCATGAGTTTCGATGTGAATTCAATTTTCAAGGCTTCATAACACATGAATTTTAATTTTATATAGATGTCAACTGTGGATTTAATGGATGATCTAACTCAAGAGGATAGAATGAAACTTCATTCTGTGTTCTTGCAGCTTGTGCTTGGCACTCGAATATTTTCTATTGTGTAACTCAACTATGCTATTTTGCTCATGAATGGCAGGCCTTCTTTGTTTACCCCCTTTATAAACTTTAATGCTTATTTACTTTTCATTTCAATAGATTTTCCTTGACATTTTCATCTGGTTATCTGTGTTTGTTGTACACTACCTTTGTAGAAGTGTATTTTTTTGACAGAAATTCTATTTTGAGATAGGTCAAACCCCCATCAACAAGAAGAGGATCTGGACCCATGAGGAAGGTACTTGTCAATCATAATTTTTGCTGTTTAAGTCAAAGTACATCATAGATAAGCCCAATGAAACATCACAAACATGTCTGTCTTAACAGATAGTGAATGGTCATTGGGTTTTATGTACTGGAGTATTCTTAGGGATGAGATGCAAGTATGAATAAAGCGAGAGATAAAATGATTAAACAAATCTGTGTAATGAAAAGGGTGGAACAAGGCATAGTGTGATGTATGCAACTTAACAATATAGATTTAAAGCTTCATTCCTGAAATTTCCCATTTCAAAAATTGACCTTTGACCATATATTTGTGTGATGTGCCTGAAAATTTTAGAGGTAAGGTAATGTTGTTTTGTGGGGTTTCTATTGCAATTTGGGGCTTGATTTTTTTTATTATAAAATTTGGACTTTAAACATAGATTTGCACAGTGTGCCACTTTGATGCTTAAGAGTTTGCTGTTTTAGAGGAGTCTAAGCTCACTTGTTCTCAGAGACTGTACTATTGTGATATGGATTGATGTTTTTAACTTTTTTATGGGTTTTTTTTTCTACTTTTTAAGGCTTATGCTTTACATTTTTAAAGTTTGTGTAGATTTTGTTCCTTCCAATCATGTTTTTTTGCTTTCATGCATTCAATATGAGTGTCAATTATTCTGTGAGGAATACAATGTAATTGACTATACATATGATGACATTAAGCAAATGTATAATTATGGAATGAAGTAATTAAGAATGCATCCATCACAAAATGACTTGGACAAATTTAGTGATATGTAAAAACTCTATTAGTTTGTTGACGATGTTAGGAGGTGGACCATGTCATAATTTTTTGGAAAGTAGAATGTGATTTGTTTTTAGAAAACTATGATTTTTGTTGATTTGTGGTAGTTGGTACTGTTTAGGAATGTATTATTAAGTTTTTAGTTGTTAAAATAGGAACCTAATTTATTTCATTTCGTAGGTTTTCCTATTCTTATTGCGAGCAAGTCTTCAAATTTTTCTATTTTCTTGCTACAATTAGAATTTAGTTTTTTTGTTTCAATTTGGTTTGGTTACTTTAAAATGTGCACCAACCCTCATTAGACTTGATAGTTATGTTATGATGCTTTGACTATTGAATAATCAAATATATTGATTTTTTAGATAAATATTTTTTTCTCATGGTTATGTGTTGTTTTTGTGTTCATCAACTGGTTCAACATCAAATCTTTATTGTCATTAACTTGCATCTGGTCATCTTCAAATAATCAAGACTCTATTTTGGTCAACTAGTACTTGGTCATCTTCAAATAACAAAGCTAGCCTAATCTGATTACGCTCTAACTAGTCATTTGCTTCTTAGTGATTGTGGTTTATCAAGACATGTTATTCATTTCCTACAACCTTTTTGGCAGACATTGTTGAATCCTCAAGATCTTAGTTTTGTTGGCTACACGTACAAGAACTTTGATGCTGTGAAAGGACTGCATCATTCGTTTGGTATGAGAATTTTGCATAATCCTTGTTCAATTGTTAGATGTAATATGATATCAGAAAAAGATTCTTAAGACATTGTATGTCTGTTTATGAAGTCAGGATTCTCGTGTTCATGCAGATAGCATGTTTATAAACATCATGCGAATACAATTATTGTTTGTATCCACACTAAGATACATCCGAATGTAAATGGAAAGAAGTTTTATCCATCTATACTCAATTTATAGATGCACATGATTTTGCTAACTGGGTGGCCCCAGTCATAACCAGCTCTTTGAGGTTGCATTTGGTTAGTATCCGATGACAGAAGGGACATATATAGAAGAGACAAAAACGTTGACGAGATAGAGACGGGGACATAAAACAAATCTGTTTTTGTGTAGCTTTGGAGTGAATTTCTGTACTTTCAAAACAAGTATAGGGAGACATGCCCCTGCTGTCTCTGTCTCTCTTGTCCCAAGATAATAACCAAACTCTACCTAGGTGCTTTTCTTTCCTGTGGCTTCAACTAAAAGTGGAATTTGATGGGGAAAAATTATTGCAGCCTGCATTATTTTGTTTGTAGTTTTGATGGACCTGCTTTTGCAATTGTTTCTTATGTGACGGTCAATTAAGAAGTTTTCTTTATCTGTTAAACTCTTGCAGATGTGAAGAGAAGCTCATTACCGAGGCAGACATCCACTGATTCTTGTCACAGTAATAAATCCAATCTAAATATGAAGTAATTGTTTATACTTTCCTAAAGAACAGTGCTTCATGCTTTTCTAAATACCGATTTTCCATCAGGTGATTCTGCAGTGGACTACTCATCTAAGGACTCCATTGATGACTTACACACACTGACTCTTTCCTCATCAGGAGATGCCTGTCACAACGAAGAGCTGTCCAATTCCTTAAGTAGAAACCATCTGACATAATCGATGCAATGTCCCTGTTGTGAAGGCGGTGAGTCTGCCTGCTTATTTTTTAGTCAGGCACGGCCGAACATGCATCGATAATGAAGCTTGCCATAACTGTGTAAAACTTCATAAATGTGCAGGAAATATTGAAGGGACTTGTGGAAAACCGATTGTGGGGAAGTTGGTAGAATACTTTTTATCAATTCTAAAGGTTTTGGATCAATGTAAAAAACGACAGGTTCTACTGTGGTTTTGACTGCCCAGGTTGGCAGACTTATAATACATGCCTTCTCTTGTGGCAGTTTAAGCCTTCATTCTTTGGTTCTGTGTTTTTTGGATAGTCTAGGAAGCTGGTAATGACCCTCAGTTGTATTGTGGATTCCAGCTTATAGGTATTGTACGGATAGCCATTGGCATTTTTTGTGACTGAAATGTCCTCACTTTTATTAAGGATGTGAATGTGATCCCTTCTGGGGATTTTTTTTTATTCAATGCTTGTTCGTGTGAGATTTTAATAGATCAATACGTGTTGATGCTCTCATCTTTATTCTCTTGTTTCTTTCTTTTAATGAGAAGAAATTATAATTAAAAACTTTATTTCGAGCAAGACTGGTTACATCTCCTAATTCAAAGATCGTAAGTTTTTATCTTGATTTTTACAAGTTAAAGGGTAAAAAAGGTAATGCCAAAATTATTACTTAAAAAAAATAAAGAAAAGCTATAAAAGTAAGGAAATGTATAAAGAAAAGTGATGAATAAAAGTTGTAAATTGCAATCAAGGGGAAATTACATAAAGCTTGTGAATAAATTAAATATATATGGTTAATTATCATTTATATTGTTAGATATTTAGGATTAATTGTTATTTTCATAAACATAAAATTCTTATTCTATACAAATTGTTAACTATAAATCTTAATCCTAATACAATTTATAATTCTTGTTTGTACACATCCTTCCTCATAGTTGTATGTGTTCGGATTTCACCTTAATTATGAGGAGCCAATCTAGTTTTCTTCATACAAAAAGGCCACTAACATCATCGTCAACAAGAAGAGATGATAAATAAATTTTTATTTAAAGAATAACCTTTTACATAGAGTAATATGTAAGCCCTCAATCTAATATAAAAAAATATAAATAAGAGAAATAAATAAAATAGTGCACAAAAAAAAAATAGCAACATGTTTCTAATGATAATTATTTAAGTGGATATTAAAAAGTGGATTAAAAAAGTAAAAGTGAGAAATAAAGGAAAATAAAATCATCAAGGGCTAGTTTATAAATAGACAAAATAAGAAGTAAAAATAACCTTTTTTCTGTTTTTATGGCCGATAATTTGGCTTGAGGGGGTTAAGTTTTTTTTTTTCTTAGATTTCTTGATAAATATCTTTAAAAGTAGTGGTTTAAGGAAATCAAAAGGGATAAATAGTGACCAAAGAGAAAACAAATGAGCGGTTTTAAGAGGTTTAAAAGCTTGGAAGAGAAAATTTGGTGCTAGAAAAAGGGGAAAGAAAAGGTGGAGAAAATTTTGAATTCCTTAAAATTTCTCTTTAATTCTTTGTTTTTTCAAGATAATAAAAAACTTTATTGTATTTGGTTTTGAAAACTTAAAATATTAAAACTTAAATTGATGTTTGAGTACTATGGATAAAATAGATTTTTATGGTTGTGATAATTGTAAGGATATTTTTGATAGAATTAAGATAAAAGGCATGAGTAACAATTGGATAAGTGAAGAAAATTGTACAAATCTAAAGGAAAATATATTCCTTGTCAAGGATGGATGTTCGACTAGAGAGAGAAAATAAGAAGAAAGAGTTTTGTTTGAATTCTTGATAAAATTAATGAGTCTTGTGGTTTTATTTGAGCTAATGATGATTGAATTAGGTTGCAATTGGATACTTAATGATGGAAAAAAAAAAAGAAGATCTTTAGGGCCGACCAAATTTAGATTTTGAGAGAAAAAATAGGATAACTAGTAATAAACTCTATAAGATGCAAATTATTTTTGTAGTATAAGAGAGAGATAATGATTGTCAAGAAAAGAATAGTTGATTTTATAATAATAAATTTGAAATTAGTGTGTTTACATGTGTACAAAATTTTAAATATAATGCTGGAAAATTATTGGTTTGTGGGATCTTAAGAAGGTGAGATTGTTGAATCATATAATATAATGTTGTGTTTAGTATTTTATAAACATATATAAGCTATGCACATTTATATGATGGGTTTGGTCAAGCAAGGCTTAAAAGGAGGTAATAATGTGATTTATAATTGTATATGAATTGGCCATGAATGACATGTTATGAAAAAGTTATAGAAATAATAGGTAATGAAATAACACACAATATGTATATACATGTGTGTGTGTGTGTGTAAATGAAGTTAGCTATTAGGAATTGTTGAAGACTCATTGGATACAAGGAGGGGATAATTAGAGTCCCTAATTGTGTTAATGAGAATATTGATATTACTGATTATAGTATTTCAAGGGGCATTACTGTAGAAAGGCTATAGAAGAGAGATATAAGACTTTCACTTATAACATGTAGGTATATCGATGTCTAAAAAAACAATGAGTTTTATCTGTTAAATTATTTATTGTTCTTCATTGAATAATTATCAAGAAGAATATACTAATTGGAATTTTAATAAAGGAAATTTGATTAGTCGTCCAAGGAACTTGAAGAATAATGATATTAACAAAACTAATATCGACATTAGAAAAAGTATTAGTCATTTATGGTAAGAGTGGCTAATTATAGTAACATTATGAATATTGAAATTATTATGTTTGGATGTTTGGGTAATTGGGAACTAATGACATTGACTAGTGATTTGAGAAATGATGACTATCTTTGTCGGTATAAAATAATAATTACATGAGGATAATTAAGATAAATTTTTTATATTTTTAGTAGAATTGTTTTTCATGAAAATCTTTATATTAAATATGTGTGAGGAATGAAATGAAGTTAAACATATTTTTTGTTATCTACGAGGAATTATATATATGGACTTATTTTATTCAAATAATGTTAATCATGAATTAGTTTAGTATGTTTATGCACTGTATTTATATGATACACATAAAGATCGATCTCAAGTATATTATCTCCTTACATGTGGAAGTATTATTATATCATGGAGATCTACAAAATAGTCATTAGTGGACACTTGATCTAATCATATTAAAATACCTGCAATCCATGGAAAAAGCTGAGAATATATATAACTGAGACCAATGACTTAATATATTCATAGAACATGTGGTTTATTCTCTGGCAGAGGAACTTTAACCATATCGTATAAAAATAATGTTGCATGCATTACTCAATTGAAAAGAAGATACATCAAAGAAGATAGAACAAAACATATCCAACCAAAATTAATTTTCACACATGACCTGAATAAATTTGATATTAATGACACTCACAAATTTGATTGAAAGATAATTTAACAGATTTCTTTACTAAAACATTACCATCTACAATGTTTGAAAAATTGCAGTGCAATATTGGAAGACAATAGCTTAAAGACTTAAGGTGATAGATTTATGAGAGAAAAGTTAATACACACTATACATTTTGTTTCTTAAGCAATCTTTTTTTCATGTTGGGTTTTTTCTTGATAAGATTTTTAATGAGACAATTTCTAATGCAATAGACTTAAAAAAAAGATTTAAAAGAGAAGTGTTATGAAATCATACATTATATATGGGTGTTTTTTTAGTCCTCCATCTCTTAATCTTCGTGTTCATTCATCTTCTTCAAAATTATTTGAACTCTACATCTTCTTATTATTTTTAAGCCTACAAATTTCAATGTATATTAGCCTATAAATAGAAGCATTGTTGAAATAATTTTGATACATGATTATATTATATAGAATAAAATTGATCTTTCTTTTTTCCAATTATTCTTATTATACAGATAACAAAATTTGTGAAGTTTTATAATATATCCAATGATGATCTTTTCTCTAATATTATAATGGGCTGGACTAAGTAAGCACGTCCAACTGTCCAAGGCCTACGCGTCTAAACATCGGCCCAAAAGAGAAGCCAGCAGGCCCACCATTTATTACCACTACTACTTTTAGTTTTCAACAATTATCATCCCAAGAACATGCAAAATAAAGGCAGAACAGATCAAAGCAGATCTGTCTGGGCGTTTCGTCAAGTCAACGAGATTAAAAAGAACTCACAAAACAACCAGTAGCTGATACAAATCAATGGTAAAAGATCGAATGCTATTTTTATTTTTATTTTTATTTTTATTTTTATTTTAATAGTCGAGAATTGAATTGATTTACAAATTTTCCCCCCATTGAATTGAAGGGTTCAAAGGCAGCAGCAATAACGAGTCCAGTCCCGGTGACATGGTACCCAACCCTAGCAATCTTCATGCTGGCCATCGGCCTTATTGTCTCTGCCTCCTTCTTCATGTAAGCTAAGCTATGCCGGAATGAATTATTGTTGTTCCTTTCCTCCACTAGATCAGATCTACATGGGCTACAAAAAACATCAATTACCAGTCAAAGTGATTTGTAATTTTAATTTGATTTGATTTGTTTCTGAGGTCTTAATCTTGTATTTGGGTTTTCCATGAGATATTATCACTCCACCAAAAATTGGTGCAGATTAATTATTACAAACATCCTCGGCCGGTCCTCGTAAATACTTGATATACTGTTATAATGAAGATTAACATGCTATGTAGCAGGCATTTTGTTTTGATTTTTAGAACAAAGAGTAGTTATATGAGCATGTTGTTGATGATGATGAATTTCTGACAAGATACTGCTGCTGTTTGGTTAAACATGTTGATGAACTAAGGCATGACCTGATAGTAAAGGACTTGAGATTTGTACAGTAGGTCTCGAGTTGAGTCAGGGCGTGCACCTCTTGTAAGAGCCTGGGACAGCCGGGGCTTTACTCGCTCACCTGGGCATACAAAGTGTGCTTTCCGGGGAGTGGAGTTTTCTCGAATCCAAAAAAAAAAAAAATTGATGAACCATGAAAAGATCTGTTTGTGTGCATATATTTGCCATCTCGTTTATGATGTTATACAAACGTGGTCTATGCAGTTACGAAGCGACCTCTTCTAGGAGAAATCGCAGTTTGGCCAAGGAGCTTACAACAGGAGCAGTGGCCTCTTTCTTTCTGGTATGATATGTTGTGTTTGTTACTCCCTCAACCTTCTGATTTGTTATTGTTAATATTGGTTCATTGCTCTATCTGATCTCCGATGTCTCTGGTGCAGGGTTTTGGGTCCTTGTTCATGTTACTTGCTTCTGGTGTTTATGTCTGAGTTCATCATTTTGAACCAGTGCCAAGCAGGATTGGCTGCGTATGATAAAGATGCTTAACTCTGTTAATTTAGTTGAGAATTTTGATGATCAATGAGCTATGAGCTATGGTGCTTACATCATTAATCATTTTGAGAGATTTATGGATCTAATAGGCTATCCTCTTCATTTTCACGGTACTGATTTTCAAGGTTTCTACTACTCATCGGCTAGGATGCGCTAAGCTTCCTTTTTCTCTACCTTTTTGCTGTACTTTCCTTCTAGGTTTTCAATTACTCACTGGCCATGATTTATCAAATTAGATGAAAGTGTTTGGGTTTTCAAGTTCCCCTTCCTATGAATTTCATTTCAGTTCTTTAAAAATGGAGATGGGATGTTACATCTTTTATGGTTTGGGTCTCCCTTGACTTGGCTGACAGGGTCAATGCTTTCCTATATCTTTTTTACGCTTTCTTTTGTGTATAAAAGTTTCCTGACATTTTGTTTCAAAATCATCTCTTTGCATCAAAATTTTGTCTTTGTTACATACACTAATATTGTTAAAAATCAATACATTTTCTTGAGGTTAGCTCAACAAGTAGGATTGGTAGAGGTAAACTACGAAAAATACCTTGTTGTTTTATAGTGATTAGCAACCCAAACTAGCCTTTGAGAGTGTTTTGGGTAAGAGATTGATTATGTGAAATAAAAGCTTCCTGGGTAAGGGTTTAGTTATGTGAAATAACAGATGATAATAATAATAATAATAATAATAATAATAATAATAATAATAATAATAATAATTCTACGACACTCTATTGAAGAAAGAGTAATAGTAATGTGTATTGAAACCTAAAAACTTTGTAAATAAATGTTTGAACATTGAAAAAATCAAAGTAACCATCAAATAACCTTTACAAATAAAAACTAAAAGAACATGATTTAAAAAAAAAATCATATTTGATACACATAACTCATACTTGAGTAATTTTTCTTGGACTATATGGTTTATTTATCCATATTCTGTCTATTTTTTAATCTCCTCTTACCTTGATAACTTATTATCTTTTTACACTATCTTACTATTTTTTTTGTCCAATAGTTGGTTGGTGAGTGGCCTAAACTTTCATGTTTATTTTGGTTTTTTTTCTTGCTTATTATTTCACTCATTTTTTTATTATTTAAAAAATAAGTGGTCAAAATAGGTTGTGATAGTTCTCTTTTTTTACAATGCTTAAATACAAAGACATTGTATACTACATTTTTCTTGATTTTGTATTGTAAAATACATTTTTTCTTGATTTTGTATTGTAAAGTTTGTGAAAAACTACAATAAAATGCTACAGGAAAAAAGTTTTAAGAAAATATTGAGAAAATGATGTTATATACATGAAAGTTAAACGAGTCAACTTGAGAGGTGATCAATCCCAACATGCAATTTAAAAATAAGTAAACTTGAGAGGTGATCAACCTCAACATAGAACTTAAATCGGTACTCGACCAGTCTCAACATCAAGCCTAAATGGATCAACTTTAGAAGTGATTAATTTTAATATGAAACTTAAAAAGGTTAACTAAAAAGTTGTGGCTGACCAATCTCAACATCAAGTCTAAATGGGTCAACTTGAGAGGTGATTAACTTTAAATATGAAATATGAAATTTGAAAAGGTTAACTAAAGAGTTGTGACTAACTATATTATGAATTCTAAATAAGTTTTTAATAAAATATGTGAACTTTCATGCATCGTCTAAAACATTTGTTATAGTTCATACAACTAATTACAATGTTAGGATCACTTATTTGCTTTAATTTAGTTTTTGAATAAGCAATCTAATTGTAAATTCATTATGTTTTAATGTTGACTTTGACATCTATTAGTAATTTTTATATGTTGAAACTTTATTTTCCATCTAGATTGCCCCCGAGGTTACTTTCCATGGTTTGGTTTCTTTTGATCAACCCATCAAACTCATTTCTTGATTATATTTCATTTCATATTTTAGTCTTTTGAGATCTTTCCACATATTTTTTTTATACCCTTTCTTCTCATTCATTTATGTCTTTTGAGACCTTTACATAATTTCTTTGTATAATCTTTTTTATACGGCATTTATCATATCTTCATCCTTGCAATCTATTTTTCTAAGGTTATTGCCTACTAAGTCTATAAATAAAACCCATCATTTTGTTTGTGCACTTTCCTTTTCACTTGTCTAGTTTATGCAATTAAATCAATATTAACGATGCAGTATACCAAGGAATATGGTTTATTTTATGAAAATATGATTGCAAAGTAGGGAGAAAATGTAATAATTGTGTAAAAAAAAAACAATGACAATTGAATAAAATTTATCTAAATTTTAACTTTTTATTGCAATGGTATAAGAAAGTGTAACTTTATACATAATATTTTATTATAGCATTTGAATTAATAGGCTTTGACAATTCTTTTCCATTTATATTTGATAAAATAAAGATTCATTCTTAAATGTTTTCTTGACTACATAAGGATTTTCATAGTTAGACATTGATTTACATTGATCCTTAGGAATTGGAAAAAAATAATCCAATATCAAATCCCCTTCATAAAAATTTTGTAGGTGTACTTTCTTGTCATAAGTCTTGATTTTTTTTTTTAATACAAGTGTCATGACATAGTGCAATTAATCTCTTTTTCTTAACTAGTTTAATTATTCATATTAGAGCCTGACCCATTCTGACTCTTTTAACTTTATTTATATTAATTCCTTTTATATGATGTATTTCCACTATAAAAAACATCACTAACTCCATTTCATACATTAGGAAGTAAGGAGTTACTCTTGTAAATGTTTTTACACTAGTTTCATAACCATATAAGGTATATGAAAGCATTTCATACAATGATCAATTTCTATACAATCTTCTTTATATTTATATTTTTTGTTCTTACTACATCATTTATATTTGTAAGATGAAGAATTAGATGTTTGATTAGTCATTTTTAGCATAAAAATATTGAATTATTTTTAATTAAAATCTTAGGCATTATCAGTCAATATTGTCTTTAGCAAACCAAATTGACAAATGGTGTCTTTTTCAATAAAACCATGAAAAAACAACTTCAATCCTTTCTATAAAACAATTAATTGCTTCCAATATGAATCAATGTTCATTATTTGTTATGGGCATAAAAATCAAGTTTAATCTATTTTGTAAAACAATCCATTGCTACCAATATGAATCAATGTCCATTGGTTATTTTTAGATGAATTAGGTTGATAAATTCATTCCTAACATTTCAAATGAAAAAGGTGTTATCATGATATGGAGATAAACGAACAATGCATTTATCTTATCAGTAAAAATATAACATTTTTGACATTTTTGTCAAGAAATCATTGCAATTTGTTTTCTAATATGGTCTGTTAGTATTCACTCATTTGCATTTGTCTTGTTATCATGAGCCTATTAGCATGTGTAAAAAAAATTCCTCCATGCATTTCTTATATAGTTTTCTTATTCCTTTTTATCTAAATATTTTTGCAAAGTTTGTGTAATTTTTTCTTGTATAATGTTTCTCCATCTAAAAAGTAATTCATTATCAATCTCTTCGAAGGTTTTTTGTCCATTTTATTTGCATTAGGTGGATATTCATGACTTATAATAAACTACTTGATATTATGATACCATGATTTCCCATTTGTTTTATTTTTTATCAAACAACAATTTACACAATCATTCTTCATCTTAATATATGCATGATGTACTTTTTCATCTTGGCTGATTTAAGTCATTAATATAACTAATGCATATGTAAATCGATTCTTATCTCAATCGGGATAAGTGAACTTGATTTCTTCAAATAAGTATGTTAGCTTAATAAGGTACTCTTAATATGAATTTAACTTTTAATCTTTGATTTGTCATTCTTCTTTCATATGATGAATTATTAATAATAAATCTCTATATACTTAATTTTTAAATTTTCTTACTAAAATGACCTTAAGCCTTTAGATATGTGTTCTATATTATGTTATATTGTTAGTGCATTTAAAGTATTTTCTAATTGCAACAAGATATTACTCCTCGATTGGTGGAATGAGCACAACACCTATTATTACCAGATACATTTACTACTCTATTAAAATATAGAGCCCGTATATTTCTTCTAAATTCCTTTTTATTTTCAACCATCATAATATTTTACCCATGAATTCAAATTGCAAGTGATTGGAATCCCCAACCACATTGTTTTTTTTTTTTTTTTTTTCCAAATGATGATTATAATGTTACCTTCCACTTTCTAGTCATGTTAATTTTTTCATTATAACTTGCCATTATACAATTTTGTTAGAGAAATAGGGTTTATATAGGTCATATTAAATTGGATCTATTTTACATATCAACCAAATTATATAATAGAGCATGTATTGCATGAGCTTTAAGGCACTTGATATGAGATCATAATAGATATTTTCTAGGAAAGTATACCAAGATTTGAAATTAATAAACTTATTAATCAAATATCAATTAACCTTATTGAATGGTATCAAATATATTATTTCAGTGTGATTTTTATAAATTTATTGAATTAAATCATTGCTTGATTTTTCTAGGTCTAAAATTTGTATAAATTACATTTTAGTCTTCAATTTCTAAAAGTTCTTTACAATCAACACACTCATATATTATTCTAATGTAATTTCTAACTAGTGATTTTTAATACGTGACTCAATAGATTCCTAATAAGTTGACCAAAATATAAGTCATAATTCTAGATTAAATAAATTTATTATTTAATTTATTATCAATTTATTAATTGATTGATTTATATTTGAAGATCAAGTACATTACCTAACAATGTGTAATGATCCTTTAAAAACTAGGAAAGTCGTATATGATTTGATATAACCTTTTAGTGAACAATTTCTTAATGTAATTATTATCCTTTAACCAAGGATGTTTTTATTGTAGATATTATAGCAAAAAATGTGTCTGCTCTATTAAATCATATTTGCTCTTAACACAATAATCATTGAATCTTTAAATAAGATTTGAAATTTCTTTTGCTATATAAGATAACTTAGTGACATCAAGTTTAAAGATCATTTACACAACTATTATATGAGATTTTTGATAGACAAATCTTATCTCTCTATATGAAATCTTATATGAGTTAATTTAGAGGGTGTTTGACACTGCATTTCAAAAGTATTTTTGAAAAAAAAATATTTTTTATTTTAATTTTTTTTTTGGTGTTTTAGATTGTTTTCATGTGCTAATATGAAAAGGGATTTTTTTTAAAAGAACATCATTTTAATGCATTTTTGAATGAAAATCACTCTAAAAAAGAAGTTCAACCACACTCTCAAACAAGCACTTAGTGTACATATCATATGACAAATATTTATATATTAGTTTCATGCATCCTTTATACCTCAACTTATAAGAATAATTATTATTTTTATATATAAAAAAGAATATAAAATGTACAAGTTTCAACGACTCTAATTAATGTTAAGTTAATACAACATTAATTAAAAATATTTAGGAACATTGTTTTTCATTCAGTTTGAATCTTATAATTATAACAACTGTATATTTTTTTTTGTAAAATATTTTTGTCTTAAGAATTTTATTATATGCAGTAAATTCATTAATCAAATATTAGTTTCAATAATAAAAAAACAAAAATATTAAAAATACAAAATCTTTATTAGTAATAAATATGTTTTTATATGAATAAAATAAATGTTACATGTAACTAACTCAATGACTATTTGTACATTTACTAAAAACATTATCCTTTATACCTTTGACATAACATCTACTCATGAAAAGTACAAGTTGTTGAAAAACTATTTATCAACTTTATATAGTATACTTTTGCCTTTTGTAAAAACAAAATCGTAACAAGTATAGAGAAGGTATTGGATATGGAAAATATAGAAACCTATATAAAAGTGAGAGAAAAGAATTATAAATTATTGTAATTGGACATGCAAGTCGAAGATATTTTTGAAGAAATTACACAATAAAACATCCAACAAGAAAAATATTTGTTTCCCATTATTATTTAAATATAATTTTATTAAGAGTATAATTAAAAAAAAAACGCGTCAAATATTAAACATGGAAACTAGTTATGGGTTGTTTTAGAAGAATAATATTTATTCATGTTAAGAAAATTAAAAGCTTAAGTTATATTATATAATTTCATGAAATATTTAAGGATTTACTTTTTCATGATCTGCTTATATATGTTAGATATTTAATTTTGTCAAATCAATATCATATAATTCTTTATTTAAAAATAAATAAGATAAAATTAATAATTTAAAAAGTTTCAATAGACCATCCTATACAAATATTTGGTTAAAAAACATATCATATTATATTATATTTATATGAAAAGTCCAAGTACTCACATAACCTATCACATCAAATTATAAAAACATTTATATGAAATTTTTTATACATGCAGAATTCTCTATAATTTCTTATTTAGGTCATCCATCTTTCAAGTTTTAAAACCTTCTATATCTTATATGGATTTGTACCCAATAAAACTTGACTTGAGAAAAATTAAGAATTTTAATTCTTAAAAAGAGCCAAACCCTTCTTAAAAAATCAAAATCTTTAATTATGATTTAAAATATCTTATAATGGTTGGTACCTTGTTAAAAAAATTTATTTTTAAATTCATATAAAAATAAATATTGCTTAGATAGAAGATGGTTAAATAAATACTCAACAATGCTATTTCACTAGAAACAAAAAGAAGAATAGAAAATGAGAAAATTATAAGCAATTAGATTAACAACCCAATAATAACTTCATATTGATTGCATTATTCAATGACTTTGAGTTCTCCTATAATCTATTTTTGCTTCTTTTTTTTATGATATAGAATTATTCATAAATCTTTTGACTCATTTAATTTTTTTGTCATTAAAAAAAAATTTGAAACTCCTGACCAAATTTTTTATATATATATAATATAATAAAATTGGTATAGTAACTATCCCTGATCCATGACTTATGGAGTTATGGAGCATAAGAAAGACTAGTAAAGTAGCAAATTACAACCAAACTTAATACTTTTTTCTTTTAAAAAATTATATACTCTAAACACTAAATTATATACGTTATACATCGTAGAATAATAAATTCAAATATATGTTTCTTTTATTATTGATAAAAACATAAAATTTGTTGTTCTTTATAGATTAGTAGGAACTAAGATTTAAAGAAAAATAAAAAACAATCAAAGTATATCCTTTTTTTAATATGTATTAAAATTAGAATTCATAAAACTTAAACAATATTTTGTTACTCACTTCACATTATAACTTATTCGTATTACAAATTCTATATATTATCTTTAATGTTATTTAAAAAAAATTATAATTGATTAAAGTTTTAGGATTCTTTTTAATAATGAGTTTATTTTTGTTTAATTTAGATGAATTCTATTTTTATTTTTATGTAGTCAAATTCAAATATATATATATATATATATATATATATATATATATATATATTGGTTTGATGAATGAAGTGAGATTGAGCTAACAAATGAAATAAATAGAGCATTAATTTTTTTAAATCCCAATCCCATTACTTTTTCTCTCTCTTTTAAAGATCTTTCTTTCACTTTATATTTATAAGTTAATGTTGATTATTTTTCATAATAGAGATATTATTTCCTTTTATTTACATTTGTTTTTCTTAAATAAGCTCATATTTAGTATATGCCTTGATACATTTGATATTTTTCATATAATTTATAGTTTAGTTGCAATTTTGACTCATGTATTTTCATTTTTATTTGTTTTATGCATCTTATATGGGTCTATTATGTTACCATGAAGATTTTTGTTTATATAGCATCAAACTAAGTTATGTAGAAAACATGTTGTAGAAGGAAGATTTTTTTAAGGTAATATGTCTATTGGTGGGTATAATTCATTTCTCATGTGTTGCTATTTATATGAAAAAGAAACAGCCAAATATTATTTGATAAAAAACAATAGTTTTTTACTTTTTTTAGTAAACCATTCAAAAGAGCTAAGTTTGATCATTGATTAAGGATATGAGGGATCATGTTAATAATCAAATTATATTTATAACATGAGTCTTTAACATTTAATATTGACAAATGTCATATTATAATTAGAGTTCTAACACATATAACTATTAGGAGGGTGTGTGTGAATAAAAAGTATGGATTTGTTAAAGGATTTAGGTTATAAAATGTTTACTATTCATAAACAGTCTACATAGGATTATGATATATAATTTATGTAAAACTCATCTCTATAATATTGTAAATAAGTTGTTTAGCATTTTAAAATAAGAATCAACCCTATATATACCATTTTTTTATAAACTTTTTATAATATGTCATTTTATTTTACTTATGCAATTTAAAGCTTTCCTATACAACTTTCTTTTATCTTTATTGGTTATATTTTTTACTTAATTTGTGAAATGTTGACATCACAACTTTTACCGCTTAACCTATTAAATCAAGTTAAAATTTTCATACTCTGTTTGATTTACAAGGTTGTTCATGCCTTCATTCAAGATTACATTTTTAAGTGAATTTCTACTTGTTATAAGAAAAAAATGAATAATAATCAAAGAATCCATTTATTGATCAATAAATGGGCATATATAGTGGGATTAGTTTGTCAAAATAATAATAGTTAACAATCTTGCCAAACCTAAATTAGTAAAAAATGATTATGATGATTAATGATCAATCAATCCAAGTAATTAATAAAGAATATTCCCCTAGTCTAAGAAATCTAAAAACAACTCATAAACACAAAACCAAAGAAGCAACCTCCACCATTATGGCCACATGATGGCTCTTCATTATCTAACTCTCCCTTATCATTGGAGAATTACACTTGAAAATAACCATAGAGTCCTTGTACAATCTATAATGATATCATTTTTCCCATTGTCATTGTCTTTACTAATTATTGATGGGTTCATTAGTGTTTTGATGTCTTTTAAAAACCCTAATGATTATCTCTTTTTAGTTTCCAATGACATGATTAGTTGATCACATGTAGTTCAGTCAAACTTTAATTAACCAATAATGGATCATTTTAAAGGTACATCCCTTTAATAGAACTTAAATCAATGTTGATTTAAGGTTTATCTAACTAGAAATGAAAAGTACAACTAACACTACTTACCATAATAATAATAATTTGTTAAACAATAAGACTATATACGTTATGAATGATTACCTCAAATAAATATAGAATGAACTTAGGTAAAATGGATTGGAAACTCTTTTTGGCTAGTTTTCTAAAGAGGTCTTTAGATATATTTTGATAACAAATGTTGTAATAGAATTGTTTGAAAGTTTTTAAACGCATCTTAAATATCACATGTCTATACAAGACACCACAACAAGCTCAATCTAATTCAAATAATCACATATAAGATTTTATTTATTCGACAAGTGTAAAGTTATCTCAACCACTTTATCCATATCCAACTCAATCTATACTTAGGTAATTTAGTGCTTGCAGTGCATCTTAAGGACTTAGTTTGTTGCTAATCAATAAGAAAAAAATAAATAAGATTGAATTAACCCAATACTTAAACATTTAACAAATGAGAAATGACTTGATTGTTTAAAGCTAATATATAGAAATGTTGCTTAAGATGGCATATATATATATATATATATATATATATATATATATACAAAAAAAAATCATCTCACAAAAGTTTTAATAGAATATATATATTTTTAAATATATTTAAATAAATTATAATCATAAAAATTATCATATTATCAAACATTAGGTATATGTCCTAAAAATGTTATGTGAAAGTTTGGTATCCATCCAAGCTACACACATTCAATCCTTGCAATAAAAAATACTCTACAGTGAATGCCAAAAAAGGAATTACTCTACGCTTACCTGCGCTGTCTATAGCTATTCCAGTCATGTGCTTCTCACATGACAGAAAATCATTCAATTTTTGATAAATTAAACTTTTTAAAAAAGTAACAATAACTCGAAGAAATTAAGAAATCAACCTCCTTCTGGACCGAATTCATCTCCTAACCCTAACCCTAACCCTAAAATCGTACTACTTCCACTCTGGTTTCCCAAATTTTACAAAATCTCTGATCAAACAGAAGGGATTTCCCACTATCAGCTAAAGAGTGTATTTTTGTAGCTAGCACTGTTTGCTGAAGAGTGAGCAAAGCAGCAGGGACGACCTCAGAGTTGACAGACAGTTCCGTAATAGTTGGTCGTGATTTTTCCTCATCGGTGCCGGTCGATAGATCCGGTCAACTGGATTTGTATTTGCAATTGCAGTAACTTGGTTGAAATTCATCCGGTTGAGTCTACTGATCATATAAGACAAGGAGGAGATCTGAAGGAAAGGGTGGTTTGGTTTTATCATGAGATGGAACATAGTGTTTTGCAAAAAAATGTGCAGATAATTGTCGTATTGTAAAGCACATCTGCATCGAGTGATTCCGTTAAGGATTTGGAGGTATGCTATATGGTCTGAATTTTCACTCTCTCAAGATATATCATTAGCAGGAGTTGGTTTCTTGATAATAATAATGATGATGAGGCCATGAGTTTGAGGATTTATTATTATTGTTACGTCAAGTAGAAGTCGAATCAGTACTTTTATTATTGCTGTTTTATACCAAATATTACTATTACTATCAAGTTTGAATCCGAATTAAAATTCTGACAGTTTTGATTTATTACTCCCTCAAAACCTCTCTCATGCCCCTTTTACTTGTGGTCTCAATTAGTCTATACCCTGTAGAGATTTTCAGTGTTATTTGTCTGACTAGCCTTAAGGACAAATTAGGCCATCATCCCAAATTTCTAATTTTATCATTGCTTTTCTGCAATTAGAAACAGTAAGATTACACAAAAAGAAAACTTATACTAAAAAAAAACTAATAACTATTAATGCAAAGATTTTATAAATCATTTATATGGCAAGTAAATCACCTATATAACATCTCTCTCCATTTGCTTCATTGGTTAGTAATGTTTTTATGTAGGAATTTTCCTTTAAAAAAAAATGGTCTTTAAGAAGTAACAATCTCATAATGCTGGCTTCTATATGCCTGTAAACCTTGGAAAAAAAAATACTAAATTGAGGAACTTGTAATTGAGTGGAATTATGAATCTCAGCATGGTGCAATGCTCCTAATCATCCCATCTTGGCTTTGTTCTCCTAATATTCTGTTATTTAAAACTATCACCGATCATGTTGGGACTTTTAGTACAAGCTGTCATTGTAATCATATTAAAAATGAACTTGGATTTCAGTTCTTATCCTTTGATTTGTGTCCTTTGCAGGTGCACCATCCCTTATTGTCGTTTGAACTCCAATTTGCCTCTATGTGCTACAACACTACTACTTTTTCATGCATTATTGTATTTATTGGGTTTATAACACAGAGTTTGCTAGGAATCTGCTGCAATGGCAATGTCTAGTAAGTTCGATCTGTCTTCTGATAGCCCGGATAGGCCGATATACTCTAGTGGTCATCGTGGATCCCACTTAGCTGCTCAGATGGACAGATCGAGTAGCTTTCGTGAGAGCATGGAGAATCCAATCCTATCTTCTCTACCGAACATGACTCGAAGTAGTGCTGTGGTAGCGCAGGGAGACGTGGTGAAGTTCCTCCAATGCATACCTTTTGATCCAAAGGTGGTGGCTGCAGAACATAAATCTAGTCGTCAAGGAGACTTTAAGCGACACATGAATACTGCTCTTGGAATTTCAGCAGACGACTCTCCTGGTTCTTTGAAAGGCAAGGTGGCATTGTCTCCCTCACCTGAAGAAATCAAGCGAGTCAGAGATGGTCTGTTTGGAAGCTTGGTCAAGGGCAGGTAGTTCTTTGAATGTCTTGCATTTTACATAGTACCTTTTACTACTTTAATTAATTTTTGTTAAATAAATAGGGAACGGATGAAGATTTTCAATGAAGCCTTGTTTGAATTCAACAAGTTCTTCCCAAACATACTGCCAAAGAAGAGGTCTAGATTAGAAGGTTATTCTAATGATAGGCCTAATGCCTCAGTATCAAGTGATCGGTCGGTCCTTGGTCCAAGCATGGGAAAAATTGGAATTCAAAATCATTCCGCCACCAGTGGTTTTGAACCTGAACAGCAGAAGTCAGAAGAACGGACAAAAAATATCGTTCCAAACAAGCGCACACGAACTTCTTTGGTGGATGTGCGGGTATGCAACTTCTATTATTGCCATTTTATTTAATTCACTTGTAAAGCTCAGCATGACTTTTTATATTGGTTATTGATCAGACATCATCGCCTGTTTCGGGCTGCATTTGTAAATTAGTAGTAATACATTTGACCCTGTTTTGATATCTCCCACAATATTACATGGAAACCTGCCCGTTTTAGCTAATTTGCCTTTTTATTTTTTTTTTGTCTCCTTCCAGAATTTCACTGGATTCGAACCCCTTCTTCTTCCCCTTTGAAGTAGGACAGGATGGTACTGTGTTGTTTAAATACCACCTGTTATTTACAACTAAAGTATAAGACTGACTTCTTTTATTTTTTTTGTGGTGCCGTGGTTTACAATGCCTATTTGTAATGCTATTGGTGCCATCCAGGTTTTCCAAATGTCATGAACTTTCCCATGTCTTAGTTTCTTTAAGAGAGATCACTTCATAAGCTCTGACTAATAAAGATGGATGTGCAGGGTAATGCTCTGGTCAGGCCATCTGGTACTGTTGACAGAGATAGGGAAATGCTAAGGCTTGCAAATAGTGGTGCTGTTCAAGGTGAGGATCGAAGTTTATCAATTGGTGTTGATGGTTGGGAAAAGACAAAAATGAAGAAGAAGCGTTCTGGGATAAAGCCAGAAGTTGCTTCAAACGTGGTGTCAGCTAAACCCTCAGATGGCTACCGGGAATCAAAACAGGGAGTGCAGCAAAGACCTGTTACTGATGCTCGCTCAAGATTGAATATTGATTCCCATGGGTTCAGGTATGCCTTCTGGAAGTGATCTATTTCTCTACCTGCATGTGATGACTACAATAGCACTCATGAATGCACACCACTATGTTTTACCATTTTGTTTAGTTATCATTTTTCCATAATTGTTGAGTTCCTGATGCTACCTCTGTTATCTCCTAATTATTTTTTTTGAGCCTTGTGGTTGTTTTACTCCAATAGGAGGATTTGTAACAAACACTCGAGCAGTTTGCTATTTTTTTTGTCACATGATATTATAATGCCATCTTTATTTTATGTCACTGTTGTTTCTTTCTTTTTCATTATCATCCTCTTTCCATTTATGGTTGTGAGTGTACGGTCTAGAATGTTTGTGGGAGCCAACCTCAATTTTATGCATTTGCACTACTTGATCTTTTTTTTTTTGCTGGAAGTTCATTATAAGCAATTGCTTATTAATTTGAGATGAAACTGAGTTAGCTATGAATTTCTGTACCTACCAAAGTTGTAGTAATTAAAAAAAAAGGGGGGTGAAAAAGGACACATCTTTATGGTAATTGTTGTTGTTTCTTTTGAATTATGTGATTATCTCTCCTATATATGATGTCCTGTGCTGTATTTTTCTTATATGGGCTAGCTTCAAGGATAATGTGAAGAAAAACAACTCAGTTTACAGCAATATAAAGCACATATGGTTACATGTATCTGCCTGAGACGCACTGATACGGCCTAGAATGCCAATTTATGAAGGACATAAAAATCAAATATTTTGTCGCGATGTAATATACTGGTTATCTCAAATTTCACATCAAGATTGATTTTTTTATTTTAGTTTTTGCAATAATACAATTTTCCTTTTGTTTCAGTTGTGGAAGTAGTTGTCATTGAGGATTGCTATAACGATTATGTGGTTAGTATATGATGTGCTTGAGTAGCTGTGAAAACCTGTGAAGTTCTTGCATATCTTTGATAAGATCAAAACTCATCACTAGTTCTGGGAATGGTGAAAGGATTTTGGTAGAGGTTTTGGCCTAACATGATGGTCAAAATGGCTTTCACTGAAACAATAATCAAAAGCAAATTCAGTTATTCTAAATTATTCTTAGAATCCTTTCTATGTTTTTTTTTCCAGCTTGGTTTAACTTTAGAGGAAGATTTGTTCGGTTATATACTTTTGGTAATTGCTTTACATTCTGCAATCTCCAGTTTGTGAGACAAGATTAACTTGTATTTCTCTATAGGCCTGGAGTTTATAATGGTGCTGTTGGAGTTGGAAAGATTGATGGTATCTCACAACCAACAGGCTTGAGCGTGCGATCAATGACCCCTAGGGCTGACCTGGAGAACAATTCTCTTCTAAATGATAGGAGGGAACGCCCTCATGGTTCAGATAAGGAAAGGGTGAATATCAGATCTGTTAATAAGTATGCACTGCATCCTTAACACATTCATTCACATACCTTTTTTGTTATTTATATTCCATTCAATTAGCTCTGTTTCTTTCCTTATCATATTGGATTTTTCTCTTCAGATAAATGGAAAATCTCTTATTCTTTGAATTGTTTTTTCCTCTCATATTTTATAGGGAACTTTCTTTTGCTTTATTAAGCCCTTCTTTTGCGCCGTTAATATGTTTGATCAGGCCGTGTATGGATTCACTATCCTTTGTTTCTCTACAATGCTCAGGGCAAGTGTTCGAGATGATTTTAATTCTGCTAGTCCCACTTCCAGTGCAAAAATGAATCCATCCATTCGAGCTCCTCGGTCAGGTTCAGGCATTATGCCCAAGTTGTCCCCAGTTGTTCATAGAGCAACTGCTCCCAATGACTGGGAGCTCTCTCATTGTACAAACAAGCCACCTGCTGTTGGAGCTAACAACCGCAAACGAACAGCATCAGCTAGGTCTTCATCTCCACCTGTTGCCCACTGGGCCAGTCAGAGGCCACAGAAGATCTCTCGAACTGCTAGAAGAACAAATTTGGTTCCCATTGCTAACAATGATGAAAGTCCCACTTTGGATAGTGTATCTGATGTTTCAGGTAATGAAATTGGGGTGGGATTTGCCAGGCGCTTGAGTGGCAATTCTCCTCAGCAAGTTAAATTAAAAGGTGACACATTATCATCAGCTGTTTTATCAGAAAGTGAAGAATCAGGGGCTACAGAGGTTAAATCTAAAGATAAGAGCAGAAAGCCTGATGAGATGGATGAGAAAGTTGGGCATAATGTTCAAAAGATATCACCTTTGGGCCCTCCATCAAGAAAGAACAAGCTGGTTTCAGGTGAAGATTTTGGTGATGGTGTTCGCAGGCAAGGGAGGACTGGGAGGGGTTTTACTTCAACAAGGTCTGTTGTGCCAACTGCAATTGAGAAGCTGGGCAATGTTGGAACAGCAAAACAGCTTAGAAGTGCCAGAATTGGTTTTGATAAAAATGAAAGGTCCACATGCTGCATCAAATTTTCTAGTTATCCATCAAATGTCTTTGTTTTATCTTGCATTGCTGCATTTCAGATTGGAAACTCATATTTTCAAGAAATATTTTTGTGCAGCAAGACAGGTCGTCCTCCAACCAGAAAACTCTCTGATCGCAAGGCATATACACGCCAAAAGAATACAACAGTGATTGCAACAGCAGATTTTCTTGGTACTTTACTTCAAAGTCCCTCAGATAATTTTCTGATACCCTATATGTTTTCTTTCCATCTCTTCTTTTCCATCCATTTACTTTTGGTTATGGTTTTTTTTAGTTGGTTCAGAAGATGGGCATGAAGAGCTATTGGCTGCTGCAAGTGCTGTTATTAATCCTGGTACTTGTCACTGAAGATTTTTGTTCTCTTTTATTGCTTGAATTCTGTCTTCGTTGGTTAATTGATTTGATTGTCACTGCAGACCAAGCCTTTTCGAGCTCATTTTGGAGGCAAATGGAGCCATTCTTTGGTTTTATATCTGATGTAGACTTTGCTCACTTGAAACCACAGGTAAAGCCCTTTGTTTTTCAATATAGTTTATGTAGGATGCATTCAAATTGCTCCACCGCCATGTAGCAGCATTTTTATGAACTTAGCCATGATCATTCAATGTATTAATTGAAATTATCTTATTGTGAAATCTTAATCATACAGCTAAGTGAGTCCTGTTTGACCTTCATTTAATTTAAGACTGTCCAAAATTGTGGATAGACTTCTATATTTATCAAATTTCAGTGGTTGTGTCCATATCCAGCAGTTTTACTCGTGGATATTTGTTAAATTTCTAGTGACAGTCAACATGCTTTTTTCATATTGCAAAAATGTTTAAACTGTTGTTGCAAATGGTAAAGGACTTCTTTCTTTCTTTTTATTTTCTATCATTTTAATGTTTTCCTATTAGATGGAATTATATTCTTGTATTCAGCAAGATTCATTCTGATAAGTTCATCAGCAGCAGCATGTAGGTAGAGAAAGAAGAATTCTCCATTAAGGGAGGTGACAAGCCCATTGATAAATTACGTGTATTGATATAAGATCTTGTTGCTAACCAATAACAAATTGTTTATATCTTTGAATTCGAACAATTATCAACCATTCACAAATACTTCTCCACCTGCAGCAGTACCATGTATGGAGTCCTGACTCTTGGAATCTCTTTTTAGTAAACTTCTGTATTCTTTCATAAAGGTCTCCTTCATCTTGATTAAGACTAGGAGTATATAAATTTGCTTGCATCTCCTAACCAACAATTTGAAGATCGATTGATATTAAAGTGGCAATGAACTCAACTTTGGGTTTCTTGATTTTGGATATGGAATGGATGTTATGCAGTAGTGTATTGATGCTTTCAATCTGTTAAATTTGCTAGAATCTAATTTATATTGCACACAAGACAATGTTCACATGTATATTTGATAAATTGATACTTCTTACTACATGAAGGATTATAATATATTTCTTTCATGAAAACACTAGTTTTCCTTCTCTTTTGTATCAACCAACATATTCATAGATATGTATGTGCTAGTTCTTTTAGGGTTCCTCCTATCTGTAATATCTCTGTGGAGCATCTGTACTCTATAGAATGTTACAAGCAGCACTCATGCCTTTCAAAATTTATAATGCTCAAAGTTATAATCATTGAATATTTAATATTGAATATGATGGTGAAGTATTACCCTATATTATTTTGTACCAATGATGGCCTCTTTTTGTCAAATAAATTCTGGTCAAACACTGCTAGTTATATTAATTTCCTTAACCATATGATTCATTTTTCAGGGAAGTATTGTGTCTACTGCACCATCAGCAACACCAGTCCATTCTGATGTTAACAACTACAGTACTGTCCCTAATGGGTATGGGTTATTTGAACTTGATAGGAAGCTTGAGCTTGCTGCTGAAACTAGGACTTCAGAACTTCTTCCATATCAGTTAATGCCTGTAGATAGAGAAATACCCCTTTCTCAGCTACTCTTGGCAGCCTTGACCTCAGAGGAAGATTGTACCCTTGGAAATGGAGACCTGGAATTTGATGCATATGGAACTGATCTCGAGCTAAATGAGGAGTTGGGATCAAATTGTGTGAATCACCTGGATAATTTTCAGTTTTCTGGGCATGCTGCATTTAGTGGTTGCAAGGTGAGTGGGAAGCCAGACCACGATGAGACAGATATTGATATTTCAGGCACCCCAAACATGGGTATCAACTCAAACTTCAGAAATACCAGAAATGGTGTCCTTTCAGACCATGCATTGGTACCAGGGATGGCCTGTTCCAAATTTCAGTATGATAATATGAAGATAGAAGAAAAACTTCATTTGGAGGTTCTTAGTCTGGGAATTTTTCCTGAATCAATGGTAAGTCATTTCCACAATTTCATTATTCTTTTCACTGTTTCATCACTCTTTTCCTGCATTTGATTTGTGTTTGGACCATAAGACTGGGTAATGTGTTTGATCTTTTAATTTTTGCAGCATAATGGCTTCAAATGTTTGATCTTAAGTATTTAACTGAAACGTTTTTTTTTGGAGCTTATTTTCCTTTTCCCTTCTTTCTGCCCTCTTTTTAAAGTTTCTTTTCTCTCAGTTGTGGGAGGTGGGAGCACGGGGGGGATTTGGCTGTGTGGTTTCTGGGTTTGCCTTTGAATGTCATATGTAAAGTTATTGCAACAGCTCTAAGATCTGTTAATTTATGCCATTTATTACATAACCTTCCTTATACAGCCTGACATGCAGATGGATGATGAAGGAATCTGTGGGCACATCAGAAAACTAGAGGAGAATCAACATGGGCTGGTACTTATGATTTTACTGTAAAAGCCTTAATAGCAAATGAATTCAATCAGTTATCCTTTCAGTCTCTTTCCATCTCACTCTGTATTTATATTTATATGATGTACATCTCTTATATCAAGTCAAGCAAGACTTGTGTGTCTTTTTCTTTCCCACTTTTCCCTGTATTTTTGATGTCATATGATTGTTTTTCAATATTCTAGAGAGTGGTGAGTTTTTTAGCTATTTATTTTTAGAAGGAAGTTGAAAAATCTTTTGCTTGCATTGAAACATCTTACTGTCGAACTTTCCATCCTGCAATGAATTCATTCTTTAAAGGAGGTCATCTCATAGTTTTGTTTGTTATTATGATAGGTTTCAAAGAAGAAAAGTTTATTAGACAAGCTGTTGAAACATGCTTCAGAAATGAAACTCCAAGAAAAGTAAAGAATTTATTCTTGCTATAAATCCGTGTGTTTTTGCCTTTTCACTTGAACTCTCAGCGTACTAATGATACCACATGATTGTATAGGGAATTTGAACATCGTGCTCATGACAAACTCGTCACAATGGCTTATGAAAAGTACATGGTAATTTTCATACACTCTACTTTCCTATACTTCATACATTCACATTTCGTTTCAAGCTTGGGTATGAATATATTTGTATAATGAGACTATGTGACCAAGGGGCTATGATGCCCAATATATCTGCACTTTCCTCTTAAACTAGGAATGAAACTTTTTGCAACTTGTTCAGGGTTGTACTGCAAACATGCTTTGGTGAAAATGGGCTAGAATGGGCTATTATGGATTGATAAAAGTGATAGAGTAAATTAGGCATACTTTATATTTTCTGGTGACTTGTATTGCATTATTTATGTATGATTTTTGGGTAGCTTATTTGAAAATTCTCTGCAAGTAATTGTCACACTTGTAGGATTTGCAACATCTTATATTCACACTCATGAAGTATTATGATTTAGTTGGTTAGCATATAAAGTTATAATTACCGAATGCTGTCAGTGATTGCTGCTCATAAATAACAATGTCCATATATGTGTGCTCTTGGTCCTTGGCCAAAAATGTACATTTTGTTTCCTTCATTATGCTGGCCTCTGTTTTGGTCAATGGTCTTTACTGCCCCAAAAAATTGGTTGGTCCCTTTGATCAACTTCCACATCCATGTAGTGCGAGGAAGAATTGAATTTCATGGATATGGATACCTTTCATTTTTCATTGCCCACTAAACTGGACGGGTTAAAAATTTTTTTGCTGTGAAGAAACAACAATCCATTAGACTCAAATCTGAAAAGGCAATCTGAAGAAGAGGTAGAAAATGGCATGTAGATGAAAATCCTGCAAAGGCTGCCTAAGCAAAAATAAAATTAGTACAGAGGTTCATTAAATAGAAACCTATTTGGTTCTAAGGTAAAATCCTTCTGAATCTTCAAAAAGTTTCTAGAATTCCAAATGCAACGTACATAATATAATAATGCTACTTTTTCAGAAAGTACTTTTTCTTGATCATCAAAGGGCATGGTGATTGCCTTAAATATCACATTTCATCCTCACTGTCAGTGTAAATAAGAGTAATCTACAATAGTTTCAATGATGTAGTGTGGGAAGAGAAGTCAACCTCTTGGATCATGAAACAATTTGACATCAAGAATTCATTGGTCAAGCTCTTTGAGTCCACTGACAATGTTTGACCAAATCCAGTGACTGGCTGCTCAGTAGGGAATGATATTATGGGAATGATTGAAGCATGCAATTAATTCTTTTCATCAAATTGTCCCATGATCTAAGTAGGAGAATAGAATTAAAGAAATGCATGTTCAAATTGTCTCAATATGGTTTGCCCGTTCCAGGAAGATTTGATGAAACCCAGTGAAAGGTTGTTTAATAGAGAGGCAATGTAGGTCTGCTCAAAGCATGAAATGAATGGCCTTTTGTCAACATCTCTCATGATCCAGGTAGGAGGATATAATTAGGAGAAATTCAGTAAGTCGGCATTGCTCTGAAGTCTGAAGGTGAATGGTGTAAATGTCATTAGGGTACATGAACAGAAGAAAAACAACTGAAATATGTAGTTTTCAGGACATGATTTTAATTATAAAATCCTTGATTAAAATCTTGTATTTTTCTGGTTTGCTAGTTAGATACTTCAGCACTCCCCCTCTCCCTCTGTGCACCTCACTGAGGAGTGAGCTGAGTCACTGTGTGTGCACATGCAATTTCCATCCTGGAGTCCAGCCATTTTGTTACTTTGCAGAATATTTTTAACTGGTGTTCAGTAGTTGCTTGAGAAACAACCTGTTGTTGTTTTTTGGTGCTTTTTGTTTTACTGTTTATCATGCTGGTGGTAGGTTATTACTTAGAAACTTTTGGATATATATTTGATGGTTAGCTAACACAGCATTATTTAATAGACTTGTTGGGGTCCTAATGTCACTGGTGGGAAGAGTTCCAGTAGCAAAATGGCCAAGCAAGCTGCCTTAGCTTTTGTTAAACGAACATTAGAGCGATGCCATAAATTTGAAGTTACAGGAAACAGCTGCTTCAGTGAGCCCTCATTTAGGGATGTGTTCCTTTCTGGGACTGCCCGCCTAAATGGTCCACAATCAGTGGATACTCCTACTGATGGTGAATCTGCAAAGTTGTATGGCAATACCTCAACCCGCTCTTTGGAAGCCAGAGTTTCAGGTATTTTTTCTGATTTTGCAGAATTTGATTCTGGAATTCATTCATGTGTGGATGTGTTTTCTTTAAATCTCTTTTTTTATGGGTTGTTGTCTGTGATTTGTCGTTTTACCTTTTGTATTTGAATTTTCCAATTTTGGACTGTTACTTTTGTTTTCTGCAGCTTCCATGGGTTCACAGCCAAGTCCTCGAACTTCACATTTGGGTCAGAATGGGGATAGCCACATCGCAGATCCTTCTGATCTGCTTCCACCTGTTAATCGCTTATCAGAACAAATTACTGGTAAGGAAGATATGTGGTCAAACAGGGTGAAGAAGAGGGAGTTGTTGCTTGATGATGTTGGTGGTGCTGTTGGTAGTCCATCAAATGCTCCATCAGGAATTGGAGGTTCTCTATCGAGCAGTACAAAAGGGAAGAGGAGTGAGAGAGACAGGGAAGGAAAGGGGCACAACAGAGAGGTTTTATCTAGAAACGGAACTAATAAAATCGGTCGACCAACATTATCTAATCAAAAGGGGGAACGGAAAACTAAAACAAAGCCCAAGCAAAAAACAACTCAACTGTCTGTTTCTGTGAATGGCCTTGTTGGCAAGATATCGGAGCAACCTAGAACAACTTTGCCTTCTGAGGAAAAGTCAAGTGAAAAAAACAGTAATAGCAAAGCAAAGGAAAAGGATAGGTTTGGCTTGGATGCATTGGATGTTGATTTGTCCAACCTGCAGCTACCAGGAATAGATGTATTAGATGACAGCCAAGGGCAGGATCTGGGTTCTTGGCTGAACATTGATGATGATGGATTACAAGAGCATGGTGACATTGATTTCATGGGCCTTGAAATTCCAATGGATGACCTTTCAGATCTAAATATGATGGTTTGAAGTCTTTCTCTGTATAGTCTTGTTCATTATACTATTGACAAACAACACATAATCACTGTTGTGAAAAAAATGACCAGTAATATGGATGGTCATTTGGCCACCGGTCCACAATTAGGTTATATAGATTCTTTTGTAGACTTCACAAGATTTTCAAGTGAACCTTTTGGATGCTTTGGATTTTGTTCCTGTATTAAGTTGGTAACTTCACCATAAAGATCTTTCGTTCAAGGTACAAGCTAGTTTGTCCTATCATTTACATGTTAGCAAAACACTGTATCCTGGCTGTAGCTTTTACAAATCAGAGAACAATGCCTCCTGTACATACTTTTATATTTCTAATAAGATCAGCTTTTTGTTCAGTGATTTATCTTGCAGACATTCTCAGAGATCTCTTCTTCTCTCCCTAGTTTCTGATTCTTAATAGATATCGTTACAGTCAAAGTTATGATAAAACTGACTTTATTATATGCAGTAACTTCGTTATGGGTTAGTCCCTGACAATCACAAGAAAAGATCCAAAGACAAAAAAGTTTTTCTCTTTGATATATTTGCCTTTTGATTCGCTTACAGGTTCCCATTAAATGAAATCTATTAAGGGCAGCTCATGGTAAGAGTTTTCCTCACCCATCTTTGCTTTGTTCTTTCATTTACGCAGATTTTATATGCTTATAGAGATATAAAATTGTGCTGAAACCTAACAGGTCAATGCTTTTACCTGTTAGACCAAGAAATGACTCTAATAAACAATCTTTGAATTGCATTTCTCCCCACTGGCCCTTTTAGAATGGATGACCTTGATAGTTGCAGGGAATGTTGCTACAATCAGAGGTCTGGCTTGAATTTTCTTAGCAGATCTATTTGTGCCTGGAATGCAATGCTAGATGCCATCTCACATCCGAATTAATTCACCCTTCAGTTTACATGAACAAGGCAAACCTATTATCCATCACTGGTTGTTTTAATGTTGATCTAACAGAATTAGCAATTGATTGGCTGTCATTTAAAGCCAAATCAAGATTTAGTTGATAGTAGAACAAGTTATTGTAAGGTTTGTCTTCATGATGTTTGTTTGTCATTGCAGAATTTGTTACCGCGTATAAAAACTGAACTGGTAGTTCTGAATGGGCAAATGCTCCTCAAAATCTAGTAGACTATATTAGAGTGTTCATTGATTAACTTCAAAGGTTTAAGACTAGTAAACCTTTCAAAATAGTTTAAATTGCCCAGGCTTAATTATGTACTTTGCTGCACTATTTGTCCTTGCTCGTGTTCACACACACACACACACACAATGCTTAACTGAAACTCAAATTAGTTACTGAAGTGTCCCTAACATTTCTTCACCATCAATGCCGGTCTCAATGTGTGGTTTTAGCTGTTCACCATTTCTCTTCCATTATCTTTCAGAAATGACCATGGTCCTATCCCTTTTATTTATATGCCAACCAGAGTTGCTTAAGGTTATATATCCGTAGTATGCACGAATATATGTTACAAAATCCTTTCAGTTTTCCTTGTTATGTTTTTGTGCAGGCATTTGAGAAAGCCATTGCAAGCTTGATCTACACTTTGGGAGAAGAATCGTACAAGGGCAGCACTCATCTCCTAAGGGATAACATCACACTTTGGACTTCAGATGTCCAGGTTGGTGCCTCTCTCTATCTCTCTCTAATTGTAGTCAACAATTCTTCTGCCAGAATTGGCTTTAGTTTCTCTGTATCACTACAAAACATGATTGATCAATAACTGTGGATGATGGTTTTACTAGCCGGACCAGTTAGATGAGCCATAAAAGGCATCGTAAGTTTGACTAGTCCTAGTCCTAGTCCTCTTCTGGAGGAGGAGAGCTTTTTAATGTCATCCATTTGTGCTGATTACAAGTGTGTTAATTTAAGATGGTTTTAATTTAAGTGTGTTAATTACAAGTCCTAATTTAAGATGTTAAGAAAATTGGACATCACCCTATTGGCAAGATGGTTTCTCATTTAGACTAAGCTTGCTTTTGAATTTCAAGTATTTGGAGAGAGTATCATTTGATGTAGGTTATGCACGTGGTTCTTGTTTATAGCATTATTTCTCCCCTGTACATGTTCAGGGCACAAGTATGACAGGAAGTGTACAAATTAACCCCCTCTTTTTGCAAGCTCTTTTATCTTTAAACAACCAAAAAATAGATGCAAACAGGATACTGCCGTTCCCATAACATAGGTTTTATTTCTACACCAGCTTCGTTGGTTAATTCAGCGGCAGCTGTCTACATTTAATTGTGGCTATGTATCGATGTTCTGAAAGATTGTTACTTCAAGAGTGAGACTTGATTTCGGGTTGGAAAAAAGAGAATTCATATTTAGTATCTAGTTTTTATTAAACTTATTTTTGGAAAAAATCTTATTCCTTAAGTCTATTTCTTACTCCTCTACTTGATTTTACTTAATTTGAGTTTTTTCACATTAAAAAATGTTTATTGCGATCGTTACCTAGATAGCTTTTATATGAATATTATAAGTTTGTATGATCTAGAGTTTGTTTAAAGAAAGACACTTCAGGAAACACACAAGACAAAATATTAATAATAAGGTCAAAAACAAATATTAAGTCAACGGGGTGATGAGAAATTATTCTATTTCAAAATAAGGTCAAAATAAAAAAAAAAATGTGATTATTGGTTGATATTATATAATGCATTTTTTTTATAGAAAAGAAAAGAAAAGGGTGTGAAGCTAGAAATAATGTAACAAAGGATGACAAGATTGATGATGAGATTATTCTTTATCTTTATTAATGCTAGAAATTTATGTTTTGTTAGAATCTAGATCGTTTGAAGCATGATAAATAGAGATGTTTTTAAAGATTGGAAAGATTGAGACATAATGTATGTGTTAGAAGTGAGTGTATTCTATTTGTGTTGAAAAATTAGTTCTCTTGCTTTGTTTAAATCCTATCTTTTCCTTGTATCCCTCACCTTAATTTTACATTACAAGTCTAATAAATACCTATTTATCCTTGGAAATATTTTGTTCTACATTAGAGAGTGATTTGAAAAGCAAGCCTATGGAGTGAAATATTAATACGATAACTAGAAATCCATTTCAAATTTACTTGTTTATGTATAAAGTCATTCGGTGAGCTAATAATGATGTGAGAATGATAGGTATGGATGAATTAAAAAAAATGAAAATGAGGTGGAATTAAGTTTTGAATGAACTTTTGGACTTGTGTGATATTGAATGATTCATTTAGATTATAAACTTTGGGCAATATTTGAGGCAACAAATATTATGAATTGCATCAATTCTTGTTTTTTTTATTAATTTTCTCTTTTTCCTTGTTCGAGGACCAATGAGAAATAAGTTTGGGTGTATTTGATGTGCTTGATTTTTATAAGATTCTTACCTACTTTAATTTTATTTTGGTGTTAGTTTCTCTAAATATTTCTATTTTATATAGTTTATGTTTATGAATTTTATTTATATGTAGAAAGAAAGAAATTCATGGAAGTCCATTTAAAATCCAATTAAATAAGAAAATTTACCTCCCTAAGGTTATATCCATGTTTTTGGAAATAAACAGGGAAAAGTGGAAAAACAAATATTGTAAGAATAAGAAATTTTCATACAATTTAAAAAAAATAGGTAACTTAGCCTTAACTTTCTCTACATATATCCAAGTTATATGATCTTGGCTTGAAATAAAATCTCAGAGGAAGATCTACAAATTTTTATCATTATGACTTTCTAAAAATATATCATTTTAATAGAGAAACTAAGGATTGAAATAAGGAATCAAAATCTAATAGTTTTGAAATGAATTTAAAAAAATAGATTTTAGACAAAATGAAGAGGAAGGGATTAAGAAAATATTCCATGACCAAATCTAATAAAAAAAAGAGAGGAAGGGAGAGTCGTAAGAAATTAGTAGTTGTCATATAGTGTTTAATTAACTAATTCCATGCAAAATAGTTTTATTCTTATTATTAATTTTAATCTAATGTATTCTAATAAAATCACGGTTTATTTTAGATTCATTATGAACTAAATTGATTTTTAGGGCTTTGATGTAGTCTAGTTTTGATTGCACAATTTAAATTCCAAGTTATTTTATTTTTAGTTTTTTTCATATTGAGTGTTTATCCTTGATTATATTGCTTACAATTCTCAAGCCAATTATTTTTTTATATTTTAAATCAAAATAGAGGTGTTTTGCCACAATTAGTGAGGTTATAGAAAAATCAAGAGAATTTAATGAATATTTAAAAAAATTAATTTACATAGATATATGTTGAAATATTAGGGATATGTTCTTAATGTTTTTTAAGAGAAAACATTGAATACTTAAGGAATCTTTTAATCATTAACATGATGATTTAGAGTTTTATTACTAGAAATAATAAATTATGTAGGATTACTTAGGTGAAATTAAAAGCACTAGATTTATTTTTATTAAATCTACTACCTTAAGTTTTATCCTCTATTTCTTTGAATTTACTTTTATCAAACACTTTGGTTTAATTTGGGTGGTCAATTTTATAAAATTTTGGTTTGATTTCTAAATAATAACTAATTTCATAAGTTTCAATACTCAATAACATAATTAGTCTTTGTGAGTTTGATTTTTTTCTGTAAAAACTTTAATACTTGTTGTGATTTTGTTCTATTTCAATTATTATCACACCACAATTGATCTTGAATAATAAAAAAGATTGTGCCAAGGATCTGTTGAGTTATGTTAAATGTAAAAGTGATGCATATAAACACCTAACCTAAAATTCATATATAATGTTTTAAATTTGTTATGAATGAATTCATGGTTCAATAAAAAGATTGTATAGTTCATTAAAAGAAACAAGTGATGGTTGTGACAATATCCTTGAATGTTGAACACAATTCGTTAAACAAGTATAAGTTAAAATCAATTAGGCCAAGCGCTTTACGTCAAGTTTCATCATGATTTTTTCCCTCTCAATTTATATATAAACTCATTCAGGGATTACTTTAATCCTAGCAAAGTTAAATTAAGTGACATGATGCGAGTAGTAAATAACGATGCTAAAGTCAAGGCTAATGCATCCTAAATAAGTTATGATCTAGTGCAATCAAGAGCTTAAGATAATATCTTTATGAGTGCTTATTAACAAATGATCTTAATGTATCCATTCAATGTAGTTTAGATTGAGATTTGGTGTTGATATGTTATATTATAGAAGAGGTTCAAGAGGACAGGTGGTACTATCATCTACGAATCCATATAGGTCTTGTCTAACAAATAATAGATTTACTAGAGCTTTCAAAACAAATAACTTTCATATGTAAATTTGAGAGAAATATAGCAGTAAGGGTTTTGTAATGCAAAATTAAAAATAAAAGAGTTAAAGTTTGTTGTCATGGTTGTAGAATTGTTCATTATAGTTTTCTACCATAAAGTAGAAGCATGAGAGGTTCTTTTATTTTCTATGGAAGGAATATTAAGAATAGGCTTTGTTATTGTGTCATACTATAAATCAAACAATATAATAAATAAAAGAGATCATATTGCAAATACTATAGTAACTATAGTTGTCATTGATTGTCGTGAGTTTTCAATGACAATACATATGTTCATCCAATTATATTTATAGCAGAAGTATCACCCTATAGATATTAACCTAATAGGCTTTGTACTCATTCAATTTTCATAAAATGCAAATAAAATTTCATATGTTGTCATCTTTCATGACTTATACACACACACACACACACACACACACACACACACACACACACACACACCATACAACTTCTTCTTTTTCCTCTATATTTATTTAAACATATCAATTATTATATAATTTAAAACATATCTTCAATAATGTGATCATTAGGTTGATTACAACATGAATCCAAATACATATTCTTTTTTTATTGAAAATCAAACCTAAAACATAGTCTATATAATATGGTTTCAAAAAAACTATTTTTAGATATACCATCCATATTTAATTTAGATTTATACATTTCTTGGTTACAAAATTATATCATATAGCAAACAATATATTGAATAATTTATTATAGGATTAAGGCAACAATAACACCTAAGATGTGGTGAATTAGGTGTTATGCTAATAATATCAAAAAATACAAATAATCATATTAGAATATATACATAATAATAAACAATATAATTAAAGTATTTAAAGTAAAAAGATAAGGGAAAAGAGATTGCAAACTCAATAGCCTATATTCATATCTCAAATATTAATTGTACTTAAGTATTGTACACTCTTTTACTAATTCAAGGGAAAGATATAATGTCGTTGATAAATCCATACCAAGCAATTACACCACTTAAAGTTGTCTTCTCTTTAAGATTATTCCCTTGGTGACAATACCTCATCATTACCAAGAGTTTATCCAAATTCTCTAGTGTTTATAATTATGATTTGCTTACAACAAGATACATTCTCTAAAAGACTAATTTATACAATTCAATTTATGCATACAATATAAAGTGTGTGAGTTCATTTTAGTTTGCAAAATTCACAGTTGTTCTTCACTTACTTTGCATCTTGGACTTGTTAATGGATTTCTACACTCAATTTCATATGCTTATTGATATGGTCTATATATATAACCTGATTAAACTTAATTTGATCCAAACATATCATTAGTCCATTTCCCATTTAATTATTATCATCAAAATACAAGATATTATAAATATTAATATGTGACTTATAGGTCAACAGAATACGCAAAATATAAAAGCAATATCCAATACTTATAATGACACTATGATATAACTAAAATTTATATTATACTCAACATAATTAGTTTATGCACAAAGAATATTTTCTAATATTGTTTCTATTAATTAATTATATATATATATATATATATATATATATATATATATATATATATATATATATAATTCTTCTTAACTCAAATAATTTGCATAGTTTAAGAGCACAATATCATTTCTTGCCAAATTGGTATTTGTTCAACTTCTACATGAACAAATTTCTCCAAATTAACTAAGACACTAGTCCCAGTAATCTGAAGGAGTAGTTTATCCAATTACCCATTAATCAGAGAGTTATCTCATTAACTAGGAAACTAAAATCTTTATCAATCCATTATCAAGGCATTAATCTCATAAATTAGGAACTAACATATTTTTCTACCCATTAACTAGAGCATTTATCTCAATTACTAGGGATATAACATCTTTGTATGCCCATTAACTCGGGAATTAGTCCTATTAATCACGATAAATATTTCTCACCTATTAATCATGGAACTAGTCTCATTTAATGGGGTAACTAGTTTCCTTAATAATTTATCATTTATCAGTAAGACTGATTAATATTGAAGGAGCATTACAAATACAATTAACTAATTCTTAGATTCTAAGATGGTAAACATTTACCTGAAGTAAGGGTACATGGACTGGTCTCCTAGTATTGGGTGGATCTTGTGGTTTCTCTTATGTCAATAAGAAAAATATCATTTATTATATTTATTGCAATATTAAAAAAAATTGTTTAGCTAAATTCATTCTAACTTCCCTAGATTTTTTTTCTTCTATATGGAGTTTTATAACTCCAATGCAAGTGAGGTCAGTTTGGTTGGGAAGATATCATCTCTCACTTCCGTTTTCATGAAGAACTTATTTTAGTTTTTTTATCATTTCTAAGTCCTAAACCTAACTCGATGTTCGATTTCTAGATTTTTCAACTCCCTCTTTACTATACTTGGTTCATCCATCACTAGCTAAATTCAACCATAATTAATGATAAAGTTGTTGTGTTTTACACATTCTATATTCCTTTTTTTAGTTATAATATATGATTTATGCAGTTTCCTCACTATTGTTTTTATTTTTTTCAACCATGATTAATGGTAGTTTTGTTATTTTTTCTATTGTAATTTTGTAAATAAATAACCAATAAAAAGTGTTTTACATAAAGTAATACTTTTCTTCCATAAAAAAAATAGTAAAGGAAGAGTATGGAAGTGTCACATAAAAATCTTTATGAACCAGTCATAAAATATTTTATTTCATATAAACCCAATGTTTGATTAATATGTTTATGTTAAAACAGGAGATAATTTTAACACAAAGATCACAAAAGACAAGGATGAAGCCAAGCTTAAGGTTTATGATACCACACTTGAGAAAATCCATAAAATAGTATTAAAAAAATTTCATGTACAACATCAATCTTTTACATCAAAAGCTCTCAAAAGCTTCTCACATTACATATATATTCTTTTAGGTTTGTAAGACTATTATAGCTCTCTAAGCTGGCATTCACAAAGGCATAATATTTATAGATATTATCATGTATCACTTGATGATAAAGTGTAAAATCTTCCACCTAGTAGAGGAGGTGTATATTCTTAAGAACTCATATATTTACTGATCTCATCTGGTATTTGAGTTTTTTTAACGGTAGCATAGAAGTGATGATTTAGAAAAAGATTGAAATGGTAGCAATTTTATGCCTATGAATTGCTTAAGAGTATTTGGCACAACTTAATAGGGTTATAGTATGAGTGTTCTTATGCCTATTAGCTTATACATTGTTATACCATACTCACTCAAGGAGTAATACTTATCTTTGTGTATTAAGTACATGCAATGATGTTAGGTGTTATGTTTCTCATTGAGTGAGAGAAAAGGTGTAAAGCTATTATTGTATGTTTAAAAACATATCCTTAATCACACTCATTTCATGGAAGAGTTATTAGAGATTTTGAGGAGCTAGTGCCCTTATAATTAAGAGGTTAGTTACCTTCTTGTGTCTTAGTCATCAATCATGGAAAAGGTTTTTAATGCTAAGGGTGAGTGGGAATGAACTAGTTTTTGTTATTCCTTATAAACAATATTACCAATGATGTTATAAAAGCTTTAAAATTTTATTTGGCTTTTCATGTCTATGTCTTAGGCTAAAGTGTGTGAACTTGAATGTAGACTATGTTGTTCTTGCAAAAACAAACTTTTTATCAAATAAGATACCATGTAGAAAGAGAAATGGAATGAATATTGTAGGGAATGTGTGTGATTGAATATTCATTCAATTTCAGCCTTCAATTAGAACATGTAGAAAGAGAAATAATGCATAAAAAAATGGAATGAATATTGTAAGGAATGTGTGTCATTGAATATTCATTCCATTTTCAGCCTTAAGTTAGTACATGTATAAAGAGAAATAATGCATAAAAAAAGAGAAATGGAATGAATATTACAGGGAATGTGTGTGATTTAATAAACTAGCGTAAAGCACTTGAATAAGCATGAATGGTTTGAACATCAATGTTTTACTTAGTAACAATAGGTATTTACATATTTTAGGGTAAGAGTATTGAGTTCTAGGTGAGTTGCTTTCATTTATTCAATCCCTATATTTTTTTTAATAATTTATTCCTTTTTCCAAAATATTCTTTTGAAATAGAATAAAAAATAAAATAAGAAGAGTAAACAAAGAAAAAAAGTATTTTAAAGCACAAAACTACCAATTTGTAGACTAATAGACGTGTAAATCATGTGAAAAGAGGAAAGATGTCAGTATTAGCCTGTCAGTCCATAATAAAGATAAGTGAAGGATTTATATATATATATAAAAAAAAAGTAAAATGACTTTGTTATCATTTAAAGCAAAAACAAATGTATAGCTTTTCTCCAGGTTTTGTTTTTGTCATTTTGGTTTTTTTTGGCATACTAAAATCATTTTAATACCCTTATAAACATAAAAGTATTAGCTTTTGAAAAGGGGAATTTTTGTTTTTTTATTTTTTAGCACAGTAAAATGACATAGCTACCTTTGAAATCAAGAAATTCTTATGCTAGTGTCCAATGATCTTTTTGTCTTTCTCTTGCGTTTTTTCACTATATTCAAAATCATTTAGGAAATGTTTGATAATTTTTCAAATATAAATATAATAAATAAAAAAAGTTGTTAACACGTTGCAATCTTCGTAGTGGTCAGTCCATGATCCAACAACGCATGTGGCCGATTGGCCTCTAGTAGGCACCAACGACCTTTTCCCCCCTTTCTTTTCTTTATTCTTCTTGGTTTTCATGCCTAACCCTTTATGATTTTAATATAGCCCTTCAATTGTTTTCTTTTTCAAGTTTAGTCCATATTTTTTGTTACTATTTATTTTATATGAAATAACTTATCAAATCAGCTTTATTTTTTCAATTTATCCTCCTTTAATTTTTTTTCATGTGATAGATTTTTGTTTTATTTAAGAAAATCTTTAAAATTGAATAGTTTTTTTCATTTTCATCCTACTTCAATTTTGATTGCTATTTTTATGCTTTGATAAAAAAAAAATATAAATCTTCATCATTTAACATTTAAATTGGTTGATAATTAAGATTTTTTTTGTAGAATCGAAGTCTAGGACTTTATAAACTGCGAATTTGGAAAACAAATTCAGATTTAGGATATTCGATCGAGTTTTATTTTAAGCTCGTGTTTTTTTAATTTTTATCCTTGAACATTTATTTAATTGGTGATTGAGCTCTGTTAGTTTTTGATTTGTTTTCTATTGGATTTTTCATTGATTTTGAAAATGGGCACGAGTTATCCTTGACACATTAAATTGTTTGGTAATTAAGCTTCAAGGTTTTATTTTTGATGGAATCACCCTAATACCACAAACAAGTTGCAGTTTTGCATGCTAACCTAGGTGAAATCAGGTCGGGTTTTTTTGTGATTTTCTTGGATTATATCTTTTTTCTTTAATTTTGTCTCTCAACTTGTTTTTTTAATAAAGACTAAGTCTTAGATTTTTTTTTTTTTCATTTTACTTTCTATAAGGTTATCGCATTGTCATGTATTTATTTTATTCATTATCGAATAAAATACTTCAACATTTGTTTTGTTTAAATTGATTTTTTCTCTACTTCATTCTTCAATATTTGATTAATTAATAATTGATCATTGTGCTTTCACTTACTGGTTTCTTTTATATGAGTTTTCTCAATCTTATACTCATGGTCATAATATTAGTGGTTTAACCTTGTTTGACCTGAGTTTTTTTTTTTTAAAAAAAAATCAATTTCACCATTAGACATTGAGTTGTTTGATAATTGAGGTTAATAATTTTATTCAATTTGTTTATGACAAGGTTACCCCGGTATCATGACCATTGGACATTGAATTGTTCAATTTGTTAGGATATGGTTTTTTGGCATTATTTATTGTCATTTTTACTCACTTTATTTACAATCATTGTATTTTTTTTTTTTAATTCATATTGTTAAATTGGTCAATCTTATTAAACTCAAGCGAATCAATTAGGCCCAACCAAGGCTGGCTAGAACTAGCAGCCCCAATTAAGATGCTAGCCAACCAGTCCAAATAGGGTTTTTTTTTCTTGTCTCCATCTTCTGCACATACCTCAAAAATAATTTTATTTTCAATAATGCACCCCCTCACAAATCACATTACCTTTACTCGCCAATAAACATCCTTTCTCAAGCAAATATTTTTACCAAGTCATTTTTAAGCTTAAATCAACACCAACTCTTCTAGTTTGACCACTCTTTCCACTAATAAATTACTCTCAATCATTAACTTATCAATTAATGGAGAACTTGACATGTCAACCAATACCTACCTTTTTAGAAAATCATATATTTTCCATCATTTTCCCATCTACACCAAGCAAAACTTATGTGACTTTTGGTATCTATAAATATCACAAGTCACCAAGTAAAAAAATGGTAGACTCAAGATGACTCCATCCCATTCTAGCACAGCCTTGATGTGCAAGGTAGATAAAACCTATTTACATGACAAAACTATAGAGCTCAAGCTAGTTTCTTCATATTTTCTTGACGTGAAAATTCAGTGTGTCCTGGATAAACCTATACAGGGAAGTATTCTCATAGAACGTATATGATCAAAAGAGCCAGCAACTCCTCGGATTGTCCACTTACGATTCTTTCTGGGAAAAACCAGCTCGTGACTACCAAAAAACGTAGACAGATGAGCCATCAAATGGTAAAAGGACTCGTGGGTTCCTCATAGTTTGCAAGGTCAAAGTCTCACACAAAGCCATATATTGACATGTTTCAGATAGGAGTTCGATGCATTTGCAATCCTCAACATACAGCCAAAACAATAAAATAAAACAAATTATTTCAGTAAGTTATACAGGAAACCATATTCCAATGATATGTCTCACAAACCAGAAGCTTCCTTGAAACCATACGCTCTCTACTCCACGATTAGTGTATGGCATACACTAAATATTATGACCCTGGGATGTTTTGTGAATTGCAAATGCTTTGAAAACCTCAGCCCTGGTCATTGTAAGTGCAGCAAGTTGATTTATTTTAAGCCGCAATGACATTTAAGAATCGTTCTTCAGGCCTTCAAGATCGCAATCATAGGGTATCTGCTTGTGAAACAGAACTTTTGTCAAGCACAATAGCTTAAGTTCAACCCCAAAGAACATAAATTCTCATAAGAATTACGGTTCACATAGTAAATGCATTGGTCGAATTGACAAACAGGCTAACTTTTGTATGATTATAAGACCTGGGTTAGGCAACAACATCTTCACATCAACTCCATACAAAAAAAAATGATTTAACGATTTCAGCAAGGATGTAAAAGGAAAAATTGGACTTACCAAAAGTTTCAAAGGGTTGCAAGAGGAGAACCGGCATTTGTAAAGTATGATGAGAGATCCACATGCTGGTCGTCATACATGGTAATGAATGGGTGTTTCTGGTATTGAAATTAGAAAGGGAAAAAAAGGTCAGATCCGTAAGTGTCCACTCATAGCATATACATGGCTACAAAGAGAAAAAATACAAGGGTGGGTACTAGCACTCTGCCATGTATTAATAGCACTCCATACTAATAGAGAGGACAAATGCGGGTTAGAGAGCGGCCATGAAGTGCCATTAATACTTGATGGGCAGCTAATTGCCCCACCCAGAAGAACAATCATAGGACTTCAAATACCATCAGTTCATGTGCTGACTGTCTATCCTTTGGATCCTTCTGCACACTGGAGAAAAAAGAAGAGGAAAGAAAACAAAGAACCAAGGAATGAAAATCAGTAACTTCACAAGATTATATGGGCCAGAGTTACGACAGAAGTATTGAAAAAGAGTAAAAACCAGAGCATTAAATTCAATTTAAAAAAAAAAAAAAAAAAAAAAAAACAGCTTGCAGCTCTAAGCCAATTTATTCGGAGCATGCCAAAGATCAGGGGAAATGAGTTCTCAGCCAGTGATAATTCAAAAATGAAGAAGACTAGAAATAAATGGAAATTTATAATGAACATCTTCAAAAAAAATACTGAATGACTTTCTTTTTTCCTCGATCTTAATTCAGCAAGGAAATTTTATACTGAACATTCTCAAAAAGGAATAAATTTATATGGAAAAAAAAAAACCATATGAAAGGATTGATGCTTTACCATGCAGATATAAATGAACAAAACTCTGGAGAAAATTGGTCTGGTGGTGCAGAAGGTGGAGGTTGATCAACAATGGCTACCATAAGTTCATAGACATTAGTCCAGCCTTCTTCTAGCACAGGAGGGATAAATGAGAATTGGCCGGTTGCACACTCCAGCAGTATCAAGCCCAAGCTCCAAATGTCACTTTTATAATCATATCGTTCCCCACTAATTCTCTCAGGCTGCAAAATAACCGCACATGAAAATCTTATAAATTTCAGATACAGGCTGCATAATGGTTGCCTGAGAAAGTGGAAAGGTGGTTGTAAAAGAGAGAAAATCTGGCATTCATATCTTATGTGCAATCAAATGACTTACAGACATATAGACATATGTGCCAACAAAAGTATTAGCCTGTCCAGACGTGCTTTGCATAATTGCACTCACTCCAAAGTCTGTAATCTTGACTTCTCCTCTGTGATTTATCAACAAATTAGAAGGTTTTAAATCCCGGTGGATGATGTGTTTTTCATGATGAAGATACAACAAACCCTTGAGCACCTGCATTGATGGGACAACAAATAACCTAGTTGGATGATGAAGAAATTGGTATATGTTATAAGTATATAGAACAAGGGGTGAAATGATTTTCCATGTTTTAACCTGCTTACAGACAGCGGCAAGATATGGTTCTTCAATTTTTTTAACACTTATCAGAAAATCTGCTAGAGATCCACCATCCATATACTCTAAGATAATTGAAATGGCACCATTATCGTAAAAAGACTGGTAGCACATGACAACAAAAGGACATTGTGATGACTGGTTAATTTTCAGTTCCTGAGCAATGGCCTTGCGTGCAGACTCTTCGATATTCATTTGGATAACCTGAAATGGAACAAGAATGCCAAATTTTTACTACTTAGGAATGAACATGCAAAGGAAAAGGCATACGCGTTCAGTGGACAACAAATAAGCTGATAAATAACCAAACAGAAACCAAAAGATTATAAGCGCCCCTCCCAGAATACACGGAGTAATCTCGGTGGAGTTTATAAGAGCAATTTTCAGTTGAAACCACTTTTCAAATGATGTAAAAGATATATTCAGAATAACTGTGAGAGACCTATTCCTCCAAAAGTTTAAACCCAAGTTCAACTCAAAATAACAGAAAATGCAGGGCTGAAGGGCTAGTAGAAGCACAATGTTATTGCTCTATTAAGACATGACTGAAAAAGAGGTTTCCATTCTCAAAACTTAAACCTCGAAAATCCAGGTCGAGTGGAAATGGGTTGATCAAATTAAACTACGGCAAAAGGCAAATAAGGAATCCGGGGCAGCAATGGCAGAAGACTAGGTATTCTTTACCCACCTCAAGGACTAAAAATGGTAGTGAACAAGTCATTTTGAGAAGTCAGAAACCAGTGGAAAAAAACAGGCAGCATATGTCTCAAAATAATTTAATTGGGCAGCAATGGACAGCACAGCAGCTTCAAGCATTAACTGATCTAAGAATGTACTTACAGACCAAGAAAGAAATTGTAGTAAAATAAAAAAGCGAGTGAGAGCACGGTAAGCGGTGAATGATATGATGATACCTTCAAGGCAAAAAACTGGCTTGTCCATTTGTGTTGCACCAACTGCACAATTCCACTGCTTCCCTTCCCAATAACCTTAACCGTGTCTATATCCGCTAAACTCAATTGGTTGTCTGTGGGCGTTATAGGTTGTGGCTGAAAACAGTCAGGTAACAGCTCTTTTTAAAAAAAAAATACATTCTGCCATTTTAAAATTATGAACCAAGTACAAATAAAGAAGAGATGGATCAATTACTAGTATAATCAATGATAACTATGAAGAAATTGAGAATATGAGAAAAGTTGATCTTACAGGGTTTGTGTCGATTTGAGAGAGAATTCGAATACCGTCTCGATTGACAAGCAGATCACCATCTCTAAACGTGCCGCTTTGGGATCTGCAATTATTACCAGAAATTAAGAATCATGACATGAGGTTATAGGATGAGAAAGGGAGGTAGATTTCTTACAGGTACTTAGCAATGGAAACTTCATCAGAAGGAGGGAGGGAGAGCTTGAGCTTGACATTAGGGTTTAAGCTTCCCTTCGTCATCTTCTGTTTTGGATTGAAGAGCAAAGCCGTCGAGGAAAATCAAGAACAAAAGCTGGGCTGTGGATGGGCTGGAGTGGAAAATTTGTTGAAGTAAAGCATTAAATGGAAAGGAGTAATAATTTTCGTGGGTGCCGTACTACCTGTCTTATTAGTCTACTCAGCGACCATTGCAGAAACCTGGAAGAAGATGAACCTTTCCTTTTATTTTTTCCTCGTTTACTTTTCCACTCCAGCGCGCGCGCACCCTTTTTTATATTTTTTATTTTTTATTTTCTGTAAATTTATAATATCATGGCGCCATCCAGTAAAGTTGCTGCTTGAGGGAGCTTTTCTATTTGAAAAATATTAAATTAGTATTTTTTAATATTAAAAATAAAAATCAAAAAAATATATTTACAACATCACATTACTAAATACACATTTAACACAGAGAGAGAGAGAGAGATTTACAATAAAATAAATGTTTCTCCTGGTTTTTCTTTGATTATTAATGAAATTAGATTTAAAATTAGATTAAATTACAAGAAAAGGGAAATAATTTTATAATATTGGTGGAAAATGATAAGTGGAAGAAAAGAAAATCAATATTTGATTTTAAAAGGGAGGTTAAAAAAAAGGAATTTTTCACCTACAAATTATACTAAACACTAGTAAAGAAGGTGGAAATTTTATTGATTTAATAAAAGAATGATATTATTCCCAATTCATAGTTGTTAATCTCACTTCATTATCTACTTTCTTAATTAAATAGACCAAGATACCATTAAACATTTTCACAAATAATAATATTAAATTTCTTATATTACATTTAAAACTAGGAAATTTGATTCATATGTCTTTCTTTATATGATCTTTATAATGCAATTTTACTTCTTTTTTATTATTATTATTATTATTACTTATCACCAATTTTAGTTTCATCAAGAAAAAGTTTTGATCACACTACAATTTTTCCAAATTAAAGAATTTATTCTATGTTTCCAAATATTATCAGGCAATAAAACATTTATTTCAGAAAATATAGTAGATTAAATAAGATTTTGAAAACTACTTCAATTTCTTATGCTTCTTATTTTGTATTTGAATTCATTTTATAATTAAAACATAAAAATTCAATAAAAATTGATTTGATTTTAATAAAATACTACAGTTATATACTAATTAAAAAAATGAGTTTAATGCTCTAGTTCTTACTCTTTTTCAATACTTCTATTGTAACTTGGCCCATATAATCTTGTGAAGTTACTGATTTTCATTCCATGGTTCTTTGTTTTCATTCTATAATTATATTTTTTTTTTTTGCTTTAAATGATAAAAAAAGTCATTTTACTTTGCAAAAAAAAGTGTATATACCAATTTATCTCCCATCAATTTTCTAATATTTAATGGATCTCTTAAAAAGATATTATTACCTCTAATTACAAACTTTTGTTAATTTTTTTTAGAATTTAACTTTTGTTTTGACAGAAAAGGGAATGGCTATTGACACAAAGTTTACCTCTATCAGCATATTCCTCCTTTTTTTTTTATCCATGAAATAAACTAAATGGAATAATTATATTTTTTAGCTAAATTACTTATATTTGATTAACTAAATTACTTATATTTTTTAGCTTCATATCAAATGTAATTGTATTTCAAAACCTTGACTTTAATAGTTTTTTTTTATTTTGCATGCAAAGATCATCTCAGAATAAATTTAATCAAACACGTATATTTTAAAACAGTAAATAAAAATATATTTTTAAAATAAATAGATATTTAAATAACCTATTTATTCGCTGAATCCTTATTCTTGAACTCGCCAGAACCAAGCCAGTGGAGGTTAGTGGATAAGATGTTGGAAACAGACTTTTCTAAACCCCTTTCATTTCATCCAATCTTTTAGCGGCCCTCATTTATTAACGAAGATATTCGATTCAGATTGCGTGTATATTAATTAATTTCATAAATTTTAAAATTTATAATTATATAAACATTTAATGATCATCATATTAACAATTACATGATTTGAAATTGAAAAAAAAAACCCTTACTACAGCCAATGATTTTTTGTCTTATTTATTTATTTATTTATCCATTCATTGACATAACGTTCTTCCTAAGAGCATGTTGACCAAAACTAGCTCACTTGTAGGGAAAGCACTGCAACGTGCCTTCTTTGACCATCAACGAAGGTGTACCATATCATGTGAGAACCAATTGGCATTGCCCAGTAGATTAAAATTGTTGAACGGGTTAATAAATTATTATTTTTTAGGTAAGAAAAAACAGCTTCAGGCACCACTGGCTGCTAGCCTTTGTTCAAGAACAGCCAAATTCTTGATGGCTGTATAATTACCTACCAATAATAATATAGCCTACCCAAAGGAGGAAACCCCACAAGAAACACAGTGCCAAAAACCCTCCAATCCATTAAAAGACTAGCTCAAACCCTTTTCAAATAGCCTTGGTCTGACAGCAACACAGACAAGAATTGTGAGAGTACCAGCCTATAAGCTTTACGTATGTTGAAAGAAGCTAGCTTCCTCACCAAGCTCAAATAATTAGAAAAAAAAACTAGAAGATAGCAGCAAGTTAAAGGAAGCTTGCTTCCTCAGGAATTGTAACTAGCAAAAACATGGACAGAACCTGTTAAAATGAAAACTATAGTAGCCAGTCTGGGCAGAGATGATCATTATTGGATGCCATCATTGTGAAGTTCAGGATTCACAAACATCAAGTAAAGGAAACAGGTTAATTTCTTCGTTTCAAGGATTCATGCTTGGATTAAAATTTTATTTAATTATGAGCCTTATATAATGAAAATCTAGTGAAGTAAACATTCAAAATACATATTTCTCGGAACGGCATAGTATGGATAAAGGTAACATCTTTCTTCAGTTTCACATTATCAAAGCCTTTGGTTCTTTGCTAAACTCAGTTTGGATCCGCTATCATGAACCCCAAACATTGGCAAGTAAATGCATAAAAACTTTGTATTGAACTATATTATGTGTCACTGAACATCCAGACAATACCGTAACACTCAAAAACTTGCTATGTTTTCATTACAAAACATCAATAGCTACAGCTAGTAAAATATATGGCATATACAGCATGTCCGTTCAAGATTTAACTAAAAGTACATATCCTGGGAGAAAAATTATTTCCAATTAACATTTACTATTTTCTCTATGCTTGCGTCATAGCATCCTCAAAACTGTGACCAAGCTTTCTTCAATGGTTGATGTTCAAGGAGAATTTCGATAGCAACTGCGGAACTCCTGGTATTACTGGTCCATATGTCTACAAAGTATTATCATCGGTGAGCATTAGAAATGAAAAAACACCTTTACGAAATCTTAACAAAGAGATTGTCCATGGCACTTGAATCAGTTAGGGACTTCGAAGCAATCCGAAAGCAAATGGAGAAACAAGTTAGTGATGCAATATGAATATGAGACTACAGTCAGCTAGACTGAAGGGAAAGACGGCAGCTCATCAATATCTCCCAAATTTTATCTCTCAAGGACAGACTACTCAAATGCAAATGACAAAATAATAAAGCCAAATAAATCTTCTGTAAAATAAAATGTTGCTCACTGATTTAATCTCTACAGACATCCAAACACCATTGATGTTTGCTGATCCTCATAAATAGTTAGTCATACCTTGTGATTTTCATGAACTTGGCATAAAGGAACTGCAAGCAGTTTAAGGTTCTTTGGTACGATGAACTTTCGACTCACTGGTAACTTTACAAGGTAGAGTTTCATGCATTCCTGAATAATGAAACAAGTATAAGAGATGACCTTAAGAAACCAAAACTTTGAGGGAGCAGTTTCAGTAAACTTACCTTAGGCACTTTGCGATTAGGGGGCAAATACGGATACAACAAGGTTTCAAAGTCAGACCTCCACCACATTCCAAGGCAATCTCCCACCTATAACATTGATAATCTGTAACCTCCCAGAACATGCAAGGGTAATACTACAACTAAACACAAATTTGATTACCTCCCAATGATCAGTTTCATCTTCATTCACAGAAAGCATTCTTGATAGCTTACGTTGCAATCCATCAATATCTGAAAAGTTCAAGAATACATACTTCAATAATTCCTTAGAAGCACACCCCTTGGTTACCTTCCTAATTCCAGTTCATTAGATTCCAGTTTGAGATTTACCTGATTCATCTGGTCTTAATCGACCACCAGGTAGCTTAAAGAAAGTATTTCTTACTTGCAGCAGCAATATATGGGGATGATTGAACAGCTCAACCTGATTTAACAATCGCATAAACCTTTAAGTATAATGTATTATCAAATGCCAAGACTTCCTAATTGTAGAGTTGGAACATTAAAACTTTTCATTTAATATATTATCAAAGGCTAGTTTCTGAGGTTTCTTAAATGCTAGACGGAGGCGTTTGAACAACTGAACTTTATGTAACAAACATAAAATCCTCTGTTCAATATGTTATCATATTCAAAGTTTTCTTAATCACAGGATTGAAAAGATTGCGGGTTCCAAGCTTCGTCAGAGAGCCTGCACATGGCACACCTTCATTTCGCCTTTATAAAGCTGGGGAAAGGAAGGGGGTTAAGGACTAGTGCTGCACCCATCAAAACGATGTGAGTCAAAGCGTGGAACTGACCACTATGGTAGCTGTAGAGAAACCTTATCATATCCTTTATTACAAGATGCTCGTCTTCCCAAGTTCTACTTGTTTTAATCAACTTGAAAAAACTACAACATGCTTGTTATGGTCACCACAAGATTTTATCTACCAATTCTTTCAAGATTAAATCAAAGAAAGTAAATGAAACTCTAGCAGTAGACACACTACTGTGCTAATTTTCATTCAGGAAGCCCTCAAACAACTTCAAGAAACAATCAAACAAAAACATAGAGAATTCAAAAGAAAGATGATATTGAAAGAAAGCGATGAACTAACCAGCATAACAGCTTGCACACAGGTCCTCAATCCACGAGCATCAAAGCTGAATTTAAACAAACAAAAAACAATACAATTCTCAAGTTAGTACAAAATCAATGGACTAAATAAAGAACAGGGCTACTATATTGAACAAAAAGAGAAAAGAAAAGAGAGGGAGTACTTTGATTTCATTCTTTGGACGCGGTCAGCTACAGTTTCGTCCCTGAAAAAAATAGGGTCTTTGGATCCAAAGTAATAACTGCCCAGAGGGTATATTTGTATTACAGAGCTTTGATGATTGTTATTGTCAGTTACAGTTACTGTGCGATCACCCATCTTCAGCTCTACCCCCGACACACCCACGCAGAAACAGAGAGACCTTAGTTAACACTGTGTAATAATAAGGAAAGAATATGAGTAGAGAAATTAAATAAAAATAAAACGTGGCGTTCCAGAAACAGATGGAGGGAGGGAGCACCGTAGAAGCTGCTGCTGCTGCTGCTACAGCGCGCCTACTTTGCTTTTGTGAAGTGTAATTAAAACGGATGGGTTTTGTAAATACTTATTTTCAAGAAACCTATCAATATTTATTAAAAAATTGTTTAATTGTAGGCGGCTCTCACTCTAATGCATTATTATATGTCAATTATCTAATTAAAATTATGACTACTTTTTTAAAAGATGGCTAAATCACCCCTTTATATTAAATATATTTAAAAACAAATATATGTCGGCACAAGTTCGGGCTGAATATATATATATATATATATATAAAGGAATGTGGATAATTGATGTGATATATAAAGGTATATAAATAGATCCCCTTTTATTATTATTTATATACATCAAATGGTATTGTTCCCCTTCATAAATTATTAATCTTTTCATAAGTTTTTTTTTTCTTTTTTAAAATTATTTTTCCAAAAAAAATCTAAAATAATGGGGGAAACAATAAATGATCCATAAATATATTTGTGATGAATTAACACTTCTTTTTGTCATTTCAACGTTGTTTTAATAGAATTTAGAAATTTAGAAATTTGTTTCCAATACATTCATCTATCTATTAACAATCTATTTCAAAATCATTGACAAATGAATCAAAGTGCAAGGCAAAAGAATAAAGGGATCAAAGTGAATTTAATTGCTTGGGGACCAAGCAATTGCGAAGAAAGACAAATTATTCCGCTAATAAAAAACAATAATAAAAAAGTCTCACAAAGAGGACAATGGAGATCATAAAATAATAACTATTTTAGGAGATCATTAAAAAAAACTCACCCTAGAAGGGATATAAAAGAAAATAAAGGGGAAAACTAAAAGTACATACCAAAAAATATGGAATTCTCTCTCTTACCTAATAAAGCCCTAGATTGTTTTTACAATAACAGTGTTGGCCATATAGGAAACAAATGTTACTAAGAAATTTGACCCAAGAAAGAGATTTATATTTGTAAATCCTTTTTTGTAGAACTTTGTTATTCTTGTTTTTAAGTATATTTTCCATTTATAATGGGATTGCATCATATATTTTTAATAAAATATATATTTTCTTTATTGTTTTGAAATCAAAAGATATTTTATGAAAGTAATACTTACCATTTTATTGATAACTATAAATGGAGAAAATAATGTTAAAAAAAAGGTTGAATCCTAAGGTGTGTCATGCATGACATTATGAGGCAATTTGTACCCTTTTGAGACTCATAAAACTGAACATCATAAGTGATCTTATGGCCCTATATAAAACATTGTGACCAAACTGATTTGTTAGAAAACCTTCTCCAAAACAATTCATGTTTTCTCTCACTAAAACCTCACTTTAAAATCCTAATTCCTGCTTTTTTATTTCATTTGTTATTATGAAGATTTTTAGTTAGAATCACTCATTCATCTCATTTCCATGTTTTTTTTTTCTTGAATTTTCTCTCCTGTCTCAAGCTTTCTCTTCCTCTTATTTTCTTCTCTTTTTTTCCATCAGGCTTGTCAATTATAAGAGAGGAAACACTATTTTTTTCCTATTTCTTATTCATTTACAAGATTGTCATTAGTAAGTCTATGTTTTTTTGTCCAATTATTATCAATTCTATACATCTTCCTGAATTCCCATTACTCTAAAATTTTAACCTAAGATAGAAAAACATATCAAAAGGCTACGCGCAAACTTTTATTTTGATGCAATAGTCATGTTAAGGGTTATGATTGATATTATAAAATTGATAGGTGATTTTATGCAAAAATCCAAATTTGATGCAACAGTCATATCAATTATTTCTTTAAACTTTTAGGTCCATTTAATCATTAAACAAATATAAATATTTTCTATTTTTTATTTCCTTACCAGGTTTGTTACCATTTCATGGTAACATTACTGTTATTTAAACTGATATGTATATCTTCAATCTTGCCCTTTTTATTTGTATTGTCTTTTCTTATAGTTTACCCTTTATCACCATACTAATTTATTGTGATTGTTTTCTTATTTTTCTTATTCTTTTACCCACTGAAACCTATTATTGATTTCACTAATGTTATGAACTTTAAGCTTAAATTTAAATTTCTTATTTTCAACCTTAACAACACTTTATTTATTTATGGATATCATCCCCTTCATTATAAGTCACATTTATTGTTGTAGTTCTTATTTATCCATTCTTTTTCTTCAAGAGTTTTCATTACTCATCTTAGTCTTATTATTTTTAGTCCTATATTTACACGAGGGTTTACACCACGAAATGAATATGTGACCCTAAAAAGGACTTATGGTCAATGCAAAGTGTCTAGTAATGTTCTATCATCTTATGGTTGTTAAATTATGTCTCATTGCCAATTATTAAGACTTTAGGAGACCTAAATAAGCAAATTATGTTTTTTTATAAGAATGAATTTACTTTATTGGCGGTGATCTCTAGTGATGTTTTTGTTCTTACTCACTTGGTGAAATAATCAACTGTTACCAGAACAAATTATCTTTTTATCATGGCCTTAGAGAATAAGCCTAAGATATCCCTCCTTTATTGAGTAAAGATCCACGATGAGGCTATAATGGTTGTTTATATAAAAGAATATAGTCGATTAGGGTAAATATTTGATATTGCTCATATCTCTTCTTCAAGTTCATGGCATCACCAAGATTCCCCATTATTTTTGTAGTCTGGGTAGAAAAAACTCTAAAGCCTTTATGAAGGCCATATATTCCTTCATGTATCTTTCTTTAAAAAAATGTTTTTTTCTAAGCGATAAGAAAATTAAAAGTGGAGTAGAGGTGAATCTTCGATATAAAATGTTGTTGATGATGTAATACCCTACTACCCACCCAGTTAAGTGGATGACATCATTTATATTCAAGGGTAGACCTTATTAAGTCATGTTTGATAAGAGTTCTTGAATATTCTTCAATGTTGATAAGAACCACCACAAGTAGACTCATTTTTCAGTCATGTAGATATGTCAACACTTAATAAAATGGATTAATAAAATATATAAAAAATCAATTAATTAAACAAATAAAATTAAAGGTGAGAGATTGATAAATAAATAAATATAAATATATGCTTATTATTTTTATTATTTTGCTTTTAGAATGTCTCACTTTTAATTTTATTTATTTAAATTCCTGAATTTTTATTTTATTTGAGTGCTTGTTATTAATATATCATGTTAGGTATTTTGTCAATTATCTCATAACATATAACAAAAGATGATTCTAATAAAACAAAACTGTAGAAAATTTGGAAAAATAGAAATGCTAAAATAAAAAAAAAATGACAAAAATAAAAAGGAAAGAAAGAAAGAAAAAACAAAACCAAAGGTAAAGCAACACATTCATCAATCTATCTATCTATATAAAAAATAAACATTAACTATTTTGTCCTCATATATCTCAAACCAAAATCAAAATTGCAATGATGTTAGGCATGGCAGTAGGTTATAAACTTTATAAAAGAGTTATAACTTTGTTCTTATATAACTTTTTGCTACTATAAGGAGTTAGACAATAAGTAGTCATCATACAATATTTTTAATGAAGGTTGATCAATTGGATCAAACATTAGCGGGTGTTTGACAAGTTGTTCATGGTTGTAAGATTGGCCTTTGTTAGTTACAAGTACCAACTATTTATCACTCATAATAATGATATTTTTACTTGATTGTTTTTTAGACATGGTAACCAATTTATTATTTTGTTAACAATTTTGTCTCATCAAACATGTTAATTTGTTTATCATAAGGATCATCTTGATGATCAATCATGTGCCAAAATGATGATCAACTATTGATTTCTTGATCAATATGTTATTTGCTCTTCATTTCTTCTCTTTAACGAGGATAAACTATAATTAAGATCTTTAAATGGAATGTAAAGTTTCTAATTTGGTTTTATAATTTTAAGAAAAAGAGTAATTTGAAATAAATCGATTTAGATAAAAAATTAAGAAAACAATGATAAAAGAAAATACAAGTTGTAATGGAAAATAATAAATTGTAAAAAGAAAGATAAATTACATATACAAGGTCAACGATTGTTTCCTTTAATTGGATAAAAATGACATCCTATATGAACTAAAATTCTTAACCTTATACAAACTATTTATAATACATTAAAAGTACAAAATAAAAATATCTCTTTTTGTAATTCTTGGAAGTGTAACATGTTATGATAAGGCTTAATCTTCAATAATCAGTCTATATAATTTGTTTTTGTTTTCCTAATTGATCATGGACCATGACTTATTATTTTTAAAGAGAATTTTTTTTTTATTAAAATGGTATCCTCTTGATTGAAAAGAAAAGAGATATATTTATTTATAAAAAATTATAACCTAAGACTATCCATATTTTGGTTTGTTGGTTTGAATTTTATCCTAATATAAAATTATAATGTAAAAAAATTGAATAAGAATATCTCTTTTTTACTCTTTTAAATTTTCTTTTTTTTTCTTCTCCTCCCTCGTGCTTATCATTTTTTTTCTTTGTTTTTTATTTTTATTTTTTCAGCTCACACTTTTTTTTTTTTCATTTGAAATCACAATGATAAAACACAAAAAAATATATAAATAAATAGGCAATAGCTAAATAGAAAATTGCATGAAGTTAGAAACACCTCTTTGGGGGGTTTCTGTATTTTTTGAGAAATGTTTAAAAGATTAAGGGTAACAAATAAATAACTACAGAAAATAAAATCTTAAATCATTTACGAATATTAAATAACAAAATATTGAATTAAGCAAAATATCTTCAAGAATAAGCACCTTTTTACTCCCAAAACAAGCTTTATCGATATCAATCATACTAAAGTATGGATTATAATAAGTCAATGTCAATGTTAAGCTTTAAATAAACAATATGTATTTATTCAAAATTTCAAACATCGAACGAAGAACAAGAAGCCCTCTGCAATCACAATAGTTTTGTTTTCACATAAAACAGCACTTTATAATTATATATTACATTAATACACTCGAAACTCTGAAGATGGCTCTAGCTGGTAAACAAAAAATCACGCCCAAAGCCATGAGCAATGAACTTGGTGCGTCAAAGAAGAAGAAGAAGAAGAAAACCAAATCAAATCCTCGACGGAGATCCGAATGGTGAATAAAAAAACATCACTCGAAGCTCCTATATATTAAATTTAGGATCATAAACCAGATTAACCAGGGAGAGAAACAAAATTTGTGTGAAGTGTAAGGAAACCTTTCAGCTTCCAAGTCATTTTCAGATTTTTGCTGGATCTGTACCTGGTACTTGGTCCACACTTCCTTTCTCTCTCAGAGAATTTATCTTCTCCAGTCTCCACCCATCTCTTAGCCTGGCAATAAAAGTTTCTGCTTTCATATTAACATCAGGGCTGGGACAAAAAGAGGGCCCGCCAATCCCATCCATACCGTCCGTTTTGTTGACTGTCTGTCTTTTTGACTCCTTGTCAACCTCCTCCGAGTTTGGAGAGCTACACCGTGAACTCTGTGCACTTCGTGTTTCAACAAAATCCCCTCTGATAACAGATTGAGAACCTGGCATCTGACATGGCGGGGGAGGCGATAGAGGAGGCATGGCAACGAGCGGGGATTGTCCTCCGTTAATCACGTTATCTTCATATAAATTATTCACCCCTTTAGGCAACGGTGGCAGGCCTGTGGTGGATGATTTTCGCCTCCTTGGGGGTTCCGGTGGTGGCAGAGGCACTTGGCTTTTATGCCTAGTTAACTTCTTTGTCGTTGGAGGAGGAGGGGGTGGCGGGGGTGGAGAAAAGGAATGAATTCTCTTACTTTTGCTGTTTTTTCTAAATAAAACGTGGAACATTGATGGTGGCGGCGGTGGTGGAGGAGGAGGCGGTGGAGGAGGAGGAGGAGATGGTGAAGGTTCAGCTAAGGAAGGAGGTTCAATTGGAGAGCGAAGCGCGTCATTTTTGGGTGAAACTTGTGTTTTCTGTTTCGTCTTTTTTTTCCTATATAAAGAAGCCAGAACCATCTTTATCTCTCTCGTTGCAGTAGTCTTCTTACGTTCACTTTTACCGTGCATTTTCTTCGGTGGCGCTGGGGTTGCAAGCCGTGGTGGTGGTGGAGGGGGCGTTGGTGGCGAAGTTTTGATCTTTGTGGATTCATGGTCATTTTCATCTGCTTTCTCTATTTCGCGTGGAAGTTTTCTACATGCTCGCTTCTGCTTCTGATTGGACTTCGTTGCTGTTGGCGGAGGAGGAGGAGGCGGTGGCGCAAAAGTTTTCGGCGGCGGTGGCGATTGTAACATTGACGAGGAGCAAGGCGGAGGAGGAGGAGGCGGTGGCGCAAAAGTTTTCGGCGGCGGTGGCGATTGTAACATTGACGAGGAGCAACGTACAAAAGTATCAACTGGAATATCTTTAACACGAGATTCTTCGAATTCTCCATTCTGATGTCTCCTGTGGTGGATTGGCGAGCGATAACTGTTGATTTCAAAATCATCATAGAACCGAGACAGATCATCAGATGTTTTCCAAAAGGAGTCCTGCATTAAATCAGGGCAGGAGCTGCTGCCCATCCTCAACCTGTAGCCCGTGGCGGTTGTCGCGGCGCCACCAAGTGGTGAACTATTGTTAGTACCAGCATAGATCTTCGGGTCAGAGAGGTCATCAGCAAACCATGGAGCATTGGAAACGGAGTCCCGTTTCAATTTGTCGTGGTTGCCGGGATTGTCCTCATTGGAGGTCGACTCGTCGTCGTTTCTTCTAGCAAAGACGCCGCAGAGAATCGTAAGCAAGACTAGAAAAACATAGAGCGAGTCCCAGTTGCTCTTGACAGCAGTAGTGTTAGTGAGCGGTCGAATTTTGTGAGAGGTGAGGGAGAGCAAAGAAGGGAGGGCAAAGAAGAGGAAAATCAAAGCAATTACGGGCAAGATGATGATGAGAAGCGGGAGGTTGAGGAGAGGAGACGGGGAGCCACGGCGAGGCATGGCCAGAAGGGCGGCGGGCGGGCGGTGTTTTTATTTTATTGAGCTTTGAGTGTGGAAGTGGTTTTGCTAGGACGTGATATGACCTTTTGAGCTTTTATTGAGGAAACGAAATGATGTGCCAGTGAATAATTAAACAGCAAAAACTAGAAAAAATAAAAAGGAAAGCTGTTATTAAGATTTGATTAGCTGCTGGTTCAGAAAGACCTCCACAAAAAAGTCACTTTGATCCAGGACCAGAGTCGGCTACTGTTTTATTTTTATGTGTTTTTGAAATTATCACAGTGACGAAACAATGAGGCTCCATCCGCGCTTTCCTGCAGTACGGATTAAAATCCAGTAATTATATTATAGGGATGTGAGCTTCGCATTCTTTTCCATGCATGTGATCAAAATTTTGAAATTAATCAATTGATTCTTGTTGTTATTATATATATATATATATATATATTAACAAAACACTAAAAGGCGTTGAGATTTCACTGTTAGGAGCATTGTGCATTGTCTCACAATCCACTGTGGATTGTGGCAGTGCACAGACGGAATTGGCCTTGGTACTCCGGCGTTGTGTGTATATTTTATGGGGGTATTTTCGGTTTTTGGCTTTTTTTTTTAATAGCCGCAATGTGCACAGTGGATTGACGCCTCTGACCCCCGAAAAAGACAAAATAGCGCACAGGACACAGGGGCTCCGTCGGTTTTACACATTTTTTTGCACAGTGCACTGACGGAAAAAACCCCCGAAAAAAATAAATATTTGCACAATAAACAGGGGTTGCGGCGTCTTTTCCCTCCCGGTATTTTCGTAAATACCAGTGGGGACAGGGTTCTTTGGGTCATTAGCCAGGGGGACAGCTGGCGCGTCGCCTGGCCGCGCCAGCGGCGTTCCAGGCGAACGCGCCATTGAGGCGGCGCGTGAAGCGTCGTCCCGGCGTCAGAAATTTACTTCCGCCGTGCCAGAAGATGCGCCGGGATGTCCTCTCTCCGCAGTCGCGGCGCGTTCACGGAAAGGATGTCCTGTTCAGCCGTGGCGGATGATTTTCTCTCCGGCGTCGCCTTTTTCTCTCCTTCCGCCTCCAAATTCGGCTCCAGTCCCTAATGTTGGTGTGAAGTTCAGTTTGGTCCCTGCGGTTTGGATTTCGTTTTTATTACTGATTTATTCAAATTAAAGTTTTATTATTTTCAATTGTGCCCTTCAATTAAAACTGATTATATAAGAAAGTTTTATTTCAGTCCTTATAGTTTTGATTTTGTATTTATTTTTTATTCCTTCAATTATTCCGGTACGGATGTTTTGATTTCTTTGATTTGGTCCTCCAATTGAAATTGCTAATATATGCAAAGTTTGATTTCAGTCCCTCTTCTTCTAATTTTTCTCTAAAATGACAGAAATTGTCATTATTTATTTTTGGTCCTCCAAGTAATTTTTTTTTAATTTTCTCCTTCAATTAGAATGATTTTTATATATGTCATTTTTCATTTCGATCCTTATTCTTTTAATTTTTTTTGGATATTAATTCATTTGGTTTCTTTTATTCTTTGACAATGTTTAAAAATTTAATCCCTTTATATTTGATTTTCATTTCAGCCCTTATACTTTTATTTTTTTATATTTCTAGAATAATCCCTACTTTTGTCCATGTATATATAAATGTATTTAACACAATAATAATAATCATAATGATAATAATAATAATAATAATAATAATAATAATAATAATAATAATAATCATGATTTAATTTTTTTTCATTCTTACTCTTATGTTGTTATTTTTCCCTCCCGATAATTTGATAAAAAAAAATTCTCCAGTAATAGCAATGATAATTTTTTTTTTCCTTTTGTTAAAGTTTCTTGGATATTTTTAGTCTTTCATTTATTTTTGTTTCTTTCATTATTAACATAATAATAATTATAATAAGAATAATAATAATAGTGATTATTATTAATATTATAATAATAATTATAATAAGAATAATAATAATAGTGATTATTATTAATATTATAATAATAGTGATTATGTATTCTATTATTATAATAATAGTGATTATTTATTCTTTCACAATAATAATAATAATAATAATAATAATAATTTTTAATTGGTTTTTCTTGCTTGATGTTTTGTTCATGCTTTTTATTTTTTTCCCTCGGTATAATGTAATAATTTTTATTGTTTTTATTCTAGCGGTAATAATAATTTTAAATGTTAAGACTCCGATGTTGCTATTGTTATAATATTTTAAATTAATATTGCTTCCTATTCCCTTTTGTTTTTTATTTGCTCCTTCTATTAATTGATTTGTATAATTTTATTATCTGCACAATAATGATTTCAGTAAGTTTTTTTTTTCTTATTATGTTGCTCTTTTTTCTAATGTTAGTGCGTGCTCTTTTGTGATCGTTTATGACGCAATACCTATATTCTAAAAGATGTAATCTATGCTTACGTAAGAAACTCAACTCAAAATTTTCAACATTTTATCTTTTAATCTATAATTTTTATTTACTTATATCATATAAATTTATCATTGTAGATTTAATTATGTTAAATTATATACAAAAAAATACTCGCGGCAACGCGCGGGCAAGTTGCTAGTATATATATATAAATGTCATGAGCAAATTTGTGAGTGAAATGAAATATGTTGATATATTGTGTAGAATTATATAAACCCGTGAAAATGTTGACGACTCAGGCAATTAACATGATCAGAATGGCTTAGGTCGGTTTTGGTATTATGTTTTAAAAGTGTTTTTAAAATAATTTTTATTTTATTTTATTTTTTATTTTAAATTAAAAAAATTGGTGTTTTTAGATTATTTTTATATGATAATATCAAAATATTTTTAAAAAAATATCATTTTAATACATTTCTAAATAAAAAACATTTTCAAAAACAATTTTAACTGCACTCTCAATAAACACTTAACCTTGTCACACAACCTGTCTCTTTCTATAAGAGACCCTCTAATATTTAAATCAACAAGTGTAAGAAGAGTGTAACATGTATAAATATAAATGCAAGAGAAATGTATACATGAAGAGAAAAAATATGTGGTTCAAATTTCTCAAACTACCAAAATGTTGACATTTCATCTATATTTTAAGATTTGGTAAATTCAATTTACTAATATTCTTCGTCAATTTCAAATTCTTAATATATATTTATGTTTTTTTTTTTTTTGCAGGCAAGTACTACGTGGTTGATGCTGAATATCCCAATAAATATGAGTATTTTGGTCCTTATAAAGATTACGGGTATCATTTCCAAGAGTGTGTATATACAATATTAGATACACCAAGATCAAGTTTAGTCCTAGTTTAAAATTCTAGCATAAAAATGGTATCTGCTCTACATAACAAAAATTATGTATACATGAAAGAATTATGTGCATGAAAAATTTGTGAGCAACTCATAGAAACCCGGAAAAAAAAATCCCATAAAAGAGTGTACCTACGCAATATTAGATACACCAAGATTAATTTTAGTCTTGGTTTAAAATTTTATTTGTTTATAATGAAAAAAATCTAGTCACTTGGGCCTAACCTAAATGGATGAGCATTTTTTTTTAAAAATGCCAACTATATCAATAACATTATTAATATAAGTTGAGCCGTGGAAATGTAAACTAACTTACAAATGAGTATATTGGATAAAAAGCTGGGGAGATGCAAGTGGGGTCTTGGCCTAGCGGTTGAAGGGACTTGTTTCCTTCCTCTGTACCAGGATTTAAGTCCTACCATGCACGTCTGTCACCCCCACGGTGCCTTACATGCTCACTGCATTTCCAGGATGTTCAGTGAGTCCGGGGATTAGTTGTGATGCACGTAAGCTGACCCGGACACTCCAATTATAAAAAAAAAAAAAGCTGGGGAGTATTAGAAGTGTCTCAAGGATATTGAGGACTGATTTGTACTTATATATATATATATATATATATATATATATATATATATATATAAGTAGTAAAACTAGAGGGTTACAACAAGGACTTTGATGGTAGCTAGACTGGTTGACACTGGAAGACACGACACGACAATTTCTATAAGACTCCAAAAAAAGTTGTTGGCAGTGTACTGGCCATTGATTAATATGTCTCGTGAATAATAATAGCCCATCGAACCAAGATTATACCTGCCCCCTTATGTTCAGCATGTAACTTAAAATAGATTGAAAAATCAATCGCCAACACACAATAACTCCAAGACATTTTAGAAACATCTTTCTAACGTAAGAATTCGTTGTCCTGATTCTGAGCGTGCACGTCTTCAAAATAATATCTGATTTGCAGAGATGGCTAGGTATTTGCTTAGGGTTTCACCATGAATTCAAATTGTGAGATTAAGAAGTTTGTTCTTTTTATGATTTGAAGATTGAGTTCTACCATTTTTAATATGATGGTTACTGAAAACTTATAGAATCGTTAATTTTTAGACTCATAAGATTAATTAAAATACACACAAACTAACCCGTACACTTATATTAATTAAAAAATAAAAAAGTTACAGCTGATGGGTTCGTGGAGTCCATACGACCAAGAAAGTGCCATAGCTGATAGCTGGAGGCAAAGACTATTTTTAAGACAGCTGCCTCTATGATTGGAGCGTGCTTGTAATGATGGAATTCATATTCTGTACAACAAAACATGAAAAAAAGAAGAGGAGGTGGCACTTTTTATGTCAAAAGAGAAATTCAATCACTTGCATTTTCCCTTTTGCTGCTGCTTGGGCACTGTTTGCGGGTCACTATACTATTGTTTTTGCTGCAATTGTTTTCTATTATTTTTTTCAAACTAGTACTTTTTTTTTGTTGGAAAAACTTGCACGGCTTAAGATTATTTTATAAAAAAAATATCATAACTTTATTGCAATGTAAATTAGTAATCATCCATGGAATATTAAGAGTGGAACCCTATTTATTTGGTGTTTGAGAGTATAGTTGTTGTTGTTGTTGTTTTTTAAAGTATTTTTCATTCAAAAACATATCAAAATCATATTTTTATTATCATTTTAGAAATTATTTTTGACATCAGCACATGAAAATATCTAGACACACCAAAAAAAATATATTTCAAAATCACGTTAAAATGTAGTACCAGACATGATCATAGCTATTTCAAATATGCAATCTCATAAAACAACTATAATTTAACTCAATCATTATATTAAACTAAAATTTTACTAGAAAAATCTACGATCTCAGTTTTGCACGGGATTTAGTAGGTTACCAGTCAATGCCCTCGCGCCCTGTCGCGGGTGATACCATAATTTTTCAACGCGAAAAAAAATTACGTGAGATTTTTTTATTATAATATAAATTTAAGTAAAATAATAAATTTGTTCGGAATTCTTGTTAAGATAAAAATTTTTTTTTTACAAAAAACAATAAAAATATAATCACTAAAATTATTATTATTATTATTATGGCGCAAACAATAAAATCATAAAATTATTTGATTAGAAGAATAGATAAAAACAACAAAAAACACAAAAAACAAACAAATGGAAAAATGGAGCAATATTAATTTGAAAATGATAGCCGACATAAATTAAAATTTCAGGATTGAACCAAATAAAAATAAATCCCTAATAAAAAATAAAATGACAAAAATTAAAAAAAAAACTAAAAGCATAGACGCATAAATACAGATAAAAAATAAACGTTGTCTAATAATGACAAAAAAAAACAAAAAAAAAATTAATAACAAATAAAAAATTCAAGCAATAAGGACCGAAATGAAAAATAAAATACATAATTAATTCCAATCGAAAGACAAAATTGAAAGAAATAAAAACATTTGGACCAAAGCAAATAAATACATTTAAAAAAAAACATTGCAGTGTAATTTTGTTAAAAAAATAAAAGAATAAGGATTGAAATGAAAAGTAGCATACATGACTAATTTCAATTGGAGAACACAGTAAAACAAATCAAAATAAACTATATAATTAATTTCAATTGAAGGATAAAATTGAAATAAATAAAATCTTGGGACTGAAATAAACACAGACATTTAAAACAAAACTGTTGTGTAATGTTTTCACAAGATTAAAAGAATAAGGACCAAAATAAAATATAGAATATATGACATTTTTCAATTGGAGGACCCAATCAGAAGCAATTAAAACCTGCAGACCGAAATAATTAAAATAACCAAAAGTAAATCAAAAACCAAAAGAATAAGGACTACATTGCAACCCAACATGTAAAATCAGTTTCAATTGAATGGAACAGTTGCAACAAATCAAAAACTATATTGAAAAAAACAGTAATAAAAGCGAAATCCAAAGCTTAGGACCAAAATAAACATTTAGCAAGCATTAAGGATCAACACGTATTTCCATGTGGTAGGAGAGATAAAATGGAGAAAAAACTTAAAACCGTCCACCGGAGCTTCCCCGACCACCGTAACCAAACACCCGCCACACCAGGAGGATGAGTACATGTCGGCTGACCATGTGACACGGTGGAAGCTGCTTTGGACCGCTGCAATGAGGCGCACACGCCTCCCGAATGGGGCGTGCGCTGGAAACACTACAGTTCCGTCCTTACGATGCCCCTGCAGTGTCAAGGAGAAATAATATTAAAATAATGCACAATTACCTATACACCCCTAGACCCATTGATAACTACAAAAAAAAACCACCATGAAAAATTTAGAAATACCCCTGGATCCGGTGCCTATTTTTATCGTTTTTAGAGGTTAATTTCATGGTTTTACTGTGCACAAATTCAGAAAATATCATCCATGTCTCCTGAAAAATTGCTAAATTAGCCTCAGTCCGGTTTGCCTTCTTTGTCATTTTCGATGGCTATTTTTGTAGCTTTACTGTACAATAAACCTGGAAATACCATCCTTGTTTACTGGAAAAATTCAAAAGTACCCATGGTCTTAAGGGCTAAATTTTTTTGAAACTGGAGGCAAAATAATCATTTCACTGTAACAATGAATAGCAAACTAAGTTTAGGTGAACAATGGAATTTTGCACAATAAAACACCGATGACTTTTATATTTTAGTTAATAGTCGGTCATCGCCTAAAATACTCTCAAATTAAATATATAAAATGTTGTTTTTAAAATTTTGATTATTTTTGCTAGTTAGTTTTAATTCAAAAGCGTGCAACCTTTACCTTTTGTCATTGAAGTCTCATTAAAATGACATCTTTGGCTTTCTAGTATTATTTATTTTTATGAAAAAACCAGGCTTGTATGATTTCCTTTTCTTAACTCTATTTTTTTAATCTTTTTTTTTTGGTTAATTTAATTTCAAATGTGATCTAGATCAAGTGCTTGTGTGGGAGTGGGTTGAGGTTATTTTTGAAAATAATTTTTTTATTCAGAAATGCATTAAAATAATTTTAAAAAATTATTTTTGATATTAGCACATGAAAATGATCTAAAAACACCAAATATTTGTAATTTAAAATAAAAAATAAAATAAATAAATTTATTCATAAACATTTTTGTAATCTAGTACGAAACAGGGTACAAGTCTGGACTTATCAAGTGTATTTTCACCATTTTGTTTTTTTTTTAAATGTGTTGTGTTGTTGAGAATAGTGTAATTTGTGGAGTTCTAAAAGACCCTCAAATTACACCCATAAGTTTTTTTTTTTAATTAATGATTTTCTTAGTTAGTTCTGGAGTTCACTTGCCCTTTTCTACTTAGACTTAACTAAAAAGTGCAAACCTTCCTTTTATTTATTTATCTTGGCTTTTGGAAATATTGTTGATGTTGTTTTTAAAAATATTTTTTGTTTAGAAATGTATCAAAAAATAAAATGATATATATTTTATTTTAAAAAAAAATTATTTATGACATAAACATATAAAAATAATCTAAAAACATAAAAATATTTAATTTAAAATAAAAAAGAAAAAAATATTTTTGAAACGCATGCCAAACAAGACTTTAGTGGTGGTCATTTTAAAGAACAAGCATTGTGGTCTGTATGATTTTCTTTTTGAATTCTCACTCCATTTTTTTAATCCATGTATAGTTAGTTTTATTTTATGAAGATCTATTTTCAACATTATTTTATTTATAAAAAAACAGAAAATATTTTAAGGTTGCATTCTTAGGAACAACACGGCCCCTTATATATATACTAGTCACTTTCCAGCGCTTCACCGCGATCGCAACCATATTTTTTTTCAACATAAAAAAATATTAATTATATGAGATTTTTTATTGTAATATAAATTTGAGAAAAATAATAAATATGTGTAGAATTTCTATAGAATGCGAGTTTCCTATATAATCAAGAAGATTTGGATATCTGAATTATCAAATTCACTGTATTAGAATTAGCTTATTTTATAATTCAACTTAAATTAAACACAACAAACAAAATATAAATTATGAAAACACCTACAATAATCAAATAACAAAAATAAATAGTTAATTTTCTATCTACAGAAATAATAAATCATCATTGAAAATTCATCCCTACATTGCCATCATTATCATGATTATAATAGTTAAAATTATTATCAACATTACTGCTCAAATATTTAAAATCATAATATTGCCCCAAAGAATAAAAAAATTATGTAATATTAGATCTGAAATACCATAGACAAAAAAGTTGCAAAAGTTATTTTTTAACAAAAACAACACCGACTGATGAATTATTTTGATTATTATTCTAATTGTTATTATCATGATTGTTAAATTATCATATTTATTATAGTTGCCATTATAATTATTGTTGTAAATAATAAATATTTTAATATTAATTATTATTGATAATACTATAGCTCCCACCACCATTATTGTTATAAAAATAAATTTAATGTTTTCTTTTAATATTTATTCCTCATATTATTATATTAAAAGTATTTTAGAACACTGAGATTAAATTAATTTTATATTTAAAAGAAAACTCACTTCATTTTTTTTATATATATATTTTAAGGCATTAATATTAAATAAATATCAAAATATATAATTAGTCTCATATATTTTAAAGAGTAAATACCTTTAAAATAATTGTTATCATTATTTTAAATGCTTTATCCATAATAAATTGAATATATAAAAAACTAAATAATTGAAAGTTTTGTAGTCATAAAAAAATCTAGGATCATTAATAATTTTTTTACATGTTAAAAAATTTGGTTATGAATATAGCGAAGTGCAAGGCAAGTCACATGTACATTAAATAATTTAATATAATTTTTAAAATAGTTGAACTTAAAAGCAAAATATTGACAAATTAAGCAATCATAATAAAATATAAAAAAAACTTTCTTGACCTAACCATTTTACTTTACCTAACGGAATCACTGTGTCTCATAATAACAATTTTTTTTTTTGTAGTAATTAACATACAGACCCACCAAAACCAAGGAATTACCTATGATCTAAATATCACAGGAAAAATATTGTTAATTACTACAGTGTTTATAAAAGAATTTTTCCCATACTATTTATATTATAGGTAATTTATATTAGAGGTAATATGCCGCTTTAAGAGGATTTATTTTTACAACTATTAACAGCTACAACCTATCCCTATATCCTGTGAAATAAATTACGGGGAGGGAAAAGAAAAGAGAAAATAAAGGATTGGCAGACGTCATATTACCTGTGATATAAATGGCGCGGGAAAAACATTGTGGATTGCTACAATGTTTTTCCCACGCCATTTATATTATAGGTAATACACATATATTCATAATATTTATATTGTAATGATTTGGCTTTGCCGATTGAATGTAAAGGGGTAAAGCCTAATGAAATGGATGATGCAAAATGGAAGGGGATTAATAGAAAGGCTACCGCTAATGTTAGAAAATGGGTATCCTCTAAGTCTATTAATCATATTTCTCAAGAACATGACTGCTATAAAGTGTGGAAGATGTTGGAAGAAACATTTGCCAAAGAGAGTGCACAAAACAAGGTTTTTGTAATTAGAGACCTTGTGAATTTGAAGTATAGAGATGGTGAAGATGCTTCAGTGCATATAAATGAATTCCAAGGTTTTTTAAATCAGCTGTCATTAATGAATCTTGAGCTAGCCGATGAGATGCAAGCACTTATCCTATTGAGTTCATTGCCGGATAGTTGGGAGACTTTGGTGGTGTCACTTAGCAATTCTACTCCGAATGGAGAGATAACTTTGAAAACAGTGAAGGATTGTATCCTCAATGAAGAGAAGAGGAGGAAAGGGACAAGCACTTTCGAGTCTCATGCACTTGTTACAGAAAGTCGAGGGAAAAGTCACAGTAGGTTCTCTCACGGCAAACAAGATAGAGAATCTGGTAATAGAAAAGGTAAATGGAAGCCAAGAGGAAGATCTCAGTCAAGGAAGGGATTTAAGTGCTATTATTGTGACAAGCCTAGACATATTCAAAAAGACTGTATAAAGTATAAAAGAGATCAGAAGGGAAAAGATGAAAACATGAATGAAGAGAATGGTACAGCTGCAGTTGTATTTGATGGTGATGTTGCCATTGTTTGTGATGATGGTTGTGTTAACCTTGCATGTCAGGATACCACCTGGGTTGCAGATTCAGCAGCTTCTTACCATGTTACACCCCGACGTGATTTTTACACATCCTACACTGCTGGCGAATTTGGCCAAGTTAAGATGGGAAATCAAGGGATGGCTAGTGTTGTGGGCATTGGAGATATTTGGTTGGAAACCAATACTGGGTGCAAGTTGATACTTAAAGATGTTAGACATGTACCCGATATGCGCCTACATTTGATCTCTACAGGTACTCTTGATGAAGAAGGCTATCACAGTTACTTTGGAGATGGTAAATGGAAGTTGTCCAAAAATTCCTTAATTGTTGCTAAAGGGAAGAAGATGGGTCTCTACATGTCACAAGCCAAGGTGATCAAAGGGGAGGTGAATGCAATTGAAGATTGCTCTACTGATTTATGGCATAAGCGGCTTGGACATTTAAGTGAGAAAGGTCTTCGCATCCTTGCCAAGAAGAATTACCTTCCTTTAAAAGGTATGAACTTGAACACATGTACTCATTGTTTAGTTGGTAAACAACATAGAGTTGCATTTCAAAGATCACCTTCACATAGAAGATCACATGTTCTTGATTTAGTTCATACTGATGTTTGCTCTATGATTGATAAGTCTCTTGGAGGTGCATTGTACTTTGTTAGTTTTATTGATGATCACTCCAGGAAAATTTGGGCCACTTGTTTGAAATCCAAAGATCAGGTGCTTGATGTCTTTAAGGATTTTTATGCCAGAGTTGAAAGAGAAACTGATAGAAAGCTGAAATGTGTTCGAGCTGATAATGGTGGTGAATACATAGGTCCTTTTGAGAAGTACTGCAGGGAACATGGTATCAAGTTGGAGAAGACAATTCCTAAGACTCCACAGCAGAATGGAGTGGCTGAGAGAATGAACAGAACCATTGTTGAAAGAATTAGATGTATGCTCTCTCATGCAAAGCTGCCTAAGTCCTTTTGGGGTGAGGCAATGAAGACTGCAGTTGCCATGATCAACCTCTTTCCATCAGTTCCCCTTGAATTTGATGTTCCAAATATAGTTTGGAAAGGAAAGGATGTTTCTTATGCACACTTGAGAGTGTTTTGATGCAGAGCATTTGTACATGTTCCTCAAGATGAAAGGTCTAAGCTCGACAGCAAGACAAAGCAGTGCATTTTCTTGGGCTCTGAAGATGATGAGTTTGGCTATAGGTTGTGGGATCCAAAGGAGAAGAAAATTGTGAGAAGCAGAGATGTTATCTTCTTTGAAGATCAAACCATTGAAGACTTTGAACAGAAAGAGAAAGCAGAGTCTACTACTTTTATTCCATCTAGTTTAAATCCAAGACCTACTCAACAGTTACCTTTGATGCTTGCTAATCATGGGGGAGATTTGCAAAATGATGATAATGATGGTTTTCTTATTGAGCCATTAGTTGGTGATTCTGAATCAACTAATGATGATATTGATGTTATTCCTGAACAGGATATGCAAGAAGCTCCAGATGAGCCACAGTTGAGAAGGTCAGCTAGACCTCATCAACCTTCCACCAAATATTCTCCTCATGAGTATGTGCTGGTTACTGATGGGGGAGAACCAGAATGCTTTGATGAAGCTATGTCACATGAGAAGAAAGGTGAGTGGTTGAAAGCAATGCAAGAAGAGATGAAATCCTTGCATGAAAACCATACTTTTGATTTAGTGAAGCTTCCTAAAGGTAAGAGAGCACTCAAGAACAAATGGGTGTTCAGGTTGAAAACTGATGAACATTGCTCACAACCAAGGTACAAGGCAAGATTGGTTGTGAAAGGTTTCGGTCAGAAGAAAGGTATTGATTTTGAAGAAATTTTCTCACCAGTGGTCAAGATGTCTTCAATCCGAGTTGTGCTTGGTATAGCTGCTAGTTTGAATCTTGAAGTTGAACAACTTGATGTAAAAACTGCCTTCCTCCATGGTGATTTAGATGAAGAGATTTACATGGAGCAGCCTGAAGGGTTTGAAGCAAAAGGCAAAGAGCAACTAGTTTGCAAGTTGAAAAAGAGTCTATATGGGTTAAAGCAAGCTCCGAGACAGTGGTACAAGAAGTTTGATTCCTTCATGGTAGATCATGGTTTTGACAGGACTACTTCTGATCATTGTGTATTTATGAAGAGGTTTCCAGATGAAAACTTTATTATTCTGTTGTATGTGGATGATATGCTGATTGTTGGCCATGATGCTAAGAAGATTCAGATTTTGAAGGAAGAGTTAAGTAAGTCTTTTGCAATGAAAGACTTAGGACTGACAAAACAAATTCTTGGCATGAAGATCACACGTGACAGGAAGAAGGAGAAACTTTGGCTATCTCAAGAGAGATATGTTCAAAAGGTACTTGAGAGATTCAACATGAGCAACTCCAAACCGGTTTGTTCTCCATTTGCAAGCCACTTTAAACTAAGTTTTAATCAGTGTCCTTCAAGTGATGAAGAAAAAGATGAGAAGAAAAAGGCTCCTTATGCATCCGCAGTTGGTAGCTTGATGTATGCCATGGTATGCACAAGGCCGGATATAGCTCATGCAGTTGGTGTGGTTAGTCGGTTCCTCTCCAATCCTGGTAAAGAACACTAGTCAGCAGTGAAATGGATACTCAGGTATCTCAAAGGCACTTCTAGCTTCAGCTTGTGTTTTGGCAATAACAAACCTGTGTTGGAAGGATACACAGATGCAGATATGGCTGGTGATGTTGATTCTAGAAAGTCCACATCAGGATACTTGATGAAGTTTGTAGGTGGAGCAGTCTCATGGCAATCAAGGTTGCAAAAATGTGTTGCATTATCCACTACAGAGGCTGAATATATTGCTCTTACTGAAGGGGGCAAAGAGTTGTTATGGATGAAGAAGTTCTTGCATGAACTTGGTCTAGTTCAAGAGAACTTTGTGTTGCACTGTGACAATCAAAGTGCAATCCATCTCAGTAAGCATCCTACTTTTCACTCTCGATCAAAGCACATTGAAGTTAGATATCAATGGATTCGAGATGCTATGGAGATGAAGTCATTTGTTGTTGAGAAGATCCATACTGATAACAATGCATCAGATATGACCTATTAAAAATGGTGTTGTTGTTTCACTGTGTACCTAGACACATATTACCGTGGATTACAACTGTAAACTTATCATTTTATCCCTCGAGCCAAAAAATTTAACCCCCAAAATCAGGGGTATTGTGGATATTTTCCAGGAGACATACATGATATTTTGGATATTAAATGTAGGGATGGATTTTCAATAATATTTTCTGCTTTTTATAGATAGAAAATTTGCTAACTATTTTTGTTATTTGATTATTGTAGGTGTTTTCACAATTTATATTTTGTTTGTTGTGTTTGATTTAAATTGAATTATAAAATGAACTAATCCTAATACAATGAATTCGATAATTCAGATATCTGAATCTTTTTTTTAATGATAATGATAATTTTATCCAGGTGATTTCGTTGAGACCTACTAAACAAATAAATTTATATTGATTTAAAATTCTTATATTTTATAAAAAAAATTGCACTTTACAAGAATTCTGCACAAATTTATTATTTTGTCTAAATTTATATTATAATAAAAAAATCTCACATAATAAATATTTTTGTGTTAAAAAATATGGTTTTGGCCGTGACGAGGTGTAGGTTAGTGGCTAGTTACTATATATAAATTGTGCAAAATTTTTATTTTTTTCAATTCGATTCTCAAACATTTGTAGCGATTTTATCATAATTGAAGACCAATTGATTTTGGTTTCTTATGAAATAATAGGACTATTTATGTTGGGCATAGTGTGCTATTTTTTTAGATGCGAGAAAACCCCATCTCTCAGAAAACATACTTTGTACTCCAGGTGAGCGAGTAAAACACTGGTTGTTCCTAGTTTTTATAAGTGATGCACGTCCTAACTCAAACTCGAGACTTTCTGTATAGATCACAAGTCCTATGTCATCATAATATAACTCGTGAGGAATAGTACGCCACCACACACACACACACACACAAATATAAGAGTTCTTGAAATTTTAGAATACTAGACCCCAAAGTTTTAAATTTATGAATAAATAAAAATAATAACTTAAAAGTACTAGTATGAAAAGAAACTGAGGGAAAGTTGATAATTAACCAAAAAAAAAAATCGGTCTTCATTTTCTGACCACATGGTATGGTTGGAGAATTATTACAATAGAAAAGATATCATCTGATACAATTATACACACACGAAGAGGTAAAACTCTCTGAGGTCTTGCACGTGAGCTTGATCTCTTAAAACTAGATATTTTTTTAGATTTTAAAATAAATCTTTATTTAAATTAATGATTACAATGTTATTTAAAATTATTTGACTCTGCCATACCTTTTAAATGAGATTAGAATTTCCATTGTTATATTTGAAATAAGATGTTTTTTTATTTATTTTCATATAGCTTTTATGATTTAATTATTCTTTGATTTTTTTCGTAGTCATATAAAAATTGTAAAGAAATTATTATTTTATTTTATATTATTAAAAGCTTTTGTTTTAAAAATATGTTACTAATAAAAAATGTATTAATTAAAAATAAACTTATTAATTAAAAAATAAGAGTATTGCCTCTAGAAATAAAATTTTCCACCTTTTAATTTAAATCAATAATATCTTTATAATTATTTAATTTAATTATTTTTATTTTTATATATAAAAACAACATTGTTTATTAATTTAATTTCATAAATATGAAATTCTCATTTTAACTTATGTTTCTTGTAAATCTTTCAAACGCTGGCAAATTTTTATTTTATTTATCTTATAATTAAATAAACTTTGAAAAATTTTCAAGGTATCATACGTGCAGAATATTTAGTCTTACACTAAAAAACATCACCTCAGAGTTAGACGTTATTCCTTGGCATGTTTGCCCAGCTGGGGTTAGCAAAACGTTGAGTTTTGAGCTAAATAGAGCCCCGAATCTTCTAGAAGCAGAAACCAGCAATAAGAAAGTAAACCCTAATAAAGGTCTTAAACCCCTTTGTAGCTTCTCCAGGTTGCTGCTAAAGAGGAGATTGATAGCTTTGTGTTCAATTCATCAGGGACAGAGAGAGATGGTGTGGTTTCAGTGCGAGGATTGTGGAGAGAACTTGAAGAAACCCAAGTTGCCAAATCACTTCAGAATGTGTTCTGCAACCAAGGTCTTCTCCATCTTCCCTTTTTTTTATATAAAAAATAAAAAATTCACAGATTAAAACCTCTGATATGTTTAGAATGTTAAAATTGTGTAGCTATCTTGCATTGACTGTGGAGAGACATTTGGGAAGCAAAGCGTTCAGGGCCACACTCAGTGCATTACGGAGGCGGTAGCGATTCTCATTTCTATATTTAATATTTGATTTGCCTTTCTTTTTTTCTAATAAGTTCTAAAGGGAGTTCTGAATTGCTATTTGTTTATTCTCAGGAGAAATATGGTCCAAAGGGTCTAGGGAAAGCTTCAAATGGCGCAACACCTAAATCCAACAAGGATGCAAAGCAAAAACCCGAGGTTGATATCAATGTTGGGTTAACTGAACGCCCACCATGGTTTTGCAGGTATGTTTTTCTTTTTCAAACTTTGTCACCTTTCTTATGCATGTATGTTTGTGTTCTCCCTTGAATGTATGACTTTTTGGATTCTTTTGCCATCTCCCAAGTCAAATTTTTGAAGTTAAAAGTGGAAAATATTGTGGTACTTGCATTTCGGTCTTAAAATATATTTTAATTTTCTAAGAAAATGCCAGAAATTGGTGAATTTATCATTCCCCAAACATCAAAGACAACAATGAGTTTTTTCTTTGTAAAACAAGTAAAAGAAAGTTTAAGTGAGTATGGGATTAAGATACTAGAGCTTCGTGCCTTATCTTTTATCTGGAAATAATGTTTGTCAATCATATGTTTTGAACAATTAGAATCTTCAAGCTGTACTGTACAATGTGTTAATTAATTCTTGCAGGTGTTTTTTCATCATTTGGGATGGTTTAAAATTTTAAATATCGTGTAATGCTGCTAATGCTAAGTCTTTTAAGTAATTGAGTTTTTCTAGCCTAGTCTGCACAAAAATTATAAGTCTGTGTAGTTGGTTCTCCAAAACTGATCATCATTTTCAGATTCAGCAGGAACTGAATTGACTGATTAACATCTCAACTTGAAACTCTCACCCTTACAAACTAAGAAGTACTGACTTGTTTTAATGGAATTCTCCTTGGAAAGCAGTTTGTTAAGATGATAATAAGAGGCAAGCCTGGATCCATGGCTGGGTTTGCTTGCAATATTTAGTGGGGAACTAAATCTAAAGACAATTATTCAGTAGTGCTAAAAATTATGTAACTTTCTGCTCTAATTACTATTGTTTAATCTTTCTTACGCATGCATAGGAAGTCAGAGTAGTTTTATTGCTTCCCTCTCAAGTGTTTGGTGTTGTATCTCTTCTAGCGATTCCATCTAAGCCATCATCTTCTGTGCAACACTGTAATTTCAGTCTCTGCAATACCAAGGCTACTAGTAAGCAGACTCTTCTTCTCCATGCTGATGGAAAGAAGCATCGGGCAAAAGCCCGGGCTTTTCAAGCTGCCAAGCAACAACCTAAACAGACAGAAGAATCTGCTCTTGATTCAAATGCTCCTACTAAGGCTGCATTGATGGAGAATAAACATGTAGAGGAGCAAAAATTGCAGGATACACCAGATGCTGACAGTGCAGATACCAATACAGAAATAGAGAATGGAAAGTTGCCTTCAAAAAGGAAGAGAAAGCTTGATGCATCTGAGAATGATGGTTCTGGGAATAAGACAAAGGATGATGCTGCAAATGAAGTGGGCAATGATAAAGGTCAGGTTGAGAGAAGAAAGTCCGGTGATGTTGAGTCTCAGTTGAAGAAAGCTAAACACAATGCGCCTAAAGATGACAAGGCTACTAGCTCTAAGAAAGAAGATAATAAAGAGAATATAAAGTGGAGGAAGCTGATTAAATCAACCTTGAAATCTGTATGTATCCTTGATCATAGTTTTCCTTGCATTTCCAGTTCAATTGTATTTCAATTTGTCACCCCATGTTGATCAGGGCCAAACTTCATCATACACTCGTCAATTAAGTAGCCACCTTCAAAGTAAACTCTAATGGCATGCATGAACATGACTAATACTGAATTGACTTATGTTTAGCTTTTTTAATATCATCCTCATGCTGACATTTAAGATTTTGGTTTATGATGCATGGTGCAGAACGACGGAGTTCTGAAGATCAGGAAACTGAAAAAGCTTGTCCTGAAGTCCATCCAAGAATCTGGCGTAGCAAAAGTTGATACCGAACTCGGTAATATACTCGAACAAAAGGTCAGCCTTTCAAAACAATAAGAACAACAAAATATTTTTACTTTATGCCATCCATCTCTTCTATGTATGCTTACCCTTAAGCTTCTATTTCGAATTACTGCTGATTCTTCTCTTTTGGGGGCTGCTGTAGATCAATTCGAGCTCCCGGTTTAGAGTTGATGACAAATATGTTCATCTAGCAGCTAAATCTTGAAATCAAGTTTTTGGGGCATGTAGAAGAGAATTCCTTGCGGACAGCTGCGCATATCACGGAGATTATCCTTTATAAAGTCCTCAGCTCATTAGTCTATTCGATCAAGAATCATTTGAGCCGTAGGTCCTCTCTGGACTACCATTTTAGAGGGCTTGAAGCTTGCCCTATGATTTATACTTTTCCCTCCTTTTGTTTTGCTAGCGCATTGTTCTTACAATTACTTTTCCTGATACATGTAGGACCACCAGGCTTGTATTTGCCACGGTGTGATTTCTTTTTTGAAAAAGAAAATTCTATAGAAGAGTTTCATTGTTTTCTCAACAAGACCACCTATTCATCTGCTTGCTTGCAAGTGATCTGATATTTTATCAATCCATTGTGTTTTTATCCATCCTTAAAAAGAAAAATTCTGAGCTGCTCGAGGAGTGGGTGGTAGTGGGTGTTTCCTGCCTTCCCTGAGAATAGATTTTCTTATGAATCTGATAAAACAAATTAATATATTTTCAAGAAAAAAACAGTTTTTTATCAAAATACTAAACACAACAGCTTTCACTACAATTCAAAACGCACAATTCTGCTGCCTGTTTGGGAGAGTTGGATTTAGTTCCGGTGTTAAATTGATTAAACGATGACCTGAGACATCCAATAAGAGAAACGAAAGAAAGAAAAGCATGCAACTGTTCTCAATTGTGAAGAAAACAAATCCAAGCTGTTTAATGGTATCAAATAATCATCCAAGTGTATTCCTCTAATATATTTCTAACCTGTAAATACTTTGCACAAGCAGAAACGGTCCCTTTGTTATCTTCATCACCATAATCGGTCTCCCATGGAGGCTCTAGATAACAGAATTGGCTAGTGAAGTGCAAGGAATTATATGCTCCATTCAACGTTTTAAAGAAAATGGGCATGCACCATCAAGTAACAAACTTATTCCTTTTGAAGGATCATAAGATGCATTACATATAAACAGTAATCCAATTCACTGCTGTGTTCATGCTAATTGAATATTTTCTGTTCAAGCCTTTACACATGGCTAGGCCAGCAGAAGGGAAAATAAAGTTTTCAAGATTTTGTGTATGTTGTAATGTAGCTGTGATGCTATCTCCATCTGTGAAGGAACTATCTCGTATCAACATATTCTTTCTTGCTCTTCCGCTTTGACATGTTATCTACATTGTGCAAGCAATTTCTTGCAACTGAATCTGGTTTGTTTTGAAAATGGGAAGCCTGACAAACTTGGAGGCGGATTGCCAGGCCTAAAATAGAGAGCAATAAGCTGCTATGACCAGCAACACGACAGAAAACGCCATTGCCTGCAATGGGGATAGCATTAAAGTCAAGGATTAGACTTGTGAAATTTTTCAGCAAGTTGCAGTTTCTAGTGCCCATGAAACAAAAGACAATGTTACTGTTCAGCATAGCAAGTCAGTGACAAAGGAAGACAGTGATAAGAATCAGATCATCATCATCCTTAAAGTTGATCAGACTCTTGTTGCTTCACTAACAACAGAATATTTATTTTGATGGAGAGAGCGTGAGAGGGCTTACAGCAATTGCAGCAGCAGCGAGGCCTGCCCGCTCCCTTGGATCCTTCCGATGGTAATTTCCAAAGTAAAGAAATGTACCATAATACCACATCAACGGGAACACAAATCCCAAAAGAAAACTGCAAAAAAAAGAAGAAAAGATAACGATCAGAACAGGAGAAAAGGTAATGGGAGAGAGAAACAGCAGTTTGGAGAATACTCACGAAAACCATCCTACCCCACAGCCAAAGCATGGAAGGGGCTTGTCATAAATTCCTTGAAAATCCTCAGGATCTCTAATAAGAGTATATTTTCCCTTTTCTCCATCCGCAGCATCTGTTGATTGCCCTACCATCAGCAATTCAGACATCTCTCGGCAGTTTGGATAAGCAATTAATAGTGCAAACATCAATTTTTAGACATAAAATATATATACAATGGACGATAATCCACCACATGAAGTAGCATGATGAGATACATAATTAAATACACTACACGAATCAAACATGCAAGAGTGCTATAAGAAAAAAAAACAAGAAGAAAATTGAAGATTATTTGAAAGAGACTAAATCAATAAGGAGGTAGAAAACGAAAAGGCAGCAGGATTCAATAATCCTGCTATGATTTCAAGAGATATTGTCTCCAAAAATATTGATGTTTAGAAAAAGTGAGACTAGCACCTAATGTGAAGGAAGCAAATCCCAAAAATATCAGAGTTCTTCAGGTTCATAGCCCACGGACTTGCATCTCCAGAGAACAGAAAAAAGAAGAGGGGGGGGGGGGGGATCTTATCATTCTAGCTCAGTCACATCTATAGATGGGATGGCAGAGATTTGATCATCAATGCATAAAGAAGTAGGAAGTGTGACAGTAACCAGCAAAACATTGTCGATGCAATTTACATGATAAGATGCTATATTGGCATTCAGCTCATCAGATATGTACAAAAAAGGGAAGAAAAGGAACTCATGAAACATAAATCAAGTCTGAATAAGAACAGTACCCCTTGATGCTGTATAGTATCGAGCAGATGGCCTGAGGAGATCAATGTGCTTATCCGAGGCAGATTTCACTAACTCCACGCCATTCCTGAAACCCTCTCTCTCCTTAATGGCAGCATCTGCAGCACCAACAAGTTTGCACTTATGTGAAGAAGTGCCAGAGTTGATTCTACTTCAACTGGGTGTTGGCAAAATTTACAGAATCAAAATAAATTCAAAGCATAATGCCCCTACAAACCTTTTGTTTCTTAGCACATTGATTAACAGAAATGAGAACAAAAAATGAATGAAAAACATCCTTTTATACCTAAACTTTGTGCTACATTGATAGGGGATGATGCAATATCATCATTCATCATGATAATCGGATCATTGTAAACTAAACTTCTTCACCTCATGCTGGCTTGAATAAGCAACCCAATTGTGGTAGTGGTATTTTTTTATATATAGAAAAACTAGTAATTACAAATGGGTTGTTTGCAGTTTTATGCCCCTCTACCCTCATTCTAGTAAATTACAGGATGGAAAATTAAGAAAAACAAGTAACAAAGAAAGGATGCCCAGTACTTGGATCCATGTGAGCTATGGCTGAGTATTGGAAGAGGTTGAATTTGTTCAGTACGGAAGCATTGACCTGCAAAGAAAGCAATGTTTCAAGGTTAATTCAGTACAGAGAAAAATTAAAGAAATTCCATTTTGTTTACATATTCATATAATTATAAAAAAAACACCGCAAGATGAAACAAACTACAAATCATGATACAAAAAGAAAAAGAAAAGCGGAGCGGGTACTTGCCTGTGAAGAGAAAGGAGGAGCTGAATTGTGAAAATCTTGATCAGTTGATATTGGTTGAATTCTATATATATATATATATATATATATATATATATATAGGAGGAGGAGGAGATGCGGAGATGGAGGAGGAGGAGGAGATGCGGAGAAAGTGTTGTCGAAGACAAGCAAAGGGTCTTGTTTGGTGTTTTCTTTGATTAGCTGTTGAAGCTGACGCGATTGACTCCTCCTATGTCCCTTCTTTTCTTTTTCCTTTTAATTAAATCAAAAAACTCAAGTCTGGTTGGAGGAGCATCTCCAATGACTATTGTGCCCCTCCCGTTGACTCATATTTTTCTGCAAAACAACCCATCCTCCTCGAGTGGTTGCCGGCGGCAATGATTGATTGATTATATTGCCCTGATCCGCCGTCAAATTTGGCTTCTTGTGGAGAAATTTATCTCTCAGCTTGGAAGCATCATCCCCTCACAAATTACGTGGATTCGTACAGTAATTTGCTCCTTTTTCCCCTTCAATCGTTTTTTATTTTTTATTTTTTATCATTGGTGTTTTTCCATAGCTAGGTTTTATAATTGTTTTGAATTCATTTATATTATTTCCAATATTTTTTGTTATATTTTTAACTTAAATACCATTACTTTTGCTTGATTTTTCAAGGTTTTAATTTAGGGTATTTGTTATTGCGTTTTAAAAATGTATTTAAAAAAATATTTATTTTTATTTTAAATTAATTTTTTTAGTGTTTTTAGATTATTTTCAAATACTGATGTAAAAAATAATTTTAAAAAAATAAAAAAATAATAATTTTAATGTATTTTTTAATAAAAAAAAACTTTCAAAAATAATCTTAGCCACACTCTAGAACAAACACTTAGTTATAATTTTTTTAAATAAAAAGTATTATTTTGATTTATTTCTGAACAAAAAAAACTTTCAAAACAATCTCAACCATATTTTCAAATAAAAACTTAATTTCTTAACAAGTTTGTTTGTTTTTTTAAAAGCATCTATTTGAAAATATATTAAAATAATATATTTTTAAAAAAATACATCAGAAAATATCAAAAAACTTTAATAACACAAAAATAATATATTTTTTTTTAAAATCTAAAAATACTTTTAAAATACAAAAACATATATTTTTCAATCATTGCTTTACAGGCTGTGTTTGAATCTAAAAATAAAATATTATTTTGATGTATTTTTGAACTAATTTTTTTTTTAAAACAATCTCAACCATATTTTCAAACAAAAACTTAGTTTCTTAACAAGTTTGTTTGTTTTCTTAAAAGTATCTATTTGAAAATATATTAAAATAATATATTTTAAAAAAATACATCAGAAAATATCAAAAAACTTTAATAACACCAAAATAATATTTTTTTTTTAAAAAATCTAAAAATATTTTTAAAATACAAAAATATATATTTTTCAATAATTGCTTTACAGGTTGTGTTTGAATCTCTGACAAGTACAAAGCTGCAATTTCACCAGGTGTGTTATTTGAACATTTTATTTTTAGATGTTAATAAGAGAAAATACCTTATTTTTACATAATAATAACGGGCTGTCTTTTCTAGTTAGTGACATGTCGTTTCTTCTCTCCGTATAATTTATCAGCAACCCAAAACTTGCACAAAAAATAAACCCTTCACTTCACGTCTAGGGTTCATCTCAGCTCCTCTCCTCTCCGCTGAAAACAGAAAGGAAAATGAAACTAGCTGGTCTAAAATCAGTAGAGAATGCTCACGACGAGTCGGTATGGGCAGCCACATGGATCCCGGCCACCGAGACCCGTCCCGCTCTTCTAATGACTGGCTCACTCGACGAGACAGTGAAGCTTTGGAAGTCTGACGAGCTCACACTGGAGCGCACCAACACTGGTCACTGCCTCGGCGTCGTTTCAGTTGCCGCGCATCCTTCCGGGGCCATCGCTGCATCGGCATCTCTCGATAGCTTCGTTCGAGTGTTCGATGTGGATTCCAACGCAAGCATTGCTACTCTTGAGGCACCTCCTTCTGAAGTTTGGCAAATGCAGTTCGATCCTAAGGTAATTTTGTTTCCTTTTCTTCTGGTTTCGGTTTTTAAGTTTTTGTATATTCGCAACTTGTATAAAAAGAATAATATGTTTTGGGGAATTCTGTCAAGTAGATAATATGGGTTTGCTTTTTTCCCGTAATTTGATCGATTTTATGATTGCGTGAACTGGATATGTTTTTCGTAAAAAGTGTTTCCTGCTCTATTAGTGTTGGCAACATAGAAGCCATATAAAACGAATGGTTATCGAGCCATGTTTTTGAGAATGATTATCCTGGATCCTATAATTGGAAAGTTAATATCTTTGTTTTTTCAAGATTAATTTTTCTCGCAAACTTGTGACAGTGTAATTATAAAGATATGCATTCATTAGAATTAAGTCTATTAAAGGATTTTTTTAAAGATAGCATTTGCAGAGGTGCATCTGTGCCATACAATAACAGAAAGAAAGATTGAGAGCTTTTGAACTTCAGTGGAATACATTAATGCTATTCGCCTGCTTAGTGCTACTTGGTATAAAATTCTTCAAGCATCATGCATTTTGGGATCTGTACATAGCTCATGGTCTTCCTTAAAATCATGTACTGGGACTTCACTCATGATCCATCTTTTACTGAAAGGATTTATTTTAATGCATTTCACTTTAATGGAAAAAAAAATCCTGAGCAATCAATCTCCTTCGGTGAGCTCAATTAGTTAGATAGCTTGCAATGTAAATTATTGGAGGATGCGGGGGTTGATATCACAGCCATCCATTACACAATACACATTGATGGAGTGTGGCGTACATAACAAACTATCTATTAAAGTGGATCATTTAGGTAGCGATCTTATATGAACTTTTTAATTCAGTGTGGTATATTTGTTGACGTTTAAGATTTTTTTGTTACAGGAATTGAATCAAATTCCCATAAATTGATTCTAATCCCTTCAAAGCCTTGAAAGGGTGTTTTCTGCTTGTAATTCATTGATTTCCCACCTTAGTATATTGGTCAATCTCACTTTCCTCATTGATTTTCATGTTTGTGAAGCAAATAATTAAAATGGTTTGACTATATGTACAGTTGAAGCCAATTCCATTGTTATGATTCTTGTAATCTACTAGCTCTTGCTTCTCCCATGAAGATTGCAATGAATCGTGCTCTGACCTCAGTTTTTTCTTTGTTTTTTTTCCTTGAGGCCTAAGTTGAAATGTCACAATTAATTGAGTTCTTAATTTGGAAGCATTCATGCCATAGTGATCACTACAACTCTCATCATTCTAAACTTCTTCTGGGTTAATTTACTTATGGACGACTATTCTGTGTAATTTTATCCCCAACAAGCTTCCACTCTTCTTCTGTTATCATTATGTTGGCATATAAATATGTATTTTTATTCTCAAGAGTTTCTGTACTCTTTCAAGGTTGGATAGAATTGTCTACCTGTAGAACCTGTCTTTATCTTCACTCTTCTTCAGTTATCATTGTGTCTGCATACAAAAATGGATTTTTATTCTTAGAGTTTGTACTCTTTCAAGGCTGGATGAAAGTCTACATTTAGAACCTGTCCTTAATATTGCCATTTAAAAAAAAAAAAAAGAAACAAAGAAACTCATCAATATGAGCTACATCTTATTTAGAAGGTATGAGGCATAGTTCAACTGAATTGCCAAAGTTGGTTCTCCATACATAGATGCTTTGTACTTGAAGTAGAAAATTGGAAATCATGACACTTTTTATGTTTGAATTTAACCAGTGCTAACCATAGCTCTACCTACAGGGGACCACTCTAGCAGTTGCTGGTGGTGGTAGTGCATCAGTCCAGCTTTGGGATACAGGCAAATGGAAGTTGATTGCTACCCTGTCGATTCCTCGTCCAGAAGGACCTAAGCCCTCCGACAAGAATAGCAGCAAAAAGTTTGTACTGTCAGTGGCATGGAGTCCTGATGGGAAACGGGTTGCTTGTGGCTCCATGGATGGTACTATTTCTGTTTTTGATGTAGCTCGAGCCAAATTTTTACACCATCTAGAAGGCCACTTCATGCCTGTGCGGTCTCTTGTGTATTCCCCTGCTAATCCCCGGATTCTCTTTTCTGCATCTGATGATGCCCATGTGCACATGTATGATGCTGAGGGGAAGACCATGGTAGCAGCCTTGTCAGGTCATGCAAGCTGGGTATTAAGTGTTGATGCGAGCCCGGATGGAGCAGCTATTGCAACAGGTTCAAGTGACAAAACTGTAAGGCTATGGGATCTTAGCATGCGGGCTGCTGTGCAGACAGTGAGCAACCATGCAGATCAAGTTTGGGGAGTGACATTTCGACCACCAGGTGGTCCTGGCCCCCGTGCAGGCCGGCTTGCTAGTGTGTCAGATGACAAAAGCATATCACTTTATGATTATTCCTGAATTGACCTTGGTATTTTGGCCGTGTAAAAACATAAAAGGATTTGCTGTTCTTACAAGACTTACTGCTGCTCGTGTTATTTATTAAATTACACCAAAGAAACGAATGGTTTTAGGTCTGTCAGAGAGTTTTGCTTTGCTTGATCCCTTTTGGTTCATTATTTGGTAAATATTGGTGATCCGAGGTCCGGTTAACATTTGGCAATGGATCTTGCGGATCAGACCATGGTAATGCATAATTGGGTTTGAGCTAATCAGGATTGACCTTTTCCAGTTGATCATGTCTCCTTGACCACCGGTTATGGCTGCCGCAAGAGTAGCATCGCTGCCGCATAGTTGCAGGTACCATGTTGCACCTAGTGGCTGTTTCTGAAAAGAATTGTGGGGAGGGTGTATCAGCATTTAGTCATGATAATGAATCCGGTTATAAACAAAGGGACAGTGAAATTATACATTATACAGTCATTATTCACCATGTAAATTCTTATTTTATTTTTAGTGGCTTAGAAATATCATTAAATTAACTTCATAAGACTTTATTGTCGCCATTTTATGAATGCATACGTGTGACAAAAAAAAATCATTTTTGAAAATCAATAACATTGTTGTGCTTTAGTAGACGTTGTGGCGGGGGGGTATAAACGTTACGGGCTAGCAGTTGTTTTATATATATATATTCTACAGTGGAGGGTACAGTGTTGTTTTTTTTGTTTTGTTTTTAGCTCTGTGTTGCCCTGTTTTTTCGTGCCCCCAGTCTCCATGAAAGAGAATCGCCATCGGTCTCCCTTCCGTACTGTTCTTGGCAATGCTAAAAAGAGAGTGCCCGATCTAAGGGATTGATTGAAGATTTGGACAGGGATTTTGAGCTGAAATTAGAAGATCGCAATCCGGGCTTAAATCCTGGGATTTTACCTTAATCAAAGCCCCATGCTCAATTAGATGAAAATTAAATTCATCTAATTTAACACCACATTTCAAAAATATTCTTGAAAATTTTGAATTCTTAAATTTGTTTGATATTTTTAGGTTATTACTTATTTTAAAAAATATATCAAAACCTCGATTATAATTATATCAAAATCAACAAAATAAGTCTTTTATTGTTTTTTCTTTTGTCAATTAATTAAATCAATAAACCCATATCTGATATTTCCTTCACGTAATATACAAATGAGATGTGCATGATTGCGTGAACACACTTTTTTAAATGCTCTCAAAATCTTTTATCAATTGATTATTATTATTATTATTATTATTATTATTATTATTATTATTATTATTATTATTATTATTATTATTCAATCCATTCGCCAACCTTGAACGAAATAGAAAATAATAAACTGGTATATTTTAATTCAATCTGGCCCATCTTTTAGCCGACCCCTTGACAGAAAATGGGTTAATTAGAGGGGGCTGAGATGGGTTAGCAGTTGTCACTTTGATTGTTTTAATGATGCAGTCAGTACCACGCGCTACGTCGCACTCTTATACATATGTTTTTTTTATTATAAAAAATAAATCTAAAAATATATTTTATTCGGGTTATTAGCTTGATTGCATTTAATAAGCTCGGCTAATTTATTAACACAAATAAAAATATTGAATAAAATTATAAAGTTTAGTTATCAAATAGCCCAATATCTAAGGGAGAAACTAAAAAACAAATCTTTATTTAGAAAAACAGCAAAAAAACCCTTTAATTCACACTTTGTTACCCACTATCACTATAATCATTAACACGAAAAAGAAAGCAAAAATATAAAAAATATAAAGATGAATTTTTAATTAATCAAATGTCATGAAATTGAAATAAAAAAATAAAATGTTAAAAGAGAGACATTTGGTAATGAAGAAAAAAAAATCAGAACATGGTAATCTCACAAAAAGTTAAATGAGAAAATTTTAAAGCTTAATTTCAACCAAACAAAATACAGAATGATAAAATTGAAAAAAAAAATTCAAAAAAAGTAAAAAAAAAAATGACTCGAGTTCACTCGGGTTAACAAGCAAAATCTGCAACATAGTTATAATATTTAAGTAACCATATCAAAAACAAATTCAAAACTTTGACGTTTAATTATTAAATATCCAAATATTGAACTCATGTTATTTTCAAAATAAGTAAGAAATTGAATAGAAAGAAAATAATAGAGCTCAATCTCCAATTAAACAAATATCAAAAGATGAAACTGAAAAAAAACATGATCTTAAAAAGAAGGGAAAAAACAAGTAAACATGTACAAATATCTTAAAACTAGGTTAATTTTCTTAATTCACAACTCATGAAATCCTAAACTTGAGCTCAATCAAGAAGCTTAATTTCTAACCAACTTAATGTTGAAGACGAGATTAAAAAATATCAATTTTTAAAACTTGCTAAAGTATATATATATAAAAAAAAAGCAATAAAAAGAATGAGTACCAAATCTAATAGAAAAAAAAATCACAGGAGGATGAAATAGAAAAAATAAATCAAATTTTAAAAATAATATTAAATAAAATAAATAAAAATAAAAATGATGCCAAATATACCATATGAAAACATAATAATGGAGAATGAAATTAAGAAAATTTTTAATTAAAAGAATAAAAACTAAATATGAAAAATAAATAAATTATAGGGTTGCTTTGAAGTTTAAAGGGCTAGCATAAAAATCAAGGAAAAGATAGAAAAGATAGAAAAAAAAAGAGAGTAAAGCCACTCGAGGCTCTTTGGTCAGACATGCTGTCATATTATGAAAGGACCATCAAGATCATTTAAAAGCTTATGCGAAAGTTGATATATGGACACATTGAACGCATGCATCTGATATTTTTTTTTAATAATATTTATACTTGTTAAATCACAAAATAACTTTTAAGTGAACCTAATTATTACACAATAAAAAACATAATGAAAAAAAAGACTAAAACACCTTTGAACCTAAGCATAAGGTTTTCTTTTAAAAATAATAAGGGTATACTCACAAAACTAAAAAGACTAAAAATCATCTAGACACCTTTTATGGTGGTGTTTAAATATTTCAATGTGCATAAAATATAAAATGACCAATTCACCCATGATCAATTTGATATTAACAAATGAATATAATGTAAAATACTATTTTGCCTCTCAATGTGCATCTCATTGGCTAGCACTATGGAAGACTAAACCTTCGTGACATTGTAGCAATCTATAATGCAATGAGTCTTAATCCATAATGTTTTTACTAAGCCTTCTTAATTTTTTTTTGCTTTATAATGTTCCTCCACCCGACTCCATCATTAATTAATTTGATAATTAAAAGGATTTTTGTTCCTTCACTTCAATCTTGGACTAAACATGTATGTTTGGCTTTGCAGTAATTTTGTGGTTGGGGTTTAAAAAAGATTTAAGAAAACACTTTTAGTTTGGGTTTTAAAAAATATGTTTGATCAAAAATATAGTAAGATATTTTTTTGCATGAAAAAAAACAAGTCTCTATAAATGAAAAATATGTTATTTTAGCTTCTATAAAATCAAAATTTAAAGCACAATTATATATAGGATCCAATGCGAAAAGCAAAAGCTAATTGGCTAACCAAATAGTTTTCTACGTGGTTGGACAAAAACAGAAAATAACACAATATCAAATAGTTTTTAAGGTAGTATTTAGTTCTTGTTCCAAGATAAAAGAGACAAATACAATGTAGACAATACAAAAAAAGAGACGAAGACAAAATTGTGTTTGATAATGACATATAAGAAAATATAACGGTTTATGTATCATGTTTGGTTATAATTTCCAATATATGATAAAATATCTATTACCCTTAATATGTATTGTTGTTATATGTATATGTATTATTATAGTTACTCCAACTATAAAGCAACCAGAAGAGTTAACATGAGACATGAACTAGTCTAAGTTTAAAAATTATAAAGGAAGGATTGACTCAACTTCATCTCGTCAAAAACCCAAGTTAATTATACATATAGGTCAAAAACCTTTTTTTTTGAAAGATTGATCAAAACAAGATTACTTTAATTACTTTTTAATTTATTCAGGTAAACTAGATTGATCCGTTACTTGATCTTTGCCTTAAATTGACTTTCAAGTTAAGTTTCTAAAACTATTATAATAACCACACATATCTATACGTTGACACAAATAGTTAACTCTCCTGAGAGTTGACTAAGGCCTTATCTTAGGTCAATTTTCAAGTTATATTTTAAAACCATGTTAATAATTATTTTTTTCTTCTTATATTGAATCGAGTTAATGGTTAATCTCACTTGTGACTTGGATCTTGCCCCTATTTGACTCCCAAATCAAATTTTAAAACCATGACAATAACTATTTTATTTTTACGTTGAATCAAGTCATCCTAAGCCTAAATCAATGACTTGGGTTGCGCTTTAGATGACACCTCATGTCGAGTTTTAAAATTATAATTATAGTAACTTTTTATTCTTAAATGTCCTAGATAGACAATTTTAGATTTGAAAGTTTTTTATAAGGATATTTTATATTACTAAAATAAATAAATAGTCTGTGGATACATGTGCCTTGTATACTTCCTGTTTTGAAAATATAAGGATTTACTTCAAAACTATCCAGAGACAAATTTGCTGTCATATCTAAATCTCTGATTGTTCAATCAAATATATTTTTATTTTCAATATCTCATCATTTTTATTTTAAAACAATAACTACACACTATCTAAATATTTAAAAACATTTATTAAATTACTTTAAATATACCACACGATCAGGGGAAAAAAGCCGTTCTCCTCGTGAAAGCGAGGGCTGATGCAGTAAAAAGCGCTAAGTATATGTCCAAAAAAAAAAACATGATTTGTTGTCTTAATTTCCTTCTGATGTCGGTTTTACCTAAGAAAACATAAAAAGGAAGCACTGTTCGTGCGCGACCACGAACGGCCAACTAGCCTCCTCCCTCACTGGACCCACTTGACCTCTAAGACAGAGAAGCTTACAGCTAGGCCTTGTTTTTTTTTTTTTTTTTTTTTTTTTTTTTTTTATTTATAAGCTTCTGTTGTCTCATTTTCTTTTTTTTTCTTTTTACAAAAACCAGAAATACACAAACCAATTACTGAACCGAAAAGCATTATTATTATAATTTGTTTTTTGCTAAGAGTTATTCAAAAACTTTCGTTTTGCTTCTTGTTATCGCCTACCTGTTTGTTTCGCTTCTTCAAGATTGATTGTCGTTAAAGCTTTTTACTCTAAACAACTGCAAGTCGTACGTGTTCTTCCGATCGGACTCACTGATTACTTTCCTTTCTCCTTCTCCTTCACTCGGTCGTTAATCTATTCAATGAGTTAAGAAGATCGCAGTATAGGATCGTCATGGTAGGTTGAACATAAAATTTATTATTCTTGTTTTTGGATTGCTTGATTTCTTAGTTTCCTTTACTTGCCGATTAGTTGAATCAATGGAAGTAAAGGAGTTTTTTTATATATGTTTTTTGATAATTCTAATTTGTGTGACATATGAATGGAGCATGATTTGTGACAAGTTCTTCGAAATGTTTTTTTTTTTTTGAATTTTTATGGTCGTGCAAGAATGAAATATGGTTCGATTTAAGCTTGTTTATATAATATGCAATGCTAGATGATAGGAGATGATATGCTAATCCAAGAATTATTAGATTTTCTTTCTTTTCTTTTTTTTTTTTGTTGAGGGGGGCACAAGAAGCGGAGGTGGTAGTTAGGCATGACTCCTGAGTTATGGGCTAAATAAATATGGGAAGCTGGTTAAATTTTGTCAAATATGATTTTTAGCTTAAAGGAATAATGTTTTAGTTCCTGACATGGTTTGTTTCGTAAAAAAATGGAAGATTATTTGCATATCATAAATACATGGACGAACAGCTCAGAGATGCTTATTTGACAAACCTCACTTTTTAGTATGACTGGGATATGTGGTGATTATTTTGCGTGAATCAAAGTATTTTGCTGAATCAATATAGTTTGTTCACGTTGGTCATATTGTGATACACGGTTCAAAAATCTAATCTTATCAATAATTCTAGCTGCTTAGCTTGAAACGTGGGAAGTTTATCTTTTTGGGGAGCGGGTTATTATGTTGTCAACTGTAGTTTTGACTTCACATTCAACTCCTAGCAATGGTAGAAAAGCAGTTAAAACAGCGTGGCCAATTCTGTGGTAATGCTAGCTATAACTGAAATTTGGAAATTGTTTCTATCCGCTTTTTCCATTTCAATTCATCCCCTATTAACTCTCTCTCTCAATTTCATCTTAGGTTGGCTAGTTCATAGTAGAAATGTAATTCTTTTATTTCTTTAGTTGATGTCTTGCATGCTTGATATGCTGCAAACATCAATTAACATAGCCAGGGAGTGTGTATATATATATTTGTCTTTGATCAACTCTAGAAATAATTATTATCTTTTTAGATTTCTACGATGTAAATATCATGCTATGCATTGCTGTATATGCCTAATGTGATATTGTTTGCAGGCAACAACAGATAACATTATAGTAGGTTCTCATGTATGGGTTGAAGACCCTGTTTTGGCTTGGATTGATGGAGAAGTTCTTAGGATCAATGGTGAAGAAGTTCGTGTTCAAGCCACGAATGGGAAAACAGTGAGTTCATACTAGCTTCTGTCAATGTCTGTATGGAGTACGGAGTAATGCAAATGATATCTCCTGAGATACCCAACATCACTGTGATTGACATTTATTCTGTATATAAAATCTGCAATCCCAAATAATTAATTCATAGTTTACAGAAGTAAAAACTCTTAGCAATTAGTAAACTTTAGAGCTGATGTGTAACTTCAGTTTTAATCTGGGTTGAGATTTTGCTTCATTTTGTTATTGTCACACGGAATTTACTTGTATCCTGTCCCTCTTAATGTCTCTTTCTGATTACAGTCCCATGATTCTCAAATGACTGGAAAACTAATTGCAGGTTGTTGCAAATATCTCCAAAGTATTTCCAAAGGACACCGAAGCTCCTCCTGGAGGTGTAGATGACATGACAAAGCTGTCATACTTGCACGAACCAGGAGTACTGCATAACTTGGCTGCAAGATATGAACTTAATGAAATATATGTAAGACATATTCTGAAATTCTCTTTCTAACTTAGGTATAGAAGTAAGCATTGAATTGAGAAGTTCCTGAGAAAAAAAGGAACCACTTTTTTTTTTTTTTTATCTATTCTGCACAATAAATGTCCTATCATATGTTCTGCAGACATACACTGGAAATATACTGATTGCAATAAATCCATTCCAAAGATTACCACATATGTATGATACGCACATGATGGAACAATATAAAGGTGCTGCATTTGGAGAGCTAAGCCCTCATGTTTTTGCAGTTGCAGATGCTGCATACAGGTAGCTTCCATTTTATTCTGTCTGGCCTCACATTTTCCTTGTATTTTTTCTTAATTCTATGCTTTTATCACATAGGCAAATGATCAACGAGGGAAAGAGTAACTCAATTCTAGTTAGTGGAGAAAGTGGTGCTGGTAAGACTGAGACAACAAAGATGCTTATGCGGTATCTTGCATACATGGGTGGTCGATCAGGTGTGGAAGGGCGAACTGTTGAACAACAAGTGCTAGAAGTAAGATGAAGGGTTTCTCTTTCTATGACTATGTTTTAAATCCCTTGATTTTCACCATGTAGCAAGTGTTCCCTGATATGGTGTTTCTGTTTCATTGAAAATTTTCAGTCTAATCCAGTTCTTGAAGCATTTGGCAATGCCAAAACTGTTAGGAACAACAACTCCAGGTGTGTACTTGTTCACTATTTGGGTAATTAAATTCAATAGATATTTTATGTGATCTTCTCTGGAGACATTGAATTATAAAGAGAGCATCAATTCAAAGATTAATGAAGAATAATTTATAATAATTATGAATTTAACACCTTGTTTCTTTTTCCTGAAGCAATGCTGGAAAATATAAATTTGATAGAAGAGTGATTATTTGAATGATTATAGACTATAAATATGATCAGTGGCATTACCTTTCCTTATTTTTGAACAAACTGTTCTTCTGATTTAAATTAATCAATGGTCCCTTCATGGTCATATTGACTAATGTTCTTCAGTTGAACATCTTTTTTGTTCTGATTTAGATGTGTTATTGAATAAATGAAAAATATTGTTCAGTGTTGTGTGCATAAGTTAGTCAAGGGAATTGGCTGATAATTTCTTCTTATTTATCTCGGTATATAATGCAGCCGATTTGGTAAATTTGTTGAGATTCAATTTGATAAGAATGGGAGGATATCGGGAGCAGCTATACGTACTTATTTACTTGAAAGATCTCGTGTTTGCCAAGTTTCTGATCCTGAAAGAAACTATCACTGCTTTTACCTTCTGTGTGCTGCACCACTGGAGGTACTCATGCTTTATGTTTGTACCGAGATGAGTGAAAATGCTCAGTACTTCCTGTGTTTGTGTTTTCAAGTGCTAATTGATTGTTTTCCCTTCAGGAAAGAGAGAGGTATAAGTTGGAAAACCCCAAATCATTCCATTACCTGAATCAGACCAACTGCTATGAGTTAGATGGAGTAAATGATGCTGAGGAATACCTTGCAACAAGAAGGGCAATGGATATAGTTGGCATTAGTGAGGAAGAGCAGGTCAGTGTTTGCGCTAGCTTTAAAAACTGATGTGTTCTTGCTCATTTCACATGTTTTATACACCATCTCTTCCAGGAGGCGATTTTTATGGTTGTAGCCGCCATTCTGCATCTTGGTAACATTGAATTTGCAAAGGGAGGGGAAATAGACTCATCCGTTATCAAGGACCAGAAATCTAGGTTCCATCTCAACATGACAGCAGAACTACTAAAGTATGACATATTTATTCCCTTTATGTGTTCTGGTGCATTTTGTGATCTTTATCACATATTCTGGTTTTGCATCTTAAACATCTAGTGTTTTTATGGCGTGATGTAGGTGTGATGCCAAGAGCTTGGAAGACGCATTGATACAACGTGTGATGGTAACACCTGAAGAGGTTATTACAAGAACTCTCGATCCTCTTGCTGCGATTCTTAGCAGGGATGCCTTAGCTAAAACCATTTATTCCCGCTTGTTTGATTGGTAAAGGGTCTACCTTCACAATGCTCTGTGTGTGTATATGTGGAGTTGCAGTTTTTTTAATTTTTATCATCATGAAGAATAAAATAAAGAGAACTAAGATATTTTCATCCACTAAACCGGTGTTTGTTCTCAACCACATTTGTGAATATTTCAGTTTTTAATAACTTACGTATTTTGCTGCAGGCTTGTGGATAAAATTAACAATTCTATTGGGCAAGATCCAAACTCAAAATCGTTGATTGGAGTTCTTGATATATATGGTTTTGAAAGTTTTAAGTTCAATAGGTAAGCCTTTGATTTTCAAATATTATTTGCTATTCTGTAGTATTTTCCATACAGGCACAGCTGACTGTTTGGCATATTTTGTAGTTTTGAGCAGTTCTGTATCAACTTTACAAATGAAAAACTTCAACAGCATTTCAATCAGGTTTAGATTTGTTGACATAATCCTTGGTCACTCATTTGCATTATATACCTAGCTGAGTTTTAATGTATGATGATTGTCAACTTGTTATTATTTGCAGCATGTATTTAAAATGGAACAAGAAGAATATACAAAAGAAGAAATCAACTGGAGCTACATAGAATTTGTTGATAACCAAGATGTGTTGGATCTGATTGAGAAGGTCTTTTACCTTTGCTTGACATTGTGTTAAATTTCTATAACTTTCATTTGTTTGAATGATATTATGTTTGACAGGACACTGAATAACCTGTGGATCCATGTCCTATTACAGTATATTCTTTCATCCATTTATGCCTTGTCCCATTCTCTATTTTATCTCTCATAGTTTTTACTGTCTTGTACATTTGTTTGCAGAAACCTGGGGGTATCATAGCACTTCTTGATGAAGCTTGGTATGTAGCTAGTATTTGATTCTATGATTTGAATTTATTTTTTTGCTTGGATGGAGACTCATGTACTTATGATTGCTTCTTACAGCATGTTTCCTAAATCTACACATGAAACATTTGCTCAGAAATTGTACCAGACATTTAAAACCAACAAGCGCTTTATCAAGCCCAAGCTCTCTCGTACTAGCTTTACCATATCTCACTATGCTGGGGAGGTAAATCAGTTTGTCTTTATATTTTTTGTTCAGTTTTCTTAAAATTCAATAGATTATGAAATACTTGTTTCCTTTTCTCCTTCCAGGTGGTGTATTTGGCTGATCAGTTCCTAGACAAAAACAAAGATTATGTAGTGGCAGAACATCAGGATCTCTTGACAGCTTCCAAATGCCCTTTTGTAGCTGGCCTATTTCCTCCACTTCCAGAGGAATCATCAAAGTCATCGAAATTTTCTTCCATCGGGTCACGTTTTAAGGTATGAGGTGATTTACTTTCTTCCCAGTTTTCCTAGATTGAATGAAGTGGCTTGTTGTTATCGATGGACTTATTTTCTGAAAATAAGAGCCCAATGGTGGCATCTTCTTGTTGAGTATGAACAAATATATAATCAATGGCAATGCAACAGTGATAAAATAACCATATCAACTTGACATGCTGCAACTGGAAGTTCATAGAGAAATAACCACCTTGTGAAATCCTCAATAATGTAGCATGCAAATCATTTTGAGGAACACTAAAGTACTGCTAGATAAATGTGCACCAATTCTTCATTATTAATGCATTGGAATTGCATGCTGGCTAGTTTTTAATAAATCTGTTTCTAGTGCTGTTATACTTTTACTGAATTTTCAGAGATAATATGTTTTAAACACTGCAGCTACAACTCCAATCTTTGATGGAGACCTTGAGTTCTACAGAACCTCACTATATCAGATGTGTGAAGCCAAACAATTTACTAAAGCCTGCAATATTTGAGAATGCTAATATTATCCAGCAACTACGCTGTGGTGTAAGTATAATCAGACTATATATTTTATGTAATTCTTTGTTTGACGTTTATTTTTTCAAATGAATAAGTGTAAACATTAGGTGCTGCTATACTAACCATTATTGTAATTGTGAAATTTATCTTTCATTTAGGGTGTTCTTGAGGCAATTAGGATTAGCTGTGCTGGGTATCCTACAAGGCGAACATTCTATGAGCTTCTTCTTCGTTTTGGCCTTCTTGCTCCAGAAGTTTTGGAAGGAAAGTAAGTCATAATTTGAAGTAAAAAAAAAAAAAAAAAATCTTCATACCTCTTGCTTTAGCTCTTCCTTTTCCTTCCGTGCAGTACATTATTTTTCTGTATTTCCTGTTGTCTTTTTCTTATACAGCCATGATGACAAGGTTGCTTGCCAAATGATTTTGGATAAAATGGGATTGAAAGGTTATCAGGTAATGATATTATCTCTTTTAACTCATCATCTGCATCATGGATATAATTTCCCATACCTATCCTAGGCATTGTGATAGGGCTGGTGGAGAGGGATAAAATGTATTAAGGGATGAGCAGAGGGGTATTAATTTTCTCTTACTTTAAAATCAATATGTGAGGTGACACATGAAATAAGGCCATATGATTGTACTGCTACTCTCTTTGCCAAATAATTGGTGCTTCTGTGTTAGGACTGATTGTCATGAGGGGGGAGGTTACTCAGCTTTTATGGTTCAGTTTTTCATTGAGAATCAAAGCTTAAAATGGTGTTCTGCTGAAATTTTAGGTGGCCTATGCAAAATAGGTTGCAATTAGTATCTAAGTAATGTTAGGTGTTCCAGGGAGAGATGACCAGGAAGTGATTGCTGTTTACCATCACATTTTTTCATGTCTTGTCATTAACACATTATGGGTTAGGCAGTGTAAGATGTGGAAAATGACAACTTCTGTGAAATACTTACAATCTGCACGTGTATGCGTGGAGACCTGTTTGTAAGAGTCCCCAAATTCTTGTTTATGTTATGTTTCTTGGTATTTTCTGGATGCTGTCAATCTGTGCATCATCCTTGTCTATATTGCATCTTGCCAGTGGAATTTCAAGTTGCATATATCTTACCATTTCCAACATGACTGGTTTTGCAGATAGGCAAGACAAAAGTCTTTCTCAGAGCAGGTCAGATGGCTGAACTGGATGCAAGAAGAACAGAGGTTCTTGGAAACGCAGCTAGAACCATACAAAGGCAAGTCCGCACGTATATTGCGCGCAAAGAGTTCATTTCATTGCGTCGGGCTGCCTTTCATTTACAATCTCATTGCCGAGGTATCCTATTCACTTCCTTTGAAACCAAACTTGTTTGTAACTGGCTTCTGATATTATTAACGGTGTTCATTTGTTGTACATTAAGTAGTGACAACATAGTCCAGTGACAGACTGTAGACACGTACCCAGATTCATTCATGTTTGAATTTGGATTTAAATCACCAGATGTCCCTGTACCATATGATTTGGTCAAATTAGCCAATCTATATAAAAAAGGCTATAATTGGCCCTTCTACCGCTTGAATTGGAGCATTTTAGACCGAGTGATGTCAATTGAACAATTGCTGGTGTGCATGTGTTTATTTTTATTTTTATCAAGTTTTATTGTATTTGTACAGAAACAGTTGTGTGCACACGCATGTTTAAGACAAGTGACTTATGAAATCACATATAAAATCATCCACAATGCATAAAGTTTAAATGGTTCATGAGTGGATATATTTCTATCTAGTCACCCTAAAATGTATTATTTATAAGGGTAGTATATTGGTTGCCATGACTGCACATCTTCAATTTCCACTGCTGTTTTTAGCCACAAAAATCCTGATGAAGCTACGCCCTTGTTTTTTCCATTAATATTAGGTGTATTGGCCCGCAAGCTATATGAGGGGTTGCGGCAAGAAGCAGCGGCTTCAAAAATTCAGAAGAATTTCAGGCGATACACTGCCAGGAAAGCCTACCTGACTCTATGTTTGTCAGCAATCTCTTTGCAGACAGGCTTAAGGGCAATGACTGCTCGCAATGTATTCCGATTCAGAAAGCAAACTAAAGCTGCAATTATTATCCAGGTCCCATCCTCACTCCTCTTGCAATCACATTCTCCTATAGTATAGCAACGCAGCTCTTCAACTCTTAAAGAATGCTGGCCATAAATTTCTGTTATTATACTTGGAATCAAGTTGACTTTTATTCTTTTCAACTTGAATCTGAGTTTACCACTTTGATTGATTTTCTTGGTGTCTATCAGGCGAAATTGCGTCACCACATAGCATATTCTTATTACAAGAGGCTTCAGAAGGCTGCATTAGTTTCTCAATGTGGTTGGAGGCAAAGGGTTGCTCGTAGAGAGCTCAGGAAGCTCAAAATGGTTAAATCAAATCAAATTCTTTTTTTTTTTTTTTTTTTTTTTTTAGTTTGAAGGTGACTAGTGCTAATTTAGAGGGAAAGATTTAAATAATACTAATTAATTTAAGTTTTCAGGCTGCAAAGGAAACAGGGGCCCTTAAAGAAGCAAAGGACAAATTAGAAAAGCGTGTAGAAGAATTAACATGGAGATTGCAGTTAGAGAAGCGATTGAGGGTACTGTATTTTGTTTAATATCAGTGCTGGCAATACACTGCACTGGGCACAATTTCATCTGGTGTTTATTTGAATTGCAGACTGATATGGAAGAGGAAAAGGCACAAGAAATTACCAAGTTACAAGATACTTTGCGTGAGATGCAAATTCAAGTTGATGAAGCAAATGCCAGAGTAATCAAAGAACGAGAGGAAGCTCAGAAAGCAATTGAAGAAGCACCTCCAATTATTAAGGAGACCCCTGTAATAGTTCAAGACACAGAAAAGGTTGAATCATTAACAGCCGAGGTAGAAAGTTTGAAGGTAAGCACTTTAACATGGATGATCATGGTAGCTTTTTCCCCAATATTTATATCTTTTCTTATCATTCACTTGCATCTTATAAGAGGATTATCAGGTGGTTATTCTCTTTACTGCTGACAATGATGATAACTTCTACCTGTTACATGACTCAGCAAAGTGGACTTCAATAACCATGTGCTATTGTAGAATCCCTCCCTTGAAACTAATTAATCATTTCAGTTTGTTGCTTGAAATGCCTCTGCATGTAAATGTTTCTGGGATTATTTTTGGAGTTTGTGTATCTTCCTATGCAGTATGTTTGCATGTGTCATCAGCTCCACTGTTATGTGGATCAACCTTGACCTGCAAGAAACTGCAGGTTGGCACGTCCTAATATGACTGCCTTTTTTTTTCTCAAGCACCTTCCTTTTTATTTTTATAGCATTTTGAAATAGTGAGATTTTATACCTATCCATCCCTGTCACCAACTTTTCTGATAAAATTTGTATGTCTTCACTGAATTTGACAAAGCAAATGGGATTTGACTGTGTTTGAAATTTGACAGATGAACCGGTTTTCTGTGGATATTTTAACTTTATATGATATTGCAATTTTAGAGCATTAATGATAGCTAGGACATTGCTTTTGTGAATGCTATTGGGACCTGAATAAATTTCTGCAACCATCCAGGCTTTGCTGCTCTCAGAAAGACAAGCAGCAGAAGAGGCAAGGAAAGCTCATGCAGATGGTGAGGCTAGAAGCACAGAATTGGCCAAGAAACTAGAAGATGCAGAGAAAAAAATGGATCAGCTTCAGGAATCAGTCCAGAGGTTTGTGAATGCATCATGGAGAGGAACTGATTGGAAATTAGTACTTATGTTATGTGATTGAATTGTATTTATGCCATCAATGATCAGCTTATCCCTGATTAGATTAATGCAACCCTTCCCTTCTCTTGTCTGTCTACTTGAGATCAGCCTTCATAACCTTACCCTTGTACTGCGATACTTGTGTTTGCAAGTGTGTACTTTTCTCATATCTTATAGTCATCCATTTTATTTTACCTGTGTCTGCGCTTTGCATGCTCACATGCCCCCCCTCGCTCCACTCTCCATCTCAAGTTTTGTTTTTCTTTATACATCAAAGGCTCATTTATATTGCAGGCTGGAGGAGAAACTTTCCAACTCAGAGTCAGAGAATCAAGTGCTTCGTCAACAGGCACTGACTATGTCACCAACAGGGAAATCTTTGTCTGCACGACCAAAATCAATGATTATCCAGGTGGAAATGGAATTTCATCTGTTTTTTGTCATGGCATTATGATCTAAAAGGTTCTAGAATTTGATGCTATTTATTAAATTGCAGAGAACTCCTGTGAATGGGCATGTTGCAAATGGAGAGGTGAAGGTGGCATCGGTGAGTTTTTTTTCTTTTCTTTTGATGGATCAACTACTGTAATGTATTCAGTTTATGGCTTGTTTCTGAATTCTTCCTCTGTGGGCTTAATATCTCAGGACATGATTCTTGCTGTATCAAATGCTCGTGAACCAGAATCTGAGGAAAAACCACAGAAATCTCTCAATGAAAAGCAGCAGGTAAGTGGCTTTTGGCAAGTAAAGCACTCATTTCATTGATTTCTTAATCCAGTAATGATGTAGTAAGCAAGATTAATGAGAGATGGTAAAATGCATATTTTGTTCCATTGAGGACTGGGTCATAATCTTTGATACCTCTAAGATCTTAACCTCCTGCTAATTCTTCTCTTGCAATCTGCATTTTCAATTCAGGAGAATCAGGACCTGCTGATCAAATGTGTATCACAGAACTTGGGATTCTCTGGGGGGAAACCAGTTGCAGCCTGTGTCATATACAAATGTCTTCTTCACTGGAGGTCATTTGAAGTTGAAAGGACAACTGTTTTTGATCGTATCATTCAGACAATAGCTTCTGCAATTGAGGTAAAGTATCATTTTTTGGGTTTTCAAAAATCAGATTGTCCTTTCTTTTATACAAAATCACAATATACTGTCTTCTGATTTTGCTCTCACCTCAAACTAGTTTGTAAACTGACTAGATAGGACTGATGTTGGCTACCTGTTTATCTTATGGAAGGTCCCTGATAACAATGATGTCTTAGCCTATTGGTTATCTAATTCATCCACATTGCTGCTGCTGCTGCAACACACTCTCAAAGCAAGCGGTGCTGCTAGTTTGACACCACAAAGACGGAGAACATCATCCGCTTCTCTCTTTGGGAGAATGTCTCAAGTAAATTCGTGTTTTATAGAAGTGTCTTGCATGTTCTCATCATTTTTTTTCCTTTTTTCTAATTGTTCATGTTATTCAGGGGCTAAGGGCATCTCCTCAGAGTACTGGACTTTCGTATCTTAACAGGGGGCTTAGTAGACTGGATGACTTGCGACAGGTTGAGGCTAAGTATCCAGCATTACTTTTCAAGCAGCAACTTACAGCCTTCCTTGAGAAGATATATGGAATGATACGAGACAATCTGAAGAAAGAAATCTCCCCATTGCTTGGGCTATGCATTCAGGTTGTTTCTAAGCTACTTCAGTAAGCATGATTCAATAGCTGCTACTCTTGCTAGCTTTTTTAAAAAATTAAGCTTTTTCCACATGCCCTGGGATGCAATCAGGGTGTGCCCATGGATGACTGACCAAAGCAGATTACCTGTGTTTGTGTGCTTATGCATTTTTTTTTTTTGGGTACAATGTGCTTATGCAAGTTGAATATATTTCAAACATTCTGCAGGCACCAAGGACTTCCAGGGCAAGTTTAGTAAAAGGTCGCGCTCAAGCCAATGCTTTTGCTCAGCAAGCTTTAATTGCTCACTGGCAAAGCATTGTCAAAAGCTTAAATAGCTACTTGAAGACAATGAAAGAAAACAATGTGAGTTACAATTCTATAGAGAATGTAATAACAACCATGGAACTGTTTTCTTGGAAATTTGTCATTCATTTTGATATTCTGTTTTTCAGGTACCTCCCTTCTTAGTGCGTAAAGTGTTCACTCAAATATTCTCTTTCATCAATGTTCAGTTGTTCAACAGGTAAATACATCCAACCCCCCCTCCTCTCTTTTCTCATGAAAATTATGTAATGCCTTGCTTTATTCTCATCCGCAGTCTTCTCTTACGGCGCGAGTGCTGCTCATTCAGTAATGGAGAATATGTAAAGGCTGGTTTGGCTGAATTAGAGCAGTGGTGCGATGAGGCAACTGAGGAAGTGAGCAGTCATAATTCTTTCAGCTGTCGATTCACTTCACTTCTCTTCAATGCTATGATATGTTTTCACCTAGTATCTTTTTATCTGCAGTTTGCAGGCTCAGCTTGGGATGAATTAAAGCATATAAGACAGGCTGTTGGATTCCTAGTAAGAGACTGGATTTTAAATCTTTCTCATTAATGGATCAATAATCAGTATTGCTTGGTTTGCTGACCCTCATCCTTCAATATCACTACTCAGGTCATACATCAAAAGCCCAAAAAGACCTTGAATGAAATAACAAAAGAGCTTTGCCCGGTCAGTGCTTCATCTCTTTATGATATTTTGTTTTTCTACGCTGGATCTGATTCTCAGATAATTTGTTTTAGTATTCAGAAATATTTTTTGGTGTCTTCATTTTCAGGTGCTGAGCATACAGCAGCTGTACAGGATCAGTACCATGTACTGGGATGATAAATATGGCACCCATAGCGTGTCTTCAGATGTAAGTTGCACTAAAGTCGGCAACTGAAAATGAATTAAACTGGTTAATTTTCGTTCTTGTTCTTGGTGTGTGCACTCCTATGAGATATACACTTTTTTTGTGCTAAAACTATAGCTATACAGGTTATATCTAGTATGAGAGTTATGATGACAGAGGACTCGAACAATGCTGTTAGCAGTTCGTTTCTTTTGGACGATGATTCAAGGTAGAATTTCATTATCTTCTACATACAACATCAACATTTTTGTTTTTTGAACTTGAACAGACATGCCCTGCGATCTTTCTGTCCTTAGTTACAGTTTAATTGTCATGCAGCATACCATTTTCTGTGGATGACATCTCCAAGTCAATGCAACAAGTAGACATAGCTGACATCGATCCTCCTTCATTAATTCGTGAAAACTCTGGTTTCGGGTTCTTACTTCCACGCTCTGAATGATGCGCTCCGTGGGGTGTCGGGGATCTGCTGCACAATGATGTGCCAAGACCTGTGCATATAGTTTCATCATCCATGTGTATAATATATATATATATACATATGTCGCGCTAGTATCAGGGTACCATGTTTGATGCGTGGGTTAATTCATTTTTCCATTGTGTTACATAAACACAAGGGAGTTTTGTTAAGAAGCCATGCCACATGTGAAAGTGTGATCATGTGCAATTATAGAAAAGAGGCAACGGTGCCTCGCCATTTCTGAGGCCTGCAACAGGTCTCCATTTTTTCATTACTTCTTTATGCATTTTTCCCCCCTTCAGTGAGGCTTCCTTCATTATTGTTTTTTGGTGGGTTTTTTTTCTGAGTGTAACTGACTGACACCAGCAGCATTTTATAGGCCATTGTACGAGGAAACAATCTGTATGTAAGTCGTTGTGTTCATGTTTTGTTTTAGAAAATTTATCTTGCACCTCAAATTGCTCTTTCTTGTGTTTTCTTTATCGTTCGGTTTGGTTTGGTCCGGTTTGTGGGCCACGTCGAAAACTTGTCCTTTGAGAACTATTTTTGTGCCCGTCCTTGTTCCAAAGAGCTTTGCTAGAATAGCAAGGCAGCATGGCCAGATCAAAATTGAAGGATCAGAGAAGTTTTGAAGGAAAAGGAAGATGGAAATGAATGAATTTTTTCATATTTTTTTTAGTAGTAATAATAATAAAAAACCTATAAAATTGTAAAGAAGAAAAAAAAAAGAAAAAAAAAGGGTTACACCAGGCAACCAAGAAAGCACCTGGCTTGTTAAACTAGAGATCAAAATTACAATATATAATAATGGTAAGGTAAATGGATATATCGCTGAAGCAATTTACAATATCATGTATTTTTTTTCATTTTGTCCTCAGTTTTTATAATTGCAATTCTCTGTGTAGAAATTAATGCCAGTTTCTTCATATTAATTTATCAAGAAAAAAACCCAACAAAACAGAATCAATTTTAAAACAAGAAGAAAGCTCATCATTATTATCAAATTTGCTTGAAAAATATTTGTTTTCTCCACTTATTTTATTTTCTTTACAAGCTTTTTAGTTTTTGTAATTTTAATTTTGATTTAAAATATTATTTTCTTGACACATTAGCCCTTGAACGATGAACATCCTGTTTTAAAACGTGGTTGAGATTGTTTTTTAATTTTTTTAAAAATATATCAGAATGATGTTTATATATATATATTTGATATAAGCATATTAAAATGATTTAATTACTAAAAATATTTTTTAAAAAAAAAAATTAAAAATATTTTTGAAACATGGTGTTAAGACATGAAGAAGAGAGTTTTTGGTATTGCCATAATCTAGTAAGAGTTAAGTTAGGTTTAAGAGAAACTCCCCCTGGTCTGATTTTCTTTTTTTTGGACCATTTGTTTTTTGTGTGTTACGGGTTGATGAAGTGTTTTTTTAGGCTTCGTGTAATTAACATTGTGTTTTTAAAGTATTTTTGAAAAAAATATTTTTATTTTAAATAAAATAGTTTTTGTATTATTAGATTATATTCATGTATTGATGTAAAAAATGATTTTTAAAAAATAAAAAAATATCATTTTGACTTAATTATGAACAAAAAATATTTTTAAAATCACTATAACCACATTTTCACAAAGACACTAAATGTATTTATTAGGTGATTTCATGTGAAAAATTGTTGAAAATGAATATTTAGCAAAGAACCACACGTCACCTATCCACTTTGAAAAGAAATAAAAAGGAACAGGTCCAGACCTAGGCTGGAAAGCCACGCACCTGAGCTATGTTTTTAAGGCTCCCACGTGCTGGCCATCTAGGATGGTGTGCCTGATCTATTTGTTTTCCTTTTCTATTTGTTTTATTCTATTATTCAGTATGGGTTTTTTTTTTTTTTTTTTTTTTTTTTTTTAATTTGGTTATTTTATAATTGGTCTTTTTTTAGCTGCTTTCTATAGGGTTATTATAATCGCAACAAAATATCTTTATATCTAGTTGGTGTTTGATTTTATAATTATTTATTTTTAGTGTCATATAAATAAATATTTTTTCTTAATTTGATTTTTATTAAACTCAAGGAAGTTCATTACATAGATTGTAGGTTTGATAGGTTAACTTATATTGATTGAGAATGGAATATTATAATTTATTTTGATTTGTTTTTTATATGATTATTACAGTTTCAAACAATTATCCTAGCATTGGGTTGATGCTCGATTTTGCAACTTTATATTTTTATAATCATATACAATTAAATAAAATTACTTTTTTTAAGAAAATTATTAAACTCAATAGAGTTTATAATCCAGGTGAGGGGTTTTATGGCTTAAGTTGAGGAACTCAAATCAATTCAATATATCTTCATCTCAATATTTTTTTTTTTTAAAATATCATCTAAAAATATTATTTAAAATCAAATCATGTTCTTATTTTTCCTTTATGTTGCCACTAGACCTGCCAAATCGAAAAGATCATGTTAAAGAAACTTCCACATGATAGTCAGGAGGTTTGAAGTTTAACACATTAAACCGAGTTTAATGAAAATGTTAAAGAGTTCCATGCAACCTAGATGTTTCTTTACTTTCAATTTTTTTTGTTTGACTCAGAATGTAGCAAGTATTAGTTATCTAGTGTATTAAAAGATATACAAAACACCTAGGTAAAATACTATAGCAATCTATGGTAACATATATATATTTTTTTTTCATTTTTATCCTTAAAATGGATTTTCCAATTGCAACATTCAAGGGCCAGGTTATTCACAAAGATGATATGATTTTCTAGAGAAATAATAAGTTCAATGAAAGAGTACTAAATTGTGAAACAAGAAGAAATCAAATGTCAATCTCAAATTGAACTCTTTAACTCTAAAGGAACAAATACTTTGAATATAGCATTATAGCTAGCGTATTTAATGTTTCATCACACATTCTTTTAATTTAAATTCGACCACATTATCCATGACTTCCAATACTTCATTCAACTTTTGAAAATATTTTTAAAAAATAATCTTTCATAATATATTTAATAGAATACTAATTTAGGAGTTTTCTTGATTTTTTTTTCCTTCATCATTAGTAGATGAAACATTGGCAAGTAGAGTATTTTTTACGTCAGTTATGCTGTTGTCACTGTTGTGATGTTGAAATTATATATTTTGAAGAGATGACATCTCCTCCATAATTTTTGTCCTTGCTATTTTAAAAGGTTATACAAAAACCAAATAATAACAATCAAATTGTTTATCTACCTAATATAAAGTCTAAAAACTCAAATCACCATTCTTTAGCATCATAAGAAAATTTGCATGCAACAAGTCATGCTATTTAGATGACAAGGAACTTTATTGAAATAAAAGTAAGCTTTTATCCATGTTGACTCTTTGTTAGGTGAAATTTTGCTTTGAAAATCTTACATCATAAAATATAATTTTATCAAATTCAGGAATAAATCTAGGGTTTAACCTACCTTGAGGTACAAGTTTCTCTCGTCTTCACGATTCTTATTTGTGTTACCCATTAGTTAAACTAGATCTTTTATGGCAAACTCTAAATGATCAAATCTCTATTTTCAACAATGGTTATCTAAATCCATTAGTGTTTAATATGCAACATAAATCATGTTTAATACAATTAGATGATGGCGAATCATACATAACATGAGAATCAATTAATAAAGTAATTTTAAAAGCGTTCTCAATTTTTTTTTAAAAAAAATGATGAACTCCATCCAGGATTAAAATGAATGAGCTATGGCTTAAAATGAACACAATAAAACCTTTGAGATTTTACATTGTGAAACAAAAATCAAATTGAGAACATGGAAAGCTGCTGCACTCTCCCTAACCAAAATCAAGCTGAGAACATGGCAAACAAAATTTTCGTTGTGAATTATACAAGATAAAAAAGAAAACAAGAAAAGAATTCTTGAAAGCCTTCGAACCAAAGTGATAAGACCACAGCCTAAATATGAGGATTACTGTCGCTTCATTTTTAAAGTACAGCTTCAACTATTACAAGGGAATTCCTTGTCATGCAAGATAAGCTCCGCCGCACGACAAGTCCACTGCCACTGTAAACACCGTGTGTTATCATCTCAGTCAGGAACCGTTCACCTCGGCAGAGATTCCGGCGTTCATCGCATTTTCCACAATTGATGACTGGTCTTGCTGAGGAGGTACTGGCTGCATTTCTGATTTCTTCTTGTCTTTGAGAATCACCTGCCTTGGCATTACCTCCAGTAGAAAGCTTCCTCCATTCCATGCAGCTGCTGAAACCTTGAGTATCTGGAAAACCACATGCAATTCATAGGACAGGAAGATGGGAACAGTGAGTGCCATGGTTGCCACAGTGAATATAGCTTGCAGCAGAATGTACATTAGCGGACGGTTCTGGTCCCCAAGCAAACCACTCAATCGCCACCATATATTGTTTGCTTTCCGGGCTTTTTTTGATAGCTCCCTGCCAGCCAAAAACAGCAATCAGAGTAAACGAATTCAGATTGTATGCACAATATAAGCTATTGAACGCATATAGTTAAACCAGATGTTGAAAGAAAACTCCGAACCTGTAAGATGTCATGACTTCAGGATCTCTTAATAGCCTCTGCCGACGCAGGACATTGACAATGAGAAAATAAAGAACCTGCCACAGGGTATAAGCAAACAAAGGCACCCAGAACAACCATGTCATCAGGTAGGATTTATCTTCCACTCCATATGGCCATGAGATTCTGCTGGAAGTTTCTTCTTGATGCATGGCTGCAAAGGTTGCAGGATTCCACCACCGAATAGTGAAGAAAACCAACCCTGAAAGGAAAACTACTTGTCAATTCTGGAAAGTAAGCGATGATTGACCGGAAAAAAATTAACTTGGTACTTCTTCTAAAAGGGCTCCATTAGCCAGTCTGATTCAGTAACAGTTTTGAAAATTTGGACAAAACCAAGTGGCACAAGTCTGATTTGTTTAGATAGACTGCATACAAGTCTGATTTCTCAGAGTTTGCAGGTCTAATGGCCCCAAGTTCAATCACAAATATGTTAGCACTCAAAAGTTGGATGAACAATCCTTCTCCACAGTCTAGATTCAGTAACAATTTTGCAAATTTGGACAAAACCAGGTGTGGCACAAGTCTTGATTTGTTAAATAACTTGCTTATACAAGTTTACTGAAGGAGACATTTTCTCAGTTTCTGCAGGTCTTATTGCCCGAAGTTCAATCGCAATTGATAACTTTTTTACCCACTTTGAAACCTCATCTCCAATTATTTTGTATGATATGATTAAGACATACTAATATGTTGATCTGCCTATCAATACTGCCGGTGAACACTCAAGTTAGCAAAACAAAAACAATGAAGCTATACAAGAAAATAACAGCAAGTCTGCTCAAATGAACAGCAGAACACTCAGGATTCAGGTTTATGAATAATAAACTGAATTAAAAGTTTCTCATTCAAAATTTGCTATTTGGTTTACTTCAAAATTAGTGTGATTGCAGAGATAAGTAGTTTATATGCGATATGAATACATGCATGGTTTCACTGTCTTGGACATATTTGGAAATAACACATCAATCTTGATTAAAGAGCAGCTCTCTCCCCCTCGCAAAATAAAAAGTGATTCTAATAATATAACCCTTTCTTGGAGAGTAATTATGAATTTATAATACTCTAATATTTAAGATGTGTTCTAAAGTTGACCTTGAGAGGAGAAGAACAATCTCACCTGGTAGAAGATGTATTAAGGCACTGACAAGTTTGTCAGCAGAGCTAAAAACCAAGCTACAACGCCAAACAATCAATGCCCATGCCAAAGGTCCCTGCAGCAGCATTTAAAAGAGTAAGAAGGACAAAGTGAAGCGTCCATCAATTACAAGGTTGAGCTACCACCAGCATATTCTCTTACTTCAGCAAAGGAGAAGCAAACCATGAAAAGCTTTTCATTCTTTGGATACAAAACGAGGTGAACCACGAATATAGTATTGGCATAATAGCAAAAATCCTGAAACCCAAAACAATGATGTCAATTGATCACTTGTCAGTTCTTGTCAATCTAGTAAGGGAAATAAACTTGAAAGGCAAAGGATATGTGATTAGATATCTCAGTTTTTTTAAACCTCTGCAAATTACACAACTTCAACAAGCGTACACAAATTGACAGAGCGGCTAACTAATAAAGAAATTCTACCAACGTGCTTTAAAAATGGCCTTTTATTGACTGTTTACTCAAGTTAACATCTTAAGTCATATGAATTCCTTCAAAGCTTAGCGGTCCTTCAGTCCCACCTATTAGCAGTTCTGCACATATTCTGCTATACCACTCTACTCATCCGAGATCAAAATACCTCAAACATGTCTTGATAAACTCCAAATTCACCATAACAAAGACATGACTGAACATATTGCTTCCTAGAAATGACCTTTCTTGGTGTCTACGCTCGCAAAAATTTAAATATAGAGGTTCATGGACCAGTGAAAAGTAGCAAAAATAGGCAGGAGAACAGCATACCAGAAGATAATAATGCAGTTTCTTGAACCGATAGTTTATCCACCGAAGAGGAACAAACGTGACATAGAAGAAACAATACACATAAGGAATATCTTGTGGCCCTGAACATTTATCAAACATATCAACAGAGTAATTCTTCAAAACAACTGACAGTAACAAATTCCATAATCAGACAGTATATTATTACTCACTCGCTCCCAGAAGGAAGCAAAACCCCCCGAAGCCAAGAACACCAAGAACATGAGTCACCTACAGCGACAAGAAAAGAAGAGGAAGAAGAAGCATATCAAGCTCGTGTCTTTTGCTGTGAACATGCTCATATAATAATAATAACAAAAAAAAATAGCATGCATCACAACAAAAGCCAAAAGGAAGACACAATTTTTTTTCCTATAGAAAAACCAACCAATGTTTACATGAATTGAAAAAAACAAAACTTTCAAGTTCCAATGAAAAACCAACCATGAAATGAATAAAATAAAGCAAAAACAAAAAGGGCAAACCTTGTTAATAAACTTTTCATGCTCCCCGGCTTGTTTGGCAATCTTAGAAGCCTGTTTAGACAGGATCTCTTTGGTTTGGTGCGCTTGTTTTGACATCATCTCCTTCGTTTGATCCACTTTCTAAACAAAAAACAAAGTACATGCCTAAAACGTCAAAACAATCAGAATCACTAAAACCAAAAAGAAAAACAGAGATTTGAAGGTTACCTGAGATCGGTCCTGGAGCCTCTGTTTGACCTTTTCAAATGAATCTCCATTTGTTGTGCGTATTTCCTCCGCATGCTCTTCGTTGTTCGACATTTTTCTGTTACTATGTGGTTTCTTTCTTTCTTTCGTAGTAGTATTGAAAAGAGACAAAGACAAAGGCGAAGAGGAAAAGGAGGTGCTAGTTATATGGAGACACGGCTTGTTTAGTACGGGTTGATATTATGAGCAAGATGCTTTTAAAAGTATTTAAATAAATAAATAAAATACTTTTTATATTTTTTAATATTAATATATTATAGTTAATAAAAATATCTAAGAAGCATCAATTTAAGATGATAATAAAAGCATCCTTCTTTTAAACTACTGCTTCTTCTTCTTCTTCTTCTTTTTTTTACTCTAATTACTAATATTCAAAATAAATATTTTTTTTTAAAATAAAAATTTCTTTTGTGTATTCATATCATCTTTATATACTGATATCACAAATATAATTTTAAAAATAAAAATATTATTTTCATACATTTTAAAACAAAAATTATTTTTAAAAATAACTATAAATACATTCTCAAACACCATCTAACACGAACATAAACAGTTTGTAGCTTAATGTTTGTCTCGATTATTAGTAATTGCTCCTGTATTAATATTTTGTGTTCGAAAATTAAGGTCAATGTTTAATTGATGTATCATGTATGGAAACATAAAATGAAAATTGGACCGACATGCTAAGCAAACGATGGATGCCATTTTATGACTAAAAACTCCATAAAAGTAGAAGGATTCGCGAGCACCCACTACCTATATTCACTCTAATTTAGTCAACAAAACAAAAACAAGATATTATGGAACAAACCATTAACGTGTAATTATTTTTGAATAATAGAGAAAAACAAAAATATAATTTTTTATTTCTTAAGAACATCTTAAGCTAATGGGATGAAAAACCATGAAGTTTAATTCTTACTCAATTAAATATTGAATGATGTAATTGAAAACAATAATTTTAATTATATAAAAGGATTAAAAAACAATTAAAGAAAGAGAATCAAAATAAAAATATAAATAAATCTTTTATTTTCATATATGACATAAAAATTATCAATGCATGATTTTTTTTATTATGAAGACTTCCTTTTTAAGCTGTGATAAGTTATACTAAAAGAAACCATGTTATGAGTAAAAAAATATATTTTTATACATGTAAGAAAATAAATACATAAAAAAAACTACTTGCTCGATATAATTGTGTCTACAGACTCTTTTTTGTTGCTTTGCTATGAAAATCAATTTATCTCGATATATCTTGAAAAAAAAGATTGTTAATTTCTCCTGCCACGTCATGAATTCCAGGTAATCTAAACTTAGCAATCTTGATTTTTTTATAAGAGTGGCCTTTCTCTTAATCTGATTGCAACCAGGCCCTTTATCTTCGTGTTTATTAGTGTTTATTAGGGAATGTGGTTGAAACTATTTTAAAAATTGATTTTTGTTCAAAAATATATTAAAATAATAATATTTTTTTTTATAAAATTATTTTTGATATTAGCACATCAAAATGATCTAAAAACCTTAAAAAAAATAATTTAAAATAAAAAACAAATTCAATTTAAAAAAAACACTTTTGAAACTCAATGTAAAAAAAAACTTAAGATGTTTATTTGGAGGTGTGATTGGGATTGCTGTTAAAAGTTTTTCGTTCATAAATACACCACTTATCTTTTCATCAATTTGATGTTCTTTTCCAACTTATCCCACTCTTTACTTTTATTTAAAAATGATTAAAGAAAAGAGAAATTGGTAAGATTAGATTTTTGCTAGTGGACTACTTGGAATGAGGATGATCAATGTCGGTTAAGTGATCATTTCATTATTTTTAATAATATAAATTTAATTAACTAGCTCAATAAAATAAAAATTAAATTAAAATTAAATCTTCGCATGACTTTTAAGAAATTATCACCATCAACATGCATTTATAATCCTAATAATAAAATTTGGTCAAAACTAACAGTCAATAAGAAACCCAACTAACTCATGACATAAACCAGTGTGCGTCAAAGAAAAAATAGTATAGACATGGCTTGATCTAAATAAAACTCGAGTTTATTAATGAAATGAAAGTGTCTATTAATGATCAAGAGACTAAAAAATAAAATGAGGTAAGGTATTGATATAACTTGCTCTAGTTTGCATGATATAAAAACTATTTTTTTTTTGTGCGTTTTAAAAATATTTTTAAAAAAATATTGTTTTTTCATTTCAAATTAACTTTTTGATATTTTTAAATTGTTTTAGTATTATTTTTGGATTCTAGAAATCCACACCTATCTTTAGACACTCTTTGTAAGTCCGGGTTAAGCGAGTAAAACTCTGACTGTCCCAGACTCTTACAAAATGAGTATACTCTGATTCGAACCTGAAACTTACAATGCAGATCTGAATTTCTTTATCACCACGACACACCTTAAAAACAATCATTTTAGTACATTAATATTAAAAATAAAAAAATATTATTTAAATAAAACATATTTTAAAAAACAAAACCATAACAATTACGTCTCTTACAATCCACGTAATGACTAGAAAGACACGAATCAACATTATTTTCTTAATTAATGATAAGCTTATTAATAATTGAAGAGATTTTTTTTGTACGTTAGTTGTGTTTTGGTGAAGAATACCATATGACTCGATCACCAATGCATGCATACACGTGTCGTCACTGGAATATTCTATACAATTACCTCGTGCCAGGTTGCAGATAACGCGAGGGCCTGTTTCACTTCTTTTATTATATTACCACGTCACCCCTATTTTTACGTGGAGTGACGTGATCGTTGACTTGACTCCAGTGCAGAGCTCGCACCGGAGAGGAATTTCGTGGGGTTGAGTTTTAGACTGTTTTTTTTTTTTAAATATATATACATATTTTTTAAAATCCATTTTTAATATTAGTGTATTAAAATAATTTCGTGGGGATAAAGCCTTGATTAGAATGGCTAACAACAACTCTAATTATAAAAGTAATTTTAGAAAGCTAAATTGATAAAATTTATTTTTAAATAGTATAAATATAGTTTTTTATTTATGTATATTCCAATGATAAAAGCTATTCAAAAGAGCTATTTTTTGTATATCACTTTAGTTGTAGTGCAATTATTTTGTATATAATATAATTATACAATTAATATAATTAATTTATATTATCTTATTTTTGTAATTTTTTTACTTCATATTATTATTAAACACAAAAAAGTATCTGGTAAATATTTTTTTTAACATTACTTAACAAAAATTCTGTCAAAGCTTATTATTTTATCCAAATGTGTAGCATTATATAAAAAAAATACATTTTTGCCATTTATTTTTAACATTTTAAAGTATTTAATATTTAATGCTCACTTAAACCATCTATGTGCCATTCATTCGCATTTAAGTTTATGGGCTCACAAAAAAACAAAATCATTTAGCACCATAAAACTATTTTACAATTAAATAATGTGCAAGTTGAAGTCAAGTGTAGGAATGTGGTTTATCCCAAAGCTTGCATTGCCCAAGTCTCTTCTCGTATTAGGCTTGGGGTGCTATTGGAAATAGGTTTACACAAGTTTGATGTAAGATTGAGTTTTTTTTTTTTTTTTTTTTTTTTTTTTTTTTTTTTTTGAAAAAAGTAGAGGTCTCAAGTGATTCTCGAGGAAGGGAGAGAGGGAAGGAATATCCGGAAATAAACAGGAGAAAAAATAATTCAAAATGATGACTTGAGATATATAAAACCATCACATGCTTCTTGTCCGTGCTTTAAAAATATTTTTAAAAATAATAAAAAATATCATTTGATGTATTTAAAAAATATATATATATATTTTTAAAAATAACTTCAACCACATTTCTAAATAATCACTAATAAAATGAAAAACCATCCTCATCCCCATATTCCCGTAGCATGGAAAAATAAAAATCAATGACACTTTTAAAGTATAGAAAATAAAAATAAATAATCGTGTGGTTGACTGCATCACATCTTTGTTGCTTAAGAATAAAATAAAATAAAAACTAATGTGTTTGTGAAAGGATTCAAATTTATTTTGTTGCCGCTTTGAGAGTATGTGGTAGATGCAAGCAAAGCATTTCCAAATGGCAAATGGGATGGGACAGCTAAGCCTCGCCTCCTAACGCTCCCACGTCCAAACAAAACCCAAATTCCCATTTCTTTTTTCTTTTTCCTACTCCCCCACATCAGCGGTCACGCTCCTCACCACAAATGTAATTTTTTAAGTGTTTTTTTTTTTAAAAATATAATAATAATATTTTTTAAATTATTTTTTATAACAATACATCAAAATAATTTAAAAATATTAACTTAAAATAAAAATAAAAATATTTTTGAAAAATAGTGCACAGTGTATATTAAGGGCATCTCCAGCGGGAGGAGCCATTCGGGAAGCCAAAGCCAAAAATTCAAATATTTGGCTTTTTAGGGTTAATTTTTGTCTCCAGCGGAAGGAGCCATATGAAGAGCCATTTTTAAATATTTTTATAAAGAAAAAGAATAGCGAATCAAAAACATTAAAAATATATTCGAACCTAGATTTACCATGTGTGTGTGGTGGTAATACACATATATTTACTAGATTTAGTAATACGGTGCTTAACATTTTTATAAAAAATAATTTTTATTTGAAAACATATTAATATAATATTCTTTTGTTTTTATATAATACATTCAAATTATTAAAAAATGTCTAAAAATATTAATTTAATATATTCTTAAGTAAAAAATATATGAAAAATCTTATAATGCTTATGAATAACTAATAAATTAGTTATTTTGGAGCACTATAAAATGAATAAATAAAGCATACACAGTAATGATTTATTTATTTAAAAGAAAGGGGCCCTAGCAGGTAAATAGCAACTCACTGAAATAATAAATATATATTAAATTTACCTGGTAGTTGGTTTGAAGGCAAGTTGGGATTAGAAGAGAAAGCAGGGGGAATTCAAAGGGAGAGGAGAGGAAAAGTATTACTACAACCTGGGATTTAAACGGAGCGGAGTTCAGACAGGCATCCACTCAGAGCTCTCTTTCTCTCTCTGCTTTCCCAATCTATTTTGGGGTTTCTCTCTCTCTCTCTCTCTCTCTCTCTCTCTCTCTCTCTCTTTAATCCTATATTTTTTTGAAAAATCTTCGACCCCGCTGTTTTAGGCTGTGTTCCGAATATAAAGAGTTTTCGCCATTCCAGGTATGCTGTATATATCCTTTTTGGTTTGTTTGTTTAAAAGACCCGTACTCTTGTAATTTAATTACCATGAACTGGAAGGTAATATAAACGGTTGATTTTTAGTTAATGTCTTGTGATTTTTGTCTTTTGAGTTTATGTTTCATGGTCATGGGTTTTTCTTGTTCAATAATCTGGCTGTTTTGTTTTTGTTTGTTGAATTTGTGAAAAGATGATGTTGTCAAAAATTGAAGGTGGGAAAAAGATCAGAGAGGATTCAGGTAATGGCAAGTTGTTGAGTGAAATTGAAACGATAAGCAAAGCCCTTTATCCCGACAAAAACCTTTCAAGAACGGCCTCCGTTTCTACATCTAGTAATCGACCCAGATCAACTGGAAAACCCCATTTGGTAGATTCTAAATCGAAGCATAATAATAAATATGGTGGTGAAGACCCGTCTCGCAAGGACAAGAAGTCAATTTGGAATTGGAAGCCCTTAAAAGCATTTTCAAATGCAAGGAACCGTGAGTTCAATTGTTGTTTCTCTCTTCAAGTCCATTCCATCGAAGGGTTTCCCTCCACTTTTGACAATTTAAGTGTTTGTGTTCACTGGAAGAGACGGGACGGCGAGTTGGTGACGTGCCCTGTCAAGGTTTTTGAAGGCATTGCAGAGTTTGAGGAGAAGCTTATGCATACGTGCGTTGTATATGGGAGTAGGAGCGGGCCCCACCACTCAGCTAAGTACGAGGCTAAACATTTTTTGCTATATGCAGCTGTATTTGGGGCAATGGACCTGGATTTGGGGAAGCATAGGGTGGACCTCACAAGGCTGCTTCCTCTCACATTGGAGGAGTTAGAGGAGGACAAGAGCTCGGGAAAGTGGACTACAAGTTATAAGTTGTCAGGAGAAGCTAAAGGTGCTACAATGAATGTTAGTTTTGGGTACACAGTGGTTGGTGATACTCCCGTCTTCCCTGGAAATAATCAGAATGTTAATGAGCTGTTGAGGGTGAAGCTGAATAATGCAAGAACAGTGAAACCACCACCTAAATTTTTCCAAGGTGATGGCAAAAGCATGGTATATCGTACTGGAAGTCTTCCTGGTAATTTTAACCAGCAGCGCCGTGCTGCATCTCGTTCTGTAGAAGATGTAAAAGATCTCCATGAGGTGCTGCCAATATCAAGTTCAGAACTTGATGTTCCGGTAAATATCCTGCACCAGAAACTTGAAGACAAGTTGGATGCTTCTGGTTATAAGCCTGAATTTGATGTGCTCACTGAAAATATCGACCCAGTTAAACAGCTCTCCATCTGTGATTCAGATTTGATAAAAAAAGGAACAGAAAATGAGAGTGAAAATAGTGAATTTGCTGTGATTGATCAGGGGACAGAATTGTCATCAGTGGAAGTTGCCATAATGTCTGCAGATGTTTCTACAGTAGATGTTAAAATGGATAGTGGTTGTCATGTTGATTCTGAAGAGGTCACTAAGCTTCATCTGCATGATGTGGAAAACAACAGTCATGAAGACGAGCTTGGGTCCCATGATTGCAATTTCAAGGAGGAAATATGCTCAAAAGAGTCTGTGATGGAAGAATTGGAATCTGCACTAAAAAGCATTTCCATTTTGGAAAGTGACGCGCTTGATTCCCCTGAAGAAAAGGAGGATTACATGGAAGTAAAAACTGATTATGAAACTATTAGTAGGGGGACGTCGCTTAGCTTGGATGAGCTAACAGAATCTGTGGCAAATGATTTTCTGGACATGCTGGGGATGGAGCAGAGTCCATTTGGCTTGAGTTCAGAGAGTGAACCTGAGTCTCCTAGGGAACGCTTGTTAAGACAATTTGAGAAGGATGCCTTAGCTGCTGGTGGTTCTCTGTTTGACTTCGATGTGGACTATGGTGACCAAAGAGAATGTGACTATGATTCCTCAACTGCGTCTGGGTTGGGAGAATTCTCTGAGGATTTTGAACTGTTATCAGTTATCCAAGCGGCTGAGGAGGAGGAGCTGATGGGAACTCAGGCTGTTAGTGGAAAAGCAAGGGTCAGAATGTTGGAAGATTTGGAGACTGAGTCTTTAATGCGTGAATGGGGCTTGAATGACAAGGCTTTTGATTGTTCTCCACCTAAGAGCTCTGGCGGCTTTGGGAGTCCTATCGATTTGCCTCCTGAAGAACCGTTTGAACTGCCTGCTCTTGGAGAAGGACTGGGTTCATTTCTACAGACAAAGAACGGTGGATTCTTGAGGTCCATGAATCCTTCAATTTTTAGGAATGCGCAAAACAGTGGGAATCTGGTTATGCAAGTTTCTAGTCCTGTTGTAGTACCAGCAGAAATGGGTTCTAGTATAATAGATATACAACAGCAATTGGCTTCAATTGGAATTGAAAAGCTTTCTATGCAAGCAAATAAGCTCATGCCTTTGGAAGATATCACTGGGAAAACAATGCAACAAGTAGCATGGGAAGCTGGTGCCACTCTGGAGGGACCTGAGAGGTTTGTGCTGGATTGAACACTCATTTTGAAATTAGAAATGCATGCTGTACTTTTTCTTGAATATCTTCAAACTATCCATTTACTTTATTGTTTCTTCCTGGCTCAGGCCAAGTTTGTTACAGCAAGAAAACACTATGGATGATGTATCTATTACGCAAAAAAGTGTGAAGGACAGATCTTCCGCACCCAGATCTAATAGGTTCAGCTCAGGCTCATTGGTTAGTGAGACGGGCCCAGAATACGTATCTCTAGAAGATCTTGCACCTTTGGCTATGGATAAGATAGAAGCACTCTCAATTGAGGGATTGAGAATACAATCTGGCATGTCAGATGAGGAAGCACCCTCAAACATCAGAGCACATTCTATTGGAGAAATTTCCTCCCTCCAGGGAAAGGGTGTTGACATCAGTGGCTCACTCGGTTTGGAAGGAACCGCTGGTTTGCAACTGTTGGACATAAAAGATAGTGAAGATGACATCGATGGATTAATGGGTCTGTCACTGACTCTTGATGAATGGATGCAGCTAGATTCTGGCAATATTGGTGATGAGGATCAAATCAGCGAGCGAACTTCTAAGATACTTGCTGCCCATCATGCGAGCTCCTTAGACTTGATTCGAGGAGGGTCAAAGGGGGGGAGAGGACGTGGAAAGGGATCTGGTAGAAAGTGTGGTTTGCTGGGGAATAATTTTACTGTAGCACTGATGGTGCAACTTCGCGATCCTCTTAGAAATTATGAACCTGTAGGTGCACCAATGCTTGCTCTGATTCAAGTGGAGAGAGTTTTTGTCCCTCCAAAGCCAAAAATATACTGCAAGGTCTCAGAGTTAAGAAACAACAATGAAGAAGATGATGATGAGTCAGAGTCAGTGGTGAAGCAGGAGGTTGAGAAGCAGACAAGAGAAAAGGCTCTGGAGGAAGAAGGAATTCCCCAGTTCCAAATCACAGAAGTGCATGTCGCAGGTATGAAGTCCGAGCCTGGCAAGAAGAAACTATGGGGTACCACATCTCAGCAACAATCCGGTTCTCGTTGGCTGCTTGCTAATGGAATGGGGAAGGGTAATAAGCATTCGTCTATAAAATCCAAGGGTGTTGTTACAAAATCAGCACCCCCGCTGACAACAAAGGTGCAGCGTGGTGACAGTTTATGGAGTGTCTCATCTCGTGTTCATGGTACTGGTGCAAAATGGAAGGAACCCCATAAAAGGAATCCGAATGTGATTTTTCCAAATTAAACTATCAGGTTGCTATGAGTTGAGCTTGTATTGAAGTCTGTTCAAAGGGGGTCACTTCACCGTTTGCATTGGAAATTGTGGAAATCTCATCCTGATTTGTTACAATACACGGGATTCATGTTGAACCATATGATATATGAAGTCCTTGGAATTGAGTTGTTTCCCTTAGTGCACACAGTTTACTGGATGACCCTTGAGTCTATACGAGATCGATGTATTCTGCCTGAGTTCTCGTATTTACTTTAGGTTTGATCTACCTGCATGAATCATGCAATGCAAGATAAACTATACGGATTGCTTATCTGTATCTGTATTCCTCATTTATAAATTAAATCTGTAGGGTCATTAATCATACCATTGTGCATCGTAATTTATGTCCTGTTGAAGAAAGTGTTTTTGCAACTTATTTTACGTGCAAGCATGATGCAGCCATTTATGGACCTCGATGAACAAAGCGTTCAAAATGCATTTTTCCATGCTTGTTTACTTGTCTTTGTTTGTCAAAAAACCAAGAAAATTGTGTTGATTTCCACATAGCTCTCTGTAATGTTTTTTGCAGTTGCTTTATACTGTTTCATTCTATAATTTCATTTATTTGAATAATATTATGCTTGACAGAGCACTGAATAATCGGTGGACATGTGTACTATTGCAGTATATTCTCTTCTCACAACCATTTATGCAGCGTCCACCTCCCCATTTCGTGGTCTCTCGTAGTTCTAACTGCCTGCTCAATCCTTTGCAGAAACCTGGGGTATCATAGCACTTCTTGATGAATCCTGTTGTGCAGCTAGTTTTTTATTCTACTTGATGCATCACTGCTCATACATTTTATGGAGCATGCAGAATTCTATCAAAACTGAACTCTATTCATGTTTGGTTACACTGTGCAGTTTGTATACTCACATTATGAATTGAAAAACATTTCTTGGCTGGAGACTCGTATACTTGTAATGGCTTCTCACAGCATGTTTCCTAAGGCACCGTTTGTTTATGTGGTAGAAAAGTGCTTTTAAATGATTTAAAAGATTGTTTTTTGTTTTAAATTATTGTTTGTTTTATGTACTTAGATTATTTTGATGTGCTGATGTTAAAAATAAATTTTAATTAGTAAATAAATATTATTACGATGTATTTTCAAGTGAAAAATAATTTAAAAAATAACTTAAATAGCCTGAACCCACACATGAAACATTTTGTCAGAAAATAAAAACAAGAGGTTCATCAAGCCTAAGCTTTCTCGTTCTAGCTTTGCCATATCTCTCACTATGCAGGGGAAGTAAAACAATTTATCTTTATTTTTTCTTTTGATTAGTTTTCTTAAACTTAAATAGCTTCTAAAACATCTGCTCCCTTTTATCCTTCCAGGTGATGAATCTGGATGATCGTTCATAGACAAATACAAAGATCATGTAGTGGAAGAACATCAGATCTTTTGACAGCTTCCTAATGCCCCCTTCGCAGCTGGCCTATTTCCTCCACTTGCAGAGGAATCATCAAAGTCATCTAAATTTTCTTGCATTGGCCACGTTTGAAGGCACGAGCTGATTCACTTTCTTCTCCGATCTCCACTTTCTTCTCAGTTCTCCTGGATTGAATGAAGTGAAACTGTTGCTGCTATCATTGAACTTATTTTCTGATAACAAGAGCCCAGTTGCGGTACCTGATTGTTGATTATGGAATAAACTAATACGCTCATTAGCAATGTGAAGGCGATGAATTTTATCTGAAGGGAAGTATATATTGTAATGCATGTTGGTGATTCCATTTGATTAAGATCACACAGATCGACTTGACATGCTGCAACTCAAAGTTCACAGGGAAAGAACAACGTTGTTCTTCAGCGTTGAACAATAATGCAGTAAGAACATGTTTACCATGTCCAAATACCAAAGTCTCCCCTGAATGCAATAGAAGTGCGTGTAACTTCAAAAGAATTTGTTGTCTTAAGAATTTGTTGTGTCACAATAATGCAATGGCACATTTCAATCAGGGAAAAGCAGAGATGACAGACACCAACCTTTCGAACTGTAACATTTGTGGCTAGAAAATAGGAAAAAGCTGGTGCTATCATTATTTCAAATGGCTATGAAACAGCTTCTTTATTCTGAGTGGGTGTTTAAAAAATAAATTGATAAACCCTTAAAAAACAACAAGTTTAACCACATTACCACACTTGCTTTTAAGTGTCAGCCTTATTTTATAATCTCGTCACCCGGTAATTCTAAGTACTCGGTTTGAGCTCAAGTCGTGTTTTAAATCAGCTATGTTAAAGTTAATATGATTATTTTAGCAGGTTAGGTCAGGTCAGCTCATTATTAATAAAAATATTATTAATAATAATAATTTAAGAGGGAAGTGTTTTGTATTTTAGAAAATTGTTTCATAGTTATATTTTGATAAAATCAAAAGGTCACGCCTTAAATTGTGGAACTACATTGAAAAAAATATGTTATCGATTGTAAGAACCATAAAAATCTCTGTTTGCTAACAGAAAAGTCATCTCTTTTAGCAACATTACACTTACAGATCTGTGGCATCATGCATAATTGCCTTGGATCCAATATAGGCAATAAAAACCTAACATGATTGCCGCTGAAATTGATAAAATTTCTTGTAAATAATTAAGCAAATATCACACAGCAAATATAGAAAAGACAAGGAGTAACCATCTAGAAGGTGGTCAAGTGATAACAGTTTGGGACTAAAAAATTTGCTTATTTTTTAGTTGCTAATATGATAGCCATTGAAATTGAAAACCGATATGGTTGTTAACTTCAGGGAGCCGCGAGAAGGAAGGAGGGCGGCTTGAAAATGCAGTGAGATTTCCTTAAAACCTACAATATGGACTCAGCACAGGCTTGAGCATATACAGCAATGAATTATTGCAGTGTTCTAGCTACAATGGATCTTTTGTCTCCCTCGTTTCCTTGCATTTCTCCTCATCGGAGGGGTGCTTGCGAGGAGAAATGGCGACGCTAGCTTTGATCAGAATTATGATATCACCTGGTAAACGATCACGTTTTGTCCCTTGATGAAGGAGCACAGAATCAGCTCCGTTGCACATTCCTCATTTATGAAAACGAGATGGAATTATATAATTAACTTATAGAAATTAATACGAAAATCACTAACTTATATAATTTCATTTTTATTAATTGTAACCCATATTCGAAGTCTTTTTTATTTTATTCTTTGCCCTTCAATTTGACTGTTTTCTAAGAAAATGAAAGCAATTGGCCTCCAATTATTATGATCAAATCGAATAAAATAAACTGTTAATTTTAACATTCATAAATCCAATCTGACCCTTCATCTTGCTTCAAAGCAATTGTGAAGATCATGGGAGATGTCTTCCTAGTGGCTGCTGCTGCTTTTTTTGGTGTGATTTCCCTCTGTTATCTCAGTTTGTGTACACTTGAAAATGAAAACGAGTAAGTAGATGGGAAAACCCCTTTCCAGTTTCTTGCTGGGATCTAGCGTGGGGCAGCTGTGTCCTAGCAATCAATGGAAAATTATGTTACAATATTTTTTATTAGGCCATACTTTGTTTGCTTATTTAGAATATTTATTTCCTAAGTTATTTTATGATATTCCTATTTATGTTAAAAATCATTATGTTCCTTTAAAAATCAATTTTAATAAGAGTCGAAATCCTTTTTCATGCATTTATATTGATGTTTAAAGTCTTTTTTTTTTTTTATCTCTTTTGCTTTAGGACATAAATATTTTATTTATTTTAAACTGAGGTGAGGTATGTATTAACATATACCTAAAAGAAAACGAAATTTACTGATGAAAACACTGTTCATACACACTCAGAGGCACTGTGGACGCGAGCTTTCTTCTCCGTGCGTCGCGCGAGTTCGTCCACCTTTTTTTTTTGTTTTTTCTGCCTATGAACAGTGTAATAACGAAATTAACCCCTGAAAAAGACAAAAAACGCCGCCGGTTTCAGGGGCCCCGAGGTAATTGACCATTCCGGTCCGGTCCGGCCCGGTTCGTCCGGGCGGTTTTTGTCTTTTTTTTAATATTTCTTCAAACAGTGCAATCACCGTTTTAGCCCTAGATGACGACAAAATAACGCACAGGGTCGGAGGGCTAACACGGTAATTAGCCAATTTTTTATTATTATTCGCCCCGGGTTACTGTTGGCGCGTCCAATCACGCGCCATCCATTTCCGCGCGCACGCGTGTTTCGGGCGGCGCGTGCGGCGTCATACGGCGTCCAAAAATTATCAACCGCCGTCTAGAACGATGTTTCGCCATGCTCTCTTCCACATGGGGCGGCGCGTGTAAACATGTTCTTCCCAGGTACGTGTCAATGGGCGTTTGAATCCCCCCCCCCCCCCCATTTCTCTCTCCTCCTGCGCATGCTGACGTCAGCGAAGCAGTGTTTTTGGCAAAGTTCATTTCAGTCCCTGGACGCCCGAATTTGTTGTTTTGGCCCTTAATTCAATTATATTAGTTTTGATTTGTTTCAATTGCGTCCTTAAATTTAAAATCACTGTAATATATAGTTTCAGTTCGGTCCTTCTACTTTTAATTTCCGGTTTGTGTCTAAATAGCTCAATAAATTCGGTACACAAGTTTTGATTTTTTCAACTATGTCCTTTGATTGAAATTCATAATAAATATGGTTTCCATTTCAGCCCTTGGACTTTTAATTTTTCAATTTAATCCCTTTATATTTGATTTTCATTTCAGCCCTTATACTTTTATTTTTTTATATTTCTAGAATATTCCCTACTTTTGTCCATGTATATATAAGTGTACTTAACATAATAATAATAATAATAATAATAATAATAATAATAATTATTATTATTATTATTATTATTATTATTATTATTATTATTTGATTGTTTTTCTTACTTACTCTTTTGTTAATGTTTTTTTTTCTCCGTATAATTTAATAATTATTATTGTTTTGACAGTAATGACAATGATATTTTATTTTATTCCTTTGGTTAAAGTTTATAGGATATTTTTAGTCTTTCATTAATTATATGTTCTAATATTTATTGAATATTATCTCATAGGAATATATATAAGGAGAAGAAAACATGACCTAGGATTTTTTGAATAAAAAAAGTTAATATCAGTATTCTTAAATACATTTAATATAATGATATAATTAATAAATCGGATAACATAAAAAAAATTTGTCTTCGAATTTTAATTTTGTGCTTGACACAACAACAACAATAATAATAATAATAATAATAATTTGATTGTTTTTCTTGCTTGCTCTTTTGTTAATGTTTTTTTTTTCTCCGTGTAATTTAATAATTATTATTGTTTTGACAGTAATGGCAATGATATTTTATTTTTTCCCTTTTGTTAAAGTTTATAGGATATTTTTAGTCTTTCATTAATTATATGTTCTAATATTTATTGAATATTATCTCATAGGAATATATATAAGGAGAAGAAAACATGAGCTAGGATTTTTTGAATAAAAAAAATTAATATCAGTATTCTTAAATATATTTAATATAATGATATAATTAATAAATCGGATAACATAAAAAAAAAATTGTCTTCGAATTTTAATTTTGTGCTTGACACAATAAGAATAATAATAATAGTCATAATAATAATAATAATGATAATAATAATAATAATAATTTGATTGTTTTTCTTGCTTGCTCTTTTGTTAATATTTTTTTTTCTCCGTGTAATTTAATAATTATTATTGTTTTGACAGTAATGGCAATGATATTTTTTTTTTTTGCCTTTTGTTAAAGTTTATAGGATATTTTTAGTCTTTCATTAATTATATGTTCTAATATTTATTGAATATTATCTCATAGGAATATATATATAAGGAGAAGAAAACATGACCTAGGATTTTTTGAATAAAAAAAATTAATATCAGTATTCTTAAATACATTTAATATAATGATATAATTAATAAATTGGATAACATAAAAAAAATTTGTATTCGAATTTTAATTTTGTGCTTGACACAATAAGAATAATAAGAATAGTAATAATAATAATAATAATAATAATAGTAATAATAATAGTAATAATAATAATAATAATAGTAGTAGTAGTAGTATTATCCGGGGAAAAATACAACTCAAAAAAACAAAAGGTAAACAAATTTGCCTAGATTATATACAATTAAAAAATATATTAGGCACTTTCTGTTTCAACTACACTGTTCTTTTTAGACAGCAGATAAGTAATTATAGCACGCAAAAAATATATATTCCTTTTTTGAAAAATATTGCAATGTTTTTATTTATAATGTGTCAGATCTAATATTACTGGGGAAAAATGCAACTCATATTGTTTTTTTTTAACAAATTTACCTAGGTTATCTACAATTAAAAAATATAAAATCACTTTCCATTTCGATCACACTATATGATATGTCAGACTAAGTATATGTGTTTAATATTTATTTAATATTATCGCCTAAAAATATATAAAGAGAGAAAAAAAATGACCTACAATTTCTTAAAAAAAAAAAATATCGGCATTCTTAAAGATATTTAATATAATAATATGATGAATAAATCTTATAAAAAAAACTTTGCTTTGAATTTAAATTTATATTTTAGACCCTTTGTTTGTTTCTTTTAATAAACAATAACCCTTTTTCACATGTATTTTTGATTTTTTACTGTCCAACTCAGTTGTTCTTTTTTAACCGGGTTTCTTTTGTTGTTTTGTTTTTTTAACCAGAGTATCCGTGACAACAAATTTCTTATAAATCATTTAACCGTCTTAGCAAATTTTCTAACAAATTTTATCAAAAATTTTTTACCAATAACAATATTCAATCACATATTGGTTGAAAAAAACCATTTTTAGCATATTTTATCAATTACAATTATACTAATTAAATATTAAAATAACAAAATACAACATTTATAAAATCAATTAATTTTCTACATTGATAAAAATGCCCAGCGAAGCGGGCTAATCAGCTCGTATTTACTAAACTCTAAAAGTGATGCTACCCATGTCATTACTCAATTTTATAAAATAATTCACACAATTTCATACTCAAGTTTAGGTCTTTAATTATAAAAATGGGTGTGAATTTCTAAATTGATCTCTTACTAATTTCTTAAGAGCTCATAGCATCCTTAAACAAGAAACATAGTATAAGAACACCAAAGAATGTTAGAACTAACATCTTCTAGAGGTAGCTTGATCATTATGTTTTACTAAGCATGTTCCTAAACATGTCTTTGTTGATGTTCCCATTATTATCTTCCTTATGAATAAGAACCCTAATAGTATTATTGATCATCAAGCCCTTTTGAGGATTTTTATCGCGGTTCCATTTAAATTGCCTATCTACATACTAAGAATCACATGCCTGTGCAAAACAATATGATACAGTAGATCAATCACACACAAAGTGTCTAAAAATGAAAAGCAAATTGCTAGTCCTACAGATAGGAAATCTTGTCGCCACTTAATTTTCACGGAGCACAAAGCAGACATTAAAAAGCAGCCACTCTTGCTTTGCCAAAATTTGTAAAGGGGTGTGGATAATTAGAACATTCTGCCATTATGACACAGAATATGATTTCCTACGCGCGGGAAATTACACAGATCCTAAGATAGTATCAGCAGTGAATTGTGATGGGTCTGCATGCTACTAAATACACAACATCATGCCCACAAAAACAGAGTACTGAATACATACATGCTGTGGCAACATGGCACAACATAGAAAACCTGGCTAGCTAAAGAGTTAGCTGAGTTGAGCATGGGAGAGACTCGCGGAGGTGAGGACCCGCCCCGTATTAGTATCAAGGTCTAGCTCTCTTGTTGCTGCATGATGGGCATTTGTACTGCTTGATGTGCTCAGCTCTGGCAGGAGTGATCTTCACGCACTTGCCATGGAACCACTTTTCACATATGTCGCAGCAAATCCAGAACTCGTCTGCGGCATAGTTCTCTCCACACGCCCCACATAAAGTATCCCCGTGCTCATCCTCCTCATCCTCCTCATCCAGTCCCTCCTCCTCATCCTTTGGTTGCCCCTTCAAATATTTGACAGATTCCGATCCTCGCTGTTTTCATATCCATCAATCAAATTAGAACATAATAGTGGCCAGAATTAGCATTGAAGATCACATTATGACATCAATAATCATATTGGAAAAGAAAATTTGTCTCTAGGAAAAACACAAACATCTGATGTTGCAGTAGTGGGAAACAACACATTGTGTTTACGGCGAATCTTGCTCCTATAATATTTTTAAGCATTCAGGATTTGGTCATTAGTCCACAATCATATCCTTTCCTTTTTAACATCTTGATCATTGACTCAGACAAAAACAGATGTGGTACTCTTGCAACCTATTAACATGAATCTTCAACTCCTTCAGACCATTGCAGACTCACTACTGACTGGAACTAACGATTTCCATATGCACGAAAGCATCTGAACTAAATTAGGATTGCAAATTCTTAATGAAAAGGGGCCAAACCCTTGTACATGTTACTAGTATACCCATATTTTGGCACGGTTTGACAAAAGTAGTGAAAAGGTCATGAAGTAAAGAAACATAATAGAGACGGATATAACTAGATTTTAGGTATGGGGTGTTCAATATAAAATAAATTAGTATGCATTAGGAAATAAAATTAACAAATAATTTTTGGGAGGGCCAAAATGTATATATTTTTCAAACAAACCTTAAATTCAAGTATATATTTAAAAATGCTTAAATTTTTAGGATTTCTAAAATGAAAACTTTTTTCTCATTATGGTGATGCCATGGCTCCTTGTTTAATGTTTGTCGGTCCACCCTTGAACATATTAAACCAAACCTAGTGACTGTGGACATGAAATCTGAGAAGAATGAGAACGAAATGTTCAGGCACCTTTCCAAAAACAGTAAAAAAAAAAAGGGAGGGGTGATGGTGGTGTGAGGATGTCATGTACAAAATCATAGCAAAGAAATGAGTCCAGTACACAATTGGTCACTGTAAAATAGAACCTTTTAAATTTCATAATTGAGTTCTTGAAAAATGTAATGTTGGGAACCAAATATTAAATTTCAGTTAATCTTCTTATTAGAGGCTAAAAACAATATATCCGTCTCAATTCAGCAGTTGAAGGAATTACATGGTGTAGCTGATATTCCAATTCATTTAATCAATAAAGAAAAAAGAAGGTAATTTTACCCCTTTTGAGTTTGACTTGGACTTGTTACTGCTATGATTTGAGACGGATGATTTCTCCTTTGCTTGTTTCTTCACAGCTCCAGTTAAAATCTCAAATATTGTCGGGAGCTCATTTATCATTGTGAAAAGACGTTTCCTGTGTCACAAATTGCATTATATGATTGGGAAATGAAAGTTGATGGACAAATTATTCACATCAGCTAGCAACCACATATTGCAAAGAAGGAACGAAAGAAAATAAATAAAACACCAGAGGCAAGTTTCTATGCTCTACCATGAAAATCTTTCAAGCAGTGTAAGCTAGTTTCAGGGGGGGGGGTGTTCATTACTTTTAGTAGCAGTCTCACCAAGATGAGGTCATCAAAGAGTTAAAAACACAAACTACTTTATCTAGCAACAAGCTCGTACATCTTGTCCTAAAGTGACGGGAGAAAGTCTTTTCATATAGAACTGCATCAAGACACATTAAAAATCTAAACTTCACAATACTTTTAAAAAAGGTAGAGGCATCAGTATATGACAAATATTGGTATACAGCATTAACTTGGTTGTTTACATTCTACAGTTTAAATGAATTGTAGTAAAAAATGTCAAAACAACTTTCATACAAATAAATTATTACTTCTGATTTTTGATAAATGATACGAGCATTTCTCAGCCTATCAGACCTTGAAATCAGAAGATGAGACCATAAAACAAATAGCTACCCTTTTCTCTTCTATTCAAAATGTCACAAACATTAAATTGTGGGCTCTGAGAACAATGTTATTAAAAATCTCCATAAAATGGATCTGGTGTGGTTAAAATTCCCAACAAGAAAACCAAGTCCTAAGCTTTGGTTAAATTACAAAATGAAGAACATAACACAAATTGTGAATGTGCTGACTATGAAAGTGCATGGACATCTGATCCCCTCGCCCGCCGGCACCCCTCTTTTTTTTTAAAAAAAAAAAACTAGAAAGAACAAAAGATTCTCTTATTTAGACATTGAAACACCAAAGTTGGAAGCACGAGAGGGGGGGAAAACTTGCCTATCAGTTTTATCAAAACCAAATCTAGAGCCAAAGTAGAAAGCCACAGCAAGCAACCACGCATCACTATGAACAGCAACTAGAGAGAGCCAGTCTTTTTCTTGCATCCCATCTCTGGCAAAGTTAATTCCAAGTGCAGGCTCTGGGAGCTCTGGAGGCACTTCTTCAGCAGGTAAATTGACTTCCCACTGTTCATTAGGGAGCCCATACAGGCAAAGATTCTCCTTCTCTGCAGGGAGCACTAGTTAGTTATATGTATATTTGAACACCATCCACAGTTAAAATGAAGTAAGAACCTACAACTATTATTAAGAATAAAATAAGAGGCAATAAGTTTAGAACTCTATTTGTCTCTTTTGCATGCTATCTAAATCACTTGGCAAACAAAGATCACAACAGAAATAGTAATATCAGCATCCATCTCACAGAATTCAAATGCAATCACGTATGCTGTAAGGTGCAAATGCTATTGGAGGTGATAAGGTGCAGTTCCTCCTTAAGCTGCAAACACAACGCATACAAGGAAATATACAGAAACGCCACACTGAAACGTATGAAAAACAAAACTCCTAATTATCACCCTTGGCTTTGTTATAGATGTCAAGAAAAGTTAGTAAGCAGAACCAAATGAGAGAAAATAAAGAAGCTTGATAATCGTAAGACAAATGTAAGAGATTGTTTGAGTTCTACATTCAAAGATGAATTTTCTGTGGTTTGAAACCAAATCAAGCATACTTCTAAGATCCTATAAATTTCAACTTGTTGAAGACAGAAATCTGAAACCATAAATAATACAAAATCCAGCATATCGATATTTCAAATCATGACAAACAAGTGGAGTATAAGCAGGAAGTTGAAAAACTCAAGAAATATATCAAATAGAATTCATCTCGACACAAATAGAAGAGTCCACCCGGATCAATGCCAAATGTTTCCGATGTACAACAGAGAATGTTTCGCACAGGGATCTCTAAGCAAATTTTGCTTGAGTTTTTGAAGAAAATGCATCTCTGTCCCCAACTCAAGTGTGTGGAGGCTGGAAATGTAGCTTATGGAAAATGCATTTAGTACTTCTCCTACTTAACAGTCAAGCAACGTCAATAATTGTTTGTTTGAAAAGAATAACTTAAATCTCAAGTGTGAAGCCAAGAATAGTTAAAGTAGAACACATCATATCTAAAAAAAAAAAACCTTCAAATCACCCTAAGACAAAAATTAAAAAGAGTAGTAGAAAGATAAAAGAGCCCTGACCAGGATCACACTGCTGATAAAATTCTTCTACATCTGCCAAAAAACACAAACATACGTAGCAAAACTCATAATGCGAAATTAAAAGCCAAAAAGAGAGCTGAGAGAGAGAGAGAGCAGTACCAGTGGTTAGGGCTTTGATCATTCCAGCTCTACGGCCTTTAAGATCCCTGAAAACCTCCTCTACAGTTCGGGGATTGTACGGTGCGCCTCCGTCCATTTTCCGTACAATTGAAACAGACAAATTGTTCTGCGGCGAGACCAAGACTGAGATAAATACAGATAATTTTAGAAGAGAGCGAGGAGGGGGAGGGGGGGGGGGGGGGGGGGGGGGGGGGGGGGGGATAGTAAAGGAAATCTATCTTGTTTTGAAGGGGTATTTATATTTACGAAGAATCCAAAAATGAACTTCCTTTTTTCTTTTTATCAGTACTGGGTAGCAGAAGCAGGAGAGAGGAGACAGGGACAGGGACAGGAAAACACAACCAGTCCCAGTTACTAATAAACTTCTGGTTAAGTGCTGGTGAATTCTTACTTAATATATTATCAAAGTAACTCTTATAGCATGGTGGTGACTCCAACTGTATCGGTCCTATCTATGAATTTCAAAAAAAAAAAAAAAAACTTAAGGGCCCAACGCACCCACCCAATCTGTATCACTCTTCTTTCCTTTCAACTCAAGTCGTTTCAGAATTTTCTTTCACAGTCATCATCCGAGACTGGGAGGGTGTTCTTCCATGCTTCAAATGAAATTCTAAGCTGGCTTTTGAGACATGTAATTGAAGTGTGAATCTTCACGACGAGTTCAGTAAATAAAGTATAAGCTAGATCCTGTCTGTCTGACTTTCTCTCCAGTCCACACGTTTAAGAAAACAAAACAAGTTTAGTTTGACGTGGATGATGGAGACTCTCTTTATCATCCACGTCGCATTCGGTCCTTGGCTGGAGGATCCATGATGTGACGTTCATGGGGCTCACTCAGCTCAGAGACAGCCTCAGGCACACAGATTTCTGGGATCCAAATCCATAATCAACTGCTGATGCTAAAGTGAGCTGGGGTGGTTTTCTAATTTCTGTGCTTTGATGGCCTCTCTCTCTCTCTCTCTCTCTCTCTCTCTATATATATATATATCACCTATGAATTAAGGTGGGAATAAAGAGCGAGAAGAGTACGAGGGATGGATGATCAATCAAGAGCCATCCTACCTTACGGTGATTGAAGATCAGGCACCTGTCATACACGTGTCATGATGGTTTTCTTTTGTATGAAACTAGTTAGATGACCTGCACTTTGTTGCGGGCGGAGCAAATAATTTTTACAACTATTCAGATTAAAATTTAATATTTTTACGTGTAAAGTTTGATATAATAAAACAAATCAATATACCCTATCATAACAATAGTAACATCAAAGTGTTAACTTTTAAAATTAGCATCACTCTTACTGTCAAAACAATAACAATTATCAAAATACCTCGAGAGAAAAAAAAAAAGCAAGTAAGAACAAAAACTTTTTTTATTAAATATTTTTTGTTTATTATTATTATTATTATTATTATTATTGTGTTAATAATGAATAAAAAAACAGAAATAAATAAAAGACAAAAAACATTGTAATAACTTTAACAAAAGATGAAACAAAAAAATAAAATCAAAATTATCAGGCAAAAAAATTAATCTAACTTGAAAATATATAAAAAAAAACCAATAAAAAACTAAAAGACAGAGCAAATAAAAAAAATATAATAGATGATAAAACAAAAATAAAAATTATTAGTTGGAAAAAATCATTTAATTTGAAAATTTTAAAAAATATATGTTCTACGTTGCGGGCTGAGCAAACAATTTTTATAGGATTTGTTGGATCAAAATTAAAGTATAATATTTATATATGTGAAATTTAATATAATAAAATAGCTCAACACACCCTATAATAACAATAGCAAAATCAAAGTCTTAAAATCTAAAATTATCATTGCTCTTACTATCAAAACAATAAAAATTATAAAATTATCATGAAAACACACTAAAAAATATTAACAAAAGAGTAAGCAAGAGAAACAATTAAATTATTATTATTATTATTATTATTATTATTATTATTATTATTATTATTATTATGAAAGAAACAAAAATAAATGAAAGACTAAAAAACATGCTAGAAACTTTAACAAAAGATAAAACAAAAAAATAAAATAAAAATAAAAATTATCATTGCTATTACTGTAAAAACAATAAAAAATATCAAATTATCCAAACAAAAAAAACTAAAAAACATTATCAAAAGAGTAAGTAAGAAAAACAATTAAATTATTATTATTATTATTATTATTATTATTATTATTATTATTATTATTATTACGTTAAACACACTTATATATACATGGAAAAAAGTGGGGGTTATTTTAGAAATTTAAAAAAATAAAAGTATAAGGGCTGAAATGAAAATCAAATATAAAGGGATTAAAATCAAAAAGTAAAAGTTTAAGGACTGAAATGAAAATCACATTTATTAACATTTTCAATTAAAGGACAAAGTTGCAAAAATTGAAACTTCTGTACCAAATATATTAAGCCTTTTCAACCCTATCCGGAAATTAAAAGAAGGAGGACCGAAGTGAAACATTAACATTTAATTAATTGCAATCGAAGGACCCAATCGAATAAAATCAAAACTTATATAACAGAAATCAGGATCATAGACACAATTAAAAGTAAAGGGACCGAAGTGAAAAGATACCAAAACCGGGGGGCTCTTCTACACTTTTACGTGCAGGAGAGAGAGAAACGGTGAAACCGGCTTTAACCGGCCACCGCCGCGTCCACGTTCACCGTGTACGAAAACGCGTCGCACCATGAGGAAGACCAAGCGGAGACGCACAGGAAGAGACGTCGGTAGGACATTTCTGGCCACCATATCAACCTTCACGCGCTACCTGAAAGGGGCGTGAGGCGGAATACTGTCGGTCTCGTGGACCGCATGCGCTGACAGTATTTTGAAAAATAAATAAACAATAATGGTCAATTACCGGCACACCCCTAGGCTTAAGTCACCAATTTTGTCTTATAAGGGGCTATAAACGTATTTAGCCATTTTAAAAATATTAAAAAAAAAGGTTGCGGCGGACCGGACCGGTCCGTGCGCGGGCAATTACACCCGTGACCCTCAGCCGGAACCGTTGTTTTGTCCTATTAGCAGGGTTAAAATCGTTAAAACACTGTTCATCAGAGGAAAAAAAAAAGATGGACGAACTCGCGCGACGCAGGGACAAAAAATATCCACTCCACAGTGCAATGAGTCTAGTGCTACAGGGAAACACTGAGCTCTTTTAGATTATTGTATAATATGGACGACTCTCTTGGTTGTCAATTTCTTTTTAAAATTGTTTTTTATAATATATTAAAATAATATTTTCTTATTTTTTAAATTATTTTTACATCGGCTGTCAATTGCTTTTTAAAATTGTTTTTTTATAATATATTAAAATAATATTTTCTTATTTTTTAAATGATTTTTACATCTTCACGTCAAAACATATAAAAACACTAAAAAAAAAAATCTAATTTAAATTTAGCATTGTCACATAAAAATTGTAATAAATAAATTTTTAAATAAAAAATAATGTTAACCACCTCCCGGTATAAATGATAGCATTGAGAAACCGCCGAATATGAAGACATGAGCATCTGAAGGTTTCAGGTCAATCTCACGATGATCTTGAAGCTGAAACACAGGAGCATGAAACAATGCTAGTTGGCGAGATGGACTGGAAGCAGCTGTTCATGAACGGTACGGAGCAATGTTTGCTAAAATCGCATTTTGAATCATAAAATCTTATCGTACAAATTTAGTAAAATTAGATAGAAATATATCGATGTTTATTTATTTTCTAATATAACTAGAACAACATCAAAATTAATTTTGTAGCTCTAGTTATAACTGAAATCATAGAGATAGAGGTAAGAAACTAATAGGTTTGAATCTTTTTATTCCAGTATTTTCTATTATCAAGCTCTCATACAAGCTCTTCCTGAACATGAATCAAATTAATGAATGTTTGTTCTTTATTATTTGATATCCTCTTCATTTACACCTTAACCGATGTATCTTGAAGAAGTTTATTGATTGCATCCTTGAATCTCTTTGCTTTAGGTCTCGTGACTAATTACTAATTACTAATGCATATTTTTATTATATGCAAACCCAATGGATGACAAACAATCTTTCTAATTTTTTAGGTTCTTTAAATAATAATTTTAAATAATTGAGTTAAAGTTTTATTCACCACCTTTGTTTGACCATATGTCAATGAATGAAAAGTAATAGAAAGCAAGCTATTTTTTTACTTACCCCGCAATTTTTTTTTTAAAGTAACTTATAAATTTGGTATCTCAATCAAACATAATGTTTCATGGAACATTATGTAATTGAACTGTTTCTCTAAATAAAAGATTCATTATATTTGTTTCACCAATAGTTTTATGACATCATTTGAAATGCATCAACTTAGATAACTTATCTACAATGACAAAAATTGAATCTCTACTTTTTTAAACCTAGATAACCTTGAAACAAAATTCATAGATATATCAATTCAAGGTTGTGAAGTTTTAATAAATGTGTATACAAATCATAAGACATATTTTATACTACTTGTTTACATGCATCCATCATATACTTTTTAAACTTCCCTTTCATGTCAAGGCAATAAAGATGCTCATATAACATATTCAGAATCTTAGTTACCCTATAATATCCTATTAAACTACTTCTATGAGGTTCCCTCATACGCGACTCACCTAGCAAACATTTAGACATACATACTCTTACTTGTAAATAAATCCTACCATGCCTAAAATACTTATCAAAAGCCAAATTCTTACATTACCCATACACTTGACCAAAGTCATAATCATTCATGGAAGGAATGATGACCTTCCTTCAAATAGAGAATAGTTATTTGGTAATTTGAATCCTAGAATTTGATTATTAGAAATTTGTCTTAATAATCAATGTCCAAATGAGTGATGCGCCCGTCTCGATGGGGTTAAGTTAGGAGGAAATGGATGACCACGGGTCAATAGTGGATCATCAATAGATGTTGAAAATGATGACAATACAAAATGAGCAACTTTGGTAATAACAAGTCTACACATAAAAATATAATTGATATCACGGTTGTGAACCATGACACCAATTAAAATCATCATAATTTCCAACTATGATATCAATTTAAACATTACAATTGTAAAACATGATATTACTGAAATGACACGATTATCAACAACGACATGTAAGAATATACTTCACCAAAACTATATTATTTCACTAAAATGTTTTCAAATTGTGTTATTGATCATGATGGGTGGTGTGTGGCCTCTATCCAGAGGTATCCCTTAAATAAACAGGCAAATATGACTCAAAACTAATTTAATTTAAAGGTTGATGAAGTATGCCAACACTAAATATAAGAATGTTAAATGTTTATTTACCATAGTAGCTAGAATGGCATTTTGGTCGGATACCTTAATACAAAAAGGCATGCATTGTTACTAATATACCATCAATGGCATTCCAGATATAACTGGCAAATAGGCTCGGCCATTGCAATGCCCAGGTCCGTTAAGAAAATCTATTTTAGTTTCTTAATTAACCATAATTAAAGTTTTTGATAGATCGATAAACTATTATTAATAAACTAGTCTCCTTGGCTCCTTATAAATTGACCCTTAGCGGAGAACCTTAAACTAGAGATTATGAGCAGGTTAAGATAGGTGCTCCCAAACAATATAAATGACAATTAGCATCGAGGAAACTTCAAAACACCTAGAATGTTTAAGTAAAAACTTTGTGGAAACATACAACCAGTCCAGCATCTGAACAATAATATATTTCAATTTTCTGACTTCATACAATTATAACAGGTCAGAGTTAAATAGCTAAGTTGATGTATATGAAATGGTGTATACTATACCAATGGGCATTCATATTTTCTGAACATCTGCTGAAGGTTGTGAGACCAATAAAAAATCTCTGAGAAAACCAGAATGCCTTGAGCTGATTTCACTGTTCAGTGAGCAGCCTCACAAAGTACTTTTACTTTACACAACTTCACAGAAAAAAACAGAATAGAGGTACCGATACTTTTGAGTTCAAGGTGCTGCCCTGAGCCAATTTTATAACATCTCAAGATTCTACATGAAGTCACCTCCCCTCAATATCTGGAAAGCAGAAATATGAAAATCTTCATCAAAATGTGAGTGAGCTTGGGCCAACATAGCAGTGATAAGAATCTTCATCATAACTCGGATTCTAGAGCTGGTTATTCATAAGACAGGTATGGTAATAACATTGAAATGTCAGATACAAGGTCGCACAACATAAAATAGGCTGTAAAGGGGATTCCCATGAAAAAGAGCTGGTTATTCCACATTTATCATAAGACAGGTATGGTATAATAATAATATTGAAATGTCAAATACGAGGTCACACAACATAAAACAGACTGTAAAGGGGATTGCCATGAAAAAAAGGGGGGATACAGAGATCATCAGGTGGTTTTTCTCAGGTAAACAATGTCTTCACGTACAATGAAAGAGCCTGAGTCAGAAAAAAGACTTTTCAATTGAATTCAAGCTTATCAGACCATCATAGCATAGAGCTTGAAAACTGACAGATCATCTTTCATTTACAAAAGATTAGCTGCAATGGTCATCAAGCGCAACAAAAAGGAAAGGCTAAAGAGATTTTGCAGGCTCTCTCATAAAGGCTAAAAGTCCAAACAATGGATCATGCAAAAGTAATCATCAAATGGTGTAGAAGAAGAAGAAGACTAGAAAAACCCAAATCCAGGGACAAAGTCCATCCCATCAAATATAATCAGATCCCTGTTTTTCTTCAGTTATTACATGAAAGGGAATTCTTTCCAGACATAATTTCATAAGATTTCAAGAAGAAAAGGAATCACCTTTGCATCATGGGATGATTCGTGTTCCTTTATCTCTGGAACATGCTTTTCAAGAAACTGCTGAATAGTTCTCCAGTAGTGATCACCACCAACGAGCCAAGTGTCCATATGCATGCCATTAGGAAAATCCACAAAGACACATTCCCTATTATGAGCAGCTGCTTTATCATAGAGCATTTGCATATGGAATGGTGGAACCATTTCATCTTGCAATCCAGAAAGGAAAAGAATTGGCTGCTTAATCTGCAATTAAAAAGGTCAATCCATCAATGACACATCGAAAGAGGAGAAAAAAAGAGTCGAAAAATAGAAAAGAGTCTCCGAACTGTAATTGCCATTTCCAGAAATGCAATTCTGAAAATAGCCAGTTCAACTTCAACAAGCTATGTTATATAAGATCAGCACATGCACTTTAATTCTTTCACAAACTGAAGAGAAGGGAAGACATCCAGCCTATAACTCCAAATATATATTCTCGAATAATAGAAGATATAGATTAATTGCTATGGGTGGCAACAAATGATTGACATGGTCTTGCACTCGTTTTCATGCACAAGTGCTTTGCATTCACAAATAGTCAATAATGAAAAACATGAGATTCCACTGGCATTTAACCTCACCTGGCCAACAATGTCAATGGTGCTCCATGGAGAACGTACAAGAAAATTAAGAAGTTTAGGTGCTTTTGAACCCGTGCCTCCAATAAACCACTTTAGGAAGGGCAGTAGAACTCCAGCCAAATCCATAATGGATGTAAAAGTGTTTTCCAGGATCAATGCATTAACCTGAAAAGATAGACCAGCTAAAAGATGACGACGACCACACAAGAAAAAAAAGGGGGTGAAAAACAAATTAAGACTCACAAATGTAGTCTGATGACCTCTGAAATGGAAAGTGAATAAATTCCAATAACTCCAATAAACAGTAAAAAAGATAAATAGTCACTAATAAGTGTGCAAATTGGATTGCAATGAGCTTGGAAAATCACTTTTATTTGGTTTCTTTCATGTTGATGAAACGAATAGTTAGGAGAAAAGAAAATGAACGTCTAGCATGTCAAGATTGACATATTTTAAACTGGAAGGAAATGCAAGATGAAAGCAAAAAATACGAGAAGAATAAAGAACTGTCCTAGCCATCACATGTGCATCTGCAACAAGATGACTACCAAGTGACTGTATCATCAAAATTTATGAGAAGCTAAAAGTACAATGCTAGTGATTTTAAACTACATGAAACTGCATGACATGATTAGTAAAAGCTTGTTCAGTTAATCAGGAAAAAACATGAACAAGATTTTAAACAACATAAATAAACAGCACATAGTACTAATAGAACTATCTGGAGCAATACCTTATCAGGATTGTTTTTTGTGAGCAGAGCCCCCACTGCACCCCCAAGTGACCGCCCAAAAACAACTATTCTAGATGTGTCAATGTCAGTCCTCTGTGAAAGATGATCCAATGCAGCCTACCCAAAGAAAGAAAAGCATATAAAGATCGAGAACAGAGCTATAGTCTACACATGTAACCATTGGGAGATAAAGGTGACAGGGCCAGGAGAAGACACACCTGAGCATCTTTTGTGATTCCGTGCTGCGAAGGATATCCATCACTTTCTCCATAACTGTTTAGATAAAAGAGATGACGAAGCATTTGTTTTCAATCACACAAGCAGAAAAAATACAGAAATATAAACAAAATGAAATGTGGTTAGCAAATGCATACCCTCGATATGAAAGCATGAACACATTGCACTGCAGCCTCTGAATCATTATGCGGACCATTTCAAGACGATGGGCAATGTCTGAAGGTTAATAGTTAAGGCCTCTACTCTCAGAGAGACAACAAGTAAAATAACGAAAAAAACCTTCAAGCTGAATGAACCCAATACAGAAGACATATACTTATAATGGTGAATCATGGTAAGGATACTTCCAGCATTCTCTTGGAAAAACAGGACAGTCGGACCTGCAAAACCATCAACACTAATTTCTGAGCTTCAAATTTAAGCTAAACCCTATACCAATTAATTTCTTTATAAAACAAAACAAAAAAAAAGCAATTTAATCCTTTGCTCAAAATTAAATTTCAATTTCATGTCCGCCTGTTTAAACCCTAGCTGAGATTTAAAAAATAAATGAATGACCGAAAATAATTGGAGTGATGACCTCGGCTTTCAGGGAGTACTTTAATGAACCATGCGTGAAGGCGGACGCCATCGGATGATCGGAGCCAAACATCCTCGTAAAAGAGACGGAGTCGGGCAGGAGTGACCTGGTAAGATTTAGTGAGACCGGGTAAGACCGGGACGTAGACAAGCTTCTCTTGAAAGGCTACAAGCAAAGCCATAACTGCCACCACTATGCCTACAAATCCGTACAGCACCGCACCCATGTACGACACCATTTCCTACTGTTGCTCTTGTCGTTTTGATTTGACAGTCCTCTCTCTCTCTCTCTCTTTTCCGGTGACCGTGATTGTGTATGGCACCTGTTTGTTGACGGTTTGATTGGAAACAGAGAAACGTTGATGTTTGTGTTTCTGTCCATTTTTCTTTGGATCCAGGGGATGAAAGAAATGGGTTGGAGAATGGGTGTGGGGTCCATCTTTGAGTGATGGCGTAAAAGCGGTTGGAGAATTGGTTAGGAGCATCGGTGTCAGACCCTAGAACCTACCTGAGTTTTAACCCGACTCAAGGCTCGGGTAGCTGGTTCATTGCTCTATTCCCGGGTCAACCTCGATCTTTATCAAAGAGTCGTTTTGGATTTCTAAGAGGAACGATTTTATCTTGATAAAAAGTAATAAAATAAAATAAAATGAATTAATCTTGTTTTGCAATTTTTTTTTTATTAAAGTTCAGTGTTTGTTTCGGTCAATCAAATTATAAGTTGACCCGCTACATTATTTAAATTTGACCACATTAATTTTCAATAATTCAATAATAAACTTATAAGAGTTGACACATTTCAACCACAAACAAAACACTATGAATAGCGTTGTGTATCTTTTTTATAATTTATTTTGGCTCTTTATTTTATTTTGTGCAATTTCATCATAATTAAAGATCGATTTCATCTAACATATTAATCAATTGTGAAATTAAAATAAAGAGAGTTAGAATTAAAAGTTAAAACAACATCAAATAAAGATGACGTGTTAGAAATTTCAAGAAACATAAAATCTGATTCTTGAACTTTAAAAATAATGAATATTATCTCTAAGTGTTTTGCATCAAACTAGATTGAAAAATATTTTTGGATAAAATAAAACTTAAGCTTTGATTTTTCAGCTACCACAGTGGTTGAAATCTTGACAAATTTAAATGACGCTTTGTTTATTTTAAAAAAAAAAATAGGGTGAACAACATATAGTAAAAAAATAAAGGCCTATTTCAAGCACGCCTGTCAGGGTAAGCCCACATGTGGAACCTCACAAAATGGGTCAAGGTAGGATGGCTTGACCTTCTCTTTTTTTTATAATTTTTAAATTAATAATTCTTTTTACATTTTTTAATTTTTTACATTTATATTTATATTAATACTAATTCTCTATTTTATTTAGAGAGCCTCCTTTAAATAATGAATTTTTTTTGTTATACATTTAATTTTTTAATAGTTTTTTTTTATTGATCTATAATTTTTTTTATCTGTTGTATAGATGGACTTTATTTTTATAAATAAAAAATACTTTTAGATAATATTTCTAATATATGCAGTCTCGCATAATAGGTTTGGTTATGTCTTGGTTGTGTTTCATAAAAGAACTTGAAAATATATAAAAAACAAGTTTTAGAAAGTGATGACTTTTTAAACAGGTTCCCATAAACAACACTAATTGATGAGCTTTAAAATCCAAAAATGCTTAATAATAAGGCTAATATGTTAGACAATTAATTAATATATTTGTAAGGTCCGACCCACTCCCCTTTGCAGAATATTGTCCGCTATGGCTCAGCCCAAACCCGGCGTCCACGCCTCACGGTTTTGTTCTTGGCAGCCCGCAGGCCCCAAAACGCGTCCTACAAGGTTAGGTACCACTTGTCTTAATATGCCCTGGCTCTGGACACTGTTCTTTCGATGTGGGATATTACAATCCCCCCACCTAAAGAACGAGCCGTCCTCGGCTCTAATACCATATGTAAGGCCCGGCCCACTTCCCCTTGCAGAATATTGTTCGCTATGGCTCAGCCCAAACCCGGCGTCCACGCCTCACGGTTTTGTTCTTGGCAGCCCGCAGGCCCCAAAACGCGTCTTACAAGGTTAGGTACCACTTGCCTTAATATGCCCTGGCTCTGGACATTCTTCTTTCGATGTGGGATATTACAATATTAGTTCAAGCAACATGGTCCATTCTTCCTAGTTAAGGTGTCTAATGGCTTGATATGAAAGGTCTAAATAGTTGGTAGAAGTAAGTGATACTTGGCAAGTCAAGGTGATTGGCCACTACCTATGCTTTCTAGAAGTTAAGATCAGCTACCATGTTTAAGTCCATACTTCTTGGATGCTTTTTAATTTCATATAAAAATATATATTAATTTCATATTGATTAAAATTAAATTTAGTTTCATTATATGAATTTTAGTTTTTTTCTACTATAGAAAATTTAATATTGAAAAACAACTTTCTCTTGTTCTATCTCTCTAGGGCTTTGTAACTTATTTTTGTTGGGAGATCTTGAGATCATCTCGCTCTTGCTTGTTAGTTTGCGCTTGATAACATGATTGATAAGTGAGGTTTCAACAGGAAATAGAGGTTTTGTGTTTGTTATGAATAAGTAATTAAGTAATCACATAGTTTAAGGCTTTCAGTCATTTTTCATTATAAGCTATAACTAATATAATTTGATCTAAATTGCTGATTAATTGTGTATGTGATTTGATTTAAATTATCAAGGAATGATGCATTTTCATCCGCATTATAATATTTCAAAAGCAAAACATTAAAAGTATTTTATTTGTAATAGATAAATAAAATTATATATGATAAGAAGTCCCCTTTTCAAATTATAAAGGGCGTCATATTTTTTATGTTTATTAAATTAGATATAAAAATTGAAATCATAATCTATAAATTATGTTAATAAAACAAAAAAGAAATGTTTTTCTATTAGTGTGTATATGCGCGCGCACAAATATATATATATATATATTAGATCCGATTCAGTTTTTTTTTGAAACTTTTTTTCTTCCTGTTTGGTTGTTTTTATTGGTAAAAATCAAACCTAAAGGAAAATGCTGCATCTATCTGAACCTTGTTGGCAGCTAGATTATAAACAGCATTGGAAAAACTCTCTACCACGCTTCAAAGCAGGGCCCTCAAACCCGAAGTGTTCCATGTATTTGCCTTTGGCATTGTCGGAGTCGATATATACAATTATCTGCTGAACCTTGTTGGCAGTTAAAAGAAAATGATAGGCCATGCTACTACTCCAAGTCTGATAATTTATTTCATAATCTGACGAGCAAACACTTGCATAGTTATCATATTTAACAATCAGTGCAACCAAAGGATGGATTTCAAAAACAAACTCCTTTCAACCATTTTGACACACGGAGGATGTCTATAGAAAGCAAACAGCAGAGAAATCAAACACATAACAGTGTCCTTCGTGCACTTTTTGTACCAAGTAAAGAGACAAAGCCAAGGATGAATTGCCTGGACCGGTGATGCGGTCCTTCTTGTTCCGCATTTTCACCGAACAACAGAAGCATGGTGTCCATTGCTCATAAGCCCACCATTGATCATCACGCCTCCACCGAGGTGAGCAGCAATACCTGAGAATCGGTGATCTGGCTGCCGAAAATTGACATCACTGTTGGAGACACTGGTGATATCAGAGCAGGTTGTATTTGAGGCACCAGATTGACCAGTTCTTGATTGGCTGCTTTCAAGTTCTGATGCACCATTCTTTGGGTGCAAGCCGACGGTATCTGAGACATTACACTGACTAGGAGAGGAAGTGGGATTAGATCGCTTTTTTGTGCTGAGAAAGCGTCCACCAGATCCTCGAACCCTATTTAAGGCATGGATGTGCCGAGACTCATGAAGGTATGGCTGCAATCCATTAAGAGTGTCGATCATAAATTACAAATAACAAGCTTTTTATTGATGTTATGATTATGAAATTTGACATCAAATATTGCAACTCAAGTAGATAACAAAATAATTCATTTTACCACTACTCGCGTTAAAATTCCAGCCCTGAAAATAAATGGTAGCTGGATAGGCATACCTTTCGATTTTTCACAAGTTTGTTTTGAGCCTCAAGTTTTGCCCGTGATTGTCTCCTTCTCAGAATTCCATGGTACTGTTTAGCATTAACATAAATGGGTCCGTCATCTGCAAGATCAAGAGGCAGTGGGACTCGTCCAGCAGTCATCCCCACCATATGAGAACCCATCTGGGGCTGAATCTGGTCAGGTTCCAATGATAATTTGATCAAATAGGAGCAATAGTTACAACAAATCAAAAGGAACATAAACAGTATAGAAACAAGAACTCTTATATCATCACTCTAAAAGGACCAGGATCATCTTTCACCCAGTAATGTAGAGCCCCAAAAGTGCCCTAACAAAGTAGATTGCAAAACCATCCAAAAGGAAAATTACATACAAATAGTGGTCATTAGCATATAAACTCAACGAAAATCAATGCTGCAACAGATAACAAGACCATAGCACTGCACAACTCTACCTACAAAAGATGGTGAACTCATGTACTCAGTAATACTTACAAAAGCATGTGGGCCATATGGATTAAACAGCCCACCAAAGTAAGGATCAGCACATGGATATGAAGTACGAGCCTGAAATGATGAAAGTCATTAATCTATAATTATAACCAAGATGACAATCAGAAACCCACGTAAAACAATCTCAACCTACCATTGAATAGCTACAATCAGCTTGTGAATGATTGGACACACTATCTGGAGTACTCAGCAAGAGCACCGGCCTCATTTTGCCCCCCACACCCTTCCCACAACTTTCATCTTGACCCAAGTATATGGAAAAACAACCATTTCATGTTAAAGATATGCGGGTAAAGTAGCTGATTCAACCTCATAAAGCATAGCAAATGACATACATCACAATAGATGAGACCATGGGTATCATAGGAAACATGTTAAAGGGTATCATTCCATCAAAAGAACTGATATAGTATTGCACGTTCTAGTAGTAGCAAGTTATTGATCCATGCAACAATCTCTTTTAAATATATATCCTAAACTACCAAGAGGAGATTCCAGTGGAGCCAAAAAGTGGTGAGAAAATTATTTCAGATTTCTTCAGAGTATAAACTGGTCACGGAAAATGAAAAATCACAGAAATGAGATAAAACCTACATTATCAGAGGGAAAGAGACTAGAAATGAGAAAACAGATGAAGAGTTGAGAATCCAAAACTAGACATCTCATAACCCACAAACATTTTAAAATGCATTCAGGGAAAAGGAACACATGCACACAGGGTTGTTGAGAAAGCTTCAGATGTCAATGTCCAGAATAGAAAAACCTTACATACTGTAAGGGTGTTTAATGGCTGAAAAAAGCACGTTAAATATATCACACAAAGCTTTCAGATGGTTTGTCTTCAATTGAACTCCCATGACTTCTTATAATGTGCAACAAGAAATCATCTGAAAACAATTGGAGTATTTCTCTGTTATCAACAAAGATAAAGAGGAGCATGTGCACATCGGAACCAAGTGATTTCATGTGTGTTTAGTATTGTGGTGTGGGGTGTTTTTCAATTGAAAATACATAAAAATATATTTTTAAGATTTTCTTTTTTTCATCTTTGATATAAGCACATCAAAACCATCCAAAACACCTAAAACAGCATCAATTTGAAAAGAAGGTTGCAATGCAAAAACACTCACTTCATGTATTACATATAGTTTGAAGTTTTCAAAATATGAATTTATGGAAGAAGAAAAAACGAGCTCCAATTAGCTTCTTGTAATTCCATCTAGAAAATATTAGGTGACGCTAAAAGTTTTGAACATCTCACTGAACACTAACTGTAATTCTTATAAGAAAAAAAACACTTATTTTATGTTAGAAGGGATTTGTAGCCCCCAAATTTCCCCAGAGCACTAAAAACTGCTTTGAAAAGAAAATAAATGTCCCTATGTTTTTCTTCTGCTATTGATAACAACATGTACCTCCAAGTTAAGTCACATTTAACTTGTAGCCACACCTGCACTCTAAAGTCGAGGAAACAAGTTGTCTTCCCTAAGACTAGTTGAAAAATAAAAAGTTTGTGCTTTGCAAATGTAATGCATAAGATAAAGCACATAACACAGTGAATAAATGAGTGCTATAAAAAATAAGTACCAGATTCAGACGAAATACATTGACCTTGTGAATTGGTCCCTCCCACGACACTCATTTCATTGTGAGATTGACCTATTGACAGAGTTGAGGACGATTCCTGGTCCGGAAGATGAAGTCCTAACTGCTTTGCTTCATGATAAGGTTGGGGTAGAGAGTCTGCTTTAAAGCTTATGTTCTTGGATAAAGAAGGTGAAAAGTGCTGTTCATTTGAATTCCACCATGATGGGCAACTGACAGTAAGGTGTGGTTCATCAAAGTTTTTCTTCAGCAAGTTCTGAATTCGTAAAGCCATCTAGTTTATCTATCTATATATATCCTGGATTTGAAGAAAATCCTTAAGCAATCAAAGATTATGTGGTTCGCCTTTGAGATTACTGTTTAGCTGCCCAGGAAAAAAAAGAAAAGAAAAAAGATCCAATGAGCCAGGCTGCTTCAGTTAAATAAGAAAATGTGATGAAAATAAATTAAAATCAAGCCAAAATGGATATATGGATCAAGATGAAATACACTAAATAGACTAATTTTTCACCATGAAACTATCAGATGAAGCTTTTTGGCACAAAGAGATATAATTGCATACTGAAACAACCAGTCAGGTTCAAATCACCACAGTAAGGAAAGCTGGAGTTACCTAGAGTTTGTAATTTGAATAAAAAATATTGAATACTCAAAAAAGGATGGGAGACACTTAGAACTGTACAAGGATAATTCAATATTGAAATGAAATAAGAACAGGTTATATATATAATATTAACTAGAAATACTTGTTTTCAGCAGTTCTAGGTAATTTTTGGAAGTTAGAAAGGCAAGTTTCTAAGAGCTTTATACACCACTTATGCAGCAACTGATGACTGCAGTCATTTCAGGCCTCAGCTATCACATAAGAATCTCATGGTTTACCCAAGTTTCCAGGAAACTTGTTCAAGGCAAGTGATAACTAAAGTCATATGCATCAGAATCCAACACCCAATTCTCCATCAGTATCACTAAAGTGCAATGGGTGTGCATGCATGTGTGTTTGCTGGATTGAGGTTGCTTCTGTGGCTGACAAATTTACCATGGACAAGTTGGGGAAGAAGTGGTCCTGTCTAATTGTACAAGAATCAACAGAAGGAAAGCATTTTATGATACAATCGATAAACAAATCATAACTTCCAATAAAAGGAAAAATCAACTCCCTGACATGAATGTTCACACTAACTTGCTACCAATGAATATTCACTACCATAGCATGAGAATCTTTCATAGTAAAGTATTTCTTCCCAGGCGAACAAGCTAAATAACTAAACAAAACATGCCCTGTTAAAGAACCTGACCTGTCACCAATATCAGAAATGAGTTTCAATCAATCGATGATTCCTGCTGCACCCAAAAAACAACATAAGAAAATATAGTCTATGACAAACCGCTAAAAAGAATTGGCGTGCCTAAAATTATCCAAAATTGGGTGAAACATGCACTATTCAAGCTCATTACTAATTGAGCAAGAATGTGTGTCATCCACTGAACCCGCAAAATCAGGGGAGCAAACACCACTGATCTTGGCATGCAGCGTAAGAGCATGTATAAACCGCAGATACTTGTCCAACATATTGATTCAGACCTCAATGACTACAAAAGGAATGATTAATATATATGTAGAAACTAGTAAATATAGCAATGAATAAGCATGCATGAAATCAAAGTCCATCAACGACAAGCAAGCCCACTATTATACTCTTCCTCTAACCTCTTGAATGCTTTCGGCATACCAAGAGTAAGATGAATATAACCACAACGGAAATCATCAAGAAACCCATTCCACTATCAGGGGAAAAAAACATTCAGTCAATGCAAAACCTAACCTACTGAGAACCAGATAGTAAAATAAACTAAAAATGCAGAGAAAAAAATCCAAAAGTCTAAGAGATAGGATTTAAAAAAAGGGGAGGGATTGTAGTGAGACCCAAAAACCAAGCATAGCAAAAAGAGTAGATATAGAACCACTTTCCCATCACCATGGTCTCAAACTCCACATGCACGCATAAAACACAGCAAACAAAACATACCCACCAGGGTTCTATGCCCATAAGTTTTATGGAAGCCAAGAACAAGCAGAGAGAAGAAAAGAACATCAAGAGGGAGAGAAAAAGAGCGATAAATACAGTGAAAGAAAAGAAAAGGAAAAAGATAAACATTAGAGAGAGAGAGAGAGAGAGAAAAGATAAGACCTTTGGGATCTGATTAGCAAGTCAATGAGTATACGTTGAAGAGGAAGCAAAGAATTTCAAGAGGAAGCTGTAGGGAAGAAGTTGGGCATGTCTCCTTCTCTTGAAACTCTCCAGACCACCATCCCGCACCAACCTATCCCTACGACTATAAATTTCTCTCTCTGAGTTCTGCCTTGCTGTGACAATTCACATGCCTCCAAAGCTACTAATAATTTCCAAATAAAATAATGAAATCACTCCACCACCACCACCACCACCTTCTTTGCTTATTGTTGTTTTCTTTCTAATACATTTTCTAACGTTTTCTTTTTTCTTGAGCTGGGCCCCACCTAATTCCCACCCCAACAGCCCTTGCTCTTTTGGCTTTATTCATAGCCGCCCTTCACTGTCCATTCCATTCTCCACGCGCCAGCCTACCCCACCATGTTGTCCTTGTGTCACTTATTTAGCTCTCAACCGTCACTCTACTCTTAAAGATCTTCTTGATCTCATCCCCGTAATTAAGATTATCGTATGTTTGCTTGTTTTTTGGATTATCTCTGGTTCAGAAATAGATGAAATAGTTTTTATAGTTCTACTTTTAATATCAATCTATTAAAATAATTTAAAATTTCAAAATTAATTAATTTAAAATTAAGAAAAATTCATTTTTTTTTCGGAGAACACTTTTAATCTAAACCTCTCCGTAGGTTACTTTCTTTTCTTTTTCTTCATCATTTAAAATACAGATAACAAGATAATAATAATAATAATAATAATAATAATAATAATAATAATAAACAGTATAACAATATGGAATTTCTCCTGAAAGTAATATTTATATATTATTTTAAATGTAACATTTAATGAAAGGTGTGGAAAGTTAATAGTTTTTCTTTTTATCCAAGGAAACCGAAATACATATAAACACGTGTCATCATTCTTACTCCTTTCCTTTATTTATTTCTTTTAAAAAAATCACACCAAATAGTTAGAGAATTGCTAAAAGAGATCCGGTTTTCAGTATTAATAAACAATGATTTTTACTGTTTATTATTGTCAAAATCAGATATTTTTTAGGCAAGCATCCTCAAAATACAAATGAATGAATAGTGTCTGGGTTTTCAAAAATAATGAACAATGAAATGAATAATGAAAATCACTGTTCATTACTGTTGAAAACCGAATCTCTTTTAGACAAGCACAAAATACAAATGCAATTTATTTTTAGGATGGTAGGGGTGGGTTAGTGCTGACAAATGAATAGTTAATAAATTAACAAGTGGTGGTATTTAAGTCGAAGAAGCTCTCTGCTTCCATAATTTTTTACATGGTAAAATACAAATATATAAAGTAAACTTCGGCCCTTATACTTTTAATCTTTGATTTTATTTTAATATCTTTTATTTTTATATATATTTCTTATATGATTCCTATTTTTTTCAATGTTTATATATATACTTTGGCTCTTAGCTTTTATTTCCAAATTTTATTATTTCCACTGTTATTAACGGGGGTTTTAAAGTTAAAATTTTAATTTGTGTTGGGAATCATTTGAAAATTGTTATTTATTATTTTTTCTCTTTCTCTTTGTTTTTTTTTATTATTATTCTTCATGTCAAATAATTTTTTTAAATCTAATAATATTGTTTTTGTCATATAATATTTTTTAATTGCTTTTTTTTTAATATTGTTGGGTGTTGAAATATATAATTATTATAGATAAGACATTCAAAAAAATGATAATGATTATTTATAAGTTTTTTCTTATAAATATGTGAGACTAATTATATATTTTTATATTCCTTTAATATTACCGCCTTAATATATATATATATATATATATATATATATATATATATATATATATATATATATATATATATATATATATATATATATATATATATGACCTATTTGTTTTTTAAAATAATTTACTATCAGTGTTCTAAAATAGTTTTAATATAATAATATGAGGAATTAATCTTAAAAAAAATCTTTTTTTAATAATAATCATGGTGTCATCGATAGTATGACCAATAATAATTAGAATATTAATTATGTATAATAATATTTATAATGATAGTTATACTTATTGTGACAAAATGTTATGTTTGTGAAAAATAACCTCTGCGTCTTTTTTATGTTTGATATTTCAGATCTCATATCACAAAAAACAAATCTATGAAACCGCAAGTAAACAAGACAAGTAGAAAAAAATTTCAAAATTATCTACAATAATAAATAAAAAAATTGCCCTACATTTCGCCACCGTCAGCGCTAAATTTTTTAACATGTAATAAATTGTTTATGATCCTATTTTTTAAAAAACAAATGTCATAAATCTGAGCTAAATGATTAACTTAAAAATTTTAAGATTATTTTGTTCTTATATATATTTATTTTATTATAGATAAGGCATTTAGAATAATGATAATGATTATTTTTTGGACGTTTTTCTTAAAAAATAGGAGAGGGTAATTATGTATTATGATATTTTTTTATATTAACGTCTTAAAACATATTTAAAAAATAAATTGATTTTTCCTTATAAATCTCACATTAATTTAATATTAGTGTTCTAAAATACTTTCAATATAATAATATGAATAAAGAATATGAAAAAAATAATCTTTGATAAATTTTAGCAGTTGCATTTCTAATATATGTCAAATCAATTATTTGTCAAATAGTTAAAATATGTCCAACAAACAATTAGTATGTTGCAGGCAACAAATAATATATCTTTAGTCAATTTGATCAATTGTGATTTTGCTATCCACCAATTAAATTGTTACCAAAGTAGTTAAAACAAAATCAATAATCAAATTGTTTGTTGCTTAAGACAAATCACTCATCTGTGTCAAAATTCATCGATCGTAATTTTACTTTTTGCTAATTAAATAATTCATGAAACAAATAAAACATATAAAATAATCAATTAGTATGTTACACGAAGCACATGACTCGTTATAACAGAATTTTTATGATTCCAATTGTACAATCTACTGATTATATAATATTAAAACAATTTTAATAGTAGCAACATTCAATCATTTTTAGATGAAAAAAACTCATTTCTAACAAATTTTATCAATTATAATTTTACTAATTAAATATTAAAATAATCAATTACAGCACGCATAAAATCAATCAGTTTTCTACATAGAAAAAAAGCTCAGCGCGGCACGCAGGCAGGTTAGCTCGTTCTTTCTAATCTACGATATTAGATACAACCTCAAAAATTTAAATCATCAATATTTCATCTTAACCTTATAATATTGTCCTTTACTCTGTCTATAAAAATATTAAACTAAATAATCATCAAACAAATATAAAGAAGATAAGCTTTCACCAAGTTATTATACAATTAAGGTCATGTTTGACACTACATTTCACAAATGTTTTTTTTTTCAAAAAAAAAGAAATTTATTTTATTTTATTGGTGTGTTTAAATCATTTTCATGTGCTGATGTCAAAAATAATTTTTAAAAATTAAAAAAAATATCATTTTGATCCTTTTTTGAACAAAAAATACTTTAAAAAATAATTTCAATCATGCTCCTAAACAGGCACATAGTTTCTTTGTCATAGGTTTTTATATTATTTTTCGTTTTGTAAAGGAGAATGATAAGAACCTTGGAAAATGGCTAACCATTCAATATTATTTATAATAAAATAAAGATATTTTGAAGTGACTAATATGTATGTTAAACATGACTAAATGCATTTTTAGAATATCCTAAAAGTGCTTCTCTTTTATATTGACATGTTGTATTCATAAAAAAGTTGATAAATTCTTGTGAGTGTTGGTTCTATAGTTTAACTATCAAATTAACTTTTTACTGTTAATATTCAAGTTTTGCATGTTATAGTTTTTATTTTATTTTTTAAAAGAAAACAACTCTCATTATCCTATAGTGTACTTAATTTTACATTTGGCCTCTATTGTTTCAAAAATTATTGAAAACATCTTGAACTTTATAAGTTTATAACATTTTATGTAGCATTGTTATCCTGTAGTTTACTTAATTTTACATTTTGCCTCCATTGTTTCAAAAATTATAGAAAACATCTTGATCTTTATAAGTTCATAACAATTTGCATAGCATCGAGAGAAAAAACTAACAAAAAATCCAAAAATTTATAAATGATAAAAGAATCTTTGATGCAATAAATCAATAAAAATCCTAATATCAAAAATCCAAATATTCACACATTAAAACACACAGAAGTACCCACCAAAAAACACTATCATAATTCTTCAAAAACCATCGACCAATCCAACTACCAAGAATCCTTGAATCTAATTGCTAAAAATTATTCAAGCCAATCGTTAAAAACTCATCATCTCCATTGCCAAAATACATCAATTATAATGTCAAGATTCCAACAACCAAATAGTTAGTAAATATTTAAAACTTCAATGTTTAACCATTAAAGATATTATCTTCATTATAAGGCAACATTTTTTTATCTTGTATTTTGTGTTATCTAGAATTTGTCTCTTGTTAGAATATTTCACAACCTTTATCATCTATATGTTGAATCCAAAATGCATTATAGCAGATCCTGAACATTTTTTTAAATGCTCAATCATATTAAAGTATTAAGTAGGAATGGACCAATAAGAGGAAAAAACGAGGGTTCTTTGAATATAAATGTCATGCATTGAATTGATTAGAGAATAAATCATGTTGCAAAATTTAATGGTGGTAGATATGTTATATGCCTTTATCTTTTTAAAATAATCAGAAAATAATGCACAAATATAAAGAAACATTTTTTTATAATAAGTAAGATAGATGTTGGTTGACAATTCAACATGATTAGCTTAATCACCTTAATATTCTTTATAGTTTTTTAAACCTGTCTTGAAGGTTGACCTGGGAAAATACATAGTCATGAGTCAAGTAAGTAAACTTAGGTTAACTTAATTGACACCTAACCTGGCCTAGGTCCTATATATCAATCCTAAAATTTCATATCAAATTTTAGTACTTTGAATAGTCATATTCATGTAAAATGACCAAATTATGTTTTTAACAGTCTCTTATACATAGGCTCTCTCAATCATCTCATAAACATAAATTCTACATAGAGCAATCCTAATAACAAAAAAAAAGAATCTTCCATTTAAAATAATAAAATTATCCAATTTAAATAAGTTCTTACAGAGTTTTCTTTAAACAGGGCCTTACCTAAAATTTTATCATGTATTAAGACTTGTAATCACAATCAAAATCCAATCATATTCTACTCATGTAACTAAGGGTGAGAAAAAAAAACAAAAATAAATTGAACCATTAAAAACCTTGATTAAAATATTTTTAATAACTTCTGGTTTGGTTTGGTTTTGGTTATTTAAGACTAAAACCGGTAAACCAAAACCAAACCGAATCAATTCAAATATACTATAAAAATTAACAATGAAAAAAACCAATGTTATCTTACAATGTATTCCACATTTTCAAGGTATAATAAACTAATAGATTTCTGTTTCTGAAACTTTCACATCGATTATAATACTTAAAAGTCAAAACTAGCATCACATCATGTGCTAGAAGACACAAGTTCTAGTTTTTTTAAATTTTTATACCCTAATCTATTGCTATAAACTACTTGTCGAGTCAAACAAATGCCCTCCATTATAAACTATCTATAATCAAGCTACATTTCTTATTATGTCATAATTACAAGAAGAAATATAGCTTGATTATAGATGGTTGTAGTTGCACTAATATAACTAGTACTAAATCGATGAAAAAAATAAATTTGCACACCATCAAACATTTCATACCTTATAAATTATAATGGTTGAATGATAATGGTTAAGTGAAAATGAATAAATAGGTTTTTGATGTTTTTTATTGGTAAATATTATAATCAAGTGTTATGTGATGTTGTACCAATATAAACTTGTCATTTGTTGTTTGGTAAGCCATGTCAATATGATAAGAGAGTTATGCATGATAAAGTGAAAAACATGTATTTCTTTAAGATGATTACGAGAAGTTGAGTAACATAGTTACCTTTAATGTCATGATTATAGGAGGCATGAGTAGCATTGTTACCTTTAACAATGGTCGAGGTGGATTTTTTCTTTTTAAGGTACTTAACCTTGTCCCTTTTATTCAATAGTGATGGACAACATCTGGTGTTAGCCTCCCAATTGAGTTTTTAAAGTGTTGAAAGGCCTAAAAGCCAGTTTTGTTAACGACGCCCTTTCGTTTAAGTTGTTTCTTTACCCCTATGACTATATACACCATCTTGTCCAACTCTATATAATGATGCAACTTTATTATATAAGTTATATGGTGATTAAAGTTATTCATGAATCTAACTATAATAATATTCATATCCTCCTTAATATTAGTTTGAATTATAACAAGTTTCATCTTCTTTAAGTACTCATTAACATTTTTATATTTTGACTTAAGCTCTACAATCTTTGATACAACTTTTTATAATAATGGCTAGGCATAAACCTCCTCTTCATTAAAGATAATTCATCACATCTCAAGTATCAATTTGCCTTTTATTATTCTTTTAAATAGTTTTTCATTAATTGATCCTGCTATATAATGATATAGTTAGTAAAAACACTCATAACAAACTTAACTTTATTGAACTTTATATAATTATGGCACCAAAAAAACTATTTTCTCTACTCCCATTCGAATAAACATTTGGATCATTTTTCTCCTAAAAAAAGTGGTATTTCTAATTTTATTGTACTCAAATCTCTACAAAACTTAGCATTGTGGTCTTGATACCTATTATTATCCTTAGACAAAATTTTCACCATATCTCTCTCTCTTTTAAATCGACGATTCCATTGTTATCCAAAACATTCTCTATCTCCCACAAGCATTTCTTTAAACTCAACATCATTCTTATTCACATTATCAATCATAAACTCATCCACATCAGTGTTAACTGGCCTAATAACCCTTCTAACATTCACTCGGACCTATTGTGAATCTCCATAATGATCATTAGCATGTTTCTTTTCCGACTTATCTCCAAATCCATTAGTCATCTAATTCATCCAGTGATTCATAATGTGAAACTAAGTTATAATTGATATGGACCTTTTAATCACGAGGCCAAGCAACCTCAACGAAGTAGATAACAACCCATAAAGACAAAAATCAGGTTTGATAGAACTTGATCCAAAGATAACTATGTACCTAAAAATCAAATGTATTAAAAAAAAACTAAGACCAGAGAAAACCTTGTATTTAAGAATCCTAAGTATATGAAAGATGTCGCGTAGCCAATTAGTCTTTGATAAGTTATTGTACAATATTTGTTTCCTATAAATAAATGCTGTTTTTTTCCAAAAACAAACAAAGAAACATAATATAATATCTTCTAATTAACCCTAATAGATCTTTTTTGAGTTGTAAGTTAATGGGTCTAAACTAGTAATCAACTAAGATAAGTCTAATAGTGAAATAAACTCCTAAACAATATCTAATGGGCAAGAACAAACCAAAATTTATAAATAAATAAATATGATGACAAAAACAAAGTTTTCATGCTAAAATTCCTCTATGTAACTCAGATCTTCAATTTTCATATATTCTTGGATATTTTAATCCTAACTTAAAAAACACTATTCTTTTTTGTTTGGATGAATTGTTGGACATACCATACAGGGTTAGAAATATTAAGATTTGTTTTTTCCATCCTAACTTGAATTGTAATCAGATTCCACCTATAGCTTCAAATATGTCCCAAACAGTACACAAAGATTTAGGATGACAGCTTTGACAAGATTTATCTAGTAGTTTCGACCATTTGAAATAATATTCTTCATAACTTCATTTAATCTGAACATTTAACACAATATATCTTTGTTCATCTAGTATCACCTTGTAAGATTTTGGATCAATTCGATATACGGTTTGAAAGATATACTTGATCTCGTAAAACTAGTCAACATACATTTTAAGATCAAATCTGAACCTAACTTGGTTCAAATTATTTTATTTTATTTTTTAGTTTTGAGTGATAAATATTGTAGAGAGATTCCAGTCATCCATTGTGATGAGAAGAAATAACTTGTTTATAAGATAATCAACTATAAACAACAAAATTTGTGATTTTATAATTCATTTAGGTTTGATTTTGATTTTGATCGAAGAAAGTTTTAATTATGAAAAGATAGAAGGTTCATGGAGTTGTTTGGTTGTTTTCTAATGTAACATATATGATTTTATTTTGGTCAATTTGATTCATTTGAAATTTCTTGTTTGCCAAAAATGTTTTTTTTTTAAATTAATACAAAAAGGTAAAGCATAAAATTAAGTGAACTATATGATGGTTTGGTAACAAAATTCCTTTTTAAATTTAAGAGTTTTGGAGACATTTCATATACAAGTTTCTTTGTCTTTTTATGAAACATATATTTTAGTTCTTTCCTTTTTCTTTTTCCTCAAGATTATAAAAGAAATACAAACCATAATTATTCTCTATAGCAATATGGTACAAGTGACAGAGGTACCATAAGAAAAAATAAAGTTCTTTGGGGAATAGGTCAGATGGTTTGAAGGTGAATAGGTGGATGAAAGGATATTTGGGATGGATCCCTAAGCTTTGGAAACAAAGGGAGGATGCATCATAATTGAGAAGGAGGTGATCTTGGAGGCTAAATAGTTTGTCTTTAGCCTGTTGGTTGAGAGTGTGGTTAAGGATCATTTCTTGAGCAAGAGGAGATAAATCTTCTGTGGGGAAATCTCGTTCAGGTGGAGGTGGATTGGAAGAGGAGGCCATAAGAATCAAGGGAAGGAGCAGTGTTTGTGATTTAGGTGGTCTGGTGAGCATGTCTGAGATTACATTCTTATGTCCCTTTATATGCTCGACGGTGAAGGTGTACTTTGAAAACCATTCTGCCAGTCTCAGAAGTTGTGGATGAGGAAGCATCTTTCGCTTGAACTGTAGCATTTTGGGAAAAGAGGAACAATCCATGATGACCTTGAAATGGTAGGCTGCCAGGTGGAACTCGAACTTTTGGATGCCATACTTTACAGCTAGGATTTCTTTGAAAGTGGAGTGGTAGTGGGTTTCTGACTCCTTGAAAAACCCGCTTTTGTAGCCACATATGTGTCGGTGGCCTTCTTTTTCTTCAAGTAGTACTGCACTCCAATATTTGTCACTAGCATCGGTCTGGAGTATTCGTTGCCCTGTTGATGGAATGACTAAAGCAGGTAGGTGTTGTGTGGCCATCTTTAATTGTTTGACTACTTGTGTCTGCTTTTCTGTCCAGGGATCTGCATCTTTTTTCAACATTAGCTGGAGTGGCCTTGTCATCTGTGCAACTCGGGGAATAAAATTTCTGAGATACTGGACAATGCCTAAAAACTGTTGCACTTGTCTTCTAGTGAGGGGGGCATTAGAGAATTTTTGGAGCTCTTCAGCTATATGGGTGCCAGGTGTGTAAGCACCATCTGTAAATACCATACCGAGAAATTCAATTTCCTTTTGGCAGATATGCATCTTGGTTTCAGAGAGCATGATACCATGATGGCGTACGAGCTCTGCAAATTGCTTTAACAGCATAGCATGTGACTCCTCGTCTTTTGAGAAAAGTAACACGTCATCAATGTAGATTAAAGCTGATTGAAGTATAGGCTCAAACACTTTAATCATGGCCTTTTGAAATAAGGAAGGTGCTACTTTGAGACCAAAGGGCATGACTCGCCATTGATAATGATGGTCTGGTATGCAGAAACCTGTTTTGTATCTGTCTTCAGGATGAATGCCAAGTTGCCAAAAACCAGCTTTAAGATCAAATTTGGAGAATACTTTGGCATTGTGGAGATTGGCAAATAATGTCATGGTATTTGGCAAGGGGAACTTATCATCTTGTAAAAAATGATTCAAGGGCTGATAATTAATTACCAACCTGAGCTTGCCTCGTTTTTGTTCAGACCTTTTATTAACATAAAAGACTTCGCAAGACCATGAGGAGTCTGTGGGCTCAATTAATCCTTGGGCCTGTAATTGAGCACATTCTTCTTGAGCTAACATCTTGTGCTCAGGATTCATTCCAGTATGACTAGCTTTTGTGGGATTGATGTCTTCATTAAGCTTGAAAGGAAGCCTAATAAAAAACTGTGGATTTTGCCATAAGGGATGAGAACATTTGGCAAGAAATTCCTGATGAGAGTTTGAACATGAGTGTTGAATGATTTGAGCTTTGATGCGGTCAATATGGTCTGGGAGTGAAGGTTGGAGTTCATAGAGTGAAGGGGTAACTGTATATGGAAGAAAATGGGTTTTATACTGAATACCATGGGGAAGGATTCTGAACTTAGATTTGAAATAAACATCAAATCCAATAACTAAATCCTTTCCAGGTAAAGGAGATCCAAGAACATGGGTTTTGACTGAACATTGTGGAAGGATTTGTATGGTAATAGGTCTTTTGGTTTTGAGTTGGGTGCAGAAGACTTGATTGTCAGCGACTCGGAAATATTCTTTATGGGCGACCCAACAATGAGGAGGAAGGACTTTAGGGTTAAGGATGGTTCTGTGGGCTCCTGTATCAAATAAGGCTATGGCTTTGATGGGCTTGGCATATGTGGATGTGAGAATAGTGACAGGGGCTAGGGGTATTGGGTGTGAAGGGGGGCTGGTGGTTTGGGCTTGGTAGAGTTCATAGATCTCATCATCAGAACTTTCATCGGCAACAGCAGCTATGGTGTCAGGAGTGAGCTCATCCGTGAGGGAGAATAGGGATTCAACTTCATCATCATCGGGATTGAACTTTGTGTTTTGGGTCAGGAAATCAATTAACTTCAGTGATTGGGCTTGCTTCTTTGGACAGACTTTTGCAAAGTGACCTTTGCGCTTACAGATGAAGCATCTATTGGAGCTTGAAGAGAAGTTTTTGGGGCGCCTGGTGTGGCGTTTTCTGAGGAACTTCCATTTCTTCTGGCGACCATTAAAAGCAGATCTGTGGATTTTCTTGAAATGCCATTTCTTTTTCATGGGACAATTGCAATCAGCATTGTCTGAGCATTTAATCATCAGGTCTGGTCGCTTGCAGGCACGGAGCATAGTTTTATCAGGCTGTAATATCTTGGTGAAATACTTGTGCTGGTCACACATTTTGTTGAGAGCTTCCAACACCTGGTGAAAAATTGTGCCAAGAGATTGGTTGTCAATGGCTTCTTTTCGGATTTTGAATAGTCTGAATGTTTTATCAGCCAGATCTCTAGGTATGGAGGCCAAAAAGGCATGCTTGAGGCTTGGATCATCAGGACCAGAGAGAATATGGTATCGTCGGCACATCTCTTTAAAGTGTCTTTCCAGATCAGCTCTCAGATAGGAACAACACTTCATTTTGAAGTACTCGTACCTTGCGATTTCTTTGTCATTTAAAGCTTATCCAAGAAATTCATAATGGAGCCAGCCCAAGGCTTCAGAAAGAGACGCACTATTCACAAATTGTAGTTGTCGGTAATCTCCTAAGGTATGGAACCAATCCCATAAGGTGCCAGAGAACTTTGCCGTGAATTGTTGCAATGCATCTCGAAGTGTTACACCATCTTTGAGCATGTAACTAGTCAGCCATGAATGGAATTTGAGCATTCTATCACGCCATTTTACTCTTGGAATGTCATCCAAAGTAAAATATCCTCCAGTATTTGAAGAGTGGATATGAGGTTGATAACGGCGAGGGTTAAGATTTACCTCATCATCACTGCTGACTGGTTCGTCCACACTAACTCTAGTAGTAGAGGTTGGTGGAGGTTCTTGCCTAGTCCTGGAAGATTGAGGATCTGATGAGTGTGCTTGAGGAGGATCAGCCATTAGTAATGGTGGCATGGAACAAGTGTCAGAAGAATCATCATCAGAAGTCACAAGAGTACTTTCTTCAGTAGGAGTCTCTTCTTCAGATGTATTGGCAAGAGATTCATGAGTGAGAATTTTAGGGATAGTTTGGTGGGAATAGGTAGTGAGTAAAGACTGGATAGAGTTGGAAGATTTGTGAGACTGAATCATAAGTTGGTAAGGGTCCTGGGAGTCTTGGAAAGGGTCATCTAGTTCATGTTTTTTAGATTCAAAAGAATCAGAGGATGAGGAGATGATAGGGGCTGGTGATCTGGGTTTTTTGGAGATAAATGGTACTTGGGTTTTCCTTTTATCTCGTTTGGAGAGAGTTTTTCGGAAAAGGTTTTCAGAGTCTGGGTTTCCAAATAATTGAGGTGTAGCAGGTAGAGGTTGCGGGGTGAAAGAAGGGGAATGTTTAGTCCAAAATGGGTCTGGATAATAGGAGGTCATCCTGGCCTGTGAGGGTTCAGGGAATGGTGAAGGCTTTGATTTGGATTTGGCTAATTCAGTCTGGAGAGACTTGAGTTGTATTTTGAGAGACTGAATTTCTTGTTCTTTCTGAGGGTCTATATGGCTGCCAGTAGAAGCTTGAAGAAGTAGATACTCATGGATGGTGGAGATCCTTTGTTGAATTTCAGCACACAACTTTTCAAGATGTAGGATTCGAGAGTCAACAGTAACTGTCATCTTTTTCAGATTAGTCTGTACCATGTCAACCTTGGATTCAATGCGATGACGAACAGAATTTTGAGCAATGGCATTTTGGCTTTGCCAATTGAGAACAGCTTCAGCTTGAGTAACTTGTTTAGGTCTGCCATCATCATCAACACCCGAAGGGTTGTGGACTTGGGGAAGAGTACGAACTTTGTCCTTAACTTGTTCCTGTAAGGCAGGAAAATCATCATCATAGGGTCTTGTGGGTTGATACATAGAGACTGTAGGGACCTGCTCTGGGGTTGTCCAAGAAGGAGGAGTATATTTGACAAGATAGTCAAATTTTCCTGAAGGTTGTCCCAAGGTGTCAACTGTGCGGTCTCCATTTATGTATCTGGATTTCAGCTTCTTGCTAGAAGATTTTCTTTTGTGCCTGAGAGTATCATCTTCATCTGTCATGGTTTCATTACAACAACTGTCACAATGACAAGTGTCCCAAAAAACATGGTTATCCTCTGCATAAGAGTATATGGGCAGACCAGGGTCTGAGAAGGACTCAATAGGTACTGGAAGAGGATCATGAATAGGCTGCATCATAGAGATGGAAGAAAAAATTGCTGGGGAAGATGTGGAAGATGCTCCTTTTTGAAAGATAATTTCTACAGTACCATCAGCCTTTTTGGTGAACTCAGGTTCCATGGATTGTACGGGAACAGAGTTTTGGTGTAGTTTTTCGTAATTGGTGATCCATGAAGAGGGGAGTAATTTTTGCAATTCTTCCTTCGTGATTTGCCGTGGGACATGGGTACAGGTGGCCTTTTGATTAGTATCAACAGTGATAAGTAAAGCATCATTGGTGACAGGAAGTACTAAATCAAAAGCATGATTTTGGACCCGATAAGCCATCTGATAGTGAAGAGTGGCTTGATAGGTGTCCAAGACTTGATCAGCACTAGTAATTTGTAGTTGGACTTTCAAGAAATGATGGAGTTGAGGATCATCCAACGCCATGTTGAAATTGGGATAGAAAGTAACAACCACTATGCCACAATTAAGAGTGGTTTCAAGCGATCCAATGCAAGCATGTTGATACTCCAAATATCTGGTATCCAAAAGAGCTAATCATGCTGCAACAGGTAAGCCTTTACGGCCATGATAAGACAAGGCAAGACGAATAGCACCAAAATGGATATGTGTATCCTTGAGAAATCCACTGTCCTGGAAACTCAGATGGAATTTCAAGAGTAACAAATTGTTCTCGAGAAGTAGCAGGAATCTTATGTTGGTCGAAAGAGGAAGCTTGAACATATTCTTTTGTCATACGAGAAGGTTGTTTAATGAGGGTTTTAATACTGCGAATAACTGAGGGAGATCTTTTGACAAAGGCCTGATAAGGATTGACTAGTGGAAGGTCTGTTTCAGAGATTTTTTGTGAATCATCTACAAGATTAACTTCATATAGATAAGCAAGCTTAGTAGAGGTAGATTTTCGTAGTGAAGGGGAAGGGGGAAGGTGAAAAGAGGAAGAAGAGGCCTGAAGAGAAGAGGAAGGAGGTGAAGATGGAGACGAAGTCATGATCAACCCCAAACCAAGGACCAAACTAACATAGACAAGAAACTCTGACAGAGCGGCTTAACACGGCCAATTCTATGGGCACTCAATAGCTACTCACTGGAGTCGTGTGTCGTGTCTATTGGATGATAAACAAAGCTTCTAGTTATAAGGAAGAGCTTGAAGAACAGAGAATTTGGACAAACAAGATTTTATTGAAGAGGTTTTTTCTTAGAGAATAACTCTCTTCGGGTTCTGCCTTGAAACATTACACATAGCCTCTATTTATACAAGTTTTGAGGTCTTTGGTTCCATAAGAAAGCACTTACTAAGCTTACATCACTCATGACATAATAGAGCACTCTAATAATGCACCACTACCTGACAAGACATTATTTATTACATAATGGAGCACTACCTAATAATGCATCACTATATGACAAGACACCACTTGTTACATAATTGAGCACTTACTTATAATATACCCTATATAAGACAAATGATAATTATCAACTGACAATAGGTTCATGATCTGGAGAAAGATTCTGGTCTGATAAGCTATCCTGGACTTGTAGGGCCAAATCATAGTCGTCCTCATCAATCATTTCCATCTCATGTGGTTTCAGGAGTCAGAAACCCACTACCACTCCACTTTCAAAGAAATCCTAGCTGTAAAGTATGGCATCCAAAAGTTCGAGTTCCACCTGCCAGCCTACCATTTCAAGGTCATCATGGATTGTTCCTCTTTTCCCAAAATGCTACAGTTCAAGCGAAAGATGCTTCCTCATCCACAACTTCTAAGACTGGCAAAATGGTTTTCAAAGTACACCTTCACCGTCGAGCATATAAAGGGACACAAGAATGTAATCTCAGACATGCTCACCAGACCACCTAAATCACAAACACTGCTCCTTCCCTTGATTCTTATGGCCTCCTCTTCCAATCCACCTCCACCTGAACGAGATTTCCCCACATAAGATTTATCTCCTCTTGCTCAAGAAATGATCCTTAACCACACTCTCAACCAACAGGCTAAAGACAAACTATTTAGCCTCCAAGATCACCTCCTTCTCAATTATGATGCATCCTCCCTTTGTTTCCAAAGCTTAGGGATCCATCCCAAATATCCTTTCATCCACCTATTCACCTTCAAACCATCTGGCATATTCCCCAAAGAACTCTATTTTTTCTTATGGTACCTCTGTCATTTGTACCATATTGCTATAGAGTTTCCTATTGACTACTTTCTTGCAAGTTTTCACAGGACTTCTTGGCCAGCGAACTCTTGGTACTATACCTTGAGGTTCCTCACATGGTTTCATAACCCCACACAATGGATCTCCCTTCTCCAACAGGAAAAATCCCAATGGCCTCATCCACAACCTTGTTGGATTGAAGTATACCAAAACACGGGCAGACCCAAGTCTGTTAAACAAGCCTTTGCTCATTTGTTCTCTATTTTCATATTTCACAGACCTTTCAAGGCTTCAGGAGACAATTTGGTTATAAGTTTTCCACAGGCTACCCTCTACGCAACGCATCCATACTCCCTGTATGAACAACCCCTTTCAAACCTTCCAGAGCTCAGGACCATGCAAAAGACAATGTGCCTCAAGAACAATATTATTCCTGAAGAATTATGGCCTAAAGGCACAGATCCTGATGAAGAACCTGGATATGATTTTTATGATCCTCACTATTCCGACCATCTTCATAATCTAAGAATGCAGTACAAAAATAAAAAAATTAAGCAGATAATTCTAGGAATCCCGAAACTCCTGAAACCACATGAGATGGAAATGATTGATGAGGACGACTATGATTTGGCCCTACAAGTCCAGGATAGCTTATCAGACCAGAATCTTTCTCCAGATCATGAACCTATTGTCAGTTGATAATTATCATTTGTCTTATATATGGTATATTATAAGTGCTCAATTATGTAACAAGTGGTGTCTTGTCATATAGTGATGCATTATTAGGTAGTGCTCCATTATGTAATAAATAATATCTTGTCAGGTAGTGGTGCATTATTAGAGTGCTCTATTATGTCATGAGTGATGTAAGCTTAGTAAGTGATTTCTTATGGAACCAAAGGCCTCTAAACTTGTATAAATAGAGGCTATGTGTAATGTTTCAAGGCAGAACCCGAAGAGAGTTATTCTCTAAGAAAAAACCTCTTCAATAAAATCTTGTTTGTCCAAATTCTCTGTTCTTCAAGCTCTTCCTTATAACTAGAAGCTTTGTTTATCATCCAATAGACACGACTCCAGTGAGTAGCTATTGAGTGCCCATAGAATTGGCCGTGTTAAGCCGCTCTGTCAGAGTTTCTTGTCTATGTTAGTTTGGTCCCTGGTTTGGGGTTGATCATGACTTCGTCTCCATCTTCACCTCCTTCCTCTTCTCTTCAGGCCTCTTCTTCCTCTTTTCACCTTCCCCCTTCCCCTTCACTATGAAAATCTACCTCTACTAAGCTTGCTTATCTATATGAAGTTAATCTTGTAGTTGATTCACAAAAAATCTCTGAAACAGACCTTCCACTAGTCAATCCTTATCAGGCCTTTGTCAAAAGATCTCCCTCAGTTATTCGCAGTATTAAAACCCTCATTAAACAGCCTTCTCGTATGACAAAAGAATATGTTCAAGCTTCCTCTTTCGACCAACATAAGATTCCTGCTACTTCTCGAGAACAATTTGTTACTCTTGAAATTCCATCTGAGTTTCCAGGACAGTGGATTTCTCAAGGATATACACATATCCATTTTGATGTTATTCGTTTTGCCTTGTCTTATCATGGCCGTAAAGGCTTACCTGTTACAGCACGATTAGCTCTTTTGGATACCAGATATTTGGAGTATCAACATGCTTGCATTGGATCGCTTGAAACCACTCTTAATTGTGGCACAGTGGTTGTTACTTTCTATCCCAATTTCAACATGGTGTTGGATGATCCTCAACTCCATCATTTCTTGAAAGTCCAACTACAAATTACTGGTGCTGATCAAGTCTTGGACACCTATCAAGCCACTCTTCACTATCAGATGGCTTATCGGGTCCAAAATCATGCTTTTGATTTAGTACTTCCTGTCACCAATGATGCTTTACTTATCACTGTTGATACTAATCAAAAGGTCACCTATACCCATGTCCCACGGCAAATCCCGAAGGAAGAATTGCAAAAATTACTTCCCTCTTCATGGATCACCAATTATGAAAAACTACACCAAAACTCTGTTCCCGTACAATCCATGGAACTTGAGTTCACCAAAAAGGCTGATGGTACTGTAGAAATTATCTTTCAAAAAGGAGCATCTTCCACATCTTCCCCGGCAATTTTTTCTTCCATCTCTATGATGCAGCCTATTCATGATCCTCTTCCAGTACCTATTGAGTCCTTCTCAGACGCTGGTCTACCCATCTACTCTTATGCAGAGGATAACCATGTTTTTTGGGACACTTGTCATTGTGACAGTTGTTGTAATGAAGCCATGACAGATGAAGATGATACTCTCAGGCACAAAAGAAAATCTTCTGGCAAGAAGCTGAAATCCAGATACATAAATGGAGACCGCACAGTTGACACCTTGGGACAACCTTCAGGAAAATTTGACTATCTTGTCAAATATACTCCTCCTTCTTGGACAACCCCAGAGCAGGTCCCTACAGTCTCTATGTATCAACCCACAAGACCCTATGATGATGATTTTCCTGCCTTACAGGAACAAGTTAAGGACAGAGTTCGTACTCTTCCCCAAGTCCACAACCCTCCGGGTGTTGATGCTGATGGCAGACCTAAACAAGTTACTCAAGCTGAAGCTGTTCTCAATTGGCAAAGCCAAAATGCCATTGCTCAAAATTATGTTCTTCATCGCATTGAATCCAAGGTTGACATGGTACAAACTAATCTGAAAAAGATGACAGTTACTGTTGACTCTCGAATCCTACATCTTGACCAGCACAAGTATTTCACCAAGATATTACAGCCTGATAAAAATATGCTCCGTGCCTGCAAGCGACCAGACCTGATGATTAAATGCTCAGACAATGCTGATTGCAATTCTCCCATGAAAAAGAAACGGCATTTCAAGAAAATCCACAGATCTGCTTTTTAATGGTCGCCAGAAGAAATGGAAGTTCCTCAGAAAACGCCACACCAGGCGCCCCAAAAACTTCTCTTCAAGCTCCAATAGATGCTTCATCTGTAAGCGCAAAGGACACTTTGCAAAAGTCTATCCAAAGAAGCAAGCCCAGTCACTGAAGTTAATTGATTTCCTGGCCCAAAACACAAAGTTCAATCCCGATGATGATGAAGTTGAATCCCTATTCTCCCTCACGGATGAGCTCACTCCTGACATCATAGCTGTTGTTGCCGATGAAAGTTCTGATGATGAGATCTATGAACTCTACCAAGCCCAAACCACTAGCCCCCCTTCACATCCAATACCTCTAGCCCTTGTCATTATTCTCACATCCACATATGCCAAGCCCATCAAAGTCATAGTCTCATTTGATACAGGAGCCCACAGAACCATCCTTAACCCTAAAGTCCTTCCTCCTCATTGTTGGGTCGCCCATAAAGAAAGGCAATAGTACCCATATATCAATTTACATAGGTACTTAGAGCCTGTTTTGTATGACGTTAATGGTTGTTTTCAAGGTATTTTTTTTTTTATAAATGCATTAAAATAATATATTTTTAAGAATTATATTTGACATTAATACATTATATTAATCAAAAAATACTTAAAAATTAAAATAAAAAATCAAGTTTTGTCCTAAAACACTCTTAGTATTTAAATTTTAGAAATAGAACCCTTAATGATTAAAAATTGGGTTTGGATTAAGAAAATTAATCGATGAAGGATGATATTAGTACCTGTTTAGAAGTGTGATTTAAGTTAATTTTAAAAATATTTTTATTCAAAAATACATTAAAAAATATTTTTTTAATTATAATTTTTTATATCAACATATAAAAATAATTTAAAAACACCAAAATATTTAATTTAAATAAAAAATATTTTTAAAACAAAATATCAAACCCTTAAAACAAAAGTAAAAATTATGCCATTAACCCGAATTGCGTGCAAAAACATTAATTGTCATCGCTGTAGCTAGTCAAATGGGATTGTTTGCCAATTTTTTTTTAAGAAAAAAAAATACAATAAAGGTAAAGCATAAAATTAAGTGAACTATATGATGGTTGTGGTAACAAAATTCCTTTTTAAATTTAAGAGTTTTGGAGACATTTCATATACAAGTTTCTGTCTTTTTTTGAAACATATATTTTAGTTCTTTACTTCTTCCTTTTCCTCAAGATAAAAGAAATACAAACCATAGTTATTCTCTTTCCACATAAAAGTTTTGGCAATAGGACCCATATGTCACTTTACATGGGTACTTAGAGCCATAGTTGTTGATTCCGTGCCGTTCCGGCCAGAACTACCGGAACGTGTCATGCCAGTAAGAAAACTGGGATGAAACGACATCATTTTCGTCCCGATTTTCATTCTAGCCTGTTCCGGCCAAATTCTGGCTGGAACGTCCCGATTCTGTTCCGGGATCAAAATAAAAAAAAATCAAAAACAAAAAAGAAAAGAAGAACTCAACCCATAAATTATATATTAGAAAATCTGTTTCTTGGCCACCTTGCCCAAAACACAAAAAAAAACTGTTTCTTCTTGTACAGATAAAATCAGACCGTTGCAGAGGACGAGGAAAAGGAGAAGACTGTATTTTCTGCAGTGGGATGATAGTGGTTCACGGTTTGATTGGTGACAGGTGGATCTGAAGAAGACAGGTGGAACTGAAACAGCGATGTTTGGATTCCGAGAAAGAGAGGTTGGCTAGGTGTGCTTCATGTGGAGGGGGGGGGGGCTGCTTAGAAGTGTGATTGAAATTTAATTTTAAAAATATTTTTTATTCAAAAATGCATCAACATAATATATATTTTTTTAATTTATAATTTTTTTATATCAAATTTTAATTAAAAAAAATTAAATACAGGGTCGAACCCTTGAAACGAAAGTAGAAATGATGCCATCAACCCGAATTGCGTGCAAAAACATTAATTGCCATCGATGTAGCTAGTCAAATGGGATCGAGTAAAAATATAAAGAAAATTTTCATCATCTTGCATTAAAAATATTTAATGAACCATGCCCCACACCAGACGAGTGTTGTCCATTGAACCTTGAAGATTCAAATGTTGCTGTGATGATCATTTAAGCTAATTGCAATAAATAATTTTGAAGACTTGGTACACTAATTAATTTAAAATATAAACAAAAATATGAGAGACAATATCTAAGTTTAACAATTAAAGAGCACTGGCTTCCCACCCAGATAAGCTCTGACAAAATGAATAAAGTATTCAGTTCGACATCGAAACGCAGCTGATTATTTTGTCCTGTTAATAATCAATAGTCTGCGAGGGTTGGTGTGGAGTCAAGGTTTTGGCACCAGAAATTAAGGCTGGCTGGGCCTCCACCGAGGAACCATTTGAACATCAATAAAATATATCATTATCTGAACCCTAAATGGGAATAATAACAAATTAATATCTGGGTGGGTGGTTTTGGTGATGCATCCTTATCTGGAAAACACAACAGAGCGCTCGGCTCGCCTGTTGATGAACAAAACTAAGCACCGATGATCTATAAAATGAATGCATGTGATTCCCTTAAATCAAACAGAAGCGTTAATGGAGCCCAAGAAGAACTGTCTCACCTGCTAGATCCATGTCGATCCTTGTCGGAGACCACCGGTCACAGCACCACCGCAACTATCTCTCTAGCTGCTCCAGAATCTTGAGATGAGAAGGGGGGGAGAAAAGGAGGAAGAAGAAAAAAAAATCAAATCTGAAGTGATTTTGGCTCTTTTAATCTTTCAAGTAAATATCCCCAACACACCAGATGCCGATGAAGCAGATAACGAGACGGGCATATTAATGGGCTCAGAAATGTTCTAGAAAGGTTGAATTTCAAGCCTGGAGTCCATGGGCCGATACATTAATAACGGGCCTTTGTTATTGCTCAGAGCTCAATGTTATCTCGAATGAAGCCCCTGTCTAGAAGGAAATTAGGTGGATGAAAAGGTATTTTTTCAAGAGAGTTTTATACTTCCATAAGATTTCTCTCTCTTTTATACTTCGATCCTTTTGTTTTGAATTTTGACTTTCTTAAAAGAACTTTAATAGTTCGGTCATCAAATTGGTCATAGAAGACTATAATTGAGAAAAACAATGTTAGAAGATAATATATATATATATATATATATATATATATATATATATATATATATATATATATATATATATATATATATATTAAATAGAGTTACCGTGAATTGCTATAGTGAAAAATCTAAATCTTTTAGCATATTTTATAATTTATAGTTGTTATCATACGTGATTTTTCATGTATGATAAAGAATATTCTATTTGCTAAATTAAAAATAAACATCAGAGCAAAATTAGCATTAAAAAAGTAGGGTTTTACAAGAAAAAAAAAGTTATGTTACAATTTAGGAGTTGTGTGGTACAATTTGTTTTTTTTTTTAACAAAAAAACAAGGAAAACAAGATATAAAAATTCATGTGTTTTTTTCTTTCTAAAATTAAAATTAGCAACTAGGTTGGTTTAAGACTATATGAGACATATAGGTACAAGTTGGGACTAAATCGAGGGCATCCTAGATTAGGGTAGGTACTAATTGCAAATATCTTGGATTCAGGGTATGACCTAGATTTAAAGTACCATAGATTTAGGGCTTGACTAAGCTTAGGGTATTTGGGGTTTAGGCAGGGTCTAGTCCAGGTCATTGAGAGTTGGAGTCAAAATTATCAACAGGGTTCACCTCGCTAGAAGTATATCAAGGAACTACAAGTTTTATATCAAGACTCAGTTTGAGACATTAGAGATACAATTTAAGACCTCATACAAGATGTTTAAAGTTTAAACTAGGATCCAACATAGGACGTTCAAAATTCAAACCAATACCATGTTTAGGTGTTATGGGAACAATTCAAGACTAAGTCTGGTTCATTTTAGAAGTGTCATAGACCTAGTTAAAGACATATAATTTAGATTGGGACTTAGTTTAAGGTTCTCGAGTGTCATTTTGTAACATCTGGGATTTGAATCAAGACTAGTATCGTAAATGTGCGTCAAAACAAAAACTTGATTCAGAACTATGTTTGAGATGCCTTGGTTCAGGTTAATATTGAAGTCAATTCTATGGCACTTGAGTTGGGGTTTAGACTTGATTTGAGATGCACACAAGTTAATTTAAAATAAGATCCAAATCTCCAAGAGTTTGAGTCAGGATTAGTGTCGGGATTTGAGGCTTTGGGGTATAAGTTGGGACATGATTCAAATGTCTAAAATTGATTTAAGATAGAGTCAAAGGTGCTTGAAAATTGACCAAAAACTGAGTAAAGGGCTTTAGGTGTTGAAATTAGGACTAATTCCAAAGCTTAAGATAACTAAAAGTCGATCAAGAACCATTATTGGGATGTTTAGAGTTCAAATTAGGACATAGTCCAAAACAATTACAAGTCTGGTCAGAATTAAACATGGGCACATGAGAATTGAGCCTAGACCATGTTTACATTGTCTAATGTTCATGTCAAGATTAAGTTATATCTAGAACTAGATTTAGAGAGTTTGGAGTTGGGGTCATAACCATTTCCCGAACACTCATAATATAAACGAAGAATAAATATAGGGTCCGAGGGTCCAATTCCTAACTTTGAGAATTGAGTATGAGTCTTTAAGATGTTGAATTAAGGTTAGGCCTATGTCATCATGAGATTGGCCAAGGACAACCAAGTTTTGAGTCGAGGAATCTAATAATTAGTTATTTAATAAAAACTAAATGTGTTTTTTTTATTAAAGAAAATGAAAAATAAAAAAATAACCAAAAACAGAAAAAAAAATCGAAATAATATGAGAAGACACACTGATTTTTTAAATCAATCAGCTATAGTTTTAGAAAAAAGAAAATCAGTTGAATACGAGTAAATTGAGAGAAAGAGGTGGGAAGTGACTTCTTAATGTTTGGTTCATATGGGGTAGAATAGGCTTCCATGTCCCAGCCCAAACTCCAACAAAAGAGTGGTACGAGGCCCAAGCCCAAATAAAGATCTCCCATGACCCAAAGAAGAAAAAAAGAAAAGAAAAGAAGAGGATTTAGTCTAGTTTGAAGAATCCAAGAGACAGACAGACAGAAAGCAGCGGCCTGAATGCACAGCAATTCCCTCAACATAGTCAAGCTAAAGGCTCTAAGCATCAAAGTAAGAAATAAAAGAAGCCTCAACTTCAACCAACAGTTCTATCTCTCTGCCTCACTCTCTTCTTCAACCCCTTGTTTATGGAGATTAATTCCCTCCACCGCCACCACCACCACCACCACCCTATTTATGCAAGCTAAAAATGCAGTCCTCCTCCTCCTCCTTTCAAGGTGATTCCAGTCTCTCTCTTGCCTCTCCTTTTTTGTTTCTCCCTTTAAAAGTTTTCAAGAATTTTCATCTCCTTTTATTATTGTTGACAGAGAATCTCTGATCGTGTTATTTAAAGCGCGCAATTAAACGAAACGCTGCATGAGCACTCGACTCAAGGCCCCTCTCGTTATTCGCGCCTTGCTTTCCTCTCCGATTTCCCATTCTTAATTTCTCACTAGCGCGGTACGGACCAAATACTTCTCTGAGTTGCGATTGGATTGTCAATATTGGCAACTTTTATTTGTATCAAATAATTCCAGTTTTTGTTAAATTTCCGAATATCCAACATTGCCTCTCAACTGTTGCATCTGTTGGCGATAAACTGCCTGCCTGCAGCAGAATTCAAAATGCTGACGTGTATAGCTCGTTCTAAACAACCCGGTGATGAATCACTGAGTCAAGCCGATGACGCCGCCGCCGCTGCCAATCATCATCCCTCCGCTGCCAAACAGCAACAGCAACAACAAGCCATCAAGTCCCTCACCTCTCAGGTACCTCTTCTTCAGTTCCAAATTTGTTTTTCAAAAAGCTCAAAAAACCATTGCTCTTATAATTTTATCTCTTGCCAGCTCTAACTGCTTTTATCTATGATATTTTTTAAATATTATTTTTATTATAGTTGAAGGACATGGCATTGAAGGCATCAGGTGCGTACCGCCACTGCAACCCATGCACGGCGCCAACCACAACAACTCAGAGTCAACTCAGAAACAACTCGACCGAGTCGGACGCCGAGTTTGAGAAATTCAGGTGGTCGCTGCGTCGGACGGGAAGCTCGAGCTCGACGACACCGCGTACATGGGGAAAAGAAATGGAGGCGAGGCTGAAAGGGATCTCGAGCTCCAGTGGTGAAGGGACTCCGAATTCGGTAAACGGTAGTGGGCGTCGGGTCGACCCGCCAATAGTGTTCGTTGAAGAAAAGGAACCTAAAGAATGGGTGGCCCAAGTGGAGCCCGGTGTTCTCATCACATTCGTCTCGCTTCCTAGGGGAGGGAATGATCTCAAGCGTATACGCTTCAGGTAAGTAGTTCTCGATTTTTTTTATTGGATGGTGGTGATCTTGCTTCTGATGTGATTGATTGTTCGGTTTTCCTTGTTACTGTTTGGGTGACGATGACTGAGAGTGTGGAGCAGACCGCGTGCTCGCGGATTAGACACGTCATTGATTGGCTGAGAAGTTTGTTACTTTAGATTTTTTTTCTTTTAATTTTTTATTATTTTTAAAGCTTTGAGGTTTTTGTTTTTTAACAAAAAAAAGTGCCAGATAAGCTGGGTGCTGTTTGGATGTGGAATGCTTGTACTTTGGAATTCAATGACTTATTTTGTTTTGAATATTTTGTTTTTTTTTTTAAAAAAAATCTAGAAATATTTTTCATTAACCTACAAATTTTGATGCAAACTTTGATTTACCATGTTATAATAATTAATTTATTTTCTTGAAAATTTTAAATGTTAGATGGGTGTGCCTTGTTATATAGATGAGGTATTTGCAAAATGAAAAAAAATAGATACATGCATAAAACTAGCTGATTCCAACTATAATTTGAGATTGCTGTTATTGTGTTTTGAGATCGTTTAATTTTTTCCCTAAAAAAGGTAAAATTTCTAATAATATATGGTGGGGTGCATAATTAGTAATTTGATTATTGAGAATCCCTTTTGATTTTGTGTTCCTGACAAGTAATATGTGTTTGCTCTTTGATTTTTTTCAAGAGCCCTTGGAGAGTATTGAATAAATTAACCAAAAGGCTAGCAATACTAAGATATATGAAACAGCAATTCTTACGATTTTGTTTTTAAGTACTTCGCTATTATTAAAGCATTAAGGAAGACAGGTCCATGTTTGAAAGGAGCATTGTGCTGCTCATATAGAAGGAGGAATAAGTGTAGGACCTACAACCCCACAGTAAATTTCACGCCTAGAGAAAAAGCAATCTAAGAAAAAGTCCAAAAGAGGAACTCATTGTGCCTCGTTGGTGGTGGTGGGGCCTGATTTGATTGTGTTTGTCATCTTTTTCACCGAGTATTGTCGTCGTGTCGGGAGAGGGCTCTGCCCTTTCTTTTTCAACATAAATACAAGTATTTTCATCACGCCTATGCCTGATTCTCCGTGACCTTGTCACCTTATGTGACAATTTGTTTGTCATTTACTTTATCAAAAGGCCACATCATCCGCCACACTTTAACTAATATAGAGGACAAGCTATGGCCCTCAAATGAGCCAAATGTTGGCACCGTACATATGGGCAATGGCTGGAGAGGCCAATAGACCTTTCTTGGTTTACAGGGGACATCGATAAAGTATTTTCCTTGCTCATTACTTGTGATGGTTACGCTTTAGTTTCCCCTCCTTAATGACCACACCCTACATTTGACTCCCTGTTCATTCTTCTTGGATGATTTTTTTTTTCCTTTTTGACTTTGTTATCCCAAAACTCACTGGTCTCAATCCCATTGATTCTTCTTGTTGCTTGGTCTTATCCCGTAATATTTCTACTGGATTGGTTTTGAACACTACCCCTCTCTCTTCATGGAAAGTAGCCTTATTCTTTTGACTGATTATACCCTCTACTTCAATAATGTTGCTACCTAAAATGCATTTTAAGCACCGAAGGTTAGATTTTACAATCTTTTTAGTGCTCTTAAAATAAGTGGTGTGATCTTTTGAGTCAAAAAGCACCTTGTGTCCAATTAAGTGGCTTAGATAATTATTGAAGTAGGCATATATATAAGACTATAATTGATGGTGGGTTCGATCTTGAAGCGGTAGGCATGTGAACTAGTTATAGCTAGCATGATGTAAACTCAAATGATTATTCTATTTGTAAAATGTCAGAGGACGTGGTTCAACCCTTAGGGAAATTTTTTCATCTAAACCTTTTGTAACAGTGATATTTTCTATCGTGTCCATGAAAGACTTCACATTTTATTTTTCTCAATCGCTGCGTGGTGCTTTAATTTTGGCCTTGACCAAATGGATGTCATGCGCCAGTCATTTGATGCCGACACTAATTCAGTGTTTCCATAATAATTCTTGAAAATCAAGATTCTGAATTTAGTATAATCTCCTTGATTAGTCGAGACATGTTTAACAAGTGGCAAGCTCAAAGATGGTGGGCAGAGAACTATGACAAGATAATGGAGCTTTACAATGTCCAGAGGTTTAACCGCCAAGCTTTCCCACTTCCGACACCCCCGAGATCCGAGGATGAGGTGAGTTCCTTCCTTATTTAACAGCTAAAGGCAGGGTCATTCAGAGTACAGTGTTTTCAGATGGCTAGTTGGAACATTATAAAGTAGGTTGCCAAATCACAAATCTGTATGACCAGGATGGAACAGCATTCAATTTAACCAAATAAACATGCAGTTGGGCCAACTCCGCATTTTGCATTGAATTGTCTCCCTACACAATATAGCAATATGTAGCATTACTATACTGGGAAGTGAGTTATGACAACACCAGTGATGTCTAACCATGTCATTCTCTAAACCCTGTTACAGAGCTCAAAGATGGAATCTGCAGAAGACAGCCCGGTAACACCACCACTGAATAGAGAAAGGCTACCCCGTAACTTGTATCGTCCAACAGGGATGGGAATGGGCTACTCATCCTCAGATTCACTTGACCATCACCCAATGCAGGCCCGTCATTACTGTGATTCTATTGGTTTCACCTCCACCCCAAAACTCTCTAGCATCAGTGGAGCTAAGACAGAAACGTCATCAATGGATGCATCTATAAGAAGTAGCTCATCGAGGGAGGCTGATCGCTCAGGAGAGCTATCCATCAGCAATGCCAGTGATATGGAGACTGAATGGGTTGAGCAGGATGAACCAGGTGTTTACATCACTATCAGAGCCTTGCCAGGTGGAAAAAAAGAGCTCAGACGAGTCAGATTCAGGTAAGATTCCGTGCCTAATTGTTTGATGAATTGATAGTTTCTGAAAAGATTAAGCAGTTGCCATGTTGGAAAAAGAGCCAACTATGCAAAGCACACATATGTAGGCTGTTAGCATTGCAATGAAATTATTCACAGCCTTGTGGTTAGCATTGCAATCACATTATTCACAGCCTAGTGGCTTTAGCTTACACATATATTTCAATTTGGTGGCGCTACCTGATCAATGACCTAGTGGTTACTTATTTTTGCAATTTTCTGACCAGAATCTAGAATCATTTGATCATACATGGATGTTTCTTATTTTCAAACTGTCAGATCATTTTGGCAGGTGAGAAACATGCATGAATAATTCTTTGTTCGAGATACAGATATTTTAATTATAGGAAGAAAAATGGAGTGTAGGTCACATAACTGTAAGTCCTAACCTTCTCTGTAAAAGCTCTTACAGTGCAGTAGGAACTATTTGGTCAGTCAGCTACATCACAGGTAGTTGATAATTTTTAGCTTGCCATGAATGATGGGCATTGTTACTGCCTATCTTCCCAGACCTCAAAAATCAAAATGATCTGATTTAGGCATCAGGGCAATAGTTCCATAATTCTGTGATGTGGGAAGAGAATTTAGAGTATACGAGGATATGTTTTCTCATAAGCAGCTGGCAGTATTTCCCCCTTAACAACGGGGATGATTTAGAGACAAACAAACATGAAACATTGCACTCCCACTTGGAATGCTGTAAGAAAAAAAGTCCTTGAGTGGATTTGAGTTGACTCGATGCAAATGGTTTGGGCATGATACAAAGGCTATGATTGAGTTCCAGCTTATTTTCAATCATGATCACAAATGATGACCCGTAGAAAAATTGACTGGCAGCAGTTAATCATTCTGCTTCCACTAATATTGCCCTTTATTGCTGACAACAGTACACACATAGCTTGAATCACTCGTCCAGAATATAAGCTTCTAACATTTTTTTTTTTGCTTTTTTTTTTTTATATATATATATCTTTTTTGTCAGCAGTTAATCATGCAACTTCTTTTTCTTATCTTAGAAGAAAAAAAGCAGTAAATAAATAAAATCTTGTTATTGTATTTACCGAGTATTCTTGTTTGACATGCGCATATGAATTGCAGCCGGGAAAGATTCGGGGAGATGCATGCCAGAGTGTGGTGGGAAGAGAACCGGGCCAGGATACATGAACAGTACTTGTAATTGAGCAATACAGTGGCTGCTGGTTCTTTGTAATTGGGGGGGTGTTGTTTCCCGATATTTTTTCAACTTTTTTGTCTCGGCCTGCCATGCCAGTAGAATCTCTTCCATAGATATCTGAAAGGTGCTGCTGGCACCTGTCGATGTTGGGTTCACCACTTACTCCTCCATCCTTGTGAAGTTTCCCAGCGCATATATCCTTCGAGGGACGGGGATCGTCGACTCAAATCTATATTTTTAACAGTTTCCTTTAATTATGGGTGGGTAAAAGAGCAATGGTTGTGTATTTTGAAGTAATTTGGGTGGTCGACACATCAAGTATCAATGAAAGAATGTGTTTTCTCCTCCTTGCCCCTCTCTTCTTACCGAAGCTTCGATGCTCATCGTCCTCTTCTTCTTCCGGCCATGATCGGAAAAAAATGATTTTTTTTTTAAATTTATATCAAATTAATTGTTTTTTTTTTAATTTTAGATTATTTTGGTATATTGATATAATTTTTAAAAATTTGAAAACAAATTAATGTATTTATAAATAAAAAAATATTTTCAAAAATGAGACCATCACCAGCAGCACTTCATCGAGCCCTTAGCGGATGAGGGGCTTGCCCTTCCTCGTAATCATCCAGTCTAGCTTGCTAGTAATCCTATTCTCATGAATTGATCAGCAATCCTTTCCTTTCTCTAGTAGAGGAGTGCAAATTGACCCTGTTATTCCCATCTCCGTCAGGATTTTGCATGATTTATCCGTACAAATCATGAAACATCATTTTATTTCTTTTCAATTCTACCATTTGAAGTTGAAGTTTTCATGTTTCAAGGGCTTAAACATGTTTTGATTTGTTTTTCCTTCGTTACTTTATATGTTGTTAAATGTTTCTATATTAAATTAATAATGGGTTTTTTTAAAAATAAATTCTTGGCTTCTACATGAAAAAAATGAGAGAATAAGGACCAGGTTTGACATAACAGGAGAAACACAGGATTTCTCCACAGTAGGTGTATGAATGTTCCCTTTAATCCATCAAGTTTCAATTTTTCATATTTTATTCTTTTAGGTTAATGCATTTTGATTCTACATTTTATTTTTATCATAAATTAGTCCCTGAAAAACTAAGAGAAAAGAGGGAAAGATGAGGAGAGAGAAATCTTTTAAATAACCAAAATCCATTCATTAATAATTTTGATTTTCATGTCTATAAAGTTGTTTTTAAAAATAAAACTCAATGGATGTTTTTTTTTCACTTTTTTATCATGTGTAATTCAATTCTTAAAAAAATATTTTAAGTTTGAATTTTTAAAATAATTAAAATATGTTTTTTTTGTTATAAATACATAGAATGTTTATTTTATTTTTCATGTCTTGACATTAAAAATGTATTGAAATTTATAAGGTGTTTAACATTGCATTTGAAAAACGTTATTGAAAAAAAAATTATTTATATTTTTTACTGTAAATAAAAAATAAATAGTATTTTTAGATCATTTCTCATGAGCTGATATCAAAAATGATTTTTATAAAATAATAAAAAATATTATTTTAATATAGTTCTAAGCAAAAAAATCATTTTCAAAAACAATTTTAAAAACACAATTAAACAGTACATTAGATTTTTGAAGCGAAAAACCTTAGAACTGTTTTTCTAATTGTTAGAGACAAGTCTGGTGATCGAAAAATTAAACCAGGTATTGACAGGTGCCAGAAGGCGGGCCATCGCCTGTAATAAAAAAACAAATCAATCTCACAATCTGACGCGTGTCCAGTTTTGCCTCAAACAAAAATAATAAATGGCTGCTAGACCTAGGCTCCATGACACCTTTTTAAAGGCCACCGCCTAGGCCTGACCTTCTAGGCTTCTAGGGCCAAATAATATTTGATCTTATTATAGTTATAGGAATGGTGTCAATTAGTCTATTAAAAAATCTATATAAATCTAGTATGCATAATCTTTTTAAATTGATCATGAATATAAAGTGAAAAAAACATATCTTTTTTTATATAATTTTAAGAAATTACATTGGGTCCTTGGATTTCAATGTCCTTTTCAATTTAGTTCTTAGCTTTGTAATTTTAAACGTTTATCTAATTTCACTTGTCTGTTTTTTAAGTTCACCTCTAATTGTGTTTCAACTTGCAAATGATCTCTCAACTTCTATGCCCTTTTCAATTGTAGTAATTGGCTTTTCAATTAGTTAATCTCTATCCTTTTCTCAATATATTTTTTTAACTTTACCACTCATTGTAATTTTTTCAATTCTTTTTTAAATATTTTTCTTGCTTGATTAAAATAACATGTTTATTTTCTTAGGATATTTGATAGGGGTAAAAAATCAGGTTATAACAGCAAAAATGCTCAAATATAATTAACATTGTATATGTTTCTTTTTTTCTTTTCCTTATTCTCTCCTATGATAGGTCTTTACTAGCCTTGGGTTGGACAAAATTCAAAACTAAATTGAAGAGTTATCAAAAGAAAAATAGAGGAAAATTGAAAAAAAAGGGTTTACCCTTAGAAAGAATAAAAGTTAAGGCTCAATTGAAAAGTTATTATAGATATTACATATAACTAAAACAGGTTGTCTTTCCTACTGTTCACCGTGACTCATTGCCACTGTGGACTGGCAATTTGTCACGGTGAATCGCGGGTGTTTGTGCGCTTTTTTTTTTTGCTTTTAGAACAGTGCATTAACGAAAAAGCCCCCCGAAAACGACAAAAAGCGTCGTCGGTTTCAGGGGCTGAACGGTCATTGACCGTTTCGGTCCGGTCCAACTCGGTTCGGCCGACCAATTTGTTTATTTTTTTAATATTATATTGAACAGTGTATTAACGATTTTGTCCCTCGAAACGGACAAAAAACAGCCCTGGGGTCAGGGGCTTCAAGGTAATTAGCCAATATTTTTTTATTATTTCCCGCTGACATTTGCTGGCGCGTCTCCGGACGCGCCGTTCGTTGCAGCGCTAACGCGTTCTTCGAACGGCGCGTGCGGCGTCATACGGCGTCGGAAAATGACTAACCGGCGTCTAGAATGATTTTCAGGCATTTTCTCTTCCACATGGGGTGGCGCATGTGTCACTATGATGTGCGTATACGTGTCAATGGTCGTTCGAATCCCCCCCCCCCTTTCTCTCTCCTGCCTGTGCAACATGATGTCAGCTAAGCTGTTTTTTGTCAAAGTTCATTTCAGTCCCTGAACGTTATAAGTTTTTTTCTTGCCCTTAATGCTATTATATAGGTTTTGATTTGTTTCAATTTCGCCCTTCAATTGAAATTGATTATATCTTGAAGTTTCAAATCGGTCCTCATGCTTTGAATTTTTCGGATTGGGCCGGAATTCTATATAATTTTGGTTTCAAAGTTTTCATTGATTTCAATTTCATCCTTCAATGCAAATTTATTATAAATCCTTAATATTTTCAGTATCAAAGTTTGATTTCTTTCAATTTTATCCTTCTATGCAATTTTTTATTTCAGGTTTGATTTCGGTCTTAATTTTTTTTTTCAGGTTTTGTTTTTCAATATTTGGATTTACTTCAATTTTTTCCTTTGAATTAAATATATTATTTAAAGTATGTCAAATTAATTATATGTTTGTATATTTGTGTCAAATTAAAGTATGTAAAACTAATTAGATGTTTTAATATTTATTGGATATTATCGCCTAAAAATATTTAGATAGAGAAAAATAATGACCTAGAATACAATTATATATTTTGATATTGTTATACTAGGGGGTGTTGAGCTATTTTATTACATTAAATTTCACTTAAATAAAAATTAAATTTCGCATAAGTGTCAAATATTTTGCCTGTTTCGACTACACTATTATTTTTAGACGGCAAATAAATAATTATGCACGAAAAAACTTTTCTATTTATTTTTTCCAAAAATTTGCAATATTTGTATTTATAATGTGTTATATTTAATATAACTGGGGAAAACAGACAACTCATATTTTTTTTTTTACAAATTCATCTAGGTTATCTACAATTAAAAAACTATAAAAATCACTTCTCATTTCGATCACACTATAGATTATGTGAGACTAAGTATATGTGTTGAATATTTTTTTAATATTATCGCCTAAAAATATATAAAGAGAAAAAAAATTGACCTACGATGTCTTACAAAAAAAAATTAATATCGGTATTCTTAAATATATTTAATATAATAATATGATGAAAAAATCTTATAAAAAAAAAACTTTGGCTTTGAATGTAAATTTGTATTTTAGATTCTTTTTGTTTTTCCTTTTAAGAAACGGTGACCTTTTTTTCACATGTATTTTTTATTTTTTACTGTCCAAGTAAGCTGTTCTTTTTTAGCCAGTTTTCTTTCTTTGTTTTTTTTTAACCAGAGTATCTGTGGCAACAAATTTCTAATGAATCATTTCACCTTCTTAGCAAATTTTCTAACAAATTTAATCAAAAAGTTTTTTAGCAATAGCAATATTCAATCACATTGTGGTTGAAAAAAACCATTCCAAACGAATTTTATCAATTACAATTATACTAATTAAATATTAAAATTACAAAATACAACATTTTTAAAATTAATTAATTTTTTACAGAGATAAAAAATCCTAGGGAAGCGGGCAAATCAGCTCGTAGAGACTAAATTGAATAAAAAAAAGAAAGAGAAGGGTTTAGTATTTGTAACATAATCTTGAGCGCGTAGGACAAGACGTTGCATTAAGGTAAGGTGTACAGGCTCCTCTATATTTAAAAGGATGTTTTCGTTTATACAGTTGAAACATGGTGGAATGGGCTTTCCCTAAAGGTGAAGTGTTTAAACTATTCACCTTCGGAGTGTCTCCAACAAATGTTTTTTTCTTTTCTCTCTTTTCCTCTTTACTTTTTTTATTTTATTTTTATGCATGTTTCCTATTTTTTTATATAGAAAATGGTTGTTTTTAAAAAAAAACAAATTTAATTATATCCCTTATATTTGCAATCAATTGTTTGACAAAAATATCCAAACAATTTTATTTGTAAATTAAGCATCAATTCGCTATTAGAATGTTTTTTCAACGCTATAGGAACCTGATAATAAACAAATTTAATGAAACTATAAATAAATTCTCAATCAAGATAACTATGAAAGGAATGAACTCGAAAACAAAAAACAGGTCCACAATTATCGAAACAATGAAACATCCAAGCCAATTAGTTTATTTCTTGTAATGTCCTTCTTTGGTGATAAATGCAAAGGGATACATAAAAGTGAGTGGTTGCAGTTGAAGTGTTTGAAAGTGGGGTAGAGATTATCTTTTAAAATATTTTTTATTTAGAAATAATTTAAAATAATGTTTTTAAAAATTATTTTTGAAATCATCGCATCAAAATAATTTGAAAACACAAAAAAACTTAATTTGAAGCAAAATAAAATAAAATAATTCAAATTTTTAAAAGAGATTTTAAAATGCTAAAGCAAATAGGTCATGTATTTAAAAGACAACTAAATTGTTCAAAAAATATATAAAAAATAACTAAGTATTCTTGTTTTTTCTTACTTTACAATCAACTTTTAAAATATTATACCTTTCACCCTAAATTTTGAAAATGGGTAACATTGTGAAAATTTAAATGTTTTATTTCATATTTATTAATATTGGTTGTTAGCTTTAGTCATTGGTAGATTTGACCACGTCTCTTGGTATGTTTTTGAAATTATTTTTTATTTATAAATACATCAAAATTAAAAAAAAATTATTTTTAATATTAGTACATTCAAATGATTTAAAAACAATATAAAATTTAAAAACATTTTTAAAATAACAAATACAATATACTTTTCTCTCTTGTATTTTACTCAGCATCTCCTGTTTTGTCTCGGGAGAAGTTAAACTGAGATTCCATAATGTGAAATGATGGTGACACAGGAGTCTTGTTGTCAGGTCTCCAACTAATCCCCTGTTTGGATGGGCGGTGTAACCGGTGTTTTGCCGAATTTCATTTTTTTTTTTTTGCATTTTAAATGAATTTTTTTTAGTGTGTTTAAATCATTTTAGTATGCTGATGTCAAAAATAATTTTTAAAAAATAAAAATATATTATTTTGATGTATTTCGGTATGAAAAAGCACTTTAAAAAGCTACCGCAACCACACTCCCAAACAGGCAGTAAGCCTTATGGAGAAACCGACAACCAGATTCAAGACTACAGCAGTGTTTCTCGGTGAATAGAGCAGCGGAGCTCTTGAATTTCCGACTCAAAGATTCAGGTTGACACGTACACATTCTCATGCAAATAAGATTCCTAGATTGATCATCGTGTAAATAGAGCCATCAGATGTGATATTCTGTAGATGTATTATGAACAAGTGATTCCAAGTGCCTGTAATTCCTGGCCGGCTCCGGTGCATGCTGTCGTCGTGTTTCTTTCCACCCGCTGTTGCCGGACGGCCATTTGCTCTGAACTCACTCATGTGGGCCATGTCCAGAAATGAAAAGTAGGGCCTTGAACAGGTGTTCATTAACCAGATGGGATCCAGCATTTTCCCTCTTCTTTTTTTCAGGACTAAAGGATGAAAAAATATATTCCACCTGAAGGAATAATTATAAATCTTTTTTACAACGTTCAATACCCTTTTAATATTTATATATATATATATATATTAATACTTAACATGATTTCTTTAAAATTATTTATATTAACGCCTAACATTTACAAAAAAATCAATAAAAATATTAAATTATTTACAACATTACTATTATTTGATGTTTAATAATAAAAAAATCATTATAATATTAATATAACAACTTGGATATCAAACTGATATTATAATTTTACAATTACACTATAAAAGAAATAAAACTCAGTAATTCATCAAATAACACAAATGCTAAAACAGAAACTAATCCCTGTTTGATACTGTGTTCATAATTTTTTTTTTTAAATAAAAAATTATTAAATTTTTATTTTAAATTTATTTTTTTAAATGATTTTAATGTAAAAAAAAAAGAAATACTTTTGATGCAATTGTAAAAAAAAAAAAAAAAAATTTTAAAAGGCATAATATTGAAACAAAAAATATGCATTCGCCAAAGCTGTCTCTATGAATCACAGTCACAGTTCTTCGCGTAAGTGCGGAAGGCAACATCTTTGAACCTATCTTCTCATTTGAGATTAGTTTGGGGTGCTCCCCTGGCATGAAATCATAGACAACCTCGTCGGCATGACCATCCTAGCATGCAAACCAGATTCTTGTGGTGGAGACGACAAAGTACGTACAAACCAACCAGCAATTACTATACAAGTCATCAGCAGGGTTCATTTCCTCACTCCAGCACCAGGCCCCAGATTCAACCCAACTGGTCTTCTCCACGACCACGACAGAAGCTTGTCTCGGAAAAACATGGCTTGTTGATGGCATTAACGTTAGTTTTGATGCAAAATAGAAATTTCAAACGTTACAGCAGCAGGACGATGTCCATCAAAGTAACTCGCCGACCAAGTAAATGTTCTTACTAGAACTGGAGGTGAAACCACAGCACACATGGCAGACACAATAAGACCTTCAAATTGAGACACCCTAATTTCACATTCTTCCAGAGAATGGCAGGTGGTTTCCACCCCACATCCTCCCATCACAAACCCTCCTCCTCCTCCACCCCTGCCCCTCCACCACAAATCCCGCTCAGAATCCATCTCTGCCACCACCACCAATAATTTGAGGGTTTTTTAAGGTTTTCAGAAAACCCCAAGTATTAACACCCAAGTAGAAGAGAGATCTATCGCTTCTGGAAATCAATTTGGGGTTTGATTTTCTCAGAGAGAGCGAAATGTTGATATGTAGGATGGGCCTAAAATGAAAAACAGTTTGTTTTCTGACGTTATGGAGGAGGTTCTGGTGGGAAATTTAGACGGGAGACAGAGTGCTAGTGTGATTTGTGTTCTATATAAGAGGACGATTTTATCTTTTAAATTTTTAAAATTTTTTCTTTTGATATAAAATATAATTTTCTAAATTACAGCAAACATGATTAAATCTTGTAATATATATTTCTTTTATAATTATTCCTAATATGACACATTTGATAATTCTAGCTTTTGATGCTCGCATATACATCGGGACCCAATATCAAGATCTTTCCTAGGATTATGATCCCTGTTATTTTTTTTTAATTTTTTAATTTTTTTATATGATGATTTTAAAAATAATTTTCAAATATATATATATATATATATATATATATATTATTTAATATATTTAAGAAAATATTTTTAAAAATAACCACAATCATATTTTCAAATATATACATGACTAGTGATAATAACTTTGAATTAAAAGATTTTTTTTGTAATATAATTACTAATATAATAATTATTTGAGAGTTACAAAACTGTTAATTCCAGAATAAGATTAAAAAGTGAACTTAAATACTGATATTAAAAAACAAAAAAAAGTCACCAAATTGATAAAGAACATTCTTCACTTATTAGTTATTACATCACACATCAGTAAAGAACTGAAAAGGTTACTCTTCTTTATCTCGACAACCCAGTGAAGGCAAATCAATCACCCTGCCACCCTGTCCATCCCATCTAGCTTCGAACCACTATAATATACCCGCACGCGCGGCATTTCCTTTTAAAAATTTTCCACCGCCACAGAGAGAGAGCGAGAGAGCCTGCTTTTCCATTGTTGACGTCGTGCATTGCAGAGATCTGTGCTTCCTCTCCCTCTCCTCCCTCCTTCCTGTACCTTACTATTTTATTTAATCCGCTTTCTTTCTGCTTCACATGACAGTACCTCTGCTTTCATTTTCCTATTTCTGTGTCTCGCAGCTTTTGCCATTCTTTTAGCAGACACTAAAGCTCCCTTGAACTCCCTTAATCTACTATCCATCGCTGTCCTTTCGATCTCCGCCTCCACCCTCTTCCTCCTGCACCCTTCAGAGCTTCGTTTTTTTTCTACTTGTAAATACCACGGCCTGCGTTCTACATTTTGCGTACATAAAACATGTACAAGAAGGAGAGATCATCGAGGGAAAGCGCTTTTCCTCCGAGAAGAAGAACCCCGTCTTTCTCTTCAACTCTTCTTGACTCTATTTACCGTTCGATTGACGAGCCCAGCGGTGAGCAGCAGCTTGTGACGGGGATCAAGAAACAGAGTTGCAGCTCTGTTTCTACATCCAGGCGTGACGCGTCGTTTCGTGAAGAGGAGAAAGAGGGGTGCACTCCTCTACGACGAGCTGTCAGGAATGAAAGCTGGGTGGAGAAGAGAAGCACCCGTGGCTCTACGCCATATAGCTCGACCTCAAGCTCGTCGGATTCTAGCTCTGCCGGAGGCGGAGGAGGCGTGTTCTCTTCCTCCGAAAACGACTCCAGTGTCAAAAGAAATTCGAGTTTTCGCCAGCAGAGAACAAAACCACTTTCAGATAAACCACACCAGAAACCGAAATGTGAGGGGGGAGGGTTTCACAAGACAAAGCTAAGAGCATTGAAAATCTACGGCGAGTTAAAGAAAGTTAAGCAGCCGATTTCACCGGGTGGTCGCATTGCAAGCTTTCTAAATTCTATTTTCAACTCAGCAAGTGCTGCAAAAAAAGTGAAAATATGCTCTATTGGGGCCATGGAAGATGTAAGTTTTGAGCGTAAATCAAAAAAGCCTGCTTGCTCATCGGTCACTCCCTTTTCAAGATCTTGCTTGAGCAAAACACCTCCTCCTCCAAGAGGGAAACCAAGCAATGGCACGAAAAGGTCAGTTCGATTCTATCCTGTCAGTGTCATTGTTGACGAGGATTCAAGACCTTGTGGGCATAAATGTATCTATGAAGATGATCCAGGACTGATGCCAATGCCTAGAAAAGCTGTCAAAAGTAATCCTGTGAAGGAATTAGAGGTTGCTAAAGGAGCAGCAGCAGATTATTTAAGAAGTCATCGTCAAAAGAAGAATGCTAGCGAGTTTGGTTTCAGGGGCTTCCACGGTTTTGGTGAAGATGACAGTGACAGTGACGACGAGAGCTGTGCAAGCTCCGATCTTTTTGAGCTCGATCATCTCATTGGGATTGGAAGGTTCAGAGAGGAGCTCCCGGTGTATGAAACAACTAATCTCAAAACCAATCAGGCCATTGCTAATGGCTTTTTCCCGTAATGTTCATGCTGTTACCAAAATCCAAGTCAAACCATCAATGTAATTAATGTTTCTGGGAATTATCTAATCAACAATTTAATTTCCTTCTGCTTGATCATACAGTTTCTTTTCAGTCAAAGACACTTTGATTAGTCCTTCGCTCTCAACATTTCAAGCCTCCCATCTAATAATAATACATAATAGATAATTAAAAAAGGGTGAAGCGTTAAAGCAAAACACAAAGGCGAGCTAACAAAGTGAGAAAAGGATAAAAGGTGGTGGAAAAATCTTCTCCCATGAGAATTGAGAAGTGATGTTCTTGCTTTTTCGCTGCCTAAGCACATGGCATCAACCTTTCTATTCAATTAAAGTCATAGAAAATGATTGCAACTTATCTGCAGGATTTTCCATTTCTCTGTGATTTCACTGCACACCTAACACTGCCTTTCTTTTTATCTCTTCCAGCTTTCTCACCTTGCCGTTGATTAAGAACACCAACATGAACAGGTATATTAGTAATGCTTTTTAAATCTTTTTTTTTTTTTATCTCGATCTGTGAAGGTCTAGTAGAGTATGATCCCAATTTGTTTCTTCAACATTACCTTTTTATAATTATTAATTAAGTTAAGTTGATTTATTATCATTTGTACTCTTTTTTTATATTAAAAAAAAAACAAGACCATACCTTATCATGGCCCAAGTATCTAGTTAGAGCACTAACACTAATCATTTCCTTCTTCTGTTTTTTTTCTTCTTGTCGTTGAAATTGCAACCCCTTTAATTTGGACATGAGCTCCTTCTTTTTGGATTATCATTTACCAGTTTAATTTTCTTGACCCCCCGAGGATCTAATTTAATTCTTGAGAATTTGAAATTAAAAATACAAAACTTTTAATAAGAAGAATATTAATGATCTCACTGCTGTAATTAAACACCAGATGAATAGTAATTACACAGGTACTCCAGACAAGTAGGGTCACACCCCCAGAAATCTCAGAAGTCAAAAATCAAAATATGGCAGGATCAGACATGATAGCTTGCAAAAATTCAATTCAAGTGCCTTTTACACTGTCTTTCAAAAATAATTTTAAAGAAATTAAAATAATTTTAAAGAAATTAAAACAATTTTATTTTATTTTTTCTTTTAATTAAAAAATATATTAAAATATATAATTTTAATATATTTCTAAATAAAAAATATTTTTAAAAATAATTTCAACCATACTAACCATTTTAACTCTATGATTACTGGAATCGGACACCAGTGGCCACCATCGTTGACCTTTAAATCATCACTAAATTTTGAAAGAAGAGAAGGAACAAAACACAACTTGATGGACAAAGCAAAAAAAAAGAAAAAAAGAAAAGGGTAAAGGCAAATTACTCCTCCTTCCTCACTGATTGAGAAAGGCAATTACAACGTTGTACCAGTAATTGTTGAAGACTTAATAGCTGTTTATTTTTTCTATTTCAAAAGCATTTTTTGTTTTAAAATATTTCTTTTAGTAAATTCATATCAATATAATGACATCAAAAATAAAATTTTAAAAATAAAGAATATTTCAGTAAAAAATACTTTGAGAATTAATCACCACTACAACTCTTAGAGGTGTTCAAGAATGCAATTGAAACCGAGTTTTCTAAGAAATTGATTTTTTTCTCGATAAAATCAATATTTTCTATATTTTAAAATTATTTTGATGTGCTACCTTCAAAACTAGTTTTTAAAAAATATTTTATTTTCAATAAAAAATTATTTCAAAATACTATTTAGATATCTGAATATTCTTATTTTTTAATAACGATAATTTTATATTGGTGATTTGATTGAAACTTGTTAAATAAATAAATTTATATTAATTTAAATTTTTTATATTTTATTGTAAACTTGTTCTCCACAGGAATTCTATACAAATTTATTATTTTATTCAAATTTATAATATAAAAAAAATCTCATTATTTTATTTTATTTTTTTGTTAAAAAAATATGGTTTAAACTGTGAAAAAAATGAGTGAATTACTAGTGTTTATATATATATATATATATAATGATGATGACGATGAAGACTTCTTGTCTCAAATCGATTAGTCATTGTCAATTTGAACATATGGTCACATTCGAATATCATCAGCATATAATATCCAAAGCATAAAAGCAAATCTGAATGACTTTTTAATATTCTCAAAAATACAATAGAGAAAGGAGAAAAAGGATACAAGAAGAAAAGAAGAGCATCTTGATTTTGTGTAGGGCTGAAAAGCTTTTAGGAAGCAAGAAAGAAAGAGTTTTTGGCCTGAAAAGAAGAGCAGTGCTTAATTAAGATTAAGAGCCTGTTTGACATAGTTGTTGCTGTTGTGGTTGAGGTTGAAAAAAATAATTTCATTTCAAAACTGAAATTGAAGTGTTTGGTTGAAACTGTGGTTGAGTTTGAGGTTTAATGAAAAACAGTTTCGAGTGTTTGGTTACCATGCTTTTCATATTATTGTCAACTTGTGAAATGACTTTAAAAGACACATATATTTTTTAAAATATTGTAGATTTAATTATCATAATAATAAAATATAATTAATAATTTAAGTAAATTACACACTCGTTTTTATTCTCCCATCAAACTACTTGCAATTCCATTACGAAATAAATTCATACGATACGTCAAGGTTGTGGAGTAAAATGAAGTAAAATCGGTTACGATATCCAATTTTTGTTTTAAAACATGAGAAAGATGCAACCTATTTTTTTTATGAAAAATACGATGGGAAAAACTTTGGAATTTGGCCGTATGCATGAAAACAACACTTTTTTATGTTTTTTTTTTAAATTTTAGTTTTTTATATGTTTTTAATAAAATAAAACAAAAATAAAAAAATAAAAAAATTAGTGGGCTGATTGTCCAGCCCTGATGGGCCGAACTGAAAGCCCACTGTGCATGGGATGGGCTTCCAACCCACCTCCCTTATGTGTTTGTGCCCGGCCCACTGCCCACTTCACCCAAAGCTTGCATGCAGGCGACGAGGTGAAAAAGATGATGAATAATTAGTTTTTCAAGTATGATGAAAGGTGTACCTATTAGTGTTGTTGGATAGAGGAAGTCGAGGTGATGATTCCTGTTGTGCTGACGTCGAAAATAGCAGCCTGTGGTGGCCGAAGGAGGCTTCCAAAGCTGACGGAGCTCACGTTGCAGTTGCTGCAACCGTGGCTTTTGCCTCGCTGGAGAGTGTGGTTAGGTTGCTAGTGTGCAGGGGAAGTTCACGATGGTGATAAGGGTGATGTTGGGTGGCCTAGAGAGAGCTCGACAAAGCTAATTTTAGAGAGAGAGAGCACCTGTAAATCGAGAGAGAGAGAAGGAGCTGGTTGCCGAGGGGAATGAGGGATGATGGTGTAATTTTTATGTGATATTTCCTTGTTTTTTCCTTGTTTTTCTTTGCTAAAATTTCTATAAATTTCCCTAGAATTTCTCGTTTCTTCCTTGGTCTCTCTCTCACGACAGCAACGATGAAGACGATGGACCCATGGTCTGCGTTCATGTAGTAGTCCGTGTTCATTTAAATTTTTACGTTCGTTTAAATTTAATGAAAGTTCATCTGTTAAATGCAAGAAACACAAGCAATACCCGAAATAAAACGCAGCCAAAAGCATCAAATTTTTACTTCTCATAAAAGGCGATACGAACGTAATTTTGGTGGGTCCCACCGCAATTAAAATTGTGGTTTTCTAATTACAAAACGGATGCAAACTGTGTTTTCTTAAAACACAATTTGCACCGCATTGCCAAACAGCATCTAAGTGGCCGTTTGGTATTGCAATCAAAATCGAGTTTCGATAAAAAAACAATTTTGTGGCGTTTGGTAATGCAAAAACACTGATTAAATAGCTATGGGACTCACAAAAAAATCGACTGCAACTGTGGTTTAGACTAAGCTGAAGCGTGTGTTTGGTATTGCATTTACTTTTGTGGTTGAGGTTTTAAAAAAATAGTTTTATGAAAAGCACTTTTAGCTGCGGTTCATAATTGAAATTGAAGTGTTTGGTTAAAACTGTGATTGAGTTTGAAATTGATAAAAAGCAGTTTCATGTGTTTGGTTATCATGTTTTTTATATTGTTATCACTTGTGAAATTACTTTAAAGGACACGCACACATATATATTGTTTTTTTTTTAAATTTTGTAGATTAATCATCATAACAAAAAAAATATAATTAATAATTAATGAAAAAAAGCATATATTTTTTGTATTCTCTCATCAAATTACTTGCAATTTCATCACGAACTAAATCGATATGTGAATACCTCTGTTATCCCTTTCTATTTGCTCGAGGAATAACATATATATGATAACAATATCATTAGTAACAACATTTGCGATCCAGTTGTAGAGATATAATTCCAATTCCAAATCCAGTTGCAAGTTTCTGATTCATAATCAATCGAAAAATAACAGAGTTGTGGAGTGAAACGAAGTCACACACCTTTCCATTTTATCAAGACTGATATCTATCTATCTACACATTTTTTTTTTAAATATATATTTTTTTATAATCAGACTAGGCCTTACCCAACTAAATGGGTCAGCCCAGCCAAGCTAGGCCAAAAGGCCCAACTCTGTTGGACTTGGGTTGGGTCGAGAGGAGGTCTAGCCCAAGTCCAGCTTTAACATGCAAGTAAAATGAAATGGTGCGCTGCACTGTTCACGTCTTCTTAAAACGTGAACAGTGCAATGCTACTGTGCACATGAATTAATTCATGTGGATAGTAGCATCCAACCGACGGTGATTAGAGCCTCGACGGACGATGTCGATGGGTAGAGAAGGTCGAGGTGGTTTTTCATATGGTGGTGGAGTCAGAAATGGTGGCTTGTGGTGGCCGATAGGAGCGTCAGAAGCTTGCTATTGCGACGCCGGGGCTTTTTGATCTCGTTGGAGGTGGTCACGACGGAGCTTCTGGAGTGGAGGAAAAGCGACCGATGATGAAGGGGATGGTGGTGATGTCTCTAGGAGCTACCCCTGACTGTGGAGAGAGAGAGAGAGAAAGTCGCCACAATAGAGAGAAAACTATTGTCGTGGAGAGAGAAAACTATTGTCGTGGAGAGATAAAGTTGTCGTTGTGGAGAGAGAGAGAGATAGGGGTGAATATTTTTGGTTCGGTTTAGTTTTTATCAAAAAAAGTAACCAAATTGGAAATTGTAATTTCTTTTGAAAAATTTATCGAAACCGAATCGGACCTATTAAAAACCGACCATTTTTGGTTCGGTTCTGTTTGGTTTTTATTATTAAAAAATTGAGAAAACTGATTTTTTTCGGGCCATCTGATAGGCTTTCCGATGGGCTTGACATTAATATAAATAAAATATGATTTTCTTGTAAGATCCTAAAGTATTTTTAATTTTTTTACCACTAATACAAATATTAATGTATTAAATTGTTAATATTAATATAGTGTTTATTAAGTTTTTTTTTACCGTTCTAATACTTTTGTTTTGTTTAATTTAGCATGAGGTGAAATAGTTAAAATTACATAAGTGAACAAATTAAAATTACAGAATATTGCCTTCAAAGAGCTTCAAAATAAACAAGCAACATTAACATAAAAAACTTCAAGAAATACACCCGGTTTTGAACTAATTATAATTCGTTGCTAGATTTAACTTTCCACCAAAATCTACAAAAAAATAATAATAGAAATGTTAGATTGAAAATAAGTTGATTAATAAGTAATAAAATAAAAGTACAAGTGTATAAGAAAAATAACCTGATTCAAGATTTTCATATTTTTCATAATCATTCATCAAGGTTGTAATGTCGATTGAGATTGATCCATAATGCAACCAATTTTGACAACAAATAAATGCTTAAACATTTGTTGGAGATAAAGAACTTCGGAATTGGTCGAGTATACGACCGCCTGTGCTAAAAGCTGATTCAGAAGCCACTATGGATATAGGAATAACTAAAAGATATTGTGCAACCTTCGAAAGTATTTTATATTTTGAAGCATTACCTTTCCACCAACCTAAAATATCTAATTTATCATTATCAGGATCCTCACAACCATCAATCAAATACCTCTCAATTTCATTTTTATTTTCTACACTATCTTCCTCTTGTAAATGTCTTTTGAATGAAGCAAAAGTATTAACATCTACCTCCATGTCATTGCAATCCATATCATTAACACCATGAATATGTCTATTATCATCCTCCACTTCATCAGCTCCTAAATAAAACTCATATAGACTTACCAAATGATCTTTCACCTTTTTTTGTTAAAGATTGTGCTTTGTGATAATCATACAACTCATCAAAACATAATTTAACATATTTCAACTTAAAACCATGGATCTAAAACATTATCCACATACAATATAAAATTTTGATTTGCATCATAACCCCGCTTCTCAAACTTCAACATCATTTTCATCGCCATTCCACTTAAAACATTACCTCTACTTTTACACAATTGCAACAAGTTTGTATGCATGTAAATTAATTCATTGAAGAAAGAATTTGATGTCACGTGTAATGAGCTAGAAAACTTTAAATGTAACTATGTAAAAGATCTTTAAAAACTTGACCAAAATTCTACCACTTTCCCAATCCTCCAAACCAGGTGGCCCTATATTTTTTTTATTCCCTTTTAGATCAACCTCTAAAAAATAACTCATATACCTAGGTTCACTCTCACCTAACCTCACAAATACCTTTTCAAATTTTTCAGCAGCATCCAACATAAAATAAGTTGAATTCCATGGGGTTGCAATATCCAAACATAATGACTTCTTACACTCTATATGCAATTTTTCTTTACACTTTTTAAATGCAAGTTGACTCACAAGTGAAGATCTCACAAACCTTATTTCATTTCTAAGCTTTTCAATTGAAGTATTAATCTCTTTCAAGCCATCACTCACAATAAGGTTTACTATATTTGCACAACATCTTACATGCAAATGATCATTTGACAATATATTAAATGATCAATCTATCATCACATTCTTCAAATATGAAATAGTCACATTATTAGAGCTTGCATTGTCTACTGTAACAGTTAAAAGTTTATCAATCCCCCACTCAAACAAACAATTCTCAATCACTAGACCAATTATCTCACCAATATGATTTGAAACTTGACAAAAATTGAGAATTTGTTTATGCAATTTCCACTCATTATCAATCCAATGAGCCATTACGGACATATAATTAATGTTTTGGATTGATGTCCATGTATCTGTCGTCAAACATAATCGTTGACCCCTAAGTGCTATCTTTAATTTTTCTTTCTCTTCAACATAAATTTTCAAACAATCTTTCATAACAGTAAAACGAGAAGGACTATCAAATCTAGGTTGTATGGTCCTAAAAAATAATTTAAATCTCTTACCCTCCACAAAATTAAAAGACAACTCATCAATTATAATCATTTTTGGTAGTGCTAGTCTACATTCATCATAATTATAACCTATTGCCTTAAGAGTGCCCATATTTTTTTCTTCCGATTCATCACTCTCTTTCTTAGGTTCTAATACCAAAAGTTTTTGCTTCTTATCAACCACAAAAGGAATTTTTTTGCATACTTTCAAATGACTCCTCATATTACTTGTTCCATTAAGAATAGTATGACATGCATAACTCTTTCCACAATAATTACATTCAGCTCTCTGAATTTTAGGATCACCATCAAGTTTTGTAAAATGATCCCAAATTTATGACTTTTTTATATCATCAACATTTCTTTTTCTTAATGTAAGGGTTTCAAGTTGTTTACCTTTATCATTTGTGATAGATTCTGTAGTGTTTGATGTAGGTTGAGTGTTTGAAGTGAGGGCATTAAACGTTGATGTTGGGGTAGTGTTGGTGGATGAAACATTTTGGTTTTGAAGGTTTTTCATCTGTAATTACCGAATGAAAAAGATCAAAACATTATAATAATATATATTTTAAAATTCACAATATATTTGCAGTAATGCAACATACATTCATAATACATTTGCAGCATATATGCACAAAATAATTACATTATATTTGCAGCATATATGCATAAAATATTTACAGAGCAAGGTACCTATGAATTACAAACAGTTAAAGACCAAGGTTTCCAGTATTACACCTATGAATTACAAACAGTTAAAAACCAAGGTTTCCAGTATTACACTTGTTGTATAAAAAAATATATTTATTAGATATTTTAAAAGAACATGTTATAATGTTAGTCAATACTCTGCTTTGGAGAGAATTTTCATATTCTAAAAATAAAATTTATGATAAAACCTCTTCTCTTTTCACTGTATGGGTCAGCCGGGGGTTTACGCGTGTCCTGGGCCCACAAAGTGCGCTTTCCGGTCCACGTGGTTCCACCGTTTTCCAAAAAAAAAAAAAAAAATTAATTTTATATATTTATTTTTTTATTTTAAAGCAATATATGATTTTTTATTGTACTTGGCCCAATATCGTGAATAGTCCCCTTATGAGGGAGCCTGGTCCAATAATATAGGCCCGTTTCAGCCCTTCCATTTGGGCGGGAAAGGGAGCCGTCGATATAAACACCACCAGTCCCTAGAACATTTTTTCTCTTAAGAACAAAATCATGAGGACGACCTCTACTGCATCACTAGAAATAATGGAACTCTTCTCTAAACTGGCAGTTGACCTCCAAAACCTAACTCACAGTTCGCCAATCAATCAGCAACAACAAGAGTTCGATGATTCTTCAATTGAACCCTCAATCTCAAAGCTAACTCTGTCTCTCACTCACAATTCTAGGGTTAGGGTTTTGGACACTGCTTTATCACTCATGTGCTTTAAAGCGCCACAGGTCTGTCATTTTTCTTCTCTACTCAAAAGAAATTGTTAGGTAATGCCAGAAGTTGTACTCCTCATTCTCACAAAATTTTGGACCCACCATAGAAAAAAATTCATGGGCTCCACTGAGGGATGAGAGTATAATTCCGGGTCTACTCAGCTTTCTCTCTCTAGACTTAGGTTTTATGGCTGTCTACACTGCTTAATTTGAGTAATGGGTTTTAATTTTAGGTTCTTGATTCAGTGGTTGAGTATTCTGTGAAGACAATTGTCAGTGTCTTGTCTTCATCGATAAGTTGTGAGGTGTTCCGGTTTCATAATGAAGAGGTTTTGCAGATCGGTAGCTTCATTTCTCGCAGCCATTTCATGGAATTAATTGAATGTGTTTTTGATGTTATTTCAAAATTGAAGGAGCGTGGTGAGTTTTCTTCTCCCTTGTTTCTTTAATCTCCATTGCGTTTTGATGTTTATTGAATTGTGATGGTACTGTTCAAGGGCCATTGATTGTGGTTTGTTTCTATTCAATTGTTTTAGTTTGATTTCCAACGAGCTGCGAGGATTAACTTTATTGGATATTTTCTTGACCAGAATCCAGATATGAACTCTTTTCTTAATAATAATAATAATAATAATAATAATTTGCTGTAGGGATGCCTATTGATCTGCTCTTATCTGCTGTGGTTAGAGTTGCAGCTTCAACTTCTTGCTATAAATATTTATCCCTATCGATGCGTGCTCTTAATGTTAAATCCATTGATGGAAGTATCACTGCTATCTCAAAGCTGCTGTGCCACTTGCCCGTGGATTTCTCCTTTAACCACCGTGATATACCAACGAGGTTTTCTGCAACTATCTCTCTCCCTACTGAGTGTAGAAATTGTCTCCTTCCATTTTGTTTTAGAGACATGGCAATTAATATTGGTGCACATTAAACTCATCTCAAGGTTTATTAGTTGATCCTTTCAACGAGAATATGGTAATAATCAAATAGAACAAAATTAAGAAATTGACTTGGGTGCCTTACAAACTTTTTTTTTAATATATAAATACACCTTATGTTTTCACTGTTCCACTTATACTTATGTGTTTGTTTTGCAGGTTGTTATTTTGGTACCTTGACCCATTAGCTCTAAAGCATGATATTACAAAAATCTTGCAAGAAACCATAAAAAGACCTTACCTTTGTTTGAGCATGGAATTTTATGAGAGGATGGATTGGCGCTCGATTCTTGTATGCTTGGTGCTTTCTCCAATAATGTTCATTGATACCAGAGCTCTGTTACATGACTGGTTTCTGCAGACGTGAGTTTTATTTCTTGGTTTTATGGATGCTCCAGCTTCTTCTTTTTTTTAGCATTTCTAAATACATCTTAAGAATCATCATCGAAACTTCAATTGAATTGAAATTGTTCCTTGAAATTCACTCGTGCTATCTGCATGGAGCTTCTGATGATATTTTCTGCTAAAAACTTGTCATATCAGGGCAACTGGTTTATCACATCATTTTTTTTTTTTATGCAACAGGGGTCTTAGTTCTGTTTTAGAGCTTCTGATGGAACTAGTTTCACTAATACTAGATGTAATTTCTAGACCAACATGGTGGGGCCTTTCATTAGAGCTGGGATTGAAGCTTCCATTTTCTAATGCATATTTTCCATATAAAAGTGATCTGTTGAATTCTTTTACTGGACCCCTCTCGTACGAAAGTTTCCTACAATTAGTTCACAGGACAAGAAAATCAGCTTCTCTGAATAGAGAACTATGTGATCCAACTATCAATCCATCAGCAGCGAGGGTTGCATTAATAGATCACAAATCTATCTGGTATATTCTTACTCCATGTCAAAGAAAATAGCAAAGGCAATTACTACATTTCAATCCATTTTCCAGAGCTTATTTGAAATGTTTCGTAGCAGGGCCCTGGCAATAAGCTTTCCAGAATGGTTCTATTTTGCTTCAGTTTTACTCTTTTCTGACGATAAAAAATCCCAACAAAATATTCAAGTAAGATGCCCATTAGGGGTACCGGAATTTGGGCAACTAACTGCTGCTGCTGCCACTTTTATTGCTTGGATTCTGAGCCCTGTTAACAAATCTAATCAAGATACACTGTCAGAAAATCTGACTAAACTGTCAAAGTGTTGGAACCTGAAAGAAATCAGCTTGGATAATAGTCAGAATGGGATGGCTGGCTACAAGAAGAAACTTAAGAAACCCAGGTTTTGTGACAGCAAGGAGGATTCTACTCTTGGAAACAAGTGTGATTGTCAAGTCATTATCCTCTGGCTCAAACAATTCCAGAATATCATGAAGCATAATGAAACCATTGATGACATGGCCTTCTGTGAGTCACAATCTTATGCTCTTCTCCAGCAGCATGATAAGCTGTTCAGAAGAGTACCACTAGGCATCTTGATTGGGTCCTCCAGTTATATAAACGAGGATGGATGTGAGCTGCTGCTTCATTATGCTGCCACTGGTAGGATACTCAACTCGCTTGGAACTGAGAATACTAGCTTGAAACATGTAAACTATAATTCTTCTGGGCCAGAAGATTTGTTTGGAAGGATTAACAAAGAGGAGGCCATATCAGGAGCCTGTCTTGTCTTCAGTGTAACTGATGTTGTTATGAGGTTGTCTGTCTCACTATTTGAAACTGAAAAGAGTGGAGAGGACTTTCTATGCCTGGTGAAATTAAGGACTGGCAGGTACTTGCTCAAGTGTATCAAGAGGTTAATCCAGTTTAATGTTGATGCAGATGGAGTACCTATGGTTTTGGATCTCCAAGGTAGATTGGAGAGGTGGAGGCATCAAGGGAGAGAAGTACCAGAGTTTCACAAAGATCTAGATGATGCCCTTAAAAGTTTAAGCACTGAGTTATCATGCTATTCTTAAAGCTACGGAGCCTTTTGCTTATGCACAGCATCCTAGAGAATTTTTACAATTCAGCATAGGAGATTGAGTCTATTGAAAGTTTATGTGTAAATGGATCCTTGTGCTCTAATAGTGTGTGGGATCATATTAGATGTTCAAAGCAAGAGTTAACTGGTTTAAGTTGGTGTGAGTCCATCCTGAGTTCCGGCTAATGTTATTATCCATTCTTAATAGGTGTCTTATGAATGGAATAAACAGTGGAATAGTTATTAATCCTTACAGTCTCATTTGTCATCAAGATACAAAAACAAGAATTGTGAACTTCTTACCCAGGGGAATCCAGGTAATCAGGGCTGAGAACACTGTATTATTGAAAAACCACCTGATGGATCACATCAAGAGTTGTGATGGAATAAGGCTAAGGCTCCTCCACTTGAATGTTTTTTTAAGAAATATTTTGGTTGTTGGTTCCGCATGTTGGGTGAAAGCAACAAAGACTGAACCAGCAGGCTTGTATGAAATTCAGCAGTATTTTCCACTAAATTTGCTCAGATGTCAAGATGAAGATTTCTGTGGTCAGCTATCAATCCCCTTTGATTGCTTTTTTCCCCTCTTCCTTCTTGCCTTATTCTTACCGTCTGTGTGAAGCTTTTGTTTTCTGGTTGTCAAGTGTTTGGTAGCTTCATTTTCTTTTTTAATAGTTTGATATGTGAAATTGATTCGCGATTACCAAAAAATCAAAACACTGGAATATTTGGTGGGAGTCCCGCTGCAGGATGGAAGGAGAAAACACATTTTGATGTGCCGGTTGCCTGTATATTATGCAATTAATGTGGGGATGCTTTTCATTGGAATGCTATTAATTATATTCATTTGCATTTTATTTTTGAAGGGACAAACTTACAAGTACTTAACAGCTGCACGCTAAAGACTTGCCTGTATGAATTTGTAAGACTAAAAGCTTTCAGACTATATAATATGCAGCCTGTTTATGATGTATGACAGATAATAGCTTCACTCTGTACCTAAAGCATCTTTCTAACACTTCGCAATCTTCATCTGGCTTTGCCAAATTCTGGATGTATATATATTTTTTTAATGATATCGCCTATGGCAAGTAACTCCTTTGACCTTGGCAACCTGCAAATCTACAAGCCTGAAAATCTGGGATTTCGAGTATTTGCGCAGAGGTTTTGGGATTTCAAGACCTCAGCCGCAGACAGCCTCAACTGATAGCTTCTTTGCACTATCTGGACATGGATCTCCTCCGAAAACTTCAGGCGCTACGGTCACTGAGCACGACTGCTTTCCAACACAATTCTGCAAAAGGTTCCTCATGGCCGTCACATAATGTTCATGAAAAATCAGCCAGAATCTTTTATATGCATGGCAAGATTTTTCAGGCGAAAGATGAATTGAAAAGGAAAAAATGATTGAACTAAAATAAATCTATCATGGTTTCAATTCTTCAATGATGATGTAGCTAAAAAATTATCCCCCAATATATTCCTACTAGATTTTTAAAGACCCTGAGAGTCAGAGAGGGAGTTGTATAGAATTATGAATCCTGTTATGTCTTCTCACTCTAAAAAGAAGCTGCCGACGTGCATATCCAACATGTTCAAGTCACTAAAATAGGTTTTAATTCGTGTTTTATGCAGAGTGGCCTTAGCAGCAGTTGTTTTACAACCGTCAAGAGTTCTCATGTAGGTTAAAAAATAGGTTAAAGTACCCTTTCAAAGGCATCGTATGACTTGTGGGCATGGCAGCTCCCCTCTCGAAAGCTTCCGCAAGTACCCTGAGGCATTCCGTAGCTAGCAAACTTGATCTGCGATATCTTCTGTCCCGGTGGACACCACAGGTGGGCTTTGGGTTGCAGGCTGCTGACTTTGCCGGAGGCTATCACCTGCCAGTTCTTCAATGCTGGCTGCCCTTCAAAGATATCAGCACAGACACTTCCAGTGGTTCTTTTCACAAGAGAAATTCCAGATGGATCACCGCCCAATTCTTCAAACACGGCCAGGAGATTCCCGCTCGGCTTCAGCCACGAGCGAGGAACATGGTACCTGAGATTGATGGTATTGTCATCGGAGCTATTCAAGCTGGACAAGCAAAACAAGCTAGACAGTCCTAAGCCCTACTTACCATCTCTGAGAGGGCTCCCCGCAATTACTCCGACATTTTTTGTCATCGAATGTTCCGGCATAATTGCATTCACCACAGCCACCATGAGCTACATAGGCCGGCCAGTGCCGTCCTATGTTTTGTCCATTGATCCACATCTGACCCTTTCCCATGCTGCTCATATCTAAAGCCAGAGGATCACTGCCTTGTGGTGCATCGAAAGTAGTCTGGATTTATCAGAACAGGACGGATTTCTTAATAAAACTTGGCATCTACTACCTTTGAGCGGAATAAAATAACATGGAAATGCAGCAAGTGCTCATGGAACTCTCTTACTTTGTACCAGGTTAGTGGTTGTTTCTGAGCCAACAGTGACCCTTCCATCCATTCAACAGATGTGCTCCCACTAACAGTATGCAGGCTCGATGATTCACCTTTCAGACCAATCTGCTCAGAAACATGGCAAATAATTTAAGTGATTCTCTAGCTTCTTCTGACTAATTTTGCAATACAGCTCCATGATTTTTCAATGTGGTGAAAGATAATAGAGGTCGGAAATGTTTTAGCAGAGAAAAGAAGTAGTCAGAAAACAAACCTTGTATGACCATTTCTGCCCCGACAGGTCTCTTGTCCCCTCATTCAGACCCTTCAGAGTGATTGGACCTAGAACCCCAGCATTCCATTTCTCAAAATGCAGGCCAACGTTCTGAGACCAATCAAAATGATAATATGTCAAGTTCAAATGACTAGATATATTCCAAATCGATGTCACAGAGAACAAATCAAAACAAAACAAGAAAAGCGAGAGAGCTAACCGGGAGACCAACAGCAACACTTAACAGAGAAATCTTGTTGATCCCCGCTGTCAGTTTGATGTTCTGGCTAAACGTTATCTTGGGATTTGATAATCCCCCATACTCGGTTCCTGCCACAAGATTAACTGAAACTTTAATACAAGATGGAGGAGAAAAATGAAGTCTATTAGGAATAACAGGTTAATTTGAACAGTTATAATTCCATTCCACCCACCTGCTAGTTGATCATTGATAAATACATGCAAAGCATGACCAGCGGAGAAAATTGTGAGAAGAGGATTCTGTCCACTCTTAAGAAATCCTTCATCCGCGTCTATTTTGACACTGAATAAGCCAGAAATGTTCAAGAATGGTAAGCTGTAAGCAAGAAAATATGCAACAACAACCCAAGACTTCCCCCCAAGAATCAGCTTGTCCTAAAAGCTAGGGCCTGTACTCACTCTGTCAGGTACCACAAGTAGTCTGTAGCGTCCCTTGTCATATATATTTGCTCCCACAACCCATCCATTGTAGTTGTATCATCATCATCAGCTGATGCAGTTTCTTCAGTGAATGATTGCCATGAAAATGAGGTGCTCGCTGGAACCATTTTCATTTGTGAGCTTTGGGAACCGAGCTGCACAAAAATTACCATCAGACATCAAACTCATGGTCGCAGGTTTTTCCAGGTATTTGATGGACTAAACCTGAGCTTGTTTATTATCTACTAGAACTCCTACGAGAGATCCTTATAGAAGATCAAGGCCAAACCTTTCTCATCAATTACTAAGTTATTAGGGGAAACTGACATGGAGAACCACAAAAAGGTGAATAAACTAAGATTCCTGTTGTAAGCAACAGACCATTCCTTACCCTTGCTGTGTTATAAACCGCAGTCTTGCAATCAGGGAGAATGCTGATGGACCAAGGAGGCAACTCATATTGTCCATTACCAAAGGTCACCTTCACAGAGTATTTTGTATCATAGTTGGCAAGAAAAGCTGCACATGCTGACTTTGACTTGAATACATGAGCCTATAAACAACGACAGTGACAATGAGTAAGCCAGGCCAGAAGATTGCAGACACATAACCACAAAACTTGAAACTTACCTCTTGATTACTCCCAAGTGATGTTACAGTGGGATCAACAGAAACTAAAGCAGGTTCGCATAGCTTGATGGCTTTGTGCAAATCTCTCAAATGCCCCCACTTTGGTTCTCTAGGCAATCCTGGTTCAAAAGATAGGTATCCTTCTTAGATCACAGTGGCTTTGGAAATGTATCTTTTTGCATATTTAAGTGCATCCGAAAAACATTAGTTTATAATTACATATAATTCAACGAGTTCATTGTCACAATCCACTTTAGGGAGCATACCGAATTCATCAATAGGGGCATCATAATCGTAGCTAGTGGCAATGAAGGGACCACCAGCGGTTCTTCCGAAGTTGGTTCCGCCATGGTACTGTGTATACATGAAAGACGGAAAAAAAGGAAAGCCCCCAAGAAATGAGTGATCCATTATCCTCTTATGGTAGGTAAATTAAATTTGGAAGGTTGCTTACCATATAGTAGTTTATGTATGAACCACCACTTTGTATGAACCTAGCGACTGAAAATGCCATATCTTCAGCTGGCCTATGAGGAACAGCACCACCAAATTCAGTATACCTGAGGGCAAGATGAAGCAAAGAAAAAATATTTAAGGATCATCAGTCAAGTTTCAGCACCAAATATAAAAAAAATAAAATAAACACAACCAACTTTTTTTTTCCTTTTTTGCTGCGGACACCCACCATCCGTGTGACTTACCAGCCAGTCCAGGCTTCTGTCCATATCTTGGGTTTATAGTCCTTGTTTGGTTTGAAGTTTTCACAGTAGAATCCATTGCAGCTGTCTATCTGCAAGCCGTATAAAACAAAGATAGGCGCTTGAATAAATGATAACAAGCTGTGTGATTGGCCTATGCAATCCGAATGAATGACATCCTGACATATTTATTCTTTACGAAAAAGTTTCAGTAAATACTTTAGCAGAATCTTCACCATGGAGCTTAAAACAAGATTTACCTTCAAGCAACAGGTAGAACATGCTCGTCCTATATATTATTATAGCACCAAAAACTAGAGCTTTTGCTTGTTGATTAGAGCACATAAAAAAAACAGAGAGGGGCAGGTAGGACCCCAGAAGAATTAAATTAAATAGGGAAAGCAAGGTCGAATTTAAGGTCCACAACACTCCAAGAAAATGACCCCATTAAAGCGAATATAAGCCGTGTGAAAAAACATAAAAAGTGGTAGAATTGCTTACCATAGGATCTGGGGCATCTTCTTGCTTGCACATAATCCATGGGACTCCTGTACCAAGCTTCACTGCCATATCAGCTGCCCATTTTGTATAGGCTTTACCAGGTGCACCAATTTCCCATTCCACTGGTCCATATTCATTTTCTATCTGTTATTGTGAGCCGACAAAAACAATGTTCAAGCAAACCAAAATCATTAAAATAATCAAAGCACGTTTATAGAATGATGACAAGGACATGAGTCGTGTTTTTATTATTCTTTAGGAGCTTGTGTTGAGTAATGGACCAATTGACGACAAAATAGAATCAAATGCAATAAAATAAATATAACCCATTTTTCTAGAATGAAAATCAAGGGGTGAATTTCCTACCTGGGAAAGAATTATTGGGCCTCCTTGATTTTCAAATAACTTTTCTGACTTCATCATGCCCACAATCTTCTCTGTGAACTTTTGCATTGCCGCCTTCATTGAAGTTGTAAAAGATAAGAAAAGAACACATTTTAAACCCCGTCGCATCAATCTGAGTGCCAAATTTAAAGAGATTTGGGGAAAAAAGAGGTCCTCGAAATCGTAACGATAGATTCCGAGTGGGTTCTAAATTTCCTACCTTGAAAGGCCCGTTGTCGGTTCTAAATTCAATACCAGGAACATATTTTAGCCACACAGGAAATCCCCTGAACCAGAAACAGAGCATGTGATTTTTATTTCCTTTCTTTGAAAACAAAATATAGTTGAAATTTACGACACAGGTTTCTGTGGTAGTCAAAGCTAATCAAAATAGATAGATTATGAGTGATTATTACCCAAAGTTCCATTCAGCACAAACATAGGGGCCAATCCGCAGATGAAGATAAAGGCCTGCTTGTTGAACCAGCTTGATGAACTTAACCAAATCATACCTGTCCTCAAAATAATACTGTTTTTTTTTCAAAGAGTGAAGATCAACCGAGTTAGAAATTTGAGAAAAAAACAAGAAGAAGAGAAAGAAGGCACAGCAAACGCAAAAGTCAGAGCAGGAAGGAATTTGCATTACATTTCCAGGAGTAGGCTCATGTCCATTCCAGAAGACATAAGTTTGAATCACATCCACTCCTCCATCTTTGGCCTTTTGAATAAGACCAGGCCACATCTGCAGCCATCACAGAATCAAAACCCACATAAGAATTGAAAAAACAAAAAAGAGAGGAAGAAATTAAAAAGAAGAAGAACCCATGAATGAACCACATTGGAATCATCGGTACCTCAGGAGTGCTTCTCGGGTAGTGTATTGAGCCAGAAATAAGAATCCTCCTCTGCCCATTGATTATAACAGCTTTATGATCATAGGAAACAGAAGCTGTAACAGAAGAAAGCCATGAAGAGAAGAAGAACAAAAATTGCAGCAGCAAGAACACGTTCCCCATGATTCGGTTCCTAGGTATGTCACACACAGTAAGCAATAACCTTTTGTCTGTGTATTGAGTGTATGTAGAGAGAACCTTAATCTCTTTCTACATGCATTACGAAAAAAGGAGATTGTAGGAGCCGGAAAAGATATAAATTTCCTGTTTTGAAAGAGAAAGGAAGCTGACTGAGTTTAATGTGAAGATAGAGGAAAGAAGTGTTGTGTTTGTTGTTATTACAGGACAGGACAGGGGAGTGAATGAGGAGGTTCGGTTGAGCAACCGCCTTTTATAGCTGTTTTTCCCCCCTTCTAGTTATGCATTGATTAAACTTCAATACTCTAGTTTCTTTTTTTTAAAAAACAGTTAATATTAAAATAAAAGTATGTTCAATCAACACTGATTAGTTCATTTTTGAATTTAAAATGATTATTTAATTCGTTTTACTAATTTATAAACGTAATGAAAGTGTTAAAAACTGTGCCCCATTTTTGCCCCTGACGTGGGACCACGCTCTCCTCTTCGCTGTGACGTGAACTGGTATTGCGTGATTAAGTAAATCTAGTTATTGAGATTGCTTCTTTTTTTTTTATCTAACTTAAATCATTAAAAGGTTTTTGTAAGATCATTATTATTTTTTAAATCAGGAAAAAGTGTTATTTTACAGAGAATTGATCAAAAATATTTAAAAATAAAAACCCATCATAATTGAAGTCTGATCTTTAAATAATTTGAAATTAAAGAGGAATTATTTAAAGCAATTATTTGACCTCCTTTAGTATTACTTACGTAAAGATTCCCTAATCCCAATTGTTTTTTTTTTTTTTCTCTCTCTTTGTTGTGGCGTCTTTTGTTGGTCCAAGGTTGCTTCTAGGTTACCTAATCTTACATGAACGAATTTCCTTTGTTGTAAATTTTAATTTTACAAAAACCAAAATATTTGAATGTTTATAAAAATTAAATTCCTTTACCCCTGAGATAAATAGTATCATTTTCAGGCATGTACAAACACACGAAAAATACAATATAAACAAGAATCATAAATTTATAAATGAGTTTTTTAACTAATTATATATTGACAAATCTGTCCAAATAGTAAATAACAATAACAATATAAAATAATTAAAATAAAAAACAAAATAATATATATATCTTCCTAATATGCCATCAATATATTTTTTTTTTTATTGTTTAGGGATGTGATTGAGGTTGCTATTGAAAGTATTGTTTTTTCTTCAAAAATACATTAAAAATAATATATTTTTTTATTTTTTTTAAATTATTTTTGACATTGACACGTGAAAATGATATAAAAACATTAAATTTTTTTAATTTAAAATAAAAAATAAAAAATTATTTTTTTCTCAAAAATATTTTTAAAATACAATGTCAAAGAGGGTCTTGTAATCTTAACCTGGGTTGGCATGAATTTTTCCTTGCCATTTATTTTCTCATGCCTATCAAAAGTGCATGCATACATACATACATACATACATACATATGTATGCATGCATGTATATGCGAAACAAAAGCAAGGTACTAGCATAGGTGGAGGACTAAAACAGCATCATAGAATAGGGGATACATGAGTATGAACAGAAACCCTAATAGAGGATTGACTTAATTATTGTGTGCCTAGACACACGTTGGTGAGAGCTGAATACCTAGTAGATAGAATGAAAAATAAATTGTGATTTTGTACTATTTTGATTTAGTTTTTCTCTAATTTTTCAAGTTTTTAATTGAAGTGTATATATTAAATACATATTAAAACATAAGCACACTAGCCCCCCTCCTTCTGTTATACCATATTTGAGCACCTAATTTGACTAGGTGGTTCAAGAAAAACATGGCTAAATAAATATTTTAATTTGCATGCAAATTATTTTTTAATTAATGGTTGATGGAAGCTTATTTTCTTTGTTTTTCCCTCCAATATCCCATTGTGAATAATGGTATTTCATGCTGCCATTAATCACTTTATGAACCTTCCAGAAGCTTATTAAAGAAGTGATTAAGATGAAATCAAATTTAAAATGTAGAAAAAAAGGAAAAGAGAAGAAATAAAGGAGAATAAGGGAGACCAGACTAAAGGGCTGCTGGAGATGAGGAAGTCACCGTCTGCGTGCGTCTAAAGCTTTTTATTTCTCAAACAGGATGCCAGGGAGCAGCCATCATCGCTTTATTGATTTCTACAAAATAATTTATTGTTATTATCCATAATTATACATCGCAAAATTCCTGCTTCAATTTACAGCTTTGACAATAATAGTATTAATTAAAAAAACGTTGACGTGTTTCACACGTGTAATTCATGCTTATCTATACATACGAAAATAATCGATCTTTATTGTTAAATATTTTATTTTTTAAATTTTAACTCTAGATATTCTTAATTATTCTCTTACTGTTATGGATAAAAACTAATAATAATTTAATTGCTCCCTTAAGTTAGAGTTGATATGATCTATTACATTAAACAAATTGAATTTTTTATTATATACTTTTGCTTTATTTATTAAAATCTACTTCTTTAATATATTAAAAACAACCAAATCTAGCTGTATTTCAAAACGTAGAGAAAAATGATCAAGCGATGATCATTTGACATTGCGTTTCAAAAATATTTTTAAACAAAAATGAATTTTTATTATTATTTTAAATTAAATTTTACTGGTGTTTTTAAATCATTTTCATGTGCGGATCTTAAAAGTAATTTTTTAAAAATAAAAAAAAATATTATTTTAATACATATATAAATAAAAAATACTTTTAAAAATAATTTCAACCACCATGAAAACAGTTTCAAGGAGTTGAATGGCGTGTCCAGGGATGTAAGGTCCCAACCATGAAAACAGTTTCAATCAAAGAGTTGAATGGCGTGTTGAGGGATGCAAGGTCCCATACATGCGTGTTTCCAACACGTATCTACTAATCTTTGGACAGAAACATAAACGAGATTAAGACCGGAGATTAACAAACAGGAGATGATGTGATCTTCTCATGCAGTCTTCTTTAGTTTTTGTTCATTAAAAAATATTAAGGAAAGAGAGAGAGGGCAGTTGTGATGAGAGGTCCGAAAATTGCATTATGGCCTTATTTCGGATGCTCAATCATAATCCGTGAGGCATCGTCTGTTCACCATCTCATGATTTTCTGTTTTTAAAATACTCGGAATTTGGTGGCGGCTTCCTTTGTTCATATAAGATTCAAGTTTTTGTCATTGCAATTATCCTCATTATTACTAGTAGTATTATCATCAATGATGAAGTGAAGATGAAGTCTTAAGATATATAATAAAATTCATTTGTAATGTCTATTAATGGACTACTTAATTATTCCTATTTATTGGGATACATAATTTCATAACAATTTCTTGTTAACTATTAATGGTTGTAATTCATTTAATAGGTTTATCAATCTAGATGGAATACTAGTTCTACTTTGAATTTACTAATTTTGAGTTCTAAAACAAAGATGAAATGCTATAATAAATATTTCATCAATGAACATGTGTTTTATACCGAAAAGCGGGCCGAGGGTAAGAAAACATATAATAGTGAAGTTTGTGTTACGAGATCAACTTCTAATAAGTTTAAAACTGACTAATATAAAAAGTTAGAAGTGATTATTGAATTTCAATATCATAATGCAAATAATAATATATCTGTTTACTCAAATGCTATTGATATGATACAAATGATAAGAAAATAAAAGAAGATTCTTATCATGATTTGTTTGGAGTTAATACAAAGGCTAGACTCAATGTCAGCGGTGTTTTTTTTTTTTTTTTTTGGTTAAGAAATGCCATCAAGTATAATACACATACACTATTTTTTTGTATTATATATATTTTTTTAAAAAAGAATTATATGAAAGAGTATACAATCAATTTGGGTTAATGCGAGCATCATCAAACAAAAACATGCCTCTCCAATCAGGCCCACAATTGGTTGGTGAGTGATGTCTTTGGGCATCCCCTCATTAATTTGTACATAAATACAGGGTTGGTTCTTGATTAATTAGTTTGTGGAAAAAATCAGATAAGATGTCAGCACTCAGTGGGCATGCCGATCCAGAGATACTGGTTCAATTTTATTCTGAAAATTAAATAAATAAATAAATTTTATTAGACTGCGTGGTTCAAGTCTTTCGTTGGACAAATGGTCAACAAATGGGGACTGGTCTTAGCCACGAGGTACCAAAATTCAAAGAAAAACTAGCCCATCAACGCGAGAGTAACCTGTAAGTAACACTTTAAATAAGAAACTAAAAAGAAATAATTTTAACCCAAGTCATTTCAAATAAGATTTATACGATCATTATGATATTTGTAGGAGAGATTTTTTTTCTTCTTTTCCTGCCACGTAGATGTACATGCCGAATTTTAATATTGATAATTTATTATTATCTAACAAAAGAAAAATAAATCAAATTAAAGGGGTGTTTGGAGTCCCTTTTTGAAAACATTTTTGAAAAACAATTTAAAAAATTAGTATTTTTAAATTATTTTGATGTACTAATATCAAAATCATAAGAAAATAAAAAAAATATCAATTTGATGCATCTCTGAAAAAAAAACACTTTAAAAAATAACTTTAATCACACTCCCAAACAGATAATTAATATATATGCAAGAAACTAGAATAATCAATTGTTGTTAGTTCTTTCCAATTATATATGTGTGTATGTATATTCAACGACTCCTAATTACTTGGTATTTAATTAAGGAAAATAAAAGAAACTAAAATAGTCACTGACTAATTAAGTATATAATAAAAATAACTTATAATATCAATTAGCGCACAATTAAAATTATAATACATTTGTTTTGTCGGTGATGAGTTCAAGTAGGTATATTTTTTTTTTATTTTCCGTGTTTTTTTCCCATTTATAAATAGTTCACTTGAAAGTTTTTAGCTGTGAACCACCGAACCAAAAAGCAAAAGAAACATCCAATTCATTATTTATGCTTGCTATATCAATCATGAAGCAATTATAACTATTTTATAACTATTTCCGCTTTGGATAATTTTTTTATATATATATATTCTAATATCTAAAAATATCATCTAATTAAATTTATACATTAATCGGTTTTAAAAATATATTTTCATATTGATTTAGTGCGTTCAAGATAGTAATTTTTTTTTTAAATAATGAACTTAAACTTTTATGGTTATTATGAGAAAAGATCTCAACAAGTTTTTTTAGAGTTGTTTTTCCCTAACTATTTTTTTTGGAAATATTCCCATATCTAATTTTTATTTAATATTTTTCTATTCATTGAAGAAATCTTATTACAATTTCTCAATGTTCCAATAAAGGAACTTAACAAAACTCTTTTCTCTTAAATTTGAATTTTGATTAATTCTCTTTTCTTTTTATTACCAAGTGATTGTTTAAAAATTTGACTAAATTTGTTTTTCAAAAATATATATTTTTTTAAAATATATTAAAATAATATTTTTATTTTTTAAAAATATTTTTATTTTTTAAAAATATTTTTAATATCATCACATTAAAAATATTTTTAATATCATCACACTAAAAAAGCCAAAATAGATGTTGCGCGCCGTACACGTCTCATACAAAGAACCAAAAGGGTTTTTTTTCTTTCTGATTTGATATGCAGGGACCCACCATGGGGCTGATTTGTAAACTTCATTGTATACACAGAAAAAGAAAAACAGATAACCCCTGTTGTAAAAACAAATATATTTGTTCTCAATCTCAAAATCCAAAACAGTAACCGTCGATAAGAGAGTATTTTTATGCTGCAATGGCAATAATATCCCTCTTTTCGATTTGAGTGGGGCCCTCTTGCTTTCTTCATCAAAAGCATCCACACGACTGTCGCCAAGGTTTCGAGTGACAATCATCGTCCTCCGATGATGTTATTACACTGATAAAAGTCCACACAGTGTGCTCTTTATTTTATTATCGCTGCTTTTCATGCGGATGGGTTTGCCACGTTTATAGACACCAGGCTCTCCTGCCCAATCCATATCCAAATTTCCTGGTCCTGTGGGTCCTGAATTAGGCTTTGGTTCGTTCGATAATGATGTTGGCTGGCCATATCCAAAAATCGAGTGACTCATCCATCCACGAGAAGGATATGCCCAGGTGTTTGATCCCCTGACGTAAGGGCCGGTCACCGGACCCCTAAATCATTCCACCTCCGAGGCTGAGAGGTCTTGCTAGATAAGACTGAAGCTGATTTTATCAAGCAAGAAGAAACGAGACTGTAATTAATTCTATTAAAAATCATCAATTACACGTTAGAACAACATGTAATGATTTGACTGATCTTCCTATTTGGGATTGTTCCAATGTTAATTTGTTGCTTGTTACAACGACAACAGAAACCATTTTCACAACCACCACTAAAAAAAGCGATCATGATAGATGTTAAATCTTGTAAATTTAATCGAGATATATATAAATTAATCTAACATTGATGTTAATAAAAAAGATAATAGTGAAAATGATGTCGCAATGACAAGACTCGCCGCGGCTGGACGGCCATGCATATCGCCGCCTTCAGGCATACTCGTGATAATGGGAAACCAACTGAAAACGATTATTCTATGGCGTCAGCATGAGAATGGGACCAGAGACGGTTGTGTGTGGCCGGCAAATTTGATTTTGCAGCACCTTATCTGATATTGTATAGCAAGATTATTCTCGGCGACTGACAGGATCATTTGACTTGATAGCTACTTTTGTAGTGAGATTAGGTATTGTGTTTGAAGTTTTAACAAACAGTTTATCTTCCTTCGCTAGACATCATTGTCTTTTAGCTGCTGCTGCTGTCATTAATTAGTTTGCTGGACATGAATGCTTCTCCAGCACAGCTTTGCTTGACAAAGAAACAATTGTATTTCGATTCTTGATGATTTGTTCAACTACCATCCACTGCTTTGACCGAGATACGCTGCGTTTTTATGGCACCTACTCTCCACCTACTCCTTCCTGATCAACTAAAATGCACGCAGTCTTGTTTTTCCTTCGAGGAGAAGGTGGCTAAGACCCTCTCATAAACACCGATACGGTGGTTGGGTGGGGACAGGACCCATGCCACTGGCTATGAGTGGCTAGCCGGCCATGGATCATGTCACAACCACCGGTGATAACCGGTTCAACCCCCTGCTGTTATAGACTCTACCCAACTCGCCATTTGGATAACGCTCTCTGCGTGCCAACGTGGAAGTGCTTTGCATGGTTACTGACTTTCAACGTTGTAAAGTTGGCGATGGCAGAATTAATTAATTAATTAATTTTCATTGCTCAAGTGTGTATAAACATGATTAATTAATTAATTTTCATTCAACAGGTCTCGACAAGGACTCGATTATTCTTTGAAGATTGGACAGGCTGAATTATAACGCTGAGCAACCATTTCAATTTTGCTTTCCTCCTAAATAATAGTATAATGATGGCATGGCGTCAAGATAAAATTAACATGATGTATTCTTTCTATTCAATAATAAAAACATTATCATATTAGCTAGCGTCTCAATTAAAAATAAATTTATATTCAAATGGTGTTAAAAGATATCATATAAAATTTCAAAAATATCATCTTCAAAATCATCTAGTAGGAGACCAAGTGATAAGAAATTGGGATTAAAGAATTTGTTATTCCTGTGATCTCAGGTTCGAGCTCTATGGCTATTAATATGATGGTCATTAGAAACTTAATTGATCGTTAACTTCAGGACTTGTAGAATTAGTCAAGGTGTATACAATCTGATCCGGACACCCACATTAAAAATAAAAAAGCCAGCTTCAAAGTTTGAACTCACAAAATTTCTTTCATTAATGAATTGTTAGATCAACTTCCTTGTATCATGTTCTTTTACTCTAACCTTTTATCACAAAATTATATGGACAAGATTTTACTAGCTAATATTTACTTAAAATTAAGTAAACATTTAATTTTGTGATAGAAAATCTTGAAAAGGGAAAGAGAGATGCTAAAAAATCCAAAGCAAGTTCTTTCCGTTTCTCTTTCGGAAGCTTAACTGTTAATACAAAGAGTCCTCGATAAATTAGAAACTAAATTGAGAGGAAATAAGCTTCTTCTTTTCTTCTTTTCTTTTTCTTTTTTTTTTTTGCAGTAAAATGAGAGGAAATAAGGTTAGCTGGTGAATCGAATTTGCTGCTTGAATTGAATGCTAATCTTTCTCTGCCGATGTTTCTTGGCAGGATGTTGACTTTGGATTCACAACCTGACTTTATTTAGTGGGAATTAGCTGGTAATATGCTGGGTCGGGCTTTTTTCTCACAAACCTTTCCCTTATCCACATCTTTAATTTAAAAAATATAATATTTTTTTATGTTGTTTATTTAATAAAAATCAAAGTATCTAGATCACTTTAAAAAATCAGGACAATTTAAAATAAGGATAAAAAGTACCTCTCTAACTAAAATATCCTTTTCACATTAACTTTTTTTTTTAACTCTCACTATCGAAATCAACAATTGTACTGAAAACAATACCTATCAGTTTTTAAACTCACTATTCATCGGTAATAATCTTATTGACATCTTTATATATGAAAATCTTCCGTCGGTAATTTTTTTTTTATCGATGATTTCATCAGTACTGAATATACCGATGACTTTACCGACAAACAAAGCATGCAAAAAATATTACCCGCTTAATTTTGTCGGTATATTAAATGTATAATCGACATAAACTCCAACAACGACCTCATCAGTAACATCCCGTCCATAGTTTTCTGGGTAGAAGTGGAATTTGAAGTAATTATTTTCCAACTATCCCGAAAATACCAACAAAACTTTCCGTTTGGGATTCCGTCACTAATATTTTTATTTATTTTAAAAAAATATTGAAAAATAATTTAGAATAGTAAAAAGATAAAAATATATTTTAAATTAATTTTCTTACATTCATAATGCAAATACAATAAATCTAAAACAATGACAACGCTAGAGAAGGAGGAGGAGGAGGAGGTTCGTCGATTGCGAGGCTACAGAGAAGGAGCACATGGACCACCACAATATACTTGCATTTCCATAAGCATTTGATGTAATTCGGTCATCTCAGCACAAAATCCGGATTTCTCATCATGAAGTCCAATTGCCTCATCATGCATTTTCTCGGCTAAAGCCGCTTGAAACTCTAAAGTTTGCATGGACGAAATTGATTTGGGTGATGTAATAGAAAAAAAACTTTTTTTTACAATCCACTTCGCATGTGAAACGAATGACATAGAGTCACTGGTGTGCGTAGTAATGCAACATAGAAAATACTAGCCATTGCCCCGCGTCTCGTCGCGGGCGGCACCATATTTTTTTAACGCATTTTTTTTTAATTGTGTGTTTTTTTTTGTTATAATATAAATTTAGTCAAAATAATAAATTCGTGCAAAATTACTGTGAAGTGCAAGTTTTTTTATAAAATATATGAATTTTAAAGTGATATAAATTTATCTGTTTAATAGGTTTTAACTAAATAACCAACATAAAATTATCATCATCATTAAAAAAGCAAGAAGATTCGGATATTTGAATTATTAAATTCATTGTATAAGATTAGTTCATTTTATAATTCAATTTAAATCACATTTAAAAATAAAATATAAATTGTGAGAAGACCTGCAGTAATCAAATAAAAAATAAGTAGTTAGTTTTCTATCCATAAAAAGATGAAAACATAAATTAAAAATTCATCCCTACGTTATCGTCATTTTCATTACTGTAACAGTTTAAATTATTATCCACATTACTGCTCAAATAATTAAAATCATTAAATAACTTCAAAAAATCAAAACATTTTAACAAAAAAATAATAAAAAAATAATTACTAAAATTATCATTATTATTGCGCAAACGATAAAATCATAAAATTATATGATCCAAAAGACAGATAAAATAACAGAAAACACACACAAAAAAGAGAAAAGGGGAAAAAAAGAGCAATATTAATTTTAAAATTATCACCAACATAAATTAAAATTTGATAACGAAACCTAATAAAAATAAAACCCTGACAAAAAATGAATAAAAAAATAATAATCTGAAAAGCATAAATGTATAAATATGGACAGAAAACAAATATTGTCCAAACATTGAATTTTTTAATGTTTTAGATTATTTTCATGTGCTGATGTTAAAAATAATGAAAAAGACAATTATCATTTTAATATATATATATATATAAAACAAAAAATATATTTTTTTTTAAATCAATCACATTTCCAAGAAAAATAAAAAAATATTTCATGGAAAAAAATGAAAAAAACATAATCAGGAAAAAAAACAGCTATAAAAAAAATTGAATTCAAGGGTTAATCATGGTGCGCTTAAGTTAATCCAGACACCCCAATTATTAAAAAACAAATAAAAAATATTTATATATAAGTGGGAAAAAAATATAGCCAGAAAATAATAAAATCACAGTTACCTCAACATTTCGCTCATAATTCACAACAATAGATATAATTAGAAATAGCTATTGTGGGCAAAATGAAAACATACTGAGGGTGGGATTCGAATCCGCGCCCTCTCGGCAGAGGACCTTTATGTCGCTCTTCTTGGACCAACTCGGCTACCTCAACATCTCGCTCATGGTTCACAACAATATATATTAATAGTAAGTGTTTATGTGGATCCGCGCATCAATTCATTAAGGGCACAAGAGTCTTCACACTGCCACAATCCATAGTAACTTACCTCATAATCCACAGTGCCGAAACAGTAAAAATGCCACGACAATTATATATTAGGTAATATATATATAAAAAATTTATATTACCCTAAAAAATCATTATATATATATATATATATATATATATATATATATAATGATTTTTTAGGGTAATATAAATTTCTCCCCGGCATTCCCAAAAAAATTATATATTATGATTATAAGAGTCTGTTTGGCGTGACGGTTGCTGTTGTGGTTAAGGTTGAAAAAAACAGTTTTATGAAAAGCGCTTTTAGCTGAGGTTCATAACTGAAATTTTAGTGTTTGGTTAAATCTGTGGTTGATATTGAGTTTAATGAAAAGCAGTTTTGTGTTTGGTTACCATAATTTTCATATTGATGTCAACTGTTGAAATTACTTTAAAGAACACACACACACACACACACACACACACACACACAGATATATATATATATATATATATATATATATATATATATATATAATGTTTTTTAAATATTGTAGATTAATAATCTTAAAAATAAATAAATATTTTGTATATAATTTTTTACTTGTTGAGGTATTTTTTAATAAAAACAAAAATAAATATTTTTGATATAGTTACATCATTTTCAACCATATATATATTTTCAACTATATATATATATATATATATATATATATATATATATATATATATATATATATATAGGTGGGTGGCGGGGGGGTATATTATATATATTTTCTACTATATATAATTATATATATATATATATATATATATACTTTTTATCTCATTAGGTTATTTTTAAAAAAGAACTACATCTTATTATAAGTTTACGACTGAAATAAATAAATAAATAAAATACATTACTTGTTGATTAGTGACTAGAACTTTACAAGTAACATTGAATAAAAATGAATTTTGTTTAAGAAAAAATTAAATTAGCCTCAAACCTAGTAGAGGTAAATACAATTATCTGTATAAGATTGAGCTCATTCATAGGAGAGCCAAGTGTGTCTGTATTAATTAGCTTGAGGTTGATTATGCCCTTGTGAGGTAATTTGAGTTTGTCTTTAATTTTTATCTATTGAAATTAAGGATGAAGAATGTGTAACCCAATTTCTGGGTTACTCCTCAAAATAAAATAAAAATGACAAAAATAAAATAAAAGGAGCCAGCGTGGGTAGAAAAATCAATGTGGAAATTTTGGTTGTTTTCGCGAGTCCAATCGTATCTCTTTGGTTCCAAAAATAGAGAAAAATACATATTTAAGACAAAAATAATTTATCGTTGGATGAATCTGTGTAAAAATTAAGTTAAATGACATAATTATATTTTTATGGGTTGATTCGATTTAATCGTCAATAAATTTAAAGTTTAATTATAATTGAGAATTAATTTAAGATCCAATTGAAGGATTTAATTAAGTGTAAGGACTTAATTATACTTTAAATTGGTCAAATTAATTTTATTAAGGGCTTAGTCAATGAGAAATCAATTTCTTGAATTTAATTCGGGCTCAATTGATGAGAATGGAATTTTCGGAGATCAATTTGAATTTTTAAGTCAATTATGCAAAATCAGGGGCCAAATTGAACGAATTGAGAATCTAATGGTCAATTGAGGGTTAAATCGCGCAAATCAGAAACCAAAGACCAAACTAAAAAAGGCCCGCACATTTAAGGTTGCTGTTGAAATTTTGACGGGGATACAATTGCATAAAATTAAAAGTTTAAAACTAATCGGGGGTGCGATTGAACCAATCAAACATTGAGGGACCAAATTGTATTTTTCACACAAACTTTGCATGTCCCTGCACTGTTTCGACACCTAAACAGTGCAGGAACAACCCTGCAACATCCCTTCAGCCCTCTGCAAAAATGCAGAGGCCACATCATACACGGCATGCATGCCTGTATTCCCCTATAAATACCTGTTCACAGCATGCACAGAAGAGGGAGAAGAAAAAAAAAGAAAGAGGAGAGTAAAAACAAGAAAAACGGAGGGAACCGAAGAGAAAAAAACAGAGGAAAAAGAGAGGTGGAAGTTAAACAGAGAAGAAAAAAGGAGAGAACAGAGGAGAAAAAATAGAGGAGAGGGAAGAAGAAAAGGAGAAAAAATCTCGTAAGAACACATAAAAAAGCAGAGATTATTGTGGAAAATTTACGTAAGAAAAAAAACAAGCGATCTTCTTCATCGTCTCTGTCTGTGCAGCAACTCTCTCTCCCTCTCGGTTTGCAGGTCTGTTTCTCTCTCTAACACTAGCACAACCGAGCTCTCTCTCTCCACCAACAGAGGCCATTCAACCACCCACATTCCACCCTCATAACCACCGGAAACCTCTCTCCACGCCAAAAAAAACCCACCAGCAACTCAGGCGAAGGCAACAGGAGCATACCCAGTTCATAGCAACGCAGGCCGACCAGCTTCCGAGACCTCCTCCGGCCACCACAGGTCATCATTTACGACGCCACCACGACAGGAATCATCACCTCGACCTCCTCTATCCAACGGTACTAACAGGTACGCCTTTCGTCACAGTCTAAAAATCGACTGTTCATCGTCTTCCTCGTGCATGCGAGCAACGGGATGCAATTTGCGTCCCCCTGTTCACACGGGTCGACCGAGTAAGCGGGTCAAGCTTCATGCTCGGCCCGCATGTTTAAAGACTTTTGGCTTCCAGCCCGCGAGGACTGGAAGCCCAACCCAAAACCATTTGGGTTCCAGCCCATCCGGACTGGAAGCCCAACCCAATCAAGGCAGGCTGCCACCCCCTTAGGGCTGACAACCCAGGCCAAAAAAAGAAATGAAAAATACAAATTGACATAAAAAAATATTTTTTTTATTATTATTATTACAAAAATACAAAATTGCAAAAAAAATATTTGTTTTCGTGCATACGGCCGGATTCCAAGATCTTTTCCATCATATTTTTCATAAACAAAATATTTTGCATCTTCCTCATGTTTTAAAACAAAAATCGGATATCATAATCGGTTTATGATTATTCGTTGGAATTTGGCCAAAATATCAAAAATAATTATAAATATTTTTGTTTTATCTATTAGGGTGTAAATTTATATTATAAAGTACATCCGCAGATAAAAAAGATTTTACTATGGTGTAAAATTACATTGTATACTACGTCCGTAAATAAAAAAGATTTTTACTACGGTGTAAAGTTACATTGTAAAGTACATCCGTAGATAAAAAAAGGGCTTGTAATTGCGGTGTAAAATTACATTGTAAAGTACACCTGCAAAAAAAAATTGTTTTTGAAAATGCAGTGCAAAATTTTTAACTTAGAAAAACAAATAAATAACAATGCAGCTTACCTTAGGTAGGGTGCACTGGGGGTGACGCGTCTTCCCCTTGCACAACAAGTCCCCTTACCCAGACTCTCGCAGACCAATAGGTTCCTAGTGACCTTAATACTAGATGGCGACTCCTTATAATTATAGGTGTAAATTTTAAGGCTATAAATAACCCCCCATTTCACCGCGCGTCGTTGTCTCCCCCGAATCAAGGGGGGATGGCGGGGCGTAAAGCGCGTAAAAAAATCGTCGTCGTGACAAAGAAAATGGAACAATAACATGTTTTGCTGAAGAAACAAAGATAAACATATAAACATAAATTTGTTCTTAAAAGAGTTTTGGAGTGAAATTTTGTACTTTCAAGATAAAAGTACACATATGAGATGTCTCTAACAAAGTTGTCAATTCAGTTCCGCCCAGAATGACCAGTATATCACATTCCAGTTTAAAAAATAGAACAAACTAGAACAAATTTTATATTACTTGGAATCTCGACCTGTTTTAGAAATTCCGCCCACATTGCACCCGGAACGTTCTGGTTTTATTCCACCCATTCCGTTCTGGCCAAATAGTTTTTTTTTAAAGTAATTTTATAGTTTTACAATATCAATCATAACTCTTAATCCGACAATTAGATTGATATAAATTTTTACAAGTTTCTTGACATATTGATATAAATTATGTTAAAATTTCAGAGCAATCAGAGAATATAAACGGCCTACGAGATTGATGATGACATTCTAGTAATATTATCCAGGTTCATAATTTTTAACTCTTTTCCCGACAACCATAAGGACAAAAACCTTATGTCGATAAAACTTTTGTTGGTGATTTCTTTTCCATAAATGATTCCCTCATAATTGAATTTACTGATGAAAACATCGACTATAATTCCATCGATAATATTTTGTAAACAATTCCATTAGTATCTCCTATCGGTCTATTATTTTTAGTGATGTCATCATATATCATAGAGTTTTTAATCTCACTATAATTTCTTTGGTATTTTCTAAATGACTTTTTTCATTGAAGTGTATATATAAAAAATGTTATATTTACACTATTTAAAAGGCCATAATACTAATTTGGATTTTCAAAATAGTTTTTTTTCTTGGAGATGCTCTAACAATCAAATAACGACGGTATTTCTATATGAATTAATTAATTTTCTGGTAGTGTACTATTATTAATTCTAATACTTAATATAATTTAAAGTATGTGTGTGTAGGTTTGATAACAATACACATTAAGGGTAAAATATACCCTTTATTTTATATATTAATATGTCTTGTCTATTATAAACCAAACATGATACAAAAATTATTATTTTTATTTATACACCACATTTAAGTGTTCTTGTTTTTTTTTTTGTCCTCTTAATCCCTATGACCTACGTTTTCCCACAAAATTGTAACTAAATGCTACCTTGAAGTTGTATGCCTTTACTTAGTTTGAAAAAATATAAGTGTTTCGTTAAAATTATACTTAGTTGAAAAATAGAAGTGATAGGTTAAAATTATAATTACTAATAATTCATTTTAATTAATATAAATGAACGGTATACATTATTTAAATGATGTAATAAAGTTTTGTTTTAAGAATATAAATAATAAATAATTATTAAAGGTCATATACATATAAATTAAGATAAACCAAAAGCTTTAGCTTCATGCTTTTGGAGGCTTTAGGATAATATGAGGTTAAATACAAATTTAGATTACCAAACACTATAGTAGTGTTATTAGCTATACAACTAAAAAAACACTACAACCATTTATTGAGTGTCTTAGTGGTAAGAGATTGAGACTATAGAGTTTGTTTCTCCTATAATTTGAGGTTTGAGTCTTGTAATTGCTAATATGATGATCACTGAAGATTTACATTATTGTTAGCTTTATAACCCGTGGAATTAATTGAGATGCGTGCAAACTCCCGGACATCAATATTAATAAAAAAAATCATTGCATCATGAATCCCAAACCAGTACTAAGATGTCGTTCAATATTATAATAAAATTTATAGTTTAAATAATATTTTTGAAAATAAATAAAGATAATTTTTATTTTATTTTTTATATTAGAACATCAAAATGAAGAAAATATAAAAAAAATTAATTAATTATTTTATTTTATTTTTAAAGAATTCTTTTAGATTAGAAAAAAATATAACTTTGTTACTAAATAAATTGAATGAGTGTTTCTTTTTATTTTCGTCAACTTAAAACATTAAACTATTTGAACTCCGGAGCCCTTTTTTTAACCAGTGATATTATAGAAATGTCTTGCAGCTTCGCAAATGCATTTGTTTTCCAATCGACGATCTATCCATTCAAGGCTCATCAAAAGAGAGACTATATATATATATATATATATATATATATATATAGTGGACTGGGCTAAAAATAGAAGAAGAATAATGAAGCCCAAGAATGGTAGTATATAATGGGCCGGACTCTACAGACTTCTATCTTGAAAAACACAAGAATGGTGGTATAAAATTAAAACCCATATAAAATATCTTTGATCAATATTTTTATTTTTTTTGAGTTCGAGGAAACTCCATTTCCCGGAAAACATACTTTATGAGCCCATATGAGTGAATAAAATCCCCGTTATCTCAGGCTCTTGCAAGAAGTGCACACCCTGACTCAATATTGTTGTTCATAAATAGTCATCTTCTCTTTGATTGATTCACACATTTAAGTATAAAGTATGTTATTATATCTCATAACCTAATTTTAATCCTTTTCAAAAATTCATATCAAGATTTTTTACCAGCTTTTTTTAAAATAAAATAAAAGAGGGATAACAACTAAATACTTATTGAAATACAAAAAAAATATAAAAATAATTAATTGAAAATGGATTTGGATAAAATTGGACAAGTAATGAGCTTTTAGAAGCAAGAATTGCACCGAAGTAGGAATACTTAGAGCAAAAAGTAATTTTAGAACAACAATTCAAGGATTTAATTGAAGAAGACATTTTTTTTTATAAAAAAAAGACTGAAATTGGTCTCAATTGAAATGATTGAAGACCAATGACCGAAATAGAAAAGGATGGAAAAGTTGGAAGTCCAATTTGGTTAATTGAGTACTTAGTTGAAGATAAAAAATTGAAGTTTAGGTAAAACATTGCAAAAATTAAAAAAAAAATCAAGGACATAAATGAAAAAAGATGTAAAACGCATGAATATTGAAGAATGATTGTGAAGTCATTATAGGTTTAATTGAGACAAATTGAGAAAAAGTTTGTCTTAAGGGTCAAATTAAAAATACATAGAACCAAGAATTGTTTTGAAAAGATATTCAAAAATATATTAAAAACTCTATAGAGAAAATGACACATTGTTTAGATGCTAAGAGTAAATATGATGCATAGTTCATTTCTTTTCTTTTTTCTTCAAAAAATTATTGATTTTCTTGCTAGCACGGGTTGTCTCTTTGATCTCCCTAATTTGAGCCTAGGTTAAAACAAAACCCTGCAAGAATTAACCTGAACCTGCTGCAAATAATTGTCCAAATCACGCCCCAAAGCTGCTGCAGCTTTGGTTCAAATCCAACTAGATATGGCTCAATAGATAGGACCAAGGGCTATCATAAGGAGTATATTTGGGAAGTTGTGCTCCTCGAAGAAAAACAAAAGCAAGTGGAAAATGACGGGTGCGAAAAAACCATTTAACTATACGAGCATATAATAATTTACTTTTTTTTAAGTATAATCCTAGAAAATTATGCAAGCAGCCCTTTCATATGCTTAATCAAAACTAGGTGGATAAGGGTGGAAAGATTTGGGATTAAAAAATTTGTTATTTTTATGATTTCAGGTTTTAATTCTATAATTGTTAATATAATAATTAAATAAAATTTGCATGATTGTTAACTTTAAAACTTATAAAATTAGTCGAAATGCGTGTAAGTTGGTCATTCATCCATGTTAATAATAAAAAAAACTAGATGGAGACCTTTATATTTCCTGCACACCATCAAAAACTATTACATGGGATTTTTCCATAAGAACTAATTGGTTAATGATAATTGTTAAAAAAAAAAAAAAAACAAGGGAGCCAACTTTGATGTTAAGTAGATGTGTTTTGCATCAATCATTTAACACACATGTCTACGAAACATCCCACACTAACAAAATCATGACAACACCCTTATGGTATGAAATTCGAGTAACGTGGTTGTTAAAATAATAGCAATTAGAGATGTGTATAATTGTTAATTTCAAAATTGATATATTATTTGAGGTGAACGCAAGATGACTCAGACATCCATGTAAATCAATTTTTTTTTTTTATTACAACACCATATACATGTTAATTTATGATTGAGTTGGCATGTCATCCGCTCATGATTTTGTGCACCAAGTTGATTAATTAATTATCAAAATCCTCTCTTAATGGAGTAATTAGTATTACTTTATTAGCTTATTATTAAGAAAAAGATAGAGAAGAGGAGAAATTCCATAGTATTAATATATAAATAACAAATTGATAAAGAATATCCTGCACATCCTGCAAACCTAGTGAGCATGTAAGGCACCGCGGGGATGACAGGTGTGCATGGTAGGACTTGAACTCTGGTGCAGAGAAAGAAAACAAGTCCATTCAACCACTAGACCAAGACCCCACTTGCCAATTCCACATTTTATATTATGAGTACCTTGGGATTTAAGTACAATAACCCCCCCCCCCCCCACCCCAAAAAAAAAAAGTACTGCGTCCTCACTCCCATGGAAGCATGGTTGTCAAAATCATGATTTTGACACGACACGGAAGGGTTTCGGAAACTCGGATCGTAAAATCATACCTGAATTTTTCTGTACAAAAACTGTAAAATCACAGCTAAAATTGTGTAGGTAGAAAAATCATAAGTAAAATATTTCTGAATACAATATAACATAATTATGGCCATAAAACTTCATTAGTTAAGGTTCGTACATGATTCAAAATAACTTAAAAATACATTAAAAACAATTATGTCCATAGAATTTTATTAGGTAAAAACTAACAAATTTAAAATAAATATTTCGGTTTCGGTTGGCGTTTTGTTTTTTCTATTGGTACGGAACGTTTAGGTCCGGAGCGTTTCGGCGTGCTGTTTCGGGTTTGTATTGTTCATATATAATTAATTAATTATATATGAAAAAAAAAAAAAAACAAAAGCTAAATATAATTTTTATTTTTTATAAAATCAAAGTTGACGCAATAATTTTATTTTTTTATAATATATATTTTTAATTTATATATATATATATATATATATATATATATATATATATACACACACACATACAGGTAGAAAATACAAATCACCTTCTCATTGTTTCTTGGAATTAAAGATTAATAAAGGTGATGTGATGAGATCATGAGAGTGAATTATTTACGGGACCAGTAACCACCTGGCCCACCTCATGGCTTGAATCGCTTGATGCAAGAGAAGTTTACAGGTTTTTATCCCACGTCGGTGGTTTATGAAATCACCGAAAAATTTGTGGCTTTAAAGTTTTGAAAGCTATCCCACATCGCCTAAATAGATATCCAAATAAGGAGTTTTGTCTATAAATAAAATGTGCTGCTTTAAGGTTAAAGGTAGTATAAAATTTGATCGATTGTAATTAATAAACTTCAGGATCGTAAAATCGGACCGATCCGGTCTGATTTTGTATGATTTTGACTAAAATCGATTTTTTTACCCGAGTTGACAAGGTTTGATGAGTTGATTCGTATAATCATACGATTTTGCGAGTCAACTCGCGATTTTAACAACCTTTCATGGAAGGAAACCACCACGAAAAGACTAGCTCTCTAGATCAAGATTCTGATTTCGAATCCGGTTGTTTAACGCCGGATTCTCCCTCCTGTGACCCAAACAAGAACTCACCAGCTGATCATCTTTTCTTCAATGGAAAACCACAGTAAAATGCCCTCTTGAATTGCACAAGAACAAAATAAATTTCACAACTCATTATTCAGAAAAACATCAAACTGGGTTCCTGAATTGATAGAACACGTATGCATAGGGTACCAGCGCATTAAGTAGAGTGTGGTTGCGGTTGTTTTTTAAAGTGATATTTGTTCAAAAATACATTAAAATTATGTTTTTTTATTTTTTAAAAATAATTTTTTACATCATCACATCAAAAAAAATCTAAAAACATCAAATTTTAATAATTTAAACTTAAAAATAAAAATAAAAAAGTTTTATTTTTTTTCAAAATAGCTTTTGAAAAGCCCTCTCAAACACTAAATCCCTGAAGATGCGAGCCGGAATTGGGTATGAGATTTTTTTAAAAGTAATTTTTCAATGATTCATTGTTATTATATTATAAAAAAAAGCTAAATGAGATTCTGAAAACACTGTTCCAATCTACTGTGATGGAACACTGAATTTCATGCCTCATTTGCTTTCTTCTAACAGTGGTTACTTTGCAGCAAATAAATAAATAAGAAAAGTGATGTTACAGTTTACTTTGCAGCAAATAAATAAATTAGGAAGGTAATGTGGCAGCTTGGGTACAGACAAATAGAAGGGAAGGGAAAACGACATCACTCACCTCCTTCTAGCAATTTACCCGCATTTTGTCACGGTGGGAACCATATTTTTTCAACGTAAAAAAATAATTTGAACTGAAAAAAGATAGTTTTTTAAATTATAAATAACTAATTGCTTTGCTGTGCATGCAGGATTTTTTTTTTTGAAATTACAAATAATACTAGCCATTTACCCGAGTTATGTCATGGCCGGAACCATATTTTTTCAAAGCAAAAAAAATCATTTGATAAAAAAAAGATAATTTTTTTTAAATTATAAATCACAAATTATTTTGCTGTGCATGCAAGAATTTTTTTTCTTCAAATTATAGATAATACTAACCACTTACCCGCTTTTTATCTCGATTGGAACCATAATTTTTTTCAACGCAAAAAAATAATTTGATCCAAAAAAATATAATTTTTAAAAAAATTATAAATAACTAATTGTTTTGCTACGCATGCAAGAAATATTTTTTTTGAAATAATCGATAATACTAGCCACTTACCCGCTCTTTGTCACGACCGAAACCATATTTTTTTCAACGCAAAAAATTCATTTGATCAGTAAAAAGATAAAAAAAATTAAATTATAAATAACTAATTGTTTTGTTGTGCATATAAGAATTTTTTTTTTTGAAATTATACATAATACTATCCATTTACCCGCGCTTTGTCACAACCGGAACTATATTTTTTTCAACGCAAAAAAATCATTGGATCCAAAAAAAAGATATTTAAAAAAAAATTATAAATAACTAATTGTTTTGTTGAGCATGCAAGAAATAGTTTTTTTTTTAAATTATAAATAATATTAGCCTCTTACCTGCGCTTTGTTGCGGTCGGAATCATTTTTTTTTCAACGCAAAAAAATCATTTGATCTGAAAAAAAAATATTTTTTAAATTATAAATAACTAATTATTTTGCTGCACATGCAAGAGATAATTTTTGAAATTATAAATAATACTAGCCAGTTACCTGCGCTTTGTCGCGGGCGGAATTATAGTTTTTCCAATGCAAAAAAAATCATTTGATAAAAAGAAATATAATTTTTATAAATTATAAATAATATTAGCCACTTACCTGCGCTTTGTCATGGCTGAAACCATATTTTTTTCAACACAAAAAAAATCATTTGATCCAAAAAAAATACATATAGCTAAATGAGGTTGTGAAATCACTGTTCAACCTTACTCATTTTACTGTGGACCGTGACAGTGCATTTCACACCCTCTTATGTGTTCTTTTCATCCAATTAGCATGAACAGACACTTAGGTGTTCTTTAGAAGTTGTTCATGTTAATTGTTTTGCTTCACATGCATTTTGTTTTTCAAGGATGTTTGCATTTTGATACAATGAGCATGAACAGTCTCTTAGGTGTTCTTTTGATATTGTTCTTGCTAATTGTTTTGCTGCACATGAAAGAAATAATTTTTTAAAATTATAAATAATTTTTTAAAATTATAAATAATACTAGCGACGTATCCTCACTTTGTCACGACCGGAACTATAGTTTTTTTCAACGCAAAAATTCATTTGATCCAAAAAAAAAGATATTAAAAAAAAATATAAATAATACTATCCACTTACAATGTTTGTATTTGATACAATTAGCATGAACACTCTCTTAGGTGTTCTTTTGATATTGTGCATGCTAATTATTTTGTGTTTTGTTTTCTCAAGTATCACTATTCATGCTAATCTTTAATGAGTTTATTTGATTGCAATCATTACATAAATAGTTAAAACATAATCAACAATCAAATTGTTTGTTGTAAAAAGTAAATCTCTCATCTGTGCTACATTTAATCATTTGTAATTTTACAATTTGCTGGTGAAGTAATTCACCAAACAGATAAAACATACTCAACATTCAATCACTTCAATGCAAAAAACAAATAACTAATTTTTGATGGATTTTATAGATTATAATTTTACAGATTAATTATTATTTAACCAATGAAAACAAGCACAACAATCAATCAGTTTATTATATAAAAAAATCTAACACAGCGTGCGAGCAAAACATCTCGTATTTTCTCTTTAGGGAAGGAGTCTATATTGATAAAATTACTTGACAATAATCTTTCACTTCACACTCCACTGTGTTTCCTCTAATTCTTTCTGGTCTGGAAATGCCTTCCTTATCTATGAACTCATGGCCAGGAGTTAACTCCATCTGGTTTGGTGGCAGTCGGAGATTCTAACAGAAGAATTCATCCGTGCATGAGGACTTCAGTTTATGAAATAAGTTGATGTAGCAGGTTCGTCTTCAGTTTATGAAATATTGTTTTAAAAATTATTATAAAAATAAATTATTATTTAAAACATAAAATTACTTCAATAAAAACAATTAATGAAAAGGGATAAAGTAAATAATAAAAAAATAAGGTGTTGCACGAACCACAACTAAATCATCTGGCCCACTGAAAATCTTGCAAACCCAATGAGCATATAAGGCACCGCGGGGATGACAAACATGTCTGAAAAGGTTTGAACCTTGAATAAAAAAAAAAAAAAGTTCTTCTTGACCACCAGGCCAAACCCTTCTGGCGTCGAGTAACTTTTTTTAGTCACCATAGTGATGGTCATATTTCTTTCATCTAAAAATCTTAATAAGAGTTTTGTTTTTTTATTAAAAAGAAATGAGGCTGTTACAGTATTTCACAGTGTATTTTGTAATTTGATGTAACGGCGTCGTTTTCCTTTGTGTTTTTAAGTAGAAATACACGGTGCTGCTACCTGTGGACCGACTCCATGCCAAACCGAGAATAAAACAGATAGAAGAGGGTGGACGAAAATGTCAATCCGCTAAGCAAATCATTTTTATCATCATCAGATCAACTCTCACAACGTTTAATAGCCAGCAGACACGCAATGGCATCTAATTTCCCCTTCCTAATCAACAAAACATGTGGAAAAAGACAGAAACCTAAAAAGCAAAGTACCTCAAACAGTACTGTTGATGGCTGAATCCAGTAACCCTTCTCTAGCATTCTCCGGTGTGTCAGCCGCCGCCGCGGCCGTTCGTCTGCTACACAACGCGAGAGGAGGATCAACCCTTGAACGGCAAAGCGGGCAATCGGAGTGAGAACGTAGCCACATATCTATACACGTGGCATGGAATGAGTGCTTACAGCTCGGCAATTGCCTAACCTCTTCTCCCTCCTCGAAAGCCGATAAGCAAACAGCACATTCATAGCCAGTTCCCTGATCCTGATCACCGCCTGTTTTCCCTCCCTTTTTGTACTTGAAACTAGACAGCAAGTTCCTGTTAGGGTTTTCAAAACTTTGTCTTGCTGTTACCTCTATGAACACGTCTGGTCCCTGCCCTGGCCGGCCTCGACGCTGTGTGCACCACCTGATGATGATGAGGTTGTAAACAGCTAGAACTACAGCAGCTGTGCCAACAACTACCAGCCCATAGTATAACATCGGCAGGTTTGATTTATGCGGCGGCGGCTGAGGCGGCGGCGGCTCAAATGAAGGGCTTGTAATGTTATCTACCATGCTTCTTGAGAATGGAGCTCTGGGATATCTAGATAGCAGTCTATCAGTATAAGAACGCAGGATTCCAATCTTCCGTACTTACCCGCATGAGTATAGTGTTATGTCGTTAATCTAAAAGCCGTGGTTTCTATGCAGCCATGGAAGAAATAAGAAGAATCTAGGGGCTAGTGAAAGAAAGAAGACAAAGGAATGTACAGTCAGTAGACAGTGAAGGAGAGGCGATTAATGGTATATTTGTTAATGCGTTTTATAGCCCTTTTTTTTAAATAATTTTTATTTTTTTAATATATTTAGATTAATATCATATAATAATATCAAAACTAAATTTTAAATAAAAAATATTTTTAAAAACAAATTTTACCACAACAGTAGAAACAGGCAATAAATATTTAGATAATAGAGCTTAGTTTGGCTCCCTGTTCCTTACATCTGGACAACAGGATAAAAAATGTTGTTTATACTGTTCTAGTCGTTGTTCCAGTTTTTCTATTGGAATGAAACATTTTAGTTTTGGAGTGTTTTGGCATGCCGTTTCGGGGTTGTACTGTTTATATATATATATATATATATGTGAAAAAAATTAAAATATTAATTTAACAAGTATAATTTAAATTCAAGATAAATTAACTTTAAATTATACAATACAAACACAAAGTCAAACAAACATAATCTTAAAATTAGAAACATCTCTAAAATTCCAAAATATTATGATAGTAAAATGTTCTAAAATAAAAGAAATATTATGATTTTGAGCCGGAACGATACCGAAATGTTCCGGCCAGAATTTAGCCGGAATTTTCGGAACAGACCAGAATTAAAATCGAGATAAAAATAACATCATTTTATCTCGATTTTATTAATAACACGGAACGTTCCAGTTATTCCGATCAGAACAGAACGGAATTAATATACCGGGATAAAATGATTCCCAGTCCAGATCAAAGCCTTGGACCAAATGAATCTTTAAGTCACATTAATCTTCAACTCCGTACGTCCCCTACGACGCTTCTTTAACTAGTGAAAGAAGAGAAAAATCTTTCTTCATATTTTAAGAAAAAACCAACACTGCGTTTCCGACACGTGCATTGCAGTGTGTAAACTATAGAGCCCAAATGTGTTTTCATATGTACATATATGGGGTGCTAGCAAATCGTTAGTGAGATATTCACACTGTTGCGATTTATTGGAGTGATTTTTAGGAATTGGGTCCTCATCAAGTTTCCATTTTATGGGTGATGCTGGTTCATTTAGGGTTTCAATTTTTGCCATTAATATCGGAGAAAAACACATGTTTTTAAGGATGTTAAGAGAGAATAGAGAGTGTGATACCTATAATAGTTGCCAATTAAAAGACAATGAATGTTGGTGTTTTTATCAGTTACGCCTATCTACTTTCAATTTAATCAATTAAACACCTATTTACTTTTGGTAAGATTTGACGAGAGGTTGGCTCTGTTATAGCTTTTCTTTCTCTCTATTTTATTTTATCATTTAATTAATTCAAGCTTCCCACGGCCCCATTAAAACCCACCCATATCCCATGACCAGAAACCAAAGCAAGCCCCCACCCATATCTCATGACAAGAAACCGAAGCAAGCCAACCCATCCAAATCCCACAATCAAAAGCCGAACCACCGCAATGAAGCCACACCCAATCACCATAAAATGAACTTGAACAACTCAACCAGGCCATGGAGAAGACCTAATACTGCACCAACCCGGACACATCCCATAATAAAAACCCTAATGATGTGAACCCAGAGCCCAAATCAAGCCAGCCAAGCAACATCTCTCGTGAGGAGCGAACAAACCCTAAGGCTGCAACAACCGAGTGAAGCTGGAGACACATGCCTGTGTCGAGGAGCCAGAACGTTCGAGGGACCATGGCAACGTAGTTGAAAATGAGAAAAACATTAAAAATTAAACTCAGCAAGCCATGGCATTATTGACAAGACAGGGCGAAAGTCTATGGTGGCGGCTTTCGTAGTAGTCTCTTGATGGGGCAATGACAATGTCGTCTACCTGTTCCAAACATTATTTTTTTTAAATCATCGAGATGCACAGATATTATTTAGTTCATCGTTGGAGGGTTTGCGAGGATTAATATAACTTTTCAGTAGCAAAGAGGTCTCCAATACATCTGCATGGTCTACCCGTTACGTGATGATTTTTCTCCCAAGAACAATGTGCAATGAATTCAATTATTGGGGCGAAGATTAAAGAATTGCTCCTACCATTATTAGAAAAATAAATAGCTTCTCTTTTACTATTTGCAAGTTGATCGTTGAATCTCATGTATCTGGTGTGTGTATATATATATACACACATGGATATTGTATTACAGCACATGAGTACAACGCATTATTAAACGGTTTTTCTTTTTTTAAACAAAACAAAATAATTATATATATATATATATATATATAATGACAACTTGATCGGGGGCTTATGAAACCTAATAGGACATTTATTTTTATGGGAACACCAACTTGTCCTTAAAATATTTGTTAACTCGTCATTCCACCTAATCTGCAATTCTTGGTCACAATATCCATTTTCAAAGAAGGAAAAATACAATATTTTTTGAAAATTTATTTTTAATACGAAACATAAATTTAGAATCACATTTCCCAATTGGAGCCTGATCATCGAACCTTCTTTTTTTTTTTTTTTTATGTGAAGAGACTTTACTCTTCATATAACAAACATATTTTGTTAGCCATATAAATAAATAAAACTTTAATTATTTTAAGTTTTTATAAAAAATATATATCCTAATTTAAACTCACAATTTATTATATAAATTATAAAAAATTTATCATCGTAATGTTCAAAATAACACCGCAACCTTCCTCTCCGTTGACAATCAAGTTACGAAAACTGAGCCACCCGATTCGACTGCTAAGGAAAGAGAAGAAGAAGAGCTAACAAATTGTTGGTCCTCCGATAAGAGAAACGACTAGCGGGTGAATATGATTATTTTTTTATAATTTTATATAGAGAGAAACCAAAAATCTAATTAAATATGCAATATTTTAATTGATATATAAAAAACATAGACTGTAATGTAATGGCCTTTACAGTTCATGCCTTGAAAAAGCAAGCCTGCAGTATTAGGCTGGCCACAGCAAGAAACACACAAAGGGCTCCATCGGGGATCTTACAGATGAATGGTAGCTGTGGACTCATGCCGGCTACCTAAAAAACAGAAAGAAAAAAAAAAACTTTTATTATATAACTTAGTTCTTAGATCATTGAATATAAAATAAGTTGAATAAAAAAGACCTAAGAAAATTGGGCTAATTCAATACGAGTTAGCATGATAAATTGTAAACTCGATGTTCAAATATTAATCAATTCAAGTTATCTTGTAAAACCTAAGATCCGGATCATGAAATTATAATAAGTTCGTATAAAATAAAATGAAGAAAATCATAAAACCTATTTTTCTTATGTATATAAAAAATTAATGTCAACTCTCATTAACTTTTCAAACTCATGAACTAAATCATTAGACTAAAAGCATCTTATTTGGAAAAAAAAACTATGAAACTCAATTATTAATCAATTAAATGGTGAAAGATAAAATTTAAAAAATAGTAATCTTGATTATACAAAAGAATTACAATAAAAATAGCAATTATAAGAATCATGATCAAAGTTGAAATACAAAATAAATTTTATCTTTGATTGAAAGGTGAAATTGAAAAGAACAAACAATTCAACAAAAGAATTAAAAAAACATGAAACATAAAAAATATATAAATCTTTGATTGAATGGTGAAATTATAAAGAATAAACAATCAAAATGATAATGATCAAATTGAAAAAAAATAACATATCACAAAGTGGAATTGAATGTTGTGGATGTTTGAGAATGCATTTTGAAAATGTTTTTGAAAAAAAAATATTATTTAAAATTAAATATTTTGGTGTTTTTAGATATTTTAATGTGCTGATGTCAAAAATAATTTAAAAAAAATAAAAAAAGTATTTTAATGCATTTCTAAATAAAACAAATTCCAATCATGTTCCCAAATAAACAGGAAATCGAAAACAAATCAAAGTTTTTTAAAAAAGTCAATGATAAAAAATAAAAAATAAAAATAAAAATCCCCGTAAATTAAAGGATATCTCTAGATGTTTGCATCAAGGTAGTCAAAATCGAGATTTTGACACGAATCGGAAGGGGCTCCGAAAAATCAGATCGTAAAATCGGATCGTAAAATCGTAAGATCGTACCTAAATTTTTCCGTACAAAAATCGTAAAATCACAGCTAAAATCGTGTGAGAAGCAAAATCATAAAATCGTATGTAAAATATTTCTGAATACAAAATAGCATAATTATGGACATTTTTTTATCTTATTTTAAATAAAGTTAAATTATTTTATATATAGTTTAATTATACAATTAATAGGAGTAAGTTATATAATTAAATAATTACTTTTGAAAAACCCTCCAACAATAAAATTATTATTTTTAATTATATTTAAATTAAAAAAATGAATTTAAATATAATTAAAAGACCCACAATATTTGAGATTTGAAATTTAAACTATTTATTTTATGTTTTTCAAGTAATTGTATATTTTTTTTATGGTTCTTGTATTTGAAATTAATTAATGTTATTTATTATCTTAAATTAATAGAATTTTTTTAAAATTATTTTTTATGCTAACTATTTTTTATTCTAATTATTATTATTATTATTAATATAATAACCCCTCCCCCGTATATAATAATAATAATAATAATAATAATAATTTATAACAACCCCTCCCCCCTAGAAAGTAGAAACCACCACCTTTTTTTTTATTATTATTATTATAAGTATAAAAGGGCCAACTAAGTAACTAACCTAATTCTCTTCTCTCAGACTCTCACCGTCTCACGCCGCCGCCCACCCTCTTCTTCCTTTGATGGAGATTGTGCGACAATATGCTTCCTCTTCTCCAGTTGCTTATGCCTTTAGTTAACAAGTTAACAGTGGACCATTCAATACTAGTGTCTTGCTTCATATTTGTTAATTCATTTCTGGTTTACACGACTTCAGGCAGATAAAGCATCTCCCTTTCTTGTGCTCATCTCCCTCCCTTTTCTTGTGCTCATCTCCCTTCAGTTTTTTGTGCTTATCTCCCTCCCTTTCTTGTGCCTTTGCTTGTGCTGCAGATAAAAATCCCTTGAACTCGTAAAATCGGACCGATTCGGTCCGATTTTACGAGTCAACCCGATTTTGACTGAGTTTGACCGGTTTCGATTTTTCTTTCCAGTCCAACCAGGTTTGCTGAGTCAACTCGCAAACTCGTACGAGTTTACAAGTTGACTCGCGAGTTTGACTACCATCCCTAGTGACAAACTAATATCACTAACAACAACATGTGCCCCCCTATAAAAAGAGAAGATATAATGTAGCTCTTAATGACATGTCAGAAAAAGGATTTTGGTTTGTAGGAAAACAATGCACGTGTTATCCATATATATATATATATTGAAACATCAAATCGTCCATTTGCTAATCTAATAATAACAGAAAAAATATTGTGAAAATACGAAAAAAACTCTTGAGATTTGTTTTTTTTTTTTTGCTTCTAATGATTTTTTTGATTGTTTTATTGTATTGCTTTTTAAAAAAAAACTTATTTGTACACCATTAATTTGATAATAATTAACAAGTCTTGTAAAAAGACCTTATTGCTCTAATATTTTTTTTTATTTTTTTTTGGTAGAAAAAATTAAAGCATAATAAATAATACTTTCACTCATGGTATACATGTATAGTGAAAAATTGCCATGTTTATATTTTTTTTAAATTACAGGGTTTTTAAAAATAAATTAAAAAATAATTTTTAATGTTAATACCAACATGAAAAAATACTAAGAAATTAATTTTATACCTCTTCAAGTCAGAAATCACTTTAAAAACCAAAATAAATAAAAAACAGCCGCCTCCCAGCTATACCAAACCACCCAAAAAGAGAAAAAAAGAAAAAGAAAATGAGATGTCAAAGTTCTTATGAGGTAACTGTGGTTTTGTTGACTGAAATCTGACGGGCGATACTTTAAAGCAAAATTTCCCGCGATCCCAATTCATTAACAGAGTTTATGTTAAACGAGCATCTCTCTCTCTCTCTCTCTCTCTCTCTCTGTGACGGTGTCTCCCTTCCTTAATCGTCTCGTCTGAGCACAAGCATGAATCCACACTATCAAGCTTAGCTAGGGCTGTTTCGTGTGTGTTCTAACAGCAGATTCTGCTTCCTAAACATATTACTACTTCATAAGAAACTAGCAGAGCAGCTCCTATGATTCCAAGTTGTCTTCTTTTATCTTCAACTTTCCTCTTATCCTAAACCAAAATTTACAGCTTTCCCGGGAATTGTTTTTCTCCGGTTTCCTCAGGGGAGTGGAAATAAACAGTCTTTCCTCGTGATCAAATTCATGTCAGAAGAAATCAGGGTTTGATCAGAGAGATAGAGAGACAGAGTAAATGGAAGCTGGAAAAGGAGTGGTAGAAAGGAAAGGAACAAATGACGTGTTGATTCACATTTCATCCACGAATCAAGATGCTACTAGTGAGGCTTACTCCTTTCCGAAGAATTCCCAGCTGGGTTCTTCTCCAAAAGACTCGTCACCAAATCTTGAACTAAGAGAGTTCGAGAATCTGACAGTGAGAGTTCAAACATCTCCTTCTTCAGAGATACCCCCAGCTCCGAGTCCAGCACCACACAAGCCTCCAAAAATCCCAACAACAGACTCCATAAAAAGAAGAAAATCACTTGCAAGGTCTGACTTCTCGAAGCCAAAATCGAGACTGGTTGAGCCATCCTATCCATATAATGCAATCTTAAAGGAAGAGATGAAGACCGGCCAGCCGGGGAATTCAAGCTCACCGCTAAATGCTGCTTCGCCAAATCACACACGTGGTGTTACTACACCAAGGGATAACTTGAGGTCAGCTCCAATCACCCCAAAAACACCCTTGATTGGAACGCCACGACCGGACGACGAAGACGACGACGAGGTCTATAAGACGGCAATTCTTAATTTGGGCAAAGTGATGGGTAAGAAATGGAAAGTGTTACCCTTGATTGAGTTAGTTGCATTTGTGTGCATTACGGGACTGTTAATTGCCAGCTTGACTCTTGAAAGATTGCTGAATTCAAAGATTTGGAGTTTGGAAATATGGAAATGGTGTGTGCTCGTGTTAGTTATTTTCAGTGGTAGATTGTTTACCGAGTGGTTTATGAATGTCTTGGTTTTCTTGATTGAAAGGAACTTCTTGCTTAAGAAGAAGGTGCTTTATTTTGTATATGGGTTGAAAAAGAGTGTTCAGGCTTTTATTTGGTTAGGTTTGGTGCTGCTAGCTTGGGGTTTGTTGTTTGATAGTGGAGTGAATCGATCCAGGCGAACCACCAGGATTCTGAATAAAATTACAAGAGCCCTTGCTGGGTGTCTCATCGGGGCTGCTATATGGCTGGCTAAAACCTTTTCACTTAAGTTACTAGCTTCTTCTTTTCATGTCACCAGATTCTTTGATAGAATTCAGGAATCAATATTTCATCAGTATGTTCTTATAACTCTTTCCGGCCCTCCCGTGATGGAGATGGCTGAAAGCATTGCGAGCTCTAAGACAATGCCGGGCCAGTTGAGTTTTAAGAATACTGACAAACACAATGAAGAGAAAAAAGAAGGGGTGATTGATGTCGATAAGCTTAAGAAAATGAAACATGGGAAGGTCTCTGCTTGGACCATGAAGGGGTTGATCAATGTGATTAGTGGTTCTGGCCTATCCACTCTCTCCAACAACCTTGACCAAAGTGATGAGGAGGATTGTGAGAAGAAGGATGAGGAGATTACTAGTGAGTGGGAAGCACGGGCTGCGGCTTATAAGATTTTCAGGAATGTGGCAAAGCCTAATTGCAAGTGAGGATGTCTGCCTTTTAAAATCCCTGCAATTTATTCGTTAAAATGAAATTGGTGATAGTTTAGTGTACAATGATCTCACGTTCTTTCCTGTTTAATGTGCTAGGTACATTGATGAAGATGACCTCTTGCGGTTCATGAAAAAGGAAGAGGTGGACAACATGATTCCACTATTTGAAGGAGCAGCAGAAACTCGAAAGATCAAGAGATCAGCTTTAAAAAATTGGCTGGTTAGATCTTTGTCAAATTTGTTATTACAAATGTTCAATGGGAAACCGAGCTCTGTTTTCCTACCTGCCTTGTCTAAATCTTTTCAAGACTACAGATAATGCCAGTGCACTTGTCCTCAGCTACTTGTTTTGTCTTCGCATGCACTTAGGTTTGCTGTTAGTAAGAACTTTAACTAAACTGCCATGAGCTTGTTCATGGAGATGCTTGATTTTTAAAGAAATTTGGCGTTAGTTTGCCTACCAAATCATCATAGTTTTATGTCATGTTTCTCAACGGACTATATTGGGACTTGTTGAAGTGATCTTTCTGAATATTTGCTCATGTAACGCAGTTCCTGTTTGCAGGTGAATGTTTATAATGAGCGCAAATCACTGGCGCACTCCTTGAATGACACAAAAACAGCCATTGAGGAGCTGAACAAACTGGTTTCTGCTGTTGTGTGTGTTGGAATCGTTGTTGTGTGGCTGCTTGTGATGGGATATTTAACAACCCAAGTGCTTGTCTTGATTTCATCTCAATTATTATTGGTGGTTTTTATGTTTGGTAACTCTGCCAAGACTGTGTTCGAAGCTATCATATTTGTGTTTGTGATGCATCCATTTGATGTCGGTGATCGTTGTGTCATTGATGGAGTTCAGGTATATGCGTCCCTGCTCCTTCCTCCATTAAAATGTGAAGGTCGACTCTGTACACTGACACTCTGACTGACTCATTGCAGATGACTGTCGAAGAGATGAACATTTTGACTACTGTGTTCTTAAGATATGACAACGAGAAAATATTCTATCCGAATATAGTTCTGGCCACCAAACCTATCAGCAACTTTTACAGGAGCCCGGAAATGAGTGATTCTGTGGAATTCGCAGTTGATATATCCACTTCAATTGAGACTATTGGAGCTCTGAAAGCCAGGATAAAAACGTACGTTATGTCTTTTATTGAGCACTTTTCAGGTGAATAAACCAGTAGTGATTTTGAGGCAAAGGCCTACTGTATTGTGATAATTTCCATCAGGAAGCGGTTTAATCAGCTGGCAAGGAACAAGATAACTTGTTGTCCATTCATATCCAAATGATTGATTGCGACAGAGATTCTATATGAATCATACAAGTCGAGGGGGGCTGGTGAAGATCGGCAGAGGGGAGATGGGCACGGGATTAGCCTCCTGATTGACTGAAAAATATTGCCCATTTCTGCTTCACTACATTTGTTTTTACACTATTTTGATTTCATACGACCATGTATTCTCTGAACTTTTTTGCTTCCTGACAATTCTCACTCAGTGGCTTTGTTATGGTATTTCAGGTACTTGGAGAGCAAGCCACAGCACTGGCGGCCTGGTCACAGTGTTCAAGTTAAAGAGATTGAGGATGTGAATAAGATGAGAATGGCCCTCTATGTTAATCACACTATAAACTTCCAGAATGGAGATAGGGGGAACAGAAGATCTGATCTGGTGTTAGAGATGAAGAAGATTTTTGAAGATCTGGGTATTAAGTTCCATCTTCTGCCTCAACAGGTTCATCTCAGCTATGTCCAGACAACAGCTTCAGTAGCTCCAACTCCTGCAAGATGATGGTCCCTCTTCTCTGTCCCAAATCTCTTCACCGTATTTTCTTTCCCTGCTTCACTTTCTCGCACCTGAAATCTGGGTTTCAAGCTGACCTGGTGGTGGCCGGTGTTAATAGCAGAATGCAGGAATTTTCTTTGCCATATTTAGGGGTTGAAAAATAATAGCATTTACCATGTGTTTTCTAGTTGTTGAGACTTGGAGAGACAAGGTGATTCTTGTACTTCTTTTCTTCTATTTGTCCAATCGATGCTGTCAATTTTAATGCTCTCTATCATTTTTTTCCTCTCCAATCCATTTCAGCATCTTGTTTCCCATCTTTCAGATTATCATTATTCTTTTTTTTTGTGTGTGTGTAGTTTGATTTGTTCTTGGTTCCGAGGCAATTTGCTTTATATATATATATATATATATATATATATATATATATATATATATATATATATATATATATATATATATATATATATATATAATTTTAATATTTTTTAAGTTAAAAACAATAGTAAGGTGTGAGTACTGAATACACCTCCAACTACAATAATTAGAGGTTTTAATTAATATTTTAATGCACCAAATTATTTAGAGCATATATATATTTATAAAGTTTGTTGCCAATCAATTATTCTCCGAGATAAGTAATATAAGAATCTAGTTGATGAAATGTGGTGAGGTAATTAAAAAGGAAAAGAAATATGGATAAAAATGAATAAAATATATAAAATATAATTGGGGGGGTCAAAATGAAATTGACCTAATTCATTTAAAAACAACCTGGGCTGGCCTTAAGAGGCTTTAAACCTGAACTCTGGGTTTTGCATTCCACTGGACACGCTGTAGAAAGTAACCTGAGCCCATTGGAAGGGATATCCATAAAGCACATCCATCTATGCAGTGCTAGGGTTGCCAGCCACGAGAAGTCTCTTCCAAATTTCAAACTTGATGGTGATTGGTCCGATGCGATAACCTTATCCACCAATGGCTAACGGAGAGGATGCCACGTAGGACAGATATCAAGATGACAAGTCTACCTGATATCTCAAATTCCCACCTCTCATTACCCCCTTCCCCTCCCTCCACCTTGGAAGACAACCATTACAATAACATCTTCACTGATTATATTGGTGATTTCACCGAAGGAAAGCTTCGTGTTGAGAAGAGAGAGCAGAAGCAAAGACCAGAGAAACAAATGGCTTCAACTTCAGCTGTTTCAATGGCCTTGCCATTAACTTCCGCAGCCCAAAAGAGGGTTCCAGCCTCTGAGGCTTTCTTCAAGCCACTCCCAGCGAGGCCATCTAAGGCGATGTCAGCATCAAAATCCAACGGTAGGTTTCAAGTCAAGGCTTCGTTGAAGGAGAAGGTAGTCACTGGATTGACAGCAGGTGCACTTACAGCATCCATGGTGATTCCAGATGTAGCTGAAGCAGCTGGGGCCGGGGTTTCTCCTTCTCTCAAGAACTTCTTGCTCAGCATTGCGGCTGGTGGAGTTGTTCTTGTTGCCATTATCGGGGCAGTGATCGGAGTTTCCAATTTCGACCCTGTCAGGCGGAGTTAAGCGATGTGCAATTCTGAGAATGTTTGGAGTTCTTTTCCATCTTTGTATCATGTATCTTGTTTGATGTTTTCAATGATGATCTACGTCCTCTGTGTGTTCTCTGCGACTCTTCTTAAATCTTTAGATGTAACGTGGCCCAAAACTTGTGAAATCAAAAAATTAATTTCCCATTCTGGATGCAGCACGACATAGGAACACAACCTTTACCACAGCATCAATAAGCACTGAAAGCACAAAACTGCATGACAGATTTAACCATAGCAGACGTTTAAAATCTCTTCACATGTTTCAAAAGGGCTGGAACCATATCAAACAATGCCCACCAGGTGCACAACACTGAGAGTTTGCTGGTAAAACTCAATTTGAAGTATGTTGCATACACAGGGTACACGCCTTAATCTGAAAGGTGCATAGAAACATATACTGGCTTGACATTCATCGCCATACATTTCCTCTTTGATCTTAAGCCTGAAAAGATATCAGTAAAAGAGCTGGCTCCTGCTCATGTCCGCAAATCTGGTATCATCATATGCATTTTCCATACTTCATGTATAATTTCTTTGCTGGGTAACCCAGTGTCTCCTCCACGGACTCCTGGAATGCTGTTACCCAAGTCAATCTTGTGTGGTCCTGAATCTGAACTTGAAGAAGAGACCTATAATCACACTTGTCAAATTCTTGATTGCTTCTATTCCGTTGCCATCTTGAGTTTCCAGATCATGCCACTTTCTTCAAAGGGCGAGCTGTGTAACAAAAGGAATCTGTTTTGATAAAACTTTTACTTGCCTTCACAGTGGCTAAATCTGGCTTTTATCTGATATTCCAATACCTTCAAGCTTGATCTGAGACACCATTTTGTTAATCTCACCTGGTGGGCATTGTTTGATATGATTCCAGACCTTTTGAAAATGAGATTTTAAACGACTTCAAGGCACTAAGCAATATCCCGCTCCCCATGATCAAACCAGTCTTTCACAGCATGAGCCTCAGGAATATCTGGATTTATAAAGAGCTGAGTATAAGATTGTTCCAAGGATTTCCCATTGAAGTCGCTAACCTTCCCAGCTTTGACAGCTAAAACAGGGAAAACCCCAGAATCAACCATCTCTTTCAATTTTTGACCTTTCCTTGTTGCAAGAATCTCCCCAAATTGATAGCCAGCTGTCCTGCCAGAACCATCTTTCAGATTCAGATTTCTTTCTTGAGTTTCCATACCATTCTTTCTCAATAAAGGGACGAAAAACATCTAATATGGAATTGTTCTCAGAAATCTCAATTTCACTAATGGGTTTGAATTGCTGTTGTGGTATGTATGGAACTATCTTCTTCAGGGAAAAGATCCAAAGTTGAAGTTGCCTCAAAAATATCTCCCATTCATTCTTCAAATGATTGAAATTATTCTGAGCAGGTTTTAAGCTACCCTTTGAAATCAGATAACCAACTTCCATGACATCATAGAAGCAGTCAACAACAGCATTGAAGCAGGCCACTCGTATTTGGCCTCCTACAGAATCAAGAAGGTCAAAGTAAAAGACTTTCCCATCACCCTGAGCATTATTATAGCAACAAAGATCCCCTTTAGCAGTTACTCTGCCTTTGATAGCCCAGCGTTCCTGATATGGATTCAAAGCATTGATAGGAATGATCCGTGCTGGTGCCTGTTCTTCATAACTGCACAATGATTTCTGTAACTTGGAGTGGGTAGAAAAGTCTGTCAGAAACTCTGCACATCCTTCTAAATTTCCACCATGATTTTGGGACTCAGAGCAGGCCGGGTGCATTGGATATATTTGCATGACTTCGAGAAGTTGGATTTGTGAGCAGTAGCATCATGAAACATTTTCAGATCCTTCATATTACTAAAAATAGAGCTGAAAAATGGTTAGTAATAATTTCGAAGAGATGAGATTTAATTTGGGAAACAACAGCTGACTGACTGGCGCTTTTGAAATTGGCTGAAAATGCAATCGATCAATTGAATGACAGATCCTTTCCTGAAAACGCCAGGCTAGACTCGGTAACTGAGCTAAGTACCAGGTATGGCGTGCTGAGTCAACACGGAATCAGAGACGAGGAGCCTGAACCTCTCCTGTGCGCTTCCCATCTGCTTTATATCAAAAGCCTGAACCAGCGGCTTCAAGTTCTCATCGCCACCGTTGATATCGTGACAGTTGCAGTGGTCGTCAGATTAACAGGGATCGTTTTAGATCGATTTAAATGAGAAATCAAGTTTGAGTGCAGCAGAAAGAAGCCCAAGAAATACGATGATATGGAGGGTGGCAATGGCATTGCATTGCAAGGCAGGAAACACCAGACTTCGTTTCTGGTTTTGAAAGAAAGCGATCAAAACATGCTCTCATAGCGAGCACCCGCCGAATTACATTTCTATCAACGGGCTCACGGTGGGAATAATATTTTTTTTTATATAAAAATATTAATTATATGAATTTTTTATTATAATATAAATTGAGGCTAAATAATAAATTTGTTTAAAAATCTTAATAAGGGCAAGTTTTCTATAAAATATATGAATTTTAAATGAATATAAATTTATCAATTTAGTAGATTTCAATTAAATAATCAATATAAAATTATCATTATCATTAAAAAAACAAGAAGATTCGGATATCTGAATTATTGAATTCACTATATTAAGATTAGTTCATTTTATAATTCAATTTGAATTAAACACAACAAATAAAATATAAATTGTAAAAATACCTGCAATAATCAAATAAAAAAAGTAGTTAATTTTTTTATCTCCAAAAAGAAGAAAACATAAATTGAAAATTCATCCCTACGTTACCGCCATTGTCATTATATAACAGTTAAAATTATTATCAACATTACTATCCAAATAGTTAAAATCATTAAATTGCCCCTAAGAATTAAAAAAAAAAAAGCAACATATTTTAACAAAAAAACAATAAAAAATAATCACTAAAATTATCATTATTATTACGCAAACAATAAAATCATAAAATCATCTAATCCGAAAAAAACATATAAGAATAACAGAAAATAAAAAAAATAAAAAGCAAAGGGAAAAAGAAGGACCGAAAAAACCAAAGGAATCGATACTAAATAAAAAAATTAAAAGAATAAGTGCCAAATAAAAAATAAAATATATAATTAATTTCAATTGAATGACAAAACTGCAATAGATCAAAATCTTAGAGCTGAAAAACAATAAAAAGTTTTTTAAAAAAATAATAAAAAGTTTTTTAAAAAAATACAGTGTAACCAATATAAATTTAGCACGACAATAATCCTGTATGAAAAGTGACCAAAACAGCTGCCAGTGAAAAAAGAGAGCCAAACACTTGCATTTAATCATTATTTCCTTTCGGTTATAAGCCGATCAAGTTATGTGATACCATTCAAAAAAAGCATGATCTCCACGATTTTACAATAAAATTAAGCTAAACAAACATAATAAACTCTTAATTAATAATTAACATTACAGGAATTCAAATAAAAAATAATGAATTTGATTATAGTCCAGCTACCAGCTTAAAATTTAATCAATTTAATAAATTTGTAAATATTGCCTTCACGAGGATAATCACTGGGATAATAAGAGATATTTTTTAGTGACTACGTGGTAAATATACCATTTATCTCATATAAAAGGATCAAAATAAACATTATTGCATTAAATCGTGTTTAACCTTGCATTGCAAAACTTAGGGAAGATAACATGGTCACAATTAAATAAATGACTATCATCGAATATGGGTTATACATATATAGTTGGTCTATTTGAAAATATGATTGCGGTTATTTTTTAAAAAAAAATCATTCAAAAAATACATTAAAATAATATATTTTTTATTTTTTTAAAAATATTTTTGGCATTAGCAAATCAAAATGATCTAAAAATACTATTTTTTAAATTTAAAATGAAAAATAAAAATAAAAAATATTCATTGTTTTTCAAAAACGCATTCCCAGCCAGACACCCCCTTAATCAACCATATAGAAACTAAAACCCCAATCTTTAAGAATTTCTAATGGTTTAGTCATAAAGCATTAGAGATAGTTAACGAAAAAAATGGAAAGCAAAGTTGCAAATCATACTTTAGGAAAGGTAAATGGAAATCCTCATGGATGAGAGCCACAAATTGTTTAATGAGTTATGGTCAAAGATAATGGGTTACCTTCAAGTGGAGTAACTATATATATAAGATATGTGTTGACTTTAGTCACAAGGCACCTTTGGGCTATACAATATGTTTCAAGAACAATCAAGTTATTTGAATTCTCTATGCTATTCAAAAAGCACTCTACTTTAGAGGTGCTAGAAAACATAAAAAATAAATTAAAGTTTTTTATGCTAAGAAAGAAAGAAAGAAAAAGTTTTGAGAAGCGTAGTTACCGGTGAAAAATATCTAAGATAGAGAAACCTATAAATAGTAATTGTCTCTGTAACTCTTGGATCTGAGGTTGAGACTTTACATGTTGTATTACACTGCATGGTTAAATGATTTAATTAAATATAACTTGATTAAAATATATTTTAAAAATTAAGGACTAAAATATAATTAATTTAGGGATTATATTTATAGACTTAAGAAATCAAGGATTTCATTGAGTTAATCTCTAAAATTATCTTGAATTAATATATAGATATTATTCAAGGGGCAAATTGATAATTTGCCAATATATAGGGTTTTTTAGGATTTTCCTACAAATAGTAAGTTATGCCTCTTATTTTATGAATGATTAGGGTTGTGTGTTAGGTAAAAAAATTATGTTAGTCACAGAACACCTAATATTCTATGCAGAGCAATCCATTCTAAACAGAGATTTAGGAGATTTATCATTGGTGGTTCATGTGGATTATTGTAAGAGGCATAACAATTGAAAGACTCGTGATTTGTGATAAACTAGTCTTTAAAGAATTATTCAAACTTAAAAGGAGATCAAATTTTTAGATAATAATTTAAAAAAAAATCTAGATTTATCTAATGATATCCTAGAAACTCTTAAATGATTTTGCTTTATTATTTTTGTGCATGTAATATATTCAATACACCCAACAATAATATAGTAGAAAAGATGAAGCCGTTCTCCCCTCTTTAGCATGAAGAACCTCCGGCCACGAGAGAAGAAATTGGGTGTTTATATAACTATTTTTTATTATTTGCATGTTTCCCCTTATTGTTCCATATTTTCATTTTTGCCTCACTAGTTTTTCCTTCTTACATACTTTATATCATAACACTTTTTTTATTCAATCTTACCCCTCCCATGTTAACTATTTTCTTAAAGGAATCTAACCCATATATATATATATATATATATATATATATATATATATATATATATATATATATAAACTCTCTCATAGTCACTCGAGTTACATGATTCATCTTATATACATAACACCCACTTGCCTAAATGATTAGGTGGAGAAATGGAGTTGATGTTGTATCTTTTTCATGGGTAAGTATTATTTTCTTATTTTTTCCAGACTGTAATCTGGGATTTTAGTTGCCAAACACAAAACTGCTTCACATCTCGATTTTTTCTCTAGAAAATCTTGAATGACATCCGAGCACTTCATTGGCGTACTCTTTCAGAGGTTTGTCAAAAGTGCGTTTTTATCGTTTGGACTATTGTAATGAGGCCATAAATGGTCATTTCAAGGCACGGGCGTGTGTTGTTACAATTGGATTAGTACTGTGATTGGGTCCAATCTAATGATGTAGATCCAATTTTATATGTATTTGTTTGAAGGGCAAACAAGAGTTGGGCTTCTTTGCTGGGAACAAAAGGAAAAGTAGATTCCCACTTCACATGTGATGTTATAGCATGCTTAGTTTGTCTTGGCTTGGCTTTGGGAGGGACCCACTAACCTGTTCTTCATGGCGTTGATGATTATCTTCAAAGGAAGAACAATGTAAAAATTATAAATAATCCCGCATGATTCGGCAGCTTCTGCTCCGCGCAGACGAACTCATCTGTGTTTTCATCAGCTGCCAAGTTCTGGACCTTGTTAATCTCACAGACCTTCTTAATCACCTGTTCACTCATATTTGACGTATCATTTGGTCCCAATTCCCAGGAATTTTCTTCAGAAAGTGACACTTCTGGATATTTTGTGGAGTCATTGTTATTGGTATCATGATCATAACAGTTATTATTGAGCTTGGCTAACAAAAGTAGATTGCCCCCACACCATATGAGAAATCCATATCAGTTTAAAATCCTTAATGCAGGTATAGGATACAAGATCTGATCCAAAAACATCAGTTTTTGATAAAGAAAAGAAAAGAGGAATTGTTAAGGCCAATTTTATCCTCAGGTTCAACCTTGTACTGCTGCTACACCAATGATATTCTCTGTTTCGGGCATTATTCGGTACCGAGCACTCCACACAGCTTTTAAAACGACAAGAAGAAAAATGTTTTTGCAAGCAGTGGCTTTTATTTTATTACTATTAGCAGTACGTACCTATCTATTTATTTCAAAATGTCCTTCACGCCTCCTCTGACAGCAACACTTCACCAATCTATGCCCACCATAATGACAAGTGAAGATGATATATATAAATCTACAGTGTGACCAGGAAAATCCATTCAGATGGTTTTTAGCTGACATCTTTTCATACAGTCGATGGAATTTTACATGAGCAATTGAGTTTCATATAATAGCAAGAAGAGCCTAAAGTCTCATAGAAATTATTTTGAATTGTTTTTTTCTATGATTTTAGATATTTTAAGGTAAAACTACATATTTTTTAAGAAAAAAAACACTCTAACTAGCGAACTCCAGCAATCACTCATGTGGGAATTTCTCAAAAGATCAGAAAAATGAGGATGTCATCTGGCTGGGCCCGCCAACAGAGACACCTTCTCAATCAGAGAGAGAGAGAGCTGGAATCAAGTTGAAGCAGTCAGGAAGAACATTTATTGCATAAAGAGAATATAAAGAAATTGAGAGTAGAAGAGAAAGAATCCAAGCAGAGGAAAAGAGATAAGCATGGAGAAGTTGAGTTCCATCCCAAAATAAAATAAAATAAGCCCTCTGGGGCCCTTGTCATGTTGTTGGGGGTCACTGTTTATACATACCTGTCTGTCTCTTGGAACTGTAGTGCTTTGTTTTAAACTCACGATGGAATAATTTATTTCCCTCACCAACAGCCTCCAAGATTTTCATTGGTTACAGCAAATAAAAAAAATAGTCAAAAGCTCATCATCTCTTATCTTAGATTCTGTTCCTGTGGTGGTGTGTGATTGGGAACCGAAAAGATAAATCTAAAAGCTGCTTTCTTGCTACTGTTTCAGAGCATCTTCACAGAGATGTATGCATGAATTGTTCACTTCTCCACAAGCATCTTAACAGAACAAAAGCAAACATGAACAGTGATTTCACAGCATGTCGATTTGGCTTCGTGGGAGACAACTCTCGAAACAGTATCTGCGACCTCACCATTTCAGTTCTCAGCTATGGTCCCCAAGAAAATTCTTTGGTTTAATCTTGAGTTGAAAAGGGAAAAGCAGAGGGGAGATTTGAGCATTCATGAAAAAGAGAGACTTGGTAAAAGACTGATAATCCTTTTTGACAGACAGAAAAAGTTGGAAGCTAAAAGCTCTTAAATATCTTTTTTGTGTTGTCCAATACAAATGAACTACTCCATCAAACGCAGAAATGAAGTATTTTCTCCACTGTCAATCACAGGAGCAGATAAGAAAACAGACTTCACAAGCATGATTGATTTCAATTAGATCAACAGTTACAACTGGACACAAATAGTGGCCAATTATTTCCCCAGGAGAAGCGAAAAAGAGCGAGTGAAGAACTAAAGACATCGATACAAAGCTACATAATCCCTCCTAACAATCATGTTCTCCTACCCCATGGAAAGAATTAAGAAAAACAAAGATGTCTCTATGCAGGTCTATTTCTCTTGAGGCCAGCTTTGCCATCAGATCTCAAAGCACCACTAGAATCCCCCTCAGAAGAAGCGTCCATGGATTTGGTGAAGGAGGTAGAGAGATCAGCATAAAGGTCAACTACCCTCCTGATGTTGTTGTTGAGCTCCCTTATCAGACCCACATTTCTGCTCAGGTTGTCAGGGATCTTGGATTCATGGTTCTGATTTATTTCATTAATGAGAAGCCTGTTCTGATCCAAGATATTTTGGACCTGGGAAAAGTTCTTTTGAAATGCCTGCAAGATCTTGCCATCTATCTGGGTACCATTGCCAAGTCCTGAGAACGTGTCACCCTCCATAGTATCTTTCCCTTTTTCGGAGTCAGAACTCTACCGAATCAAAACCAGCCCTGCATCAACAACAGCAACCAAAAAGAAGGAAGAAAAATGAGAAGGAACAAAAGATGAGACCGTGTTCGTTAAACTGTGTGTATCTTTTCTTTTTCTTTTTTAATGAAGACCGTGATCATATTCTGTAGATGGATTTATTTATTTATTCAACATAGATAATAGATACACAATCCAAAACACCAGACAAAACATGAGAAACCTTGGAATTGTTTAAGACATTGTTTTTTGGCATATGAGACAAGAGTCTGTAGTAGAAATCATGACTTCCATGGGTTCCACTTTTTCACAGAGCGATCTGATAACAAATACTACCCAATTATTTACTATTGTTATTATTATTATTATTATTTATGATGAGATGTGAAAAAGCAGATCCCATTTCCATAAAAGGGAACCTCTTTCTTTTATGTACTGGGAAAAATACCCACCCAAAACTCAGTTTCGAAGGAGAATCTCAAAGACAAAAAAAAAAAAAAACAAGATGCAGAGAAGATGAAGTCATCTGCCTGTACTGTACTTACTGTTACTACTGCAGAGACAACATCATTAATCCTTAAACAGAAAAACGAAAACAAAATGTTGATAACATGTTCAAGAAATCTAAATGGGGTTTCCACTTTTTGTAAGAATATATAAATTTAAATTTCTAAAGTGGGATTTACTTAAAATTTAGAAACATGTATCAGATACGCAAGCAAAGAGCCAAAACTTGAAACTCAAACGTCCCAAACTTTACATTACAAACTCGCAGCTGCGGAGGCACGAATTCTAAGTAGAAAAAGGTAGAATCCAGCCTCTGAAGAAGGAAAGAAATAAACCCAGCAAAATAAATATATATGAATATCTTATATTGGTTTCGAAGCAATGGGAAATTCGCAAGATAAAGAGCAGTTCTAGAATGAAAATGAACCCATAAAACTAAATCCCACAATTAACTCCAAATAAAAACAACAGTAATACAGGGAGTACCTCGATTATTTTATATTTTATCGCAACTCGTCGCTAGAGAGTGTGCGCGCGCGCGTGTACAAAGGGAGGCGTAGTGGTTGTCTACCTTGAAAATCTGGGACATTATATCCAGAGAGAGATCAAGACAGAGATTGAGGACGAGGGATTCCCGAGGAAGAAGGAAAAAGGATCGGCGATTGATGGAATAGAGGGTAGGAGGCGGTGCTTCTCATGAATTACGAGAGAGAAAGTGAGTGGAGATTGGAGTTCTAGAGAGAGAAAGCGAGGATTTGACAGTCACGCTTGGACCCCCTCACAACTATTCGATTCTCCTGACTCCTAAGTAATACTTCACCCTCTCTGATTTGATTCAGTGGGTACTGCTCCCGTCGCCTGCCCAGATCCAAGACATGATTTCTCGAGCTGTTTAATTATTGGGCACGTGACATGTGCTTCTGGATACGTTGTCCATAAAAGTAGGCCCCACTTTTGGCGTTCATCATCATCATCATCATCCATCCTTGTAGCGACGTCAACTCGATCGGCTTGTTTTCGCTTATCACACCATGAAACGTAGCATCAGAGCACCTTTACGAAATATATTTGCTAAATTATTTAAATAAACAAAACACCTGGATGGATATATTTATTATGGTTTTAAAATGTAATATCTAAAGATTGGTTAGCGTGATCAATATTGATAGCTAATTATCCTAAATGTACTATTAAATTATAAACTTGTAAGCCCTAATTACAGCCCAAACTTCAAACATCAATCATTCATAATCCAAAACTAGCATTAATTCATACCTTAAACATTAAACACTAGCCACAAACCCTTGACAAGTCCTAACCTAATCCAAAAATTAAACATTAATCACTAGCCCCAAACCCTTTTAAGGCTAAAAAATTCAAATCTTTTGCAGATTTGAAATGATTGATTGTTAACACCATTTAGATTAGACTTATTTTCTTTTAAAAGTAAACAACTAAACATTAATTAAAAACTATATTTTTTGTAATGTCTCTTTTCTTATCATTTATGTGGTTTTAAAACACCTCGCAATCAAAATATCTTTTGAGTTTACGGTGTATTACATGATAAATATAATTTTTTTATCTCGTTTTCATTTCTTGTATTAATTTTTCATCAAGCATTTTATAATCAAAATTTCTTTTGAATTTACAGTAAATTGCATGATAATTGTAATTGTTTGGTTCATAACAATAGTTTAACACTTATTTGGTTTGTTAATGTTTATTTGTTTTGGTTCTTGACACATGTAAATGCAAGAGCTCAACAATATTTAAATTTAAATTAAAACTAAACTTAACAAACAATCACGATGTCTTCATCCGCGTGGCAACTTGTAAGGTTTTGATTTCAACAATAATACTTCAAATATTATAGTACTCTAAATTATGTATGATAAAACAAATATTTGAATCTCAACTTAACTCACACAACACAGTATAGTACATTAATAACAGATAAGCAAGTTTATCTATCTATACCTATATTGTCTACTTGGGTCGAGTTCATCAATTAAACAATTGTCTTCTATTTGAGTAGTTTCGTTCTTGACCACAATATCATCAAACGTTAACATCTCTCCAAAATTTGCAAGTGGGGTGCGACAATAAATGAACCAATGAGACATTAGTATCTCATCTCTTTAATTAATGTTATTTTTTTAATTTATAAAACGAGAAATGGTAAAAAAAATTAAAGCTGAAAGAAAAATATGAAATGAAATACAAGTTTATCATCTATTATGGAAGTTAATGAATGCTAAGCTTATCGTCTTTTACAAAAGCCAATAAATGTAAAAGTCTATCATTTAGGATGAAGACTAATGAGATGTTAAAGTCTACTATTTTGGATGGAAATTAATGAGAATGATAAAGTTTTTCATTTCATATGGAGACTAATAAGAATAACTGAGTACATCATTTGGACAGTGACAAATGAAAATGGTAAGGTCCACTTTTAGGTGAAAGACAATGGGATGATTAAGTGGTAAGGTCCATAGTTGGAAATCTGAATATAACTAAAAATATATTGTTGATATTAGTTGATCATATTGAAAAACATAGGAGATGTTCTTATACTTAATTAATAATGTTGACGGTAACTAAGGATATTTTATTGATATTAGTCGATCGTGTTGATAGAACTCAAGAGATGTGATTATACTTAGTTGATTGTGTGTTAATGGTAACTAAAACTATGGTTTTTTAATACTTAATGGGCCACATAAATGGTGACCAAGGTAAAGAATATAGCACTTAGTCATCCGTATTGACAATGACCAAGGAAACTAATGTGAATTTTAGAGTAGTTATATTGGATATATGATTTAACTGATTAAGTGTGGACAAACAAATATATGATGTTTTAGTGAAAAGATATATGAATTATTACTAATATTAAGTTGATTATCTTTGATTAATGATATTAAAAGTATCTTGGCATGGTTATTGAGTCCTTACTGGTTCATGAAATGTATATATGGAGTTTTTTAGTGTAAAATAATATTTTTCAATACTATAATCTTTGCAAGGTCATCGCGTTCAGTAGAATCAGGCTGACGGAATTCACTAGATAATGCCCAGTTAGATATATAGCCTATATAACTAATTAGTTATGTTTTTGTGATAATTTTGTCTTTGAATTCTTTTAATTAAGAAACTTTATATTTTATAAATTAAAATATTTTGGGTTACATCCATCCACGCATCCATTATGTTGAGCATATAATATACGAATGGTAAGAAAAATAGAGTTAATGTAATTGCTTATGAAGAAATTGTCGAAAAAACTAATGGGCATTGTGCAAAAGTTGAGTTAGTTTTTCAATGCTGCTAGAATCACTCTATTTTCCCAACTAAAAAGAAAGCTTTGCCTAAAATATAAAGCATCCAAGTACTAGTCTTTTTACTATTATTCATTCAAACCCAAAAATAAAAATAAAAATAAAAAAAAGCAAAAAAAGGCATAAAACATGAAAAAAAAACCAACAGCAACCAAAGAACATAAATGAAGAAATATGTATACTTCTTTAGGCCCATCCCATAGAAGAATAGATTGAAGCTAGTTATCATCATACAGAATTAAGCAGCAGAGGATAGGATTAGACCCATTGAACTTGTTTCAGCCTATCATGGGCCAAGGCGTAGAGACCATTTCAGTTTTTCACGGCCTGCAGTCTCTTCTGAACTCCAGTTTATCAAGCCAGCATGAGTTTAAGCCGAATGCCAGAAGCTCTAGTGTGCTAACGCCCGCACGTTCAAACTGCATTTGTCTTTCCGGTGCGATTGGTATTGTTGTTGCTGTTGTGATTGAGATTTTAAAAAAATAGTCTTATAATAAATAATTTTAGTTGTGTTTCATAACTGAAATTGAAGTGTTTGGCTAAAACTCTGGTTGAGTTTGAGGTTTAATGAAAAACAGTTTCGTGTGTTTGGTTACCAAGTTTTTAATATTACTCAAAACATTGAGTTGTAATTTTTTTTCATTTCATTAGAAAGGTGTTTTGAACTATATATTAATAAAACAATTATTTTACCATGTTTTTTATATTAATTTGATAAATTTAAAAGTTTAATAATTTCCAATATTTAATCTATGATTTAAATCTAAAAAATAAAAAATAACAATAATCTTTTTTAATTAAAAAATAAATAATAAATCACTATCAATAAGTAAATATTAATTCAATTAAAATATAATATTAAGAAAAAAATATAAGGAAACAAAACAGAGGCAGTGCTACAGCAAACACAACTGCTATAATGTACACAATCACACACTCTCTTTCCTCTCTCCTATGATGATGTACAAACAATGTTGCTTTTCCTACACCAGCGTTTCATTCACTTTTTTTTTGGGACCCATATAATATTTTTGTGTTTTAAACCCAAACCAAATACTAAAGTTGTGTTTGGTATTGCGGTTGCTTTTGTGGTTGAGGTTTTAAAAAAATATTTTCATGAAAAACGTTTTTAGCTGCGGTTCATAACTGAAATTGAAGTGTTTGGCTAAAATTGTGGTTGAATTTGAGGTTAATGAAAAATAATTTCTTGTGTTTGGTTACCAAGCTTTCATATTGTTGTCAACATGTGAAATTACTTTAAAGTATATTTATTGTTTTTTAAATATTATAGATTTAATAATCATAATAATAAAATGTAATTAATAATTCAAGTAAATTAGACACTTGTTTTTATTCTCCATTCAAACTACTTGTAATTTCATCACGAACTAAATCTATATGTGAAGGCCTCTGCGATCCCTTACTATTTGATTGAGGAACAACATCTAGTAAAATATCATCTGAAATAAAATTAGGATTGTGAGGCAAAGTTATATTGTGATCTCCTTCTAACATATTTATTTATGAATTTGTATATAATTCGCAGAGGTTGAGTTTGAGGGATGGGAGGGTGAAGGAGAAAGGGAGAGTGAGGGACGGGAGGCAGCGTGAAGGAGAAGATGACATGGTTAATTTTTGTTGGGATCATAAACCACAGGACAAGACTCAAGAAAAGTAGCTCATAAACAATAAGACGAGAATCATGAAAAACATCACTTTGTTGTTTTTCATGAAAAGATGTTTAATCGATTTTATTAAATGAGACCCACACAAATTTTTCAATTTTTCTACCTTAACCAAACATCAAAACAATACTTTTTTTGCAATCTCCGATCAAACCTCACTACTAAACACCTATTAAATCCATATGTGAAGGCCTCTATGATCCCTGACTATTTGATCGAAGAACAATATCTGGTAAAATATCATCTGAAACAAAATTAGAATTGCGAGACAAAAATTATATTGTGATTTTCTTATAATATATTTATTTATATTTTAATTAAGTTTTTAGATTTTTAGAATATTAAAAATATATTTTTTTATAAAAAAACTATTAACAAAAAATATAATAAGTAATAAACCATATATTATTCCATAATTCGCATGCTCCTCTCTCTTTCCAGAATTCCCCGCCCCTCTCTCTCTCTCTCTCCAGAATGACTTCCCAAGATTTTGATGCCAAAACCATGTTGCACAGCGAGCATGATCTCGATCTCATTTTTTTAGGCAGGTTTGTGAGAAAGAAGTTGGGCATGCTTCTCCTTTTTCTCTTCATTAATCGAAGCAAGGCTTTTATATGCTTCTGGAGTGTTGTTTCTTTGAAGATAGTGAAGAGGCTTGGGGATTTTTGGGTTATGCTTGTCTATGCCTGTGGTGTGTGAAGGAGAAGAAACGAGAGTTTGATTTGGAATTAAATTCAGCAATTCAGTAGTTTTTTTTTCAAATATGGTTCAAACCACAATACCAAACAGCCACTAAGCTGGGAGCTTTTTTCCAAACGCCGGTTGTACCACAAAAACAAAAACCCACGAACTCGAGGGAAAGAAGCATGATAATGGACAGCAGGGACTGGTTTTATCGGCTGCATGTCTTCTTGATTAACTTATACAAGCCAGCAAGAAGCATCCTGACCTTGCACTCCAGTCTTCCTACGGAAAGTTCTTGGACTTGGAGCTTATTTTCTTTTTAATCACGAGGGTATTCTTAGAGCTAAGACTTGATCCTCAAGCTAACCATGTACATGTTTTTCTTTTTAGAGATTTGCACATGCAGATAAAAGTTGTGATTATTCTCTCGAAGGTGCTGGCAAGTGAAGAGGGTGAGGGGTGGGCGAAACACAGAAGGAGAACCAATCCTGCTTTCCACCTAGAAAAAATGAAGGCTTGTTTTTCCCCTGTATTTTATTCCCAGCACCTTGAACTTGACTAATCTTATATGCTTAATTACTAACATAATTGACTGCAGAGCACTAATTCATCCCATCATTGCTAGCACTTAATTATTTTTGGAAATTTCTCTTAAAGAGGATGATACCGGCATCCTCGATCAGTTGTAGCTAGATGATTGAGCAATGGAAGAAGATGATCAATCATCAAGAAAGCTGTGAAGTGGATGTTTGGCCTGAACTTCAGAAAGTCACTATAGATATCATTTCATGGGCCGCATTTGGAAGCAATTATGAAGAAGGGAAGAGGTTGTTTGAGCTTCAAAAAGAACTCTTTTTTTTTTTGGTTTTGGAAGCTATGCAGACCTTGTACATTCCCGGTTTCAGGTACCTATTACAACCCTTCGATATTGATAAGAGGTTTGCATTTATCTGCAACATTTCTTTCTAATTCATTGTCTACTATATATTTGCTCCGACAAAAAAAATCGAAGGAGAAGGAAATTAACAAAGATATCACATCAATGATTAGAGATTTGATTCAACGGAAAGAGTACGTACGGGATGAGAACTGGACAATCCAATGATGATGACTTGCTAGGCATGCTAGCAATTTTTCCCAGAAAAAGAAGGGCAAAGATTAATGCATCAGATAGATTCCCTGTCGAGGAATCATGTAAGGATACTGCATCTCTAACACCAGCAATCTCCACACATGATTCCATGCAATGTCAACAAACAGTAAGAATACATAATTTGAATTTCAAAATGCATCTGTTAAGAAATCCAAGTAGAAGAAATGCTTCATGGTCAAATGTACCTTGTAAGTTTTCAACAAGGTATAATTTCACTTGGCATTTTGCATTAGAAATTTATGTTCTAAATCCAGAATTCCTCGACAAACAAAATACAAGAATCACAATCAAAACCAGTTAACTAACTGATTCGCTTCGTCATTTAACTCTCTCTTAAACGAATAATCCATGCAGCAACTTCTTATCTTTATTCATTTGATAGTTTCTCATGAAGGAATGTTAAATAAAAGCTTCTTTGGGGCAGGAAAAATAAATAAATTGCAGTTTCATCTTATATAGGATAAACCAATAATACTATCACATTTCAGCAACTCTACTTATAATGGCATCCACATCAGGGATTAGTGTAGCGCGCTTCTCAATCTCCGCTACCACACAACAAGTTTTCTCTCCTCTATTAATAGCTACAACATCTTGAGCAAATACAGAATTCATACCTGGGGAGACCTGCATCAAATTCATCAGTTAGATCATTTATTTAAATGCAAAATGTGTATCAGATGCTGATTTTATCTGCAGTAACTCAGATACCACAAAAATTTGAAACTTCATCACAGTATAGTAATCAAAAAAGTTCTCATGCAATTTGGGTAGATTTTGTCCAACAAAGGTTTCTAATGGTTTGAGTTTTAGCTGCAGGTAGTTCTTGCTCCAAAAAGAGAGAAAAACTACTTAATGTAACTTCTAAGTTATTAACATGTCCACAGAAGGAAGACAACAAACTTTTTCCAGACCAAAATGATTCTTCATTCTTTGGTTTCATTGAAATCTTCATTTTCATTTCTTTTTTAAGTGGGCTAAACATTATAAATGACTCACATCATAAAGGATATCCCCAAGCTTCAGCTTAACAGCACCGCTCCTGTACACTAGCACTTTACCCATGTAGCCTGCTGGTAACTCATCTAATCTGCAAGTCTTCTCGAATGTACGTCCAGCTCCTGATGGCCTAGAGGTTTCCTTAACCTCAGGGCCATCTGCCGTTGCTGATCGCTTTATCATGGGAAGAGTTGATGGTAACTGAACAAAGAGCATACTTGCTTCAACATTTTCCTCCTGCAAACCAAACTCAGAAAGTGTAAGGAAATAAAGCAGCAGTACTATGGAATCTTTAATTATCAATTTACAAACCATCAAACCAAGCTCCACTGCAGAGTTTGTCGAGTTTTCATCATATCCTGCAGCTTCAGACGCCTCCCCGAATTCCTCATCGTCAAGAATTGCTGTAGGATATATGAATTAGCATAATTGTACAGAACAAAGTGCAAACCATCACAAAGGGAGCTCGGCTCACAGCAGAAATAAAGAAATGACTGAAGATAACCCAAACCAGTAACCAGTAAGTTTTGAACCAATTAGGTGACTAGGCAATGCATTGATCATAGCAAAATGCATACAACCATTCAAAGTACTATACCTATATCACAGTTATCCCACGTTCTTGAGCTATGCAATTCTTTTCTTTTTAAAAATGCACCTCAAAATTACCTGAATTTCCTGAATATGGCCTCCTCATAGGAAGACTCACGGGATAATTAGTGTAATAATCCTGTAGTGCATAAACAAACAGCGAGCAAAACTTAGCAGACAGTTGCACACAAACAAACTTGGTGTGAGAGAGGGAGGGAGGAGGAAAAGTTGGAACAAGCTTAGAACAGGAAAAAAGAATATACAGAGTGTAATGAGGCTTGCAAGCCTGAGTCATGGTTAGCCTACCCAGGGTTCAATGTATTCTTTATCTCTCAGGCCTGGAGCATTGGCATTACCTGCAAAAAAAAGGCAGCTGTAAAGCACTTGAACGCATCATTAGTAGCAAATAAGAAAATAGTGAATCCAAAGATAGCATACCATTGGAAGATGAACCCCGACCTCCGTTAATTGTACTCCAGCTTGTAAAGGGCTTGTGTGCAGCAGCTCCAGGACCAAACGCAATATCAGGTTTCTGCACTGCATTTAAAGGCACGGGTCAAGGAATTAATTTTCATATTTTCAGAGCTAAGAAACCACAGTTTATTTCAGGAACACAGTTTGTTATTTCTCTCTCTAGTAAGGTTCTTGATACAGGAGAAGTTATCGCCCCTGCCAACCATTTTGGCATAGTTTCCTTGATTGTCCTTTGGCCTAACATTATCATGTTTAAAATGAGTGGGGACTAGGTGAATAATTCATAAACAAGAAACAAATTATAATGCAGCTAGGGCTTGTCAATCCATTGGCTAGTTTAAAGTGGATTAATAGCAAAGACTGAGATACAAACACTAGAAGATGGGGCACGTATGCATTTGACAGATCAAGAGGCACAAACTTGATTGCAGAATACACAGTACAAGAAATATAGCTGGATTTCTTTCATAAACAACTCGAGAAATTGCGATGCTAACCGAATCCCAAATCAGAAAGTGAGATGACAAATAATTAAATTATGATGCCAATCCACGAGTACACAAGCCACTATATTAAGAAAAGGACTTACCTTTCTTTTCGTTTGTAATCTTTTGCTTCAGGGACCTTTCCTAATGAAGATGCAGAGAAGTCAAACAAAAAAAACCGAAAAAGAAGAAAATTGAATCAAGTAAATCACTGGTTTCATAATAGAAGGAAATAACAAAATTGAGGAAAACATACCTGGAATTGTTTCATCAAATTGATGGCCTGTAGAGTATCCACATTCTCCACCTTTTCACTGCAAACAACGACCATGTTCGAAAATATGACACAACTGGGAAAAAAAAGATCAAGCAAGCAAGCACATTACTAATGGGAATTAACCAAAATGACATATTACGTTTTAACTTCCGCCTTTGGAGCTCGGCGTGGAGGAGCTTTAGGCATAAACCTATACTGCAACATGATCAGAATAAACAAACAATCAGCAAAAGAATACTTAGGGAGTTCAAAAGAAAGTAAAATTAAAATGGTAGTGGGGCAAACCTTCCTTTGGGCATCTTGCGGAGGTTTCGACTCCATATATTCAAGAATCCAACCGATAAAACTTATAGCTATCAAAAAAGCGATGAAAGTTTAAGCAGTCAGTAACAGATGATAGATTCATATTCATATATATATAGAGAGAGAGAGAGAGAGCGAAAGAGAGTTAAAGAAGAAGAAGAAGAAGAGGATGAAAGAGGCGGTTAAAGCTAACAAGTTTGCAAGTTTAAGTGAAGAGGGTGGTGTTAGCCAATGACCTGAAAGCGGCCAGCACGAAACTTCGAGTCTAGCGAGTCTAAGGTCACTCTCAAAAACATAAACAAAATCATAAAAACCTAGTCTTTTTATACCAACCTCAAGGCGCGCCTCCGCGTTATGTTCCTATTCCGTTTTTCACGTCGTTTTCGCTCGGGAAAAACTAGAAGATTTTTTATAATTTGATGGAATAATTTGTCGTATTTTAGTAGTTAGCTTTTTAATTTATTTTACAATTATATAAAATAAATTATAGGTGAAGATATTTTTTTATTTTTTGTGAGTCATGAATTCATCTTTATATATATATATATATATATATATATATATTTTCTTCAAAATAGATCCAACATATCACTAATTATTTTTTAAACATCATAATTTCTTTTATAATTGATCAACGTCATGACACGAATACACAAAAAAAAAATTGAGTGGAAAGAAAAATGGCCAGCATTGAGCATTTTCAATGTATTTACTTGTAGAAAAAAAATAATCATTAACTCAAAATTACGATGACTACTTAATTTTGAAATCTCTAGTCTTGAATCATTGCTTAATGTGAATTTTAAAATATAGTTTAATTTAAAAAAACAAGATAATATTTTTTCAATAACAAAACAAAAATATATTAGATTAATTCAGGTTAAACTATCAAACTCGTCGCTCGAGTCTTGGATCCAAATGTTATATTCAGGTTTTGACCAAAAAAAAAATTAAAATATCCCTAGAAATTTTTACCCTTTTGTTTTCTTCTTCTTCTCATTTTTCCTCGCCTTAATCACCCTCTCTTTTCATCACTACTCTCTTCCTAAACATCTCCTTTTTTTCTCTCTCTTTTTATAACAATTATCCATTCTATCTCTTTATATTTTGTCTATCTTCAAAACAAGACATGTACAATAGAAGAAAAAAAAAAAACTCTTTCATCTATTTGCAATATAAATCCCATATTGAAATTCAAAACTAAGATATTGTTATTTTAATTCATAATGAAAATGGATTCTTTTTAAAAACAAAAAAACAAAAACAGCAATCATGTATGGTTATGGGTATGGTTGAAGGTGGTTTGAATTAATGGCATGATGGTGTGTTTGTTTTGAGTGACTTCAATGGTGGCGAGCATATTAAAAGGAAGTTAGAATTGAAAATAGAAGCTAGTAGGTTAGGTCTTATGTTGATTTGAGAGGGAAGGGTAGCAAATCTGGTATGTGGTGGCTGAAAATGGGTGATCTATTGGTTTCATAGTGCCAAATGGTGATGGTTTAATAAATTATGTTGATTTTAATTAAATATTTTTTCCTATTATAACCACTTACAAATGATTTTAAAATCAAAAATCAAATTGTATTTTAGAGATTGCAGTTCCTGGACTTTTACTTGAATAAACAATGGTAACAGGAAGAAAAGGATACATAAAAATCAATTATAATAACATTTTTATAATACTTCAAAGCATTGTCATCGATCGAGTTCTCTTGTGCCCACTATCATTAACAATATAAATATGAGGATGAAAAGTAAAAAGACAACACCAAAGTGTTGCCATGCTCCAATAAGGGTCATCAAAAAATTTCCTTTCTTTTATCGTATGAATTCACCCACATGAAGATATACAAAGATCAAAATTCTACTATTAATTAGAATAATAAATTTCAAGAGTTAATTAGAATAATTCACCCACATAATATTCAACGTTAAAGTTTTTGGATATTGATTTTAATGAATGGAAGCGGCAAGTGTGTGTCTGTGTGTTCTTGATGAGAAATTTGATGAAAATAAAATGAAGGAGCACATTTTGTTGGATAAATAACTAAAAAGGAAACAACAGGATTTGTGCGAATTTGGGCCAGCTTTTTTCAGAGCACAGCAATCTAAGGGCTTACTTTGCATGAAACCATGTTCTAGTTAAAGCCTCTCACCAGCCATCAAAACCATCAGAAGCCATGTCAATTGGATCCAGCAGCACATGATTGAACCCTGGATGAAGGACGCAGCGATGTTTTAATGTTCCCTAGTTTCTCGCGGCTTGCACTGACTGCGTCGCAATTAGCTGAGCCATAACAGTAGCATACTGCACAGCTGTGTGTTGCGAGCTATAGTGATCCGAGAGACCATACTCCACGAAGCTTGGTTCGATATGCATGAAATGGCCTGGTAATGATCTTTTTGAGATGGCTTCTTGCCAGATATCAACAAACTCTTCCATGACTTGCCTGGATTTCTCCAATGATGACAAAGGAAGATACTCCACCTTCAACAAAACAAGCAAGTTTCCTTACAGTGGATCATGTTTCGCCAGCTTAAAACGTTCCCTTGTAATTTTAGAAATAGACTTCAACCAAGTAATATACCAGGACACCAAAACAGTTGTTACAGTCATATGAGACAGATTGGAACGCTTTCAGAAGAGCATCGCATAACCAATCCCAAGAAATATTATATGATTCTAAAATTTTACTATAAACTGTTATACTCAATCCTCAAATAATAGAAGAGCACTAGAAAATCCTTTTCTCCAAACATGGAATTGACATCCTCTGGCAAAAACTCAACTTCAGCTAGCATTTCATCGTCTACAGCATATTCTAACTAGAAAAACTTGGCCACAAATTGGTTTCTAATATGCATTAAGAAGCTAGCTCCATATAATGGTGACAGCAGTGGATACAAGTGCACCAATCCTACCACTTTAACATGCAGGTCCAGCGGTATGCAAGAAGGCATGCTAGCTCAAGTCACATAGTTTAATATACTAAGTTACGAACATATCAAAAGCAAAACAACTCCAATGGTTAAGGCAAGAGAATTAGGATGAAATTGAGCTCCTTATTACCTCCATAATAATTCCTCTCAAGTTGTCGGAATGAGTCGGGGTAACTTTCCCAACTCGCAACTGAAAGTCCCCGAGTTGATACTGAAAACCCTGCATAATAATAATAATAATTCGATAAAACCATGCATCAAAATTAGAAGAGGAGAGCAACGTTTCTAATAAGAAAAAAAAGGGGGGGATCGAAAAACCTCAAAGTAAAGAGCAACCCTCGACTTGTAAGACTGAAGTTTCTCCATTATTGTTTGAATGGAGGAATCTGCCTCGAGAACAATCCTTTGACCTCGGATTATGAAGTAATACTTATTTGGCTGCTCTGGCAGAGAAATACCCAAGAAGTCTCGCGGCAATTCAGGAGCTTGCGATTGGTCTGGGTTTTCCAATTGAAATTGAAAAATCCAACTTATATGTATTAAAAAGAAAAGAAAAAGAAAAGAAAAGAAATGAAAAGCACCTCGTAGCATGGGTTTATAGTAGGTGAGAGTAGCTTTCCATCGGCCTTCTTTAACGCCGTTAATGCTCTCCACGCACTGAGATACTTCATTGAGGATTTGGGTGTTCACGGTTGTTCCTGCGTTGGGCTGCCAATGCAGAACCCTGTAGAGAGACAGCACATCTTTATTATCCAATTTCAAAAGTAAGAAGAAAACTGTGATTAGGGTTTTGGTCAGCTTTACCATTTGAGTGGCATTGTTCTGGAAAGTGACGATGCTGAGATATTCTCCCTTATCTTCTCTAATCGGTCAAATCTGAACTGCCTCGTCTCCGATGATTTTAAGACTAATTTGATTGCATCGACCCCATTCCCACTTTGGGTCTAAAAGAACACAAGACCTAATTCAGCAGCAGCTACTGTTTTTTTTTATTTTATGGGAAACAAATTCCTAGGAAGGCAATTATCGCTCTTTCAGGGCATCTCCAGCCGAGATGGCAAATGGAGTGCCAAAATTAAAATATTAATTTTTTTAGCATTTTTGTGTTACTATTCATGCTCCAGCGGGAGTGCTAAAAGGGGAGGTAAAAATACCTCCCCCTTCCCGAGCTGCTATAGATAGCAGCTCGGGACATGCTGCTATAAAAGGTGGCCCCACCTTGGGGCCACCTTTTTTATATATTATAATATATATATATATATATATATATATATATATATATATAAAATGTAATATATATATTAGAAAATAATATAATTATATCAAAAATATTTATTTTTATTTACAAATACCTTAACAAGATAGTAAAAATTTATATATAAAATTAATAATTATATAACTTACTCCTATTAATTATATAATCAATGTTGGAGGGTTTTTTAAAAGTATTTATTTAATTATATAACTTACTCTTATTAATTGTATAATTAATTGCATAATTAAACTACATACAAAATAATTATACTATATTTAAAATAATAAAAAATTAAATGGCTCTCCAAAATGGCTTTTACCACTGGAGCACACATCAACAAAAATGGCATTTTTACACTATTCAAAGGGCCATTTTAGAGATTTGGCACTCCAAAATAGCACTCCCCACTGGAGATGCTATCTACACTTTTTTTTGTATAAATCACGCGGTGTCTTAGACACTGGTCCAGACTAATCCACGTTCGTACTGGGTGGACCCCGAAGAGGTGAAAATGCTCCCCAAATGGCCAGCTCCATACAAGAGTAAGGATTGAACCCCTGACCTCTCTTAAGGGACGAGAGCGCCCTCACCACTCACACCAGGATCCCTTGGGTATATCTACACATGTTAGCATATCATTAAAATCACCTCATGAAAAAAATCACAATAATCAAGAATTAATAATCTAAAATCAAATAATAAAATTAATTTTAGAGAGAAAAAAACTATATTAACCCAGTTAACTTGAATAATCTATCATGCATAATATAATATTGGGATAAAAAAATCAAAATTAAATCAATAAAAAAACTTGAGTCAATTAACATCCCACATGATTCAATAAAAAAAACAAAAAAAATCACAAAGAATAAAATCTAATAATTAATATTAAAAAAGGAAGGATTGAGAGAGAGAAACTAAAACTAAGCCCGTTTAATTTTATTCCCCTAGAGTTTATATCAAAACATACCATTTATTTATTAAATAAATTAAATAAATACCATGTTTATATTTAATTTCTTGAAAAATAAATATCATTCCTATTTAGATAATATCTAAAATTCAAGGTGTATTAAAAAAATACTAAATATAAATATAGTGTTATTATTCGAAATATAATAAAAAGTCACATTAACAAGTGACGTGTCATTTTTAGAATTTATGTTTTCTGTATATAATTTGTGAAATTAGAGTTATTAAAATTTAGAAAACTTTTATATATATATATATATATATATATATATATATATAATTAAGGGATTCCGAACTTTGGTAACATAACACAATACTTGATAATAAGACAATCACATTAGTGTAAACACTATTCTTACAATTCATTATTATATAAACTAAATTAAAATAATATTATCTTACAAATAATTTAGTAGTTGTGATTTATTATTATATATATAACAAAGTATTATGGTAAATTCATCACTTTGATTAACTTTAATAAGAATATTAAAGTTGGTGTGTGTAAACAAAACAAGATATGAAAATATAATGTATATCATAATTGAAGAGGTAAGAAACTATATGAAAAAAATGTTTTTAATAAAATTTGGGTCGTGTGGGTAACAGTTTTGAGAAATTGATATATATATACATATAAAAAAAAAACTTTGTTGTATCAAGTCACGATCAAACTGTAAAATCAAGATCAATACAGTTTGTTATAAAGTGAAGGAAACTAAATCATTCCAAGTTTATTTTATTTGGACAATTCATTTTCTATTTTTTATTTCCATTGATGTCACTATAATTTGGAACTTGACCTTTTTTTTCCACACTATAAAGATATGTGTTTATCGCATTATGTTATGACAAGTGTGCACAAAATACTTCTTCTTAACTTCTTAGTTGTCCTTAAAGCTAAAAATATAGTTGGTGATATCTTTCACTTTTATATAAACCTGAAAACTCATACTAATTTGGATATCCAGAATCTATCAAATAGTAATTCCTTATAATAACAAGTAATGAGTTTGTAAGTTATTTTCCTATAACATTAAACTTTCATCATAAAATAACTTTAAATTTTTCTAATGTAATTATCTTTCGGTGGTTTTGAAAATTTAATATTGGGATTGTCAATCGCCTCTAGAAAAATATATGTATAATGTGCCCAATCTTCTCATCCTACCCAAACAAACATGAATTGTGTGTCAAAGCTATATGTAACCATTAAATTTTGAACTGCTACACTTTTTCTACTTATAGGTGAAATTTATTTTTTACAAATACATAAACACAAAAATGAATGTCATCGATAACTCATATAGAATTTTACATGAAAACAAAAAAGCATTAGTTATTAAATGATCTAGAAAAAAAATCCAAAAAAATTATATTTAGCATTAATGATAAAAGAAGTATATCAGTGTTACCTAAAATAAAACATATATCATGAAACATTGTAATCTACTGTAGTGTGTTTCTAAATTTAAGATCTTATAATTTTATAACATCTATTATGAACAAAGATATTATTTTCAAAACTTCATTAAAGTACCTACTACTAGTTTCACATGAAAGTTAAGATCTTTCTTGAATTTTCCTATTCGAAACACATAATGTTAGAGTATAAAGAAACATGACCACCTTTCAATAACATTAATCATTTAAAAAAAAAAACTATATTGTGTTTCTAAATCAAAGTATGGGCTTTGTGATGTTACATCATCCATCCTAAAAATGTTAATAATGCCTTTGTAAAATTTCATTCAATTATCTTATCTTTATGTTGTATGAAACCATACATAGTTATTTATATACACTATTACTATGATACATGGAGAAATACTTGGTCGTATATAATACTAGTTTACAATTACCAAACTCTCACCTCTAGAATGACTCATCATTCTCACCATTATTCATTGTCGTTGTTATTGTCATCCATATTGTCACTGTTACAAACAACATCATCGCTACCATAACCATCATTGCTATCATCACTATAATTAAGATAATTGTCAACATGATTCATCACCTTATCAAAAGTGTATTTGAATAAAGCATTAAATCAATCAGTTTTTATATCTATAAAAGACAAATAATATAGTATTTAGGAGTATAATAAATTATAAGAAAATCATGAAGTTGCATTGAACTTCCATACTTGTTAACAAATATAGAAACTTTTGTGCACATAATATATGTGTTATTGCTAGTTGGATTAAGTGATCTTGTTATTGGTGAGTTTAAAACTATACAGATTCATATTAACCTTCAATTCATTGATTGGTTTGAACTTTACATGCCAAAATATTTTTCTTCAATTTTTTTTTATCTAATATAGAAAAGGCTAAATTATAAATCTAAATGTTAACAACAATATCAAATGTATAGTGTTGAACATTGTATGAAATTTTTAAAAATATCCATGTGTGTGTGTGACCCCATCGGTAATTCTTTTGTCATTAAATGTAGTTTAAAATTGATCTCAAACCTTAAAAACCATATAATATAGAGAGTTTGAGTTTCTTAGCTTTCAAACCTATAATATAACCTATATAGTTCACGAACATCTCTTGATGACTATCTATATTTTGGATTATCCATTAGTTTACTTATGGCATCATATGTAGCTTTATTTTTTGCATGGAGTTAACTATGAATTCTAAAATGGAATTAATAACGTTAACTTAAGACAATATTATGGCTATACCCAAATTAGTATAATTGAAAATTAAAAAAAAAATGTAACTTGTGCTTATAAGTGTCATAACTCATTTCTAGGTTATTCTCTAAAAATAAAAAAAAAAAAAAAAAATAGGCAACCAATGTAGCGTTAGGTGCTCTGATATGTAACAATGCACACCACCATCTTCTTCATTACAAAAGTGGAAGAGACAACTTATATTTGCACATAACGAGCAGTTGAAGAATCGTTTTCTTTACATAAATACACGGGATGAAAGGAATAATAGAGGACAAACATAGGAAAAACAGGGTAAGGAAAGAACAAAAAAAAGATAGAAGAAGGAAAGGATATCAAAAATAGAAAAACAGCAAAAATACAAATAATGGAACAAGGAAACTATGAGCAATAGACTGCAGACCACCCGTAGCCACAATCAAGCCTTCTTCTTCACAACGTCGGCATCTTCAATAACTTTTTTTCCCAGCACCAGCAACTTTAATAATGTCTTTTTCCCATCATCAATGACAGTCCTGGTCTTCTTCTTCCTAACTAGTAGCTTCAACAACTTCTTTTCCACCCAACAACCGACCAACAACAAACTCTCGTCACCATCAACAACTCATTTTGCTCCTCCTGCCATTAGCAACAACCTGCAACTCCCCGTAGATGACCAACTGTAAGCCTTCCTCATCATCGCCAACTGCACCATTCTCTCTACATAGTGACATCAACCACTGGCAGCAGCTGTTCCTTCTTCTTCCATCCAATACCGGCCTCCACCGCCTCCAACTCTTCGCTAGACACCAGTCGAACCTCCTCCATCACCAGCAACCTTGACCATGTAGCTTCCCTCCCCTATCTCTTCCACAATGGGCATCTATTGTTCATGCAATGCATGAACAATGCACAGTAAAATTAATTCACTCTGCACTTTTCAAGTTTTATTTTCGAGTAAGACCTGCTTTTCAACCCAGACCAAAACTAGTAGAGTAGAGCCATTTTGGCCTACCATGGTTGTGCCGACTCATTTAGTTGGGTTAACCCTAGTCTGAATATATTTCAAAAAATAAATAAAAATCCACAATTCAAAAAAATAATTTAATTTCATGCATACGGTCATATCCTAACTACTTTTGAGCATATTTTTCATGAAAATAACAGCAAAAAATGCATCTTTTCCATGTTTTAAAATGAAAACAGGATATCATAAATATCAATAATCTTTCATTTTGTTCATTTTTTAGCTGTAACTTTAATTGGATATAAAATTACATTGTAAAGTACACCTATAGATATTAAAAAGACAATAAATGCAATGCTAAAATTTAAGCATTTAAAACGGTTAGGTTTTCCACCGAATGAGGTAGATATTTTGAGAGGCCTGCTTCGAAACTTAGAAAAGACCAACAAATAAAAATTTGACATGAAAAAACAATCAAATAACAATGCAGCTTGTCTTAGATAGGGTGTATTAAGGGTGATGTGTCTTTCCCTTTCACAACAAACTCTCCTCACTCAGACTCTCGTCTCCTCACTAGGTGGCAACTCTTAAAAATATAATCATAATTTTATAGTTATAAAAAACTATTTTTCCATGCACCTCCCCCCGTCTCCATAGATGGCCACGTGTTTAGCGGGAAAAGAAACATCATCACGACAATAGGCATAAACTTTTACGTATCAATTTTCCAATTATTTGGAATATTTTATGATATGTGTACTTTTAATGTTGAAAGTGACATAGGAATGAATGCATATGTATTCCATATTTTAAATGTTAAATATTTTTTCATTGAAGTTTCCTAACTATATTGTAAAATTTAGTCTTCTAATCTAAAGGTCTCAACCAATTTTCCTTGTTTGAATCAGTTTTCATAAAGTTGGGTAGAGATTGTTAGTTGTTAAGCTAAATTATTTTTATAGCTAATTTTTTTAAAAAATTGGTTAATTATCACATGTTGCACTTTAAATAACATAGAAAAGTTGTAGTACAAGTATAGAAAGTTTTTATACAAACACAATAATAGTAAAAGTTAGATGTCTTTAGAAATAACATTAGCAAGGAAATGCAAAGTATAATGCACACAATGAAAGATAAACATACCTAAAAGAAATAAAAAATGATCAGGAAGGCCTATAATAATAAGATTAATATTTAGTATAATACACTTGGATCACTATAATTCACCTCAACCATCACTCTCTAATCAAATGCATTTATCTAAAAGACAATAACACCACATACCAACCAAACTATATGACATCAAAATAAAAATAATTAACATCCATATACAATAAAAAAAACTAGTTAATAATCAGTTATAAACAATTTACTTTATTTGGAAGATATAAACTAACACATTGAATCCAACCATCATATTTCTCACATCATTTATAAAACTAGGAATGACATCCTCTTCTAAATCCTTATTTTCCTTTCAAATTAACATCATCGTCATTATTATCATTTCTCATGCCATAGTTACCATATGACACATATCTCATATCATATTTAACATTTCAAATGAGGTAGCATAAACATATTGTCTAGCTGCCTTAATATTTTTGAATATCATATCATATTTACCATACAATATGGCTTACTAACAAAGTACCTAAACTTTTTTGCTTTCTGATTTCATACATGAAAGAATTTCAATATAATAAATGAAACTAAATAATTTATTAAATATAAATATATGAAAAATAAAAGTGAAAAGATAAAGTTCATAATAACTTACCTGAATTTTTGTTTTCTACCATTCATCACTTATAGAAATAGTTCTTAATTCACTATTCCAACCAACACCCATTTCAATAACCAATTTTTTCAATACCCTCAAATCTTCTTTTATCATCATATTTGTGTTTTAAATTGTGCATTGGTGAAAGCATTTTCTTCGCAGGTGGTCATCATGATTTTTTAACCAACTTTATCAAAATAAGTATTTGGTCTTATTCCCATCTCAATAGTTTAAAATGTTATAAAATATATGCAATATTCTTTTAGTATAAAAAGCTTTATTCTAACCTCAATCCAAACCCTCAATTATTTTGTTTTATAACCTAATTCGAAAACAATATTCATGAATATAAGTATTTAAGAGTAGTTTAAATTCCATAACCTTTTTATGGTATGGACTTAAAACTTGCAAATAAAAATTATAAACTATTAGCTATTGAGTTATTGCTTTTATATAGATGGAATTAAGGGTTATAATACCTTTATATTGAATTCTATCCCTTATTAATTCTTTTATAAACCAATTCAAATTTCAAATTCAAATCATTACAAACTAGATGGTAAATATATTTCCAAAACGAGAGAAGGAGATTAGATATTTGATATTGGTGTAAATACACCTAAAAATTTATGTTGTCTTTTAGGTATTACATTGATGACTCTTATATGTGTAGTGTAAGTTGATTATACTAAGGGCAATTTGAATATTTGTGATTCATATCACTATTGCTATTATTTACAACATGGTCCACTATATATGGATATGCTTAGATACATCATGGTTTACACCATATTTATACAAAAAAAATAATGGATAATTGTGATTGTGTGAATGACTTCATATTTGACCAACTAGAAATTGAAGAAATTACTACCATATGTTATATGTTATTCCAACATAGTGAGCAATAACAACTCAAACCTAGAAGTTTACATACGATGAACCTTAATGCTGGGCAAAGTCATTAAAAAGAGGTGTGATAAAATATGTATCACACATGCATTAAGTAAAAGGATATATAGGTAGATGGTAGAAGATTAGCCGGTGAATATATTCATCCAATTACAACCATACAATCACTATATTCATAACAACCCCATGTAAAAATTGCTTCCTAACAAAAAAATAAAATCAAGATCAAAGTCTAAAAAATTATCAGAAATGGTAGCAAACATATGATTGTTTATTCAATAACATAAGATAACTCTATGTTTACAAAGAGAAAACAAATACAACAAGAGAAAAGAGAAGTAGGTATTGTATATTTTATCTTAGATAAAGCACTTATAACAAACATAGAAAAATATAGTAAAGAAGTGTGACCAATTTACTTTTATGTACCATAAGATAATAGCTTTGTTAGTGGAGAGGCATGCATATAATCTTAAACAATAATTATTTGTAATCCCAGGCAACCAATTTCTTTTCCTAAGGTAATGAATATTTGACATATGATCGGTGAATAGTGCACCGAGTATCTCAGTGCAATTTAGAGGGCGTTTGGTATCATGGCCCTGCCGGAGATTTAAAAAAAAACAGGTAGAAAAGTAGGATTTTAGTGTTTGGTAAGGTTTAAGAATTTGAAAAATTAGTGTGGGTCCTACTTGAAAAAAATGTAAAACGCCGGCTCATGAAAAGTAGCAATTTGCTACTTTTCACACTGCTGCGTTTGGGGGAGGGGGGCTGGGTATAATTATTTACGGGGGTTAAGGTATTATTTTTTGGGGTTTATTATATTTGTTTTTTTGGGGGGGGGCTGGAGTAGTATAATTTGGTGAGAGAATAAGAAAAAATCCAATTTACTTGAATTATTAAGTACATTATATTATTATAATTATTAAATCTACAATATTTAAAAAATTATATATATATATATATATATATATATATATATATATTCTTTAAAGTAATTTCACAAGCTAAAAGCAATATGAAAAGCTTGGTAACCAAACACATAAAACTATTTTTCATTAATCTCAAACTCATAAGTAGTTTTAACCAAACACTTCAAAATTTATTTTGAACCGCAACTAAAGTACTTTTTTTAAAACTGTTTTTTTAAATCTCAACCACAAAAATAAAAGCAATACTAAACACACCCTTAGTATATTTGACAGGCGGGGATTGAAAATAAAATAAAATAAGGGAAAGAAACAAAAGAAATAGCAGCCAATGGCCAAAAGCGGAATACCACAAAATATAGATGCGTTTTCACAAATACTGAGAAGCTTGAAAGGATTCGATGCTATGATCTGAGAGCTAACCTAAAATAAACAGTAACCAATTTTATTTATTTTTAATAATTTTGTCGCCCAACCGCTTCCCCTCTCCCCTACCTTAAAACCCCAGCGAATTCGCACACAGCCAGAGAGTGAGAAAGAGAGAAATAATTACTCTTCTTCTCTTGTTAAATTTAATCTATCGAGACAATAAATGGCGTATGTGTACATACCGGTACAGAACTCGGAGGAAGAAGTTAGGGTAGCTCTAGATCAGCTTCCTAGGGACGCCTCCGATATTCTTGATATCCTCAAAGCCGAGCAAGCTCCTCTCGATCTCTGGCTCATTATCGCCGTTCGTCTCTCTCTGATTTCTCCTATTCTATTCTTTTTCAGAATCTATCCAATAATAATTACTGTATTTTTGGTTAAATTGATGATTTGATGCAGAGAGAGTATTTCAAGCAAGGGAAACTCCATCAGTTTCGGCAGATATTAGAAGAAGGATCTAGTCATGGTAGTTACTGTTGCTCTGAATTTTTTTATTTTATTTTTGTTTTTCGAATAGTAAAAAGAAGAAGAAAGATATGGAGACGAGGAACTTACTGAAATATTCCTGTGATTGATGATGGTGTGTGTGCGTGCAGAAATTGATGAATACTATGCGGATGTTAGATATGAGAGGATTGCTATCCTCAATGCTCTGGGGGCTTATTATAGCTATCTTGGAAAAGTCGAGACAAAGCAAAGAGAGAAAGAGGAGTATTTTATACAGGCTACCAAACATTACAATAAAGCTTCCAGGATTGACATGCACGAGCCTTCTACTTGGGTTGGCAAAGGCCAGCTTTTACTGGCTAAGGGTGAAGTAGATCAAGCATCTGCTGCGTTTAGGATCGTACTGGAAGGAGACCGTGATAATGTATCTGCTCTTCTCGGTCAGGTGCAACTCATTGCTTGTAGTGGTTCACATTCTATATTATTGATTCTCTGGCAAGCTTGTGCTTTCCCTTTCGAAAAGCAAGAACACACTCACATTTTGAATAAAAATGAAATTGAATAAAGATACAAGAGTATTTTGGATATTATGCCATCTTCTAATTAAGAAAACAAGCTGAACAAATATCAAAATATTCAAGCTTATTTTGACACAAATTTGCAATGCAGTTTCGCATAAAAGGCTCTATGTTGCATCTTGCATGTTGAATTATTTCTGAACATGGATGGTGGGAACACTGGTGGTAGATAGCAGTTATGGGAATAAATTAAGAATGGGATGAAACCCTTAAGATTTCCCCAGTAGCGACTGTCATGGGAGGCTTAGATTGAGCTTACTTTCATGTGGTAGGGTACAAATGCTGGTGTATTTATATATAACTTTCCCTGTATTCTTGCAGGCATGTGTTGAGTACAATCGTGGACATTATGGTGAATCGTTGACCTTGTATAAGGTTTGTTACTTTATCTTAAATATATTCTATTAAGAAGCACTACTACTTTTGCATTTTTTTTTGTTTTTATTCAAGTTATCAGCTTGTAAGAGTCATGACAAATCCTCCATTGATTTCTTTAATCAAGGTTAACATTTTAGTTTTGGTCTTTGGTCAGCGGGCCTTGCAAGTTTATCCTGACTGTCCTGGAGCTGTAAGACTTGGCATAGCACACTGCCACTATAAGCTGGGCCACTTTGGAAAAGCTTGCCTGGCTTTTCAGAGGGTTTTGCAGGTAAGTGATATGAATATTTGTACATGTATTTGATTTATACAGCTCACGCTGCAAGTTCCATGCTGATTCTGGATCTATATTTCATGATCCGTACAGTTGGATCCAGAAAATGTCGAGGCTCTTGTTTCACTAGCAATTTTGGATTTGCAAACAAATGAAGGTGGGCTGGTAATTTTTTCTTATATCCGTTTGTCCAGATGAGTTTCTCATTTTGAGCAGTCCTACTCTGTTGCTCTATTCTGTCTGCACAGCTGCTGCAATACGGAAAGGAATGAAAAAAATGCAGAGAGCTTTTGAGATATACCCTTATTGTGCAACGGCTCTGAATTATCTAGCAAATCACTTTTTCTTCACCGGTCAACATTTTCTAGTTGAGCAACTGACTGAAACTGCACTTGCTGTCACAAATCATGGACCAACAAAGTCACATTCTTATTACAATTTAGCTCGCTCTTACCATAGCAAGGTTTGATTTGCCATCTTTATTCATACAATTGATGTAAATGTCATGTTTTTACTGCGATTGAAATTTGTTAAAAGTGGAGGACATTGTTTCCTATTGAGAGATTTATCTTGCTGTTTGTATTTGCTTGCAAGACCACAGATGAGTTAATTTGATTTTGCTTCTACAAACTGTATGCAAATGGGGTCTCAAAATAAAGCATGGTGTTTAAATTGACTTTTCATTGGCCCACTTTCCTGTTGACTTGCCTTCACTATCCTTTTCTTGTTGCCTTGAAATACTTTCCACATGCCACTCTATCCTTCCTGCGTTGACTGTCTGGTTATTTTAATTTGTTCTCATAGCCCAAATATGAGAAAGCCCTTGCTGTTGGCCATTTTTTCAACAATAATATTCTTAATGTCCTCAAACAATAGGCTGTACATGGTGATATCTGGCACAAGAATTAATCTGGTTTGAGTATTTGATAAACAAGTTTTGAACCTCACCTTTTTTGCACCTAAATGCTCTGTACATGATGCTATGAGAAGCAGCTGTTTTGGCGTTAATATATTCCCGTATTCATTGTTTTTCTTTCTCTCAGGATTTTATTTATAGCAAGTTTTATCTTCCATGCTAGGGAGTGTTTGGTTCTGTGTTTCAAAAGCGCTTTTGAAAAAAATTGAAAAAAATTCATTTTTATTTTTTACTTTAAATTAATTTTTTTTGGTGTTGTTAGATCATTTTCGTGTGTTGATGTAAAAAATAATTATTAAAAAATCATTTTGATGCATTTCTGAATGAATAGCACTTTCAAAAGCAATCTCAACCACACTCCCAAACAGACATTAATCTGTCAATTTTGTTTTCCACTTTCAACTAAGCAGTGGTGCCATTTCTCTTGACTGTAGGGTGATTATGAAACAGCTTCAAGATACTACTGGGCATCAGTAAAGGAAATTAATAAGCCCAGTGAATTTGTGTTTCCTTATTATGGTTGGTAAACAACAGCCCTTGTTCTTCTTTTGGTTTATATTTATGATAACTTTTTTTTCCTGCTCAATATAAACATTGTATCAAATGTTGTGCAATAGATCCCTTATTGCTGTATTTTGATGCATAATGCTTGCCAGTGCTATTCGTCTCGTAATTCAACATTTCTCTGCATAATATGTTTCTAACTGCATAATATGTTTCTACAGGTTTGGGGCAAGTACAATTGAAACTGGGAGAGATTAAAAATGCTTTGTCAAATTTTGAAAAAGTTTTGGAGGTTTACCCCGATAATTGTGAGACATTAAAGGTGAGTGGGTTAATGGTGTTTTTTTCCTTTTTCTAATTCACTTTCTTTCTTCCAATTCTTTTTGGAACTTTATTCTTCTAATTATTATTTTAGCTTAATTCGGCCTTTTCAAATTTATAGGTCCTTTCAATTTTATTGGAACTTCATGCTGTCAGTTATATCTTGACTGGATTTTTTTCTCCTATAGGTTCTTGGGCACATACATGTTCAGCTTGGGCAAACTGAAAAGGCCCAGGAATTTTTGAGAAAGGCTGCAAAAATTGATCCACGTGATGCCCAGGTAACTGACACTATTGCTTGTTCTTTCAGAGGGTTGCAAGTTGTAACTTTGAGGTTATATGATTTTTGGACCGACAAGTATTCTTTACTAGGGCATTGAAAAGTTGATATATATATTCTGGACAAGTACTGACCTGTAAGGTGCACAGATCATGAGAATGATATCCAGTATAATCTTTGATCATGTTTTTTACATTGAGATGGTTTTTGGAAGAGTAGGACTGTAGGATAGCTGATTTTTGGGATGCCATTTGCTGATGGTTCCACATCAAGAAAATGCTGCATCTTTATGCTTCTATAAATGAGTTTTATTGCTTTTCTTGCCATGAGCACAAATATGATAAGGCACCTTTACCTTGTTAAATCTTAGAAGATCCTGGACCTCAATGTCCTGTGCTTGAAATGGTGGATTCACAGGGCCTTTAGCCACTATATCCCTTCTTTATAAATATTGTCAATATTCAAGCACTGAACTTTTCAAATGCTTAAATTACAAGATCCCTTAAGTTGCTATTAATTAATCAGGCATCATGCAATGAGTTACATTCTATTTCACTTTGACAACTTGAAAAAACTCTCAATCATTATGCAGGCGTTTCTTGATCTGGGAGAATTGTTGATTTCAACAGACACTGGAGCTGCTCTTGACGCCTTCAAAACTGTGAGGGCTGTCTATTTGTTATTTCTTTTTATCATGAATTTATCTGTTATTGTTAATCAAAGCTCCATTTTTGCACATGAATTTGTTCTAGAATAATTCAGGTTTAAAATATTGCTACAGGCACGCAGTCTTCTGAAAAAGGGAGGTGAAGAAGTGCCAATAGAAGTGCTTAACAATATTGCAGTCATTCATTTTGAAAGAGAAGAACTTGAGGTTTATAGAGTTCTCTTTTAATTTCATCAATGCTAGCACAATTTTAGTATGATTTTTTTGTTCTTCTTATTTAAATTCTTACATTTTCAATTCACTCTGATTTTGAACCTCTTTTTCTGCTTCTAGTTTCCCACAATTAAAATCTTGATTAAAAATCTCAAAAATACAGCTTGCTTTACAAAATTTCAAGGAGGCCCTAGGTGATGGCATTTGGCTCACTTTCCTTGAAGGCAAAGCAAATACATATGAAGTTGATGCAACTTCATCTCTTCTTCAATACAAGGACATGCAGATATTTCATCGATTGGAGGAGGAAGGTCTTTCTGTGGAACTGTCTCGGAATAAAGTCACAACATTATTTAACCTGGCCAGATTACTTGAGCAGTTGCATAACACAGAAACTGCAAGCACATTATACCGTCTCATCTTGTTTAAGGTACTTGTTTGTGTGTGTATGTGCGAGTAGGCATTAATTCTCTTATGTATTTTGTTTTATTGATTAATGCCACCATCAATTGAGATAAGGAAACTTTTGTGGATGAGTTAGAATTGAGAACACCTTATTGTCAAAAAAGAAATCAGTGGAGCTGTTGCTTTGACTTTGAACTTCAGAAAATGATTAGCTTAGGAAAGTCCAGAAATAACAGCAGAGTTTTTTGTGCAATAGTTGAACTCAATTTTCTTCTAGTTGATTCTGTATTAGATGATGCTAATTAGTGATAGAACACACACACACACACACACACATATTGGTTTTAACTAGTAATTCTAACGTACATTTACACCTTTTGCTGCAGTTCAAGCTTTCAAATTCTTAGATTTGACATCAATAGTTCTGTATTTGGTCATATGTGATGTTTCAGATTTGTCTTAATGTTTGTCTCTTTGTACAGTATCCAGACTATGTGGATGCTTATCTGAGGCTTGCTGCCATTGCCAAAGCTCGAAACAATCTTCCATTAAGCATCGAACTGGTTATTATCATTATTATAAATTTACATAGATGTACTTAATTCGGTAATGCTTTTGTGATGAACACAAACCTTTTCTTTGAAAGGTAAATGAGGCTCTGACAGTGAATGACAAGTGTCCAAATGCATTATCAATGCTTGGTGACCTGGAGCTTAAAAATGATGACTGGGTAAAGGCTAAAGAAACATTCCGTGCTGCTAGTGAGGCAACTGATGGGAAGGATTCTTATGCAACTCTCTCTTTGGTGTGTATCTTGTTTATTGAGCATGCTGCTTTAAATTCTCTTTAGATATTTCGTATTCTCCCTGCACTCACCTTTTGGGTGACTACATTGTGGCAATATGTCCATAGACGCTTCATCATTATTTCTAAAACATTACATGCATCTCACATACTTATTTGTCGCTGTTAAGGGGAACTGGAACTACTTCGCTGCAATACGTAATGAGAAAAGAAATCCCAAGTTGGAAGCTACCCATTTGGAAAAAGCCAAGGAACTGTACACCAGAGTATGGATGCCTTCCTCTTCTGAGCTTCCCTTCTCTTTATGGGATTTTCTCCACCCTAAAACATCCATCTTTTTAGTGTATCTTATAGTCGTTTCTTTTATTTCACTTGATTTGCAATATGGCTGTTGCCATTGGCTTGCATCCCTGTAACATTCCACTGAGTGTATTCTTAATAAGTTATTGAGGATTATGATGAGAAACAAGACTTTGCATACATGTATAACACATAATAAACAGAAATCAGAAGGGAACCAGAATTTATGACTCCAATTTCATGAAGGTCTCTATAGAGCAACTTTCTAAAGGAGTGTGTTTTATGTATTTTTTGTCCAGGTGATGTCTCCATAGCATAAAAATGTTATTCTAGCAATCATCTCGCATAAAGAAGAATGCTATATGACTGGAAGAAAGAGTAGGAAAGAAAAACATTGATAAGGAATGAAAGCTATACACAAGAAGGCTGATTTTGAACTTTGATCTTCTATTTGAACAGCTAATATTTTTCATGGACTTTGCACATATTGCTTCAATTTGGTGTTAATTGACAACCTCTCATCTCACTTTAACACTACACTCAGAATGTGACTATAAATCTTAATGGCCCTGGAAATAAAAAAGCTTGATAAGTGACTAGATGAAAATAGTTCATCTTCATTGCCTTACCCTCACAGGGCCCTCAATATGGATTTAACTAACAATTTCAAATTTCCTGAGTTCAGGACCTTATTATGAGGCCATTCCTTCCATTTATGTGGGCTCTTTAGGTTTAGCCTTTGGCCTGCTGCTTTTATACTATGCATTTCTTGTCAATACAGTAAAGTTCTCATAATAATCTTTGATGTTTTAGGTTCTAGTTCAGCATACAGCTAATCTATATGCTGCCAATGGTGCTGGAGTAGTCTTGGCAGAAAAAGGACACTTCGATGTATCAAAAGATCTTTTTACACAGGTAGGAAGAATAATTATTCATTTTTTGTATAGGATTACAAACTTATCCTGTCTCTCTTCCTTTGAGTGAATTCTTTGTTTGTTTTGTGATGATATAGGTCCAAGAAGCTGCAAGTGGAAGCATTTTTGTCCAGATGCCAGATGTCTGGATAAATTTGGCACATGTATATTTTGCTCAAGGAAATTTTGCATTAGCTGTGAAGATGGTGAGTTCATCTCATTTTATTCATATGTATGCCTGCTCCTGCATGTCTGCAGTGTTATTATAAATATTCTTTTGAAGTTCCCTTGTATAGCATCTTTTGCTGATGACTCTCTGTTTGTTGCAGTACCAGAATTGTTTGCAGAAATTCTTTTATAATACAGATTCTCAGATTCTTCTTTATTTGGCGCGCACTCATTATGAAGCTGAACAGTGGCAGGACTGCAAGAGAACTTTATTGAGAGCCATCCATTTGGCACCTTCTAATTACACACTGAGGTTTGATGCAGGTGTTGCAATGCAAAAATTCTCAGCATCTACACTACAAAAGACAAAGAGGACAGTAGAGGAGGTTAATTATTGCTTTCTTTTTCTTGGTGTGATGGAACATAATCTGTCACTGGGTGGGTAAATGCCCTCAGATCATGTTTTTAAACTCTTCGGATCACAAAAGATGAAATCTGACATGACTCCAAATCAGGCTGGGAATCAGATTTTTATATGCTTTGTTGGCCTCCATCACAAAGCTATCTAGTTACCATAGTTTGGTTTTATAATAACAGGTGCGTTCAACTGTAGATGAGCTGGAAAATGCTGTTCGTTTATTTAGTCAGTTATCTGCCGCTTCCAACCTGCACTTTAATGGGTTTGATGAGAAGAAAATCAACACCCATGTTGAGTATTGCAAACATTTACTAGAGGCTGCTATAGTACATCGTGAAGCAGCCGAGCGCGAGGAACAGCAAAACCGACAGAGAATAGATCTTGCTCGACAGATGGCATTGGCAGAGGATGCCCGCCGCAAGGCTGAAGAACAAAGGAAATTTCAGGTTTACTGTCATGCTCTTGCTTCTTGTACTCCTATAACTTTTGAATGAAGGAACCTAATAATATCGGTATTACAGTTAGAGAGGAGAAAACAGGAGGATGAACTAAAACGGGTGCGGCAACAGGAAGAGCATTTTGAGCGTGTGAAGGTAAAAAAAATGTTCCAGCTGTTTTAGTTTTATAGCAAGCAAACCTTAGAAAATCAAATATTTCCTTAAGAATGCTGGGATTCTGACTTAGCTTCATGTTGGCACTTGCAGGAGCAATGGAAGAGCAGCACATCTGCTTCTAAGCGGAGGGACAGGGCTGATATTGATGATGGGGAGGGTGGGCAGGGTGAGAAAAGGAGGAGGAAGGGTGGAAAGAGGAGAAAGAAGGAGAAGAGCTCAAGGTCACGCTATGAGATGGAAGACCCTGACATGATGGATGATCATGATGAACCAGAAGATGACGATGCCAACGTGAATTTTAGGGAGCCTGGATATCAAATGAATGATCAGGAAGACAATGCAGAAGAGAATGCACAGGATGTTCTTGCAGCAGCTGGGCTGGAAGACTCTGATGCAGATGATGATGCAGTAAGAACTTGTTTGTTTTTGTCTTGCTACTCTAATAAAGTAACTGTTTTTTTCATGCTGAAACTTAGATACATTACTTGCTATCTTAAACGCAGTGATTGTGGAGCGATTCAATATTCTTTGCTGTTAACAAGTGTTTGCTCAAGTTTGTAAATTCTTTATATATGCCTGATAAGTCACTAATTGTCATGAAAGGTTTGTTAGTTTGTTGGCGCTAAGGTTTGTTCATATTATTGATGTGCTGCTTTGTCTATGAAATCAACGAATTAGAACTAGCTAATCATCATTTAGCATCATCAAGAGGCTGCTTGGAAATTGTTAATTAAACTTTGTTTTTCTCTAGCTATTTAAACGGTTTGTTTTTTTAGCAGCAGTCCATTAAAATGTGAAAATTTCCTTTCTGATGTATTTTTCCGTGCCGCTCCTTTGGATGAAGGCCGCACCTTCATCAGCAGGCAGGAGGAAGCGGGCATGGTCAGAATCTGACGAGGATGAGATTTCAGAGAGGAAGCAACAGCCCAGTCTTTTGAGAGAGAATTCTGCAGATCTGCAGGATAGTGATGGTGAATTCCGAGATGATACTCAGAAGAGGCAGGAGAATGCTGCTGTTGATGATGAGGATTGATATCGAGCATTTTGAACCCTCTTTAAGGAAAGGGGGGGGAGCTAACATGCCAGCATAAGGTGAATGGCCTTGCACTCTGGGGAGGTACTCAAATCTCTTCCAGTGTTTTGGACGCCTGAATTACTTGCATAGTTCAATTCTGTATGGTTTACCATTGAAGTATCCTGATGAAAACGCAACTCTTGCATCCCTGTAAATGATGCACCAGCCATGCTGAACGGTTGCATCCTTGAATTGTTTTAGAATCTTATATATTTTAGGCAGAAGCTGTACAGTTGAGATTCTCTTGACCAATCTCTATTAGGAAATTGTTCCGAACTTACCTCTTGCTCCTCTGGGTTTGTCGCCGAGGTGGGTGAGAAGGGATTGAATGATATAATCTACTTGTTTGGCATGATGGATAGAGACCCGAGGAAAGAAAGGATTCTTCCTTCACTTGTAAGTGCTACAATCCGTCAGAGAGAGTGCGGGGGTTGGTGTCCCCTGTCCCCCACGAGTTGCTAGCGAGTGAAAGGATGCTCAATCATGGATGCTAATTACATAATTGTCTCTGTTGAGTTGACGTGCTTGAAATGTAAGGTCATATTGTCAGACATGGGACCTTTTCTTTTTGGGATGATTACAGAGTCTGATAAGAGGATTAGTAAGAAGCTTGCTTCCATACTGGCTGCTGCAAGATTCAGTGGGAGAAGACTTTTTAAAGCCACCAGACCCCACATGGACATCCATCATAGGGTTCAGGCCTAGACCTTCCACCTGCACACACCCCTATGTAGCTGGCTTGTTGGCTTCTTCCTTTTCTTTTCACCCATGAATAAAATACCCCTCGTCTCATCGCATTAAAAGACCAGCAGCAAAAAAAGAAAAGAAAAGAAAAGAAACCTGATTGTTTTTTTGGAAATCTAAGAGTGAAATCCCCCTTTCCATGATTTTGCAAAAACTTGATTTTTTTCTTTTAATATATTTAACAGATACTAGAATTACAATATGCCATCTCAGGCTGTTTCTTAATAAAATTCATTTAGAAAATCCATGGAAGTTTACTTCCGTCCTTGATGACATCAAAAGCATACACGGGACAGACATTTCTTTGGCGTAATTATCAAGTACATGCCGGTAAGATAGAATTAATGTCATGTTTGTTGAGCTATATAGCACGATCAACATTCAACAGGGTATTCTCGCTCATGTTATTTATTAGTTTTTATTATGATGTTGCGTTTAGGGCCTGTTTGGCACAGCTGTTGCAGCTGTAGTTGTAGCTGTTGTGGTTGAGGTTGAAAAAAAACTGGTTTCTAAAAAGCGCTTTTAGCTGCGGTTCATAACTGAAATTTGTGTTTGGTTAAAACTGTGGTTGATGTTGAGTTTAATGAAAAGCAGTTTTGTGTGTTTGGTTACCATGCTTTTCAAATTGCTGTCAACTTATGAAATTAATTAAAAATACACACACATATATTTTTTAAATATTGTAGATTTAATTATCATAATAATGAAATGTAATTAATAATTAAAGTAAATTAGACATTCATTTTTATTCTCCCATCAAATTACTTGCAATTACGCCTCTGCCACTTGTTCTACACCACTTTTATCAGAGTTGATCTCTATTTACATAATTTTTTATTTTTTTTAAATACAATTTCTATATATTTTTTAAAAAATATTGGACTGGGCCTGTCCCAAACAAAATGGGCCGGCCCAGCCAAGGTGGGCCAAAAGCTCAGCCCAGCCTAATGGTTCAAAAAACAGGCTCAAAACAGTGCGTTTTCCCTTTCGTTCTGCATGAATTAATTCTGCAATGTTACTGTTCACGTACTGTTCACGTGAACAGTAACATGGCCGACTGTGACTAGAGGGTAAACGGAAGGTACCGACGGGTAGAGGAGGTCGAGGTGGTTCTCCCTGTCGTGGTGGCGTTGAAAATGGCTGTCTGTGGTGGCCGGAGGAGGTTTCCAAAGGTGACGGGCTCACGTTGCAGCTACTGCAACCGTGGTTGTTGCCTCGCCGGAGAGTGTGGTTAGGCTGCTAGTGTGTAGGGGAAGTTCAAGGTGGTTATAAGGGTGATGTTGGCTGGTTGGGTTGCCTCTAACGGTGGAGAGAGAGAGCTCGACAGAGCTGATTTTAGAGAGAGAGAGCACCTGCACACCAAGAGAGAGAGGAGCTGGTTGCCGAGGGGAATGAGGGATGATGGTGTGCTTTTTGTGTGATATTTCCTTGTTTTTTACTTGTTTTTCTTTGCTAAAATGTCTGTAAACTTCCCCAGAATTTCTTGTTTCTGGTCGCCAGAGTGTTCGTTTGTTGAACATGGCAGTAGAAATGAACTACTGTAAGCATGCATGGGTGAACTCAGCGTTTAAGGACCTGCGTTTGTTTGAAAAGCATAAAAAATAGGCTTTTCAAAACGAGACCGCGCGGCTGAAATTTGAGTGGGACCCACAAAAAAATCAGTGGGACCCACAAGAAAAATCTACCGTCTGTTTGGTAATTACCTGCGTTTGGGGCTGCGGTTCAACGCAACGCAGGTTGGACCGCGGCCCCAAACACCCACTTAGATTGATGACTACAGGTAGGGTCTACTTCTAAAAATTTCAGTTGGGTGAATTGACAAGTGAAAAATAACCAAAATCCTGGGACCCGGCCAGTTTCTGAAACTGAAAGCAACCATTGATGAAACTTAGAAGGCCAAGATACCTTCATATCAATACCCTGGCTAGCATAAATTAGAGTCCTTCAAATCTACTTGTGAATTCTAAAGTGAAGTAGGAAAAGAACAGAACCCACAAAGCAAAAGACATTGCATGCTTCATTAAACACAACATTTATTCCAATCTCAATCACATTTTGCAGGGAAAAAAAAGAGAAAAAGTAAAGGAACTCTCAGGCCTCTTGACGAAAGGCGGTGAAACCCCCCCACTCCCACAAAGTACATCTTTGGCCAGAAACCCACCAAAGTAAACTCAACCATCTGCAAAACAAAATGATTTAATTTCATGGGCAAGTAATTATCTGGTTCAAAGAGAAAATCTACAAAAATAGATACTAACACCTAAAAATATATAAAAAAAAGGACTGAATTGATTACCATTATTAGTTCTTGAACTGAAGATGGGAAGAAAGTCATGAGAAGAGGGAATGGACATTGAGAGTCCGGTTGTTGAAACGGATGCGCTATTTGATGACTTGTCAGCCAAATCAAGCCATGAATCTTTATTCTCCGGTGGCCATTCATCAAAGAAACGGTGAACAGTCTTTTGGGATTTCTCCTTCTCCATTTCTATAGGTCCCAGACTACCTATATTGCTACTTCCCAGAAGATAGCTATGTTGATACTGCTTTTGTTGTTTTGGGGTATCGTGATCGCTCAGGCTTTGAAGCTGCAAGTAAGAATATTCGTTGTGTAAACCAGACAAACTCCTCTGCTTTGAAGAGTTGGTATTAGAAGGAGAGGAGTTCATTGTGAGTGGGCTGAGTTGCGAAGCATCATCTAAAGATGAACCGGACAGGCTTCTCATCGAACCTGAAGATTCCGAGAAGAAAGCATGCTCATCAACCTCCTCTTTCAGCCCATAAACATTCCTGTTTCTTCTTCATTTTCAAAAAAAAAAAAAAAAAAACTATCAAGAAAAGATTTTAATAAACAAACCACAGGAAAGTAGTAAAAATGTCATATTACTTTTGCTAGACAGACCTGTAATCTGTATTGGACAGAGAAGGGCCCCCAGAGTCCAAAAGCAAGTGAGTAGAATTTTCATGAGGGGACAGACCAATCCCAAGGGGTCTTGAAGAAGACAAGAATTGGTGATTTGGATGGGCATGGTAGCCTGAAGGAGCAGGATAGTGAAGATGATTCTGGTGGTGGGTCTCAGGTAACAATAGCGAAAGAGAATGGGAGGATGTTGTCAGTAGTGAATTATTAGAGTGGTTTCTGGTGATTGATGAGACATTTGGCGCTGTTGTTGATTGTGTTGCAACTTCCACAGGCTTTCTTGAACGGTTCTTCCCTCTATGCATGTGTTTCTCACAGTACTTGGAATCTGGGTATGCTTCTTTCGAGCATCTCCATTTCTTTCCATCAGTTCTCCTGCACCTCCCTGGCTCTGGATCTATTTTCCTCCCCAAACCCATCTGAAAACAGCTCCAGGAAACTGCACCCACAAAACACGCCATGTATTAGCTAAAACAAACACCAAATGAAAGAAAAGAAAGACTTTTCAATAAATTCCTGTGCGTTTATAAATATAAAGTGGGTTCACAGTGTGGAGGTTGGCGAGGAAAGAGCTTTGAAGAGAGCGAGGAGTCCAGGCAGCCACTTCTTTTGATGGTGAAGAGAAGATCGGCAGGGATGGGGATGCCTGACACCATGTACTTGTAGATTAGGGCTTGATGCTCAAGCTCCTGCCACTGGGATGCAGTGAAGGGAAACCTGTTTCCTCCACTCATTATCATATCACCCTGGAAGAGAAAAGAAGAGAAGGTCTCAAAAAGAGAAGAGAAATAAGGAAAATGGCGAAGAGTCTTGTTTTTAAGCTTTAACAGAAGTGAAAGAGCCAGGACAGTTGCAGAAAGAAAGAAAGAAAGAAAGAAAGAAGGGAAGAAGAAGGTTACGTGTGGTGTGGAGAGTGAATGAGTGTTGTTATGAACACTAAATGGCTTGGAGAGTAGAGTAGGTATATTTATTTCTGGGACCATTGGCCTGCAGAATCTTCTGTACATGGATAAAACTAATGGTTCTCATCACAGTGCTGCCCTGCCACCTCTCTCTCTGCTTATCTGATGTCTGAACCTCTCTGACGCATCTGCAGCAAACCTGCCTGGCAGCTCTTGTCTCTGACAAAACTACGGAAACCCATAAACTAAAAGAAGAGAGTGCATTAAAAAAGACTGTAAAAAACAAAAGAGAAAAAAAAGTTATTTTTTCTTTACTATTAAGGCCAGAGAGGAGGTGGTGTCTTAACTCTGAAGCCAATGCCTGCACTGAGAAGGTTGTACGGTCTGAGCTTTTCCTGCCACCACCTCCTTTACCTTCTCTGTTTTGCCTCAGACCCCAACCCCCCTACCCATCTGACCTTTTTCTATTTGGGAAATTGAGAAAGAGAGAGAGAGAGGAGTTAGGGCAGGAGGGTGGGTGGGCGGGCTCTTTGGGGTTCTGATAAAACTGAAATCTTCTCTCTCGTTTTCTTTTTCCTCCCTTTGGTTTTCTTTTGGCTTTACGAGAAAAGGAAAAAATGTATATTTTAATCTCATCTGGTTCAAATGGTCATCCCCCGTCAAGTTAACACGTTATAGTTTGCTCGTCTTTTTCAAAACAATCCAGTTTCAGTAGCGAAAGACATCTTTATGACGTGACTCAGCCCCCCCCCACTGGCATTACTTTTGTTTCCCTTTTCGGCCTGCGTCCAGTTCATCACTCCTCTGCTTAAACACAGTGAGATTTCACTCGACCTCAGCAACCCATGGATAAAGATTCGTGCTTCGGATTTCACCTGCTGTGCAGCTAGAGTTTCCCAGTAAATAAAACTCCTACCAGCAAAACAGCCGCTGCTCCATGGAAGTTAATGGCTGTACTAGGGTTTATGCCTGTCCCTCTTGAGGAAAGAGAAGTGGGTCATCATCTACAGGCATGCTGCCGGGTGAAAACTCAGGACAGGGACAATGGTTTTGTTGGATTGCATTAAATTCCCTGGAACTATTCTTGCATTGCAAGTTCAGCGCTGGCAGGAAGTAATGGAGGACGCACTGCTCTGACAGTGGTGTCGTAATTTCCTGACAGACCCAAACACATGCTAAATACCCTTTTGCGGTACAGAAGCCCCACTTGAAAGTTGAAACAGAACATCCCCCCCAGGTGTATTTCTAGAATAAATTCTCTTTCACTGAGCATCCACGCTTCACATTATTTCACTGACTGACACACCAGAAACCATTTGACCCCCAAGTCTTTCATCGTCAATAGCTTAGCTTAGCTTTGGTTTGGTTATACTATCTTCTTAGCAGTGAAATATCTTTTTTTACATTACTGGCTTTGATGAGTGAAAAAAAAAATCAATATTAATTATAAACTAAAATGAAAATAGTTATCACTATTTATTATTCCAACCACCGTAAGTTTGATGGTAATATATATCCAAAGGTTAATTCGTTTATGTAAATGTTTTCATTTTAGAGTATTTCAGTGTGTTGTTTCGGGGTTGTACTGTTTGTATATATATAACTAAATATATTAATTCAAAAAAAGTCATTCAAATTCAAAAATAAAATTATTTAGAATTGTTCAATTTAATCTACAAAAAACAATAATAAAATGATTTTTCTAAATAAAATTATGAACATGTATAATATTACGAGAATGTCACTATCAATCTCGCAAGGTAATTACATTCTCTAATTGCTCTGAAATTTTAACATAATATATATAAATATGTCAAGAGACTCATCGTAAAATTTCATCTCACTCTAACGATCAGATTAAGAGATATTGTAAAATTATTTATTATTTAAAAAAAAATACTATTTGGCCAAAATAGAACTGGCGGAACAAAACTAAAATGTTCCGGCTGAAATTGGGACGGAATTTCCAAAACAGACCGAAATTTTAAGCAAGGTAAAAACTGCGTCGTTTTATCTTTTTTTTTTAACTGGTACAAAATATTCTAGCAAGGTAAAAACCGCGTCGTTTTATCTTGTTTTTTTAACTGGTACAAAATATTCTAGCCGAAACAAAACAAAATCAATAACACTAATATCAAGTGTTAACACTTTCCTTCTTGTCCCTCATTAACCAAGCAAAAACATTTACTATATTTCACATATCATCACCAAGCATAACTCTATTTTCAAATTGTATTTCATCTTATCATTTTTATCTCAATTATCATTATCTCTTTTGCAACGAGCTAATAACCCATCACTGTCTTCTTATAAACATGCTCTCTACCATGAAAAACTGACGATGTGTGCTTAAGTGAAATCGAGTAGATGATATATTTTACTTTGAAAATGATTTACCAGCTAGGATGCGTCGATTATCTTGCAGTAAAACAGGATTGTGAATTATACTAAAACCAAGAGATAATCATGATCAAACTATAAATAAAGATTGTTTTAGATGAGATGATTTTTTGATATAATATTAGAGTTTTGTTGACCCAACAGTCACGGGTTCGAATCTCACTATTTTCATTCTATTTGATAAAGATCAAGCACATGGTAATGTGAGCTTATATAAATTTCAAGTCCATAAAGCCTTTACTTGAGAGGATATATTAAAGAACAATATAAATTATATTCTGAAATTTCATCTAAAAAACTTAAACTTTTAAATGAGACGATTCCTTAACAAATATTAATCGATGATTTCATCTTAATTCAATTTTGTAGCTGAGAAGACACTACCAGAAAAGAGGGCTGTTTGCAACGGACGTGTACGTTGCAAACAAGAAAGGAGTCTGTTGCTAATATGTATTAGCAACGGAATTTGCAACGGACGTGTTCCGATGCAAATAAGCGACTGCAAAATAGGTTGCAACGGAATGGCCGTTGCAAATGTATTTGCAACGGAATTTCCGTTGCACATTTGCAACGGACATTCCGTCAAATTATTTTTAATTTTTTAATAATTTTAAATTTATTTATTTTTTAATTAATTTTAAATGAATATTTTTCCCACATTCTATCATAGGCACATTTTTTGTCTTCCACTTTATTTTTGTGTTCTTCCTCCTCTTCCACCTTTTCGTCTTCCACTTTATTTTTGTTCTTCCTCCTCTTCCACCTCTTCTTCCTCAAACACATGCAGTGCTACTCCTCTCTTCTTATTTCATTTTTTCTAGAAAAGCAACAGACCCCTCTAGCAAAGCCCCAAAACCTCACATTTATACCTTCAAGAAAACCAGAAACCACGAAAACAACAAAAAGATTGCACAAACTTCAGATAAACAAGAATGTGATATTTCATTTCCCTTGGAATCCAGCAGTGTTACAATCAAATTCTCGCGGAGTGTTAAAGCCTTTGATCATGTTGTATAGAAACGTATCTATTACCATTAATTATTTATTGCCGTTAGAGATAGAATCCTAATGCAATTGTAATTATCTACTTACCATGTTTAGCTAGGGTTAAGAGTGTATAAAGCCAGAGCATGTATATCGATTATTGCAATGTGAATATACAAAGTTTCTTCTCAATTTTAGCTTCTTTATGGTATCAGAGCGCCGATCTTTGGCCAAAATTCCTCAAAAATAAAACTCTGCTAAAAACCCACCTTCAATCAATATGGGGGACGAAGAGAAAGAACAAAACCTCACCCTACAGTTTCTGAAGGATGCCCTTCTCAAAGAAGCTTCGAGTTTAGTTCTTCCATGCACAGCAGAATCATGGGAACATCCCAATCATCAATTGTATCTTCACTATTCTGACCAACCAGGTGCAATACTCGTACCTCAGTCACTCGTGGAGGATAATTACTCTGACTGGAGTCAGTCCATGACAAACGCCTTGACTATCAAAAACAAGGCTAGTCTGGTGAATGGAAGTACACCTAGACCAATTGAACAGAACAATGAACAAATTCAATGAGACCGTGCCGACACTCTGGTCAGAACATGGCTCACCAGTTCCATGTCAAAGGAGATCTCGAAGAGCGTCAAGCACTGCAAATCAGCTCGAGAAATCTGGCTAGAGCTATAAGAAAGGTTTTCTCAAACTAATATTGTATAATTATTTAATGTTAAGAATGTAATCCATGAATGTAGACAGGGCAATGACATAGTCGCAACATTCTACAACAAGCTGAAGGGTCTTTGGGATGAGAGAGATGCCCTATGTGATTTGTCAAAGTGCAGAACTACATCAACACCCAGAAGACGATGCAGTTTCTCATGGGATTGAGTGATAATTTCACAATCATTCGTGGAAGCATCGTTGCTATTGACCCTCTACCAGCCGTGAATAAAGTATTCGTCATGGCACTGCGTCATGAAAAACAAGCAGAAGCCATGGTCGGAGGCATGGGAATCTCCACACAGCCTGAAGGAGCAGCTTTTGCAGCAAGTAGTGGCTATAGAAATTCTGGGCACTTCAACGGTACAGGTAATGCAATACGCAATGCCTTGCAGCAAGAACCAATCGACAGCAGGATAAGATGTGCAAAGTGTGGCCGAGACAATCACCCCACCAAAAATTGCAAAGCACACCTTAAATGCACTTTCTATGGTCTCAAATATCATGCAGTTGAAGATTGTCGAAAGAAGAAAGCAGCCCTTGAGCAATTGTAGGCACCAGGTCGTGGTAATCACGTGTCCTCATTATTTGACAATGAAGGCAACCCAAGCAATTTTCCCTTTTCAAAGGCAGAATGCAATGAGATTTATGAACTGCTCAATAAAAACCGCACTACTTCGGCAAACCATGTTGGTAATACCTCACCTTATGAACACCTCTCAGGTAAAGCTTTTAGCCTACAAAATAATGCAAAAACTAGTGTGTGGATATTGGACAGTGGCGCCACTGACCATATGATTTGCAATCCTTGCTTACTCACTCATGCTGTGCCTACCCAAACACGTTTTGTCAAACTCCCTGATGGTAGTCATGCTAGGGTAACCCATATAGGCACTGTAATTTTCTCTCCTCAGTTCAAACTCCACAATGTCCTATGTGTTCCAATGTTTTACCTCAATCTTGTCTCTGTTAGCAAACTTGCTCATGATTCCTTTTGTGTTACAATATTCCTTAAACAAGTTTGTTTTGTATAGGACCTACGATCGGGGAAGACGATTGGGATGGGTCATGAGAGGGAAGGACTATACTGCCTCAACAAATCAAAGCAAGGAACATGCACGCGGTCAACAGTTGCTCAAGTGGTGTTTGGCACCAGCGACTAGGTCACCCTTCTAGTCGTGTCCTTTCTTTATTTCCTTTCATGTCAAATAACTCTTTTAATGTCAGCACGTGTCTAATTTGTCCTTTAGCCAAACAAACAAGGAGTCATTTTACATTAAGTGCAATTTTAAGTGCGTCACCTTTTTCATTAATTCATGTTGACATTTGGGGAGGATATCATGAACCTTCAATTTCTGGTGCAAAATATTTTCTTACAATCGTTGATGATCTTACACGATGCACGTGGGTTTATTTGATGGTTAAATAGTCTGAAGCCAGACAACTTCTTATTGATTTTATTGAACATGTTGCCACTCAATTTGAAAAGAAAGTTAAAATCGTACGGAGTGACAATGGTTTCGAGTTCAAAATGAATTGTTTTTATGAATCCAAAGGTATTGTACACCAAACAAGTTGTGTCAACACACCACAATAAAATGGCGTTGTTGAACGTAAACATCGCCATCTAATCAATATAGCTCGTGCACTCCTTTTTCAAGCCAACTTACCAAAAATTTTCTAGGGGGACACCATTCTCACTTCTGCCTACCTCATCAACCGTACACCTACACCCTTACTCTCGGGACAAACTCCATTTGAAAAACTATTCAACAAACCTCCCAACTACACTCATCTCAAAGTGTTTGGTTGTTTATATTTTCCATTTACACATCCTCATAAACCTTCTAAATTTGACCCCCGCGCAATTAAGTGCATTTTTTGGGCTATCCTCATGGACAAAAGGGATATCAGGTTTATGATTTGGAAACAAAAGTCGTCTTTGTCTCTCAGGATGTCACATTCCACGAAACAGTTTTCCCTTTTAAAACACATTCATATCCTCAAAACCCCATTCCTAGCCCAACTAGTACTGCGGGTGCACCAAATTCTCCATCACCTTGGGTATTCGATACTGATCCACATACCACCTTACCTCACCATCTTTCACTACTTCCAACCCCATCTTCACCAACCATGATACCACCCTAGTCTCCCACACCAGCTGACACATACACATCTATCATTGTCAGCAAACCTACACCCACAAATCAACCAAGTCCTCCCCAGTTGCGTCGGTCATCACGGCCAACACATATGCCCACATTCTTGCATGATTTTCATGTTAAAGTAGCGTTGCCCTCTCATGCTCTCCCGTCATCTCCTACATCGACAGGTATTCCTCAATCTCTTGCTCATGTCATCACTTATAATCGTCTCTCTCCTATACATAGAGTCTTTGCTGCTAACCTTTCTACACACAAAGAACCTACCTCCTTCTCATAGGCAGTTCAAATCCCAGAATGGTATGATGCCATACGTGCTGAAGTAGATGCATTACAGAGCAATGGGACTTGGAGCTTGGTTCTCTTGCCCCAACACAAACGACCTATTCGCTGCAAATGGGTTTACAAGATTAAGCTCAAACCAGATGGCAATGTTAAGAGGTACAAGGCAAGACTTGTTGCAAAGGGTTTTAGCCAGGTAAAGGGTGTGGATTACAGAGAAACCTTTGCTCCCATTGCAAAACTCACAACAGTCCGTGTTCTCCTCAGCCTTGTTTCCATCCAAGGGTGGCATCTCCACCAACTCGACGTGAACAATGCATTTCTCAATGGTGATTTGCATGAAGAGGTATACATAAAGCTTCCACCAGGATTTGGCGGAAAGGGGGAGACTAGAGTCTGCAAACTGCATAAAAGTTTGTATGGCTTAAAGCAAGCAAGTAGACAGTGGTTCATCAAGTTGTCAATGGCATTAAAGGCAGCTGGTTTTCATCAGTCTTGGGCAGATTACTCTCTATTTGTTCGAACAAATGGAAAAAAGTTTACCGCTCTACTGGTTTATGTGGATGATGTAATCCTTATAGGAAATAGTCCTGAAGAAATTGCTGCCACCAAAGCATTTCTATCCAATCAGTTCAAACTCAAGGATCTTGGACAACTCAAGTACTTCCTGTGAATAGAAGTGGCACGTTCCAAGAATGGGATTGCAATTTGTCAAAGGAAGTATGCCCTCGAGATACTAGAGGACACAGGATTCCTAGCTGCAAAACCATCACTATTTCCTGTTGATCAAAACTTGTCCTTGACTCAAGAAGATGGAGAACTACTCATCGATCCCTCACAATACAGGCGGCTTGTTGGAAGATTAATCTATTTGACTATCACAAGACCAGATTTGGTTTACACAGTGCACATCTTGAGTCAATTTATGGATAAACCACGTGAACCATATTTGTGTGCTGCTCACCAAGTATTGCGCTACATCAAAGGAACACCTGGACAAGGTATTTTTCTGCCCTCTACAGGAAATATTGAACTAACGGCCTACTGTGACGCAGATTGGGCTCGTTGCAAGGACACAAGATGATCCATCACAGGCTATTGTGTTATGTTGGGCAACGCACCAGTATCATGGAAAACTAAGAAGCAAACAATGGTATCGCGATCTAGTGCTGAAGCTGAATATCGTTCTATGGCTACAACAAGTTGTGAAGTCACATGGCTCAGAAGTTTACTTAATGATCTACATGTTCAACAACTGCAGCCTATCAAATTATATTGTGATAATCAAGCAACTCTCCATATAGCCAACAATCCGGTATTTCATGAGCGTACCAAACACATCGAGATTTATTGCCATGTGGTTAGAGAAAAGATTCAAAGAGGTATGATTAAGACCATGCATGTTCGAACTAAAAGCAACCAACAGATCTCTTCACTAAGCCACTTGGTTCCACACAGTTCAAAGCATTACTTAACAAGTTAGGTGTCATCAATATCCATTCCAACTTGAGGGGGAGTGTTAAAGCCTTTGATCATGTTGTATAGAAACGTATCAATTAGCATTAATTATTTATTGTCGTTAGAGATAGAATCCTAATGCAATTGTAATTATCTACTTACCATGTTTAGCTAGGGTTAAAAGTGTATAAAGCCAGAGCATGTATATCGATTATTGCAATGTGAATATACAAAGTTTCTTCTCAATTTTAGCTTCTTTACGGAGTGTTGCTAATGGGCTGCTCCAACACAACTTGTATGAGTAAAACTTCGAAGTTTTATACAGAAAAAATAAAACTATAGAGTAAGAGAGGAATCGATATTACAAAATGAAATCTCCCTTATCCCGTGTTTCATACTCTCTTTTGCCTATGGAAACTACAGAATGATTATGAAATACAAGCCCTGTAAGATTTAATGTTCAAAAGAAAAACAAGGAAAGAAAGAAAAAAAAATAATTGGCGATCGTGTACCCTTTATGGACATTTGCGAAGGTGGCGATGATGACTGAAGACCCATGAAATCATGAACTGGGAAGAAGTAAAAGAGGAACACCGGAAGCAGATCGACACCGACAAGGTGGAGATCCGGAAGCAGAGTTGGAAGCAGAGCTAGATGGAGAGTGTTTGCTTTTGTTCTGAATAAATGAGAGAACGAGAGAGAAGAAGAATGGATATTAATTACATTTGAATAAATGAGTGTTTGCTTTTGTTCTGAATAAATGAGAGAACGAGAGAGAGAAGAATGGATATTAATTGTACATTTGAAATAAAAGCGGGGTGATGCGGGTATTAAATATATATTTAATTTTTCTTTTTAAAAAAAAACAATTTTTGCGTGGGGTGATGAAAAGTAATTTTCATTTGCAACGGATAATCCGTTGCAAATAGTTTTAAATTGCAACGGATTTTCCGTTGCAAAATAATATTGCAACAGAAAATCCATTGCAAAGTAATTTTCATTTGCAACGGATAATCCGTTGCAAATGGTTTTCAATTGCGACGGATTTTTCGTTGCAAAATAAGATTGCAACGGAAAATCCGTTGCAAAGTAATTTTCATTTGCAACGGATAATCCGTGGCAAATGGTTTTCAATAGCGACGGATTTTCCGTTGCAATATAAGATTGCAACGGAAAATCCGTTGCAAAGTAATTTTCATTTGCAACGGATAATCCGTTGCAAATGGTTTTAAATTGCAACAGATTTTTTGTTTCAATCTAAATTGCAACGGAAAATCCGTTGCAAAGTAATTTTCATTTGCAACGGATAATCCGTTCCAAATAGTTTTAAATTGCAACGGATTTTCCATTGCAAATTATTTTCCGTTGCAACCCATGTTTTTTTTTATTTCTGGAATTTGTTTAGCAACGGAAAATCCGTTGCTAAACAAAATCCCCGTTGCAAACACCCTTCTTTTTTTGTAGTGAGATTATTTTATGATCAACATTGCTTTTATCAGTGGAGAAGAATGCAAGGCACGAAGTGCAATAATTTTTCTTCGGGCTATAGAGGGCATGCAAGTTCATAGAGTTTTTCACACTTTGAATACGGGCATGAGGTTGAGCTTTTTCCAACCAAGGAAGAATAATGGGATATGCACCAAATCAAGTCATGTTAAAATCATGATTTGTTTGATAGAACACCAAATCACCTTCTTCTTTTATTGTTGTGGGAAGTCTTCATATGATCTAGACTTTCCTAATTTAAAAGTTCATTTTTAGTTTTTCACTAAAATCTCATGGTGCTAGCCAAGGTGGTGGAGTAGAGGCCGCCTTCTTCGGTATAAATTAGTAGTAAACAAGTCAATAATTCGGCCCCAAAAGTCAATAGAGGAAGGGTTCCCATTCGTGGACTTTAAGGTGCATGTTAATGTATACTTGAAGGGGGGACTCACCTTCATCTCCGTATGTTATGAATAAAAAATAATGTTATATAATAGGATAGTACAAATAAGACTTTTTTTAGTTTTAAATGACTACACTTCTATTACGACTTTTATAGAAAAATATGTTTTAAAGTACGAATGTCCATGAAAAATGGTTGAAAATAAAATTGAAAAATGATAACCCATAAATCACTTGTTATGTTAGATAGATTGAATTAAAAAAAAAAAAATTACAGTGGTAATATTGCATGTCTTGATGTTGTTTTAATATTTTAAAATATTGTAATTTTAATATGCTAGTATAACTTCTTATTATGATTCTTGAATACCATCTTATGTAATAGAATTTATATATTTTATACTTGAAAGATGACGAGACTTGCAAATGAAGTTTTGTTTGAGATACAATCCAAAATGGTTGGATCAAGAACTAAACATTATTGTCTGAACATAGATGTTAACACTAACATCCTATTTTACAATAGGAATTACCTCGATTTAAATAACTTCAAGTATATCCATATTATATTATAGATTATAGAATTTAAATCGAGCTAGAAAAAGAATTACCTCGATTTTTACTCTATTAAAAATAAAATAAAAACTCCTGAAAGCTGAGGTCTTTAAGAGAAATTTATGTGGACTAGTATACTAAATGTTTGCTGTTTAGCTATCAAGAAAGAGAAAAGACGAGAATTATCCATTGAAATTAATAGTTTTGAGAATCATAAAAGCGGAGAAGGAAGAAGACACCCAAACTAGGAGGATTATAAGATTATAAATGAGAACATCCAATCTTTCCCCCCCTGACAAGCACACTTCAGGGATAAAAAGAATAGGAGATGCCACTTCTCACATCAATAAAAATTTGTACAATAATAATAAATACCATTATATTGTATGCTGTCCTCTGCATTTTTCCTATCACCATAACCCCTGCAGGCTGTCTCCATAGGCCGGCGGGCTTACTTCCAGCCCAGGAGCTAAATTGTCTCCTTGGTGTATTGGGACTATTATCAGTTGAGCATTAGTCAAGAATCATAAATATCCTGAACTTGAGAGTTCAACTTATAATAGATTAGTGTAGCCACAGATCAACCTTCGCGTAACAGAACTATTCCTTCTGGAAAAACGAAAGAACAAGATCTGTGTGTACAGAGAAGAGCTGTGTATCCACGAAATGCTGCTTCACACAACCAGGGAAAAAAGACATATAAGCATGTCACCTCTTCTATCCTTACTGTTTTTTACCAGCAAAATACAACTCTGACACTCATAACTGACAAAAACTTAACCCCAGTGGCAACACGTTAATATCCAGAAAAAAATCAAGCATGGCAATGAATGTTTTATATCTGTCGGAACCCAAACCCAATATCCCACAAAAAAAAACTGATGTTCAAGAAACAAACCTTCATAAATGGTCGTTCACGACTAACGAATGAATCTATGAAACTCTCCTTTAAGAGCAATGATACCTATATATGGAATGAAGGGCAAGCTTACAGCATTAGAAGTAGCTGAAGGTCAAATCAAAAGACAGCACAAGCAAGTCCTATCAAAACAAGGTGACCTGAACAAAGTCAACCTTAAACATTTTTACTTAAAGCAGTGAGAGTTCATACTTGCACTTGAGAGCCCAAGACGCCAATAATATGACATTTAAAATATCATGCAAAGCTAAATGTCATACAATCCGTTTAAGGGAGAAAAGAAGAACAAAAATTTAAGGTTACTTAAGCACTCGTCCAGCAGCATGATAGAATCTTCAGATGATATTCTTTCTATGGGCCCTTAAACAGGTTGGAGGATCTATATAAACATTCAGGTTTGGTTAAATACTAGGTGATACTATTGATTTCCATATTTTCTATGCTTTAATTAGAATAAAAGCAGTACAATTTGGCACTCTCAAAAACATACATCAGTTCATCCACTCTTGCACAAATTTATATAATATCTGATTGGGTTAATCTTTTAGTGCAACCATGTACCCAGAATGAAGGTCAACCAGAGAATATGCCAAACCATCCTTTTCTTCTGACTTGTAGAGTTATCTCATTTTTATTTCAAAATCACCAAGTTAAAGCATTTTCTTCAGAATACTAGGTTTTTCTTTGCAGTACAGAACCCAAAATGTTTGGCAGATTCCAAGCAACCAAAATGTGCAGTCACAAATAGCAATGGTCATAACTGTAAACAAACACAAACCTTATCATTATTGGATTGTACATTTGTTATTGTATGAGAACGCAGGTTAGAGCAAAGCGAATCCAAGTAATTTCTTAAAATCCTTAGAAACTCCTTGGCAGCCTCAGCCTGTAAATAATAGAGTTACACAAACAAAATTAGCAAAATGAGTTTCATGGCATTTCCCCAACTTCTATAACAAGGCAAGAAATCTTTCAAACAAGAGATGATCCAGGAATATCAGAGTTTATTAATTAAACCTTTCAAATACACCAGCTTTATCAAGATTAAAATAGAGAAAGGGAGTAAAATATCAGATCCACACACCAAATGGTTGAATTTATTCTTTGTGATCAGAAAAATCAAGCAGCACAGGGCATGGAGGTCAATGAAATGCTGGTGACAATCTTGTTAAGTATATATCACAAAGATACTGGCCTGGCTCTTAGTACAAGGACTTCATTTTGTGCAGGGAAAGACAGTCATCCATCAGAGTTTTTTTTTATTATCACAATCAGTGCTGCCACATTGCCACCAAATGCAATCTTACCACCTAAGTTTCACTAATATGATCAGAATATTAACTGCAAAGGCAAAACTCTATAGAGCCATAGTCATCATCTTTGCAAAGGAAAATAAAAAATTCATGCAATGGCTATATGCGATCTCACTATGCTAAGATACTCTTTCTCAAGATTTCAAATACAATGACGAGCAATGTATGCAAACTATAGTTCACTTGTCTCCAGCAAATTCTTTTGATCAAAGAAAACAAAACTAATAGTGCTTCTGTTTTGAGGTCATGGGGAAAAGGGATGGTCCAGGAGAAGCACACCTGCACATCTGTACACTCATACACTGGCCTCTTTCTGGCCAAATAGCTTTCTCCAACAAGCTTAGAATGATAAGGACGTAGGCGTGATAATAGCTCCCTGTGTTTTGGCAATTGTGGTATTGCTGGTGACTTCACCTATTACATCAAGCAATAGGAAAAATACTGGATCATTTGTCTCAGCTTGTGAACTACTTAGAGCCATAAAATTATCAGTTCCCAAAATTAAGGCAATTCAAATGTCTATAAATGAATGGCAAACCTGGTTCTTGTTAGCATCAACCAAAATGGCGTTGCTTAATTTTGATTGTACTTCACTGGTTTTGTTCTTAACTCCAACCTACAAGTGTAATATGAAGTGGCCAAACCAAACAAGTCAGTAATAATATTAGAAAGAAAAGTAAGATAATAAAAGTGAGATTTTATCAAATTCAATTATCTGATATGACATTATACCAAGATAATCAAGAGTATACAGAATTTGTAACCACAAGAATTTGATCAAATTATTTGATTTTAAACTGTTAGCTTGAATGAGACATTGAAACAGCACAAGTACGCACATAAGAAATGCAGAATCCACATAACACATGCAGTTCATTCCAAGGAAATAGAAATCTAGCACTTGAGGATAATGAGCTGGAATCTGAATACTCACAATGTATGGAACAGGAGCATCCAAAAACTCCAGCATGTCATCTGGTAAAATCTGAAAATTTGAGCAGATAATTACTAATTCAAGATACAGTTAATAAGACAAAATATTATCTCCTCAATAAAACAGACAAGACAAGAGGAAATCTTACTGGCATTAACAAGCTTTGCCACCGATAGGGACGAATGAGAGGGACAATTGACAAAACTGAAGCAGACAAGAGTCCCTGTGTAACAAAGTATTTGACATCAGCAGAGCTCAAAATGTATTTGAAGGCACATAAGAAAACTTATTTCAAGTTCTTTAATTTTTCATGGAATCTGTAAGTTTATAATTATTTAGGAAGTTTTCTGGTTATGGTATCTGTAATATTAGATTTTATTATTATTAGAAACTTTATGTTAGTAGGATTCTATTTCCTATTTTAGTTAGGAAAGCACACATATACATTGCATTAAAGAGAATTTCATTTTCACTTTCAGAGGTGGGTATCTTGTTTCTTGATTATTGTGGATTCAAGAACTAGTTTCTTGGGTTGTGTTTGATTAGTGTCCTAAGATAGAAGGGATGGATACGTGTTTGGTTGGAGGGATAAAGATAAGACATAAAATAATAAATGACACAAAGACAGTTTTTGTCCTTTCAAAACGGGGAGGACAGGGGATCATTTCACCTGTCTTCATTGTTTACGTCACTTCTATCTCGAGACGTTACAAAACACTACCTTAAGGATTCAAGAAATACATTGTGGAATCAAGGGTTGCCTAATGGACTGGCAGATCAAGACCATCAATAGCTCATCCATGCATCTGATCCGGCTTGTCCTCAGCATATGCTCTGAGACAGTGTTACAGTGAATTTCTGTCCTTTCAAAACAGGGAGGACAGGGGGGCATGTCACCTGTCTTCTATCTCCTCACCTGTCTTTTCTATCTCGAGACAGTAACAAAACGCTATCTAAGGATTCAAGAAATACATTGTGGAATCAAGGGTTGCCTAGCGGACTATGGCAGATTGAGACCATCGGTAACTCATCCATGCATCTGACCAAGCTTGTCCTCAGCCTATGCTCAGACCTTAGTTTTCTTACAAGTATTTTTATTGTTATCTGACGTTCTCCTTCAATTTCAAACCCATTTCCTACATTGGTATATTATACCATCTACAAAAGCTTGATCTCCCTTCTCCTTCAACTTCTACCCTTGTCCTACATCAGTACTATACCATCCACAAAAGTTTAATTACAAGAAACTAATCAGTTCATTATCTGAAGGATATGGAAGGAACCTAACTTGAACATTTCAGCTAAGCTGATCTTCAGCATCCAATAATTTTCCATGCTTATGCATTTAACTATGAAAAAACCAGAATCCAATATAAATAAGAGTAGTTCTAGGCACTATTTGCTGAAAGGAGAGCAACAGAGCCAAGTTTTTCAAGCTGGTGCCAGATCAGTAAGAAAAACTCGATCTTCAGAAGCAAAATGAAATTCCAACAAGATTGCAAAAGATTGTCAAGCTGACAAGAAGGGCACATACATACCAAATTAGAGCACAGAACCACAATCTGCTTCTCTAGCAGGGCTCCTGCAAACATTGTCAAGATCTGCATGCATGGAGATTAGAACTCAGATTTTGGTTTTATATAAATATCTAAGATAGTAATGCAATAGCTATATACATTCTAATCACTACATAACAACATAATCAATGTTAAACTAGCCAAGCCAATAGGCAACCTAAAATAGAAAAGTTAAAAGAAATAGCATTTCCAAAACTCCAGAAAAGGCATTACATGCTCAAGTCGCAAGGATCCACATATGCTTGCAATGGCCCAAGTTGATAATGCAGTGGCTTCCTCCTCTGCAAAGAGTGCACTGCGTGCCTGATTAAGACAAACAGCAACAAATAGTCTAAAAATAAGTACAGCTGATAATTAAAGTTAGAAAATTTATCCTACAAAGCCACCAGTCTATCACTGTATCTACCTCTGCAAACTCTAGACTTGTACTACATGATCTCAAATCAATAGTTGAGCCATCAACATATAAAACAGCTTCATCAGGTCTACGATATTCCAAGGGATGAAGGTGCTCCAGAGGCTGAAATCTAAGAGTGGAACCCCTAGCAGGGCAATGTAAACGGTAATACTCACACAGTAACTGCAATGATCCATGATTGTTTGCCTGCAAAATAGAGGATACTTGACAACTTTCAGTAGTTGTCAGTACACCAGAATATTGACCTTAAAACATGGAGAAAGCCACATCTAATACAATACAGATGCAGACCTTAGCCCATTCCAGAATATCATTGTGATCACTGGAATCTTCTTGCCCAGAAAAAGATGCCTCTTCAGTCTCCATATCATCAACATCACTCCTAAAGTTTCTGTCCTCGCCGGGAGAGCCTTGGAAGCTGCATAAAAAGGCATTTTTTACTGAGATAGTAATAATGTCATCTTCACCCATACACTGATGGATAAGAATATAAATGTTGTGCAACTACAGCTAATTTGATGAAGCATAGATCACATTATGGAAATGAATAAACTCATGACATATAGATAAGAGAATTATTTATTGAAGACATCAAAGAGAGCACCATGATATATGTACCTGGAGGAAGATTCAGAGCTTTCATACTGACAATGGCGGAGGAGTGGCAAAATAGCATTTGGTAATCGTCTTTCTCGTGCTTGCTTGTTCAATGCAAAATCATCATCACAGTCTTCAAAGTTTACTCTACCAGATTCACCTTTGGCTGAAACCATCTCGTTTTCAGAATAAATTGGAACAGTATCATCGTTGACACCTTTCTTCAAAGAATGAACATGCTCCACAAGAATTTGAGACTCCACATGACTCTTTTCATCAGAAAAAACTCCAGGTGTAGAATCCATTAAGCTGGATTGGGATATTTCCGTCGTTCCATCTGCTATGTCCTCTGCAGCTCTATAATTCGTTGATAAACCATCTAAATTGTCACCTAAAATTTCTTCCTTGCAATTATCCTCTGAGGATTCCAAGTCTAAAAAGCCTATATTTTTTGTTAATCGCTCCAACCTTTCTTCTGTGAAGATGCTACAAAAACCGTGATGAAAAATGAGATTTGTGCATTAGGCATCAGAAGCTAACCAAGTTTGATGTCTTACATTTAGTAGTATCACTGCCAAAATATGCATTCTAATGGCCTGCCTTTGCTAAACAATATAATCTCAGTTTATTAACTATACATTGATAACCAGGTAATAGGATTATATTAAACATATATAACCGTTAACCCACCTGCTCAATAAACCAAAATGTAATTCAAAAAATGGAAGCCTTGTGAGAATGCAGTAACATCTGTACGTGGTGAGCATGTAACGGCTCAAAGATGAGCAGGAAGACTTTTTATTTGAAACCATGGAAAGCAATCCAGAGGGTCTTTGCACAATTTCTTCAACTAACACACAGCACCCATACAATGTTGAATCATCAGCAACCTAGGGGGAAAACAAAAGGTTTGAAGATAAAAATCAATCAGTAACACACTATAGTTGCTTATAATTAAACAGGAATTTATGTAGCGCCCACATAACATGGAACACTTCAATTACCACCAGAACAAAAGAATTAAATAAGATGATGATTGGATGTAACAAAAGCATAGAAAGTTGTCGACCATGTAAAACATAAAATTAACTCCAGGGCATGGACTATCATAGTGTTTAAATTCACACAGGACATCTCACATAGGGAATCATCTCAATCAAAGGATAAGTATATCAAAGAAAGGAAAAAAGTGGCAGGTTATTTTGAAGGTTTACCTGTAATCGAAATACAAATGACAAGTCACTTTGTTTAAGGTGCTCCTGCAAAATAACCACCAGAATAATTGAGATGCATCTATGAAGCATTTGGAGTCACGGAGAGAATGTGTGTGAAACATATACTTCGGTAACAGAAAAATTAATCTGAAGTCACACACAGGCTTGAAGATTTTTTTGAACAATGAGGCTTCAAGATCTCTAATACCAAACAACAAGATTAGCTGTCATGATCCAGAGAACCTCTGATAGTTTATTATTGTTTTATCAAGCTGGTTCTAATGATGGAACAATATTATTATAGGCCTGTCCTTAGATGTTATTGAAATGAGCACGAGTAATACCAATTTGAGAATAGTACAACGTTCAAGCAAGCCCACAGGAGAATAAAATATTCGCTTTCTCCTTATCCACAGACAGAACCCATTAAGACTAGATATGTTAAAAATTGAAGCTTAAAAATGATTTAACAATTGAGAAGATTTTGATTATAAAGGAATCATACAAGCTCTAAATTATCAGCTGATAAATGATTGCTGCATAGGTACCTGCCCAAGAAGAATTTCATTCAACTCGCTCATGGAAGGAGTTCTCTCAACTGCATGAACCTAGAATTGCACCTGCCAAAGTTAGAAAATGTCCACTGAAGGGCATATATAGCCTGATTAAAGGGTAAAAAGGAAAAGAAACAAAAATAACATGGAAAAATCACCCAAACAAAGGCACTGCAATGTGTGCATGATTTAATATTTTTCTAAGGAATTACCAAGTTCCAGAACTCAACTCAGCCAAGCCTAAACCGGAAATAAAAGAATTGGCGTTCAACAATTACTGAAGTCTTAGTAGGGTCTTTTTTTTCTTCCTAGTGTGAATAACAATGAATCACCCAGGTTTACATCCATTAATAGTGGCCCTGTGAAAACATGCATTCACTATGGTTTCATTCTCTTAAACAATAAAATACTTATGAGAGCTATGCTCATCCTTCAACAAGAGCAGGGTCAAGGCCATGGTCTCCTCCCACAGATAGGGAGCTTATAATTCCATATGCTTGTACACTCCCCAATAAGAATTCTTTTCACCCTGCACTCAAGATATTACCTTGTCGTGCATCAAAGAAACAGAAATCCAAAATTAAATGTACAAAACTTCACAGGGGGACAAAAAAGAAATTGGAACAATCTAATTGCCAGATTCATGAATTCAAACTCTAAGACGAGTTCACATTCTACATTTTCATCTTAATCTTTCAATTTACATAAGAATTAACAAGAAAAGGATCTGGGATATGATTGTTTATATGGCCTTTTCCGACAAAATATAATAGGTCAGGTGTCGATTCTAGACAATGATATCAAGGCTCAAACTGTTATAACATTGACTGAGCACAGAGATCTGTGGACTTCAATAATTCATCAAAAATTGTACTATGCAAATGTTGAACAGTTTGTTCTGACTGCATTAGGTTCTGCCAATTGGAACCTAGAACATACATCAAAGACTAATCCCACAACCCTGTTTCTGAGAAACAGTCCATGAGTAGACCTTGACTTTATCGTTTCACATTCATAAGTTTCCATGGACATCATGAACTAAATCTTCACGCTATCAAGTAAGAAAAATGTCTAACTGATCATTCATGAATCTGCAAGATGGAAACTATTTGTAAGACCATCAGATATCAACATCCAAGAAAAGCAAAGGTCCATAACAAATTAGAATATGCACTCTCACAGAAAGAACACATGAGCTGATCAATTATTAAAAATGAAATGAAATAAACTAAGCAAGAACAAATACAACCTCCAGGCCTCCAGGGAAGCAAAACGATATAAGATCTTTGTATTTAAGTGGCAGCTGTTTTTCTGGAGGATAAACAAACAGAACCTGGAAGTAGAAAAAATAAATCATGACCATGCTTGAAAAGCAATTTCCAAACCTAAGATTTCTTGCAGTTTGAAACAAAAATCCTCACCTGGGGCTCAATAATGGGTTCTATACGTGACTGGTTTTGACAACCAAGTGCACCTTGCAATATCCCAGAACCTTCAGACTTTCTGGGACCATATTGCCTCCGAAGTGCTTGAAGATCACAATTAGGATGAAGTCCAACAACTACAATGCTCTCTATAAGCCTCGATGGCTCCTTTAAAGGCCTATGATCCTGCACAGTTGAAAGGGAAAAGATGTTAGGAAACCGCTACAAATTTAAATTCCAATTTATTCAATTATTCATGAAGAGTCGTGATAAAAACAAATGTCTCCAGGATGATGGAGCAGCAGCTTACTATAGTACAAACCTCAATTTAAAAAAAGCTGCAGTAGTACTAAATAACAAAAAGAAGCCATTATGAGATGAAAAATATACAAAAAGATTTAGACAAGTATTGCAAATAGCTTAAACATGAAAGAATCCAACTTCAACAAAATGGCATACCAAGTACTGTAACTGAAAGTTTGCCCACTGACGTTTTTGGCTAGTAAGAACTTCTGGATTATAAGTTCCACTTTTCACTTCTGGCGGAGGAGAAGAAAACCCTTTTAGCATTCTGGTAAAATGGTGCTGTAGCTTCTGAAATTGGCTATCACCATGATCATCCTTGGACGAAAATACCACAGATGGCCTTGGCGATGGTAGAGTGGTGGCTGCAGCTGCAACAGCTTTCTCAACATCTTCATCTTCTGCTGTCTGCAAAATTAATGAACTTCTCCAACCAGGCCTACCCGTGTCCTCATTCTTCGCCATCTCCACAAATTCCCTCTACTGCCAAACTGCACAGTAAAACAATCAAGCTCTAAGAGAGTAGAAATCAGCAGAAATCTCACAGCAAATTTTACTTCTTTCTTAACAAATAAAGATTGGAAAACTTTAATGATTACTTAATATCTACTACAGATTACTCAGCATAGAAATTATAGAGATTAGCATCAGTTATTTCCTTCATAACAGACTTTTTATCAGTTACAGAAAGCTGTTGAAATCAAACAAAACAAGAAAATAAAAATAAATTAAAGAGCTGATCGATTGAAGCATATAACAAACAAATAATCATAGATGCTCATCACTGAGTCTACAAAGACGAAACCAGCAAAAGGAAACAAACACCCAAAACCATCATCAAACAGAGAAAATCGTTCAATAATAGTTTCATAGAAATCAAACAGAACAAAATAAAAACTCATATTTACCTTTATTAAATTAAGAGATGGGGAGAAATAAACAGAGAGACAAGAGCGGGGAACTTCTGGCGGCGATAAGAAGCGAAGTTGGGTTGTTCTTTTCTTTTATCAAATTAAGAAAATTTACAGGCGGCTGCAGCAGGCTAAGTTTGATTAATCGATAATTAATAAACGAAGAGATATTTGATTTCAATCTGTTGGCAGAGCAAGCAAGAAATTGAAAGGGAAGAAACAAGTGAAAAACCCTTTTTTGCTCTTTTGCTTTCCTCGTGTGTGCCCGTCGATATCAAATATTTTCCCCAACACCCCAGTGGCAACGGTGGTCAGCCTCCTCCTCTTCTTCTTCTTTTTTTTTTTTTTTCTCTACACATATTATTTAGATTAATATAAGCTATTTATCAGAGATATTATTAAGTAAATTGTTTTTGTTTGCTCCTAACACTGCATTTTTAAAATATTAAAAAAAAACAAAAAGACATTATTTTTATTTTTTCTGTTTTTAAATTACTTTTATGTGATGATATAAAAATAATTTTTAAAAAATAAAAAATATTATATAATATTAAAAAATAAAGATTAATTTCAATTAATATATTCAGAAAGACTCCTTATCTTTAAATAAAACTTGGGATAATAATTACTCCACGCCCTGTCTATTTAGTAAAATAGTGCTGAATAAAATAATCATGGAAACGGCAACATGATAGTTTACACGGTGGAGGCACTTGGCCTCTTGTCGATAAGATCAAAGAGTTTTTTCTCCTCTAAATATCGTGGTCTCGTTACTTAACCCTGCTTGGAAGGGCGGTATAATTATTATTTGTTTTTTATTTAAATAAAAAAAATAGTGTTTTTAAATTATTATGATATGTTAATGTCAAAATTGATTTTTAAAAAATAAAAAAAATATTATTTTGATGTATTTTTAAACGAAAAGCATTTTCAAAAGCAACCGCAACCACCCTCTCAAACATGCCCTTAATTTCTTTTTTTATTTAGTTTTATATTTATATTTATTGTATCATAATTTCTTTTTTAATTAATCTTTTGATGGGCTATAGATAGACTATTGACAATAATAAACTCGTTGAAAACTTGCATCCCCACTTTATTTACAAAAGTTAGCCAAACTTATCAATGGTTATGATGACATTAAATAAGGATCATATTCATCCAACCGAAGCATTTTTATCCTAAGAGTTTAATCTCATATTAAATGAGAAAGTTATGAATTAGTTCCTTTTATTTATAAAATCATTTATTTAGTCCCTTGTCACCATGCTTAATTTAATATGATTTTCTTAGAAGATTATTTTCCTTGTCAATCTTTTTATAATACTTATTTACTTCTTTTCTTTTTTATTTATAAATAATAAATTGAAGAAAAAAACATAATATGAATAAAAAAATTATATAGTTGGTTTTCAGAAAAGGGACTAATTAATTCATATATCAAAACTAGAGGGGCTGATTTATAATTTACTACATCTTTAACAGGGAAAGAAAAAATATAGGATCTCAACAAGTTATTCTCTAATATGCACAAAGGATCTATTAAGACCAAGAAACAAATAGATTTTTTTTTTTTTTAGTCCAAGGATGTCCAATGGATTAGTCATTTATAGGAATTAATTATTGAAGACTTTGGGCATGGAAGCATGAATAATGTTGTGCTTTAAAATGGGTAAATCATAATAAAGTTAGGGATGATGTTAGACTAAAAAATAACCTTGAAGTTGAACTTCTTCCTCGAGCTCCCCAATCATTATGATATGAAAATGGGTAAATCTTGGTAAAGTTCAAGATTATATTAAACTAAAATATGACCTCAAAGTCGACCTTCTTTTTTTTATATTAAAAACAATGATAAAGGTTATCCATGACTTTCTTATTTATATTGGGAATATTTAAAGTCATAGACCCATTAAACACATTGAGAAACTCATCAGAAGACTCTCTTAATTCCCTTAGCCAAACACATTTTACATGAGAGCTTCGTGCACCCATCTTAGTTGTCTTAAAATTTGTCTTCTTAGCTTGGTTGGATTGCCTAAGAAAGGTCACTTCTTACTTAAGGAAGACCACTTTCAACTCATCCAAACGAGCCCACTCCATAGACAAACCAAGCTTAGAAGCGTTATAGTATTGATCCTTTAAAAGTTTTTATTAGGCTTCCTAGGAGTTATGGATATGAAGATCATATTTTTAGTTTCCCTTAGTTAAGCCTCTAGAGTATCATTGACCTATCTAATACCTTAGATTCTCTCATGGCCCACCCTAGAATAAGCCACAACTTCTCTTATTTGTCTCTTTTCTGTTACCCAATATCTTCAAAAGTGGACGTTCATAAAGAAACCCATATTAAATAAAACAAATAAGTGCTAAATTTTGCATGAATAATTCAAAATACAAAGTTAAAAAAAAATCCCACCTAAGAAGCAAGTGTCCAATAAGATGAATATAACAAGTAAAACTATCACTAGAAATTCATTGAATATCATATGGGATTATCGTGAACTTTTTCTTATCAATCTCATTATGTTTAAACATTAATCTCAATGATGGTATCATCATTTTAAGCAAATGAAACTAGGGAATTTCTTTCCTCTTTAATAAAATAAGAGTGTGTTTAGGGAGTGATATAACCAATATCAATTATCATAAAAAAAATTCCCTTGGATTAGATGGTCTAACCTTTACGATAGCTTCAATAAATAACAATGGTGTAACTGTTGTAGGGGAAGTGACATCCTTAATTTGAGAACCATCCTAAGATGATTTTCTTTTCTTCTTGGACACAACATGTCCAACTAGCATGGATAGAAGATTGAGAGAAAAGATCTCTACTCTTCTTGTGGGAATTGAAGATCAACAAAAAAATGGATACCATATATCTCCAGCATTCTAGACCCATTAACCTTTTCTTTATATTGGACAACCATTTTTTTCATTTTTTTATATTATCAACTTTACATTGCAATACATTTCTTATAGGTTTTCTGGTTAAAGGATAAAAGTAAAAAACCAATAAAGATCATTCTCATAATGGAACAACCATTTAAAGTGAAACATTACTTAAATATATTTATAACAGGCTAAAAAATCATAAGTTAAAATTATTCCTCAAAGGTAGCAAGTAATTTCCATCCATTTAGATGAAGTTGGTTAACACATATATTGTGATGACAAAATATTTTACTCATAAATATCCTTAAGAGAAAGGTGTAACATATAGAATAAAATCATGATTTTTTTACCCTAATAGACCTATTAACTTATTCTTTCAAACTTAAAAGGGCCATAGTTAGATACAATCCCTTTTATAGATAGTTGACTTTGACCATTTTCCCTATAGTCACCATGTTACTCTTCATGTTCTCCAGTGCTCAAGATGACTAAATATCTCCTAGAAGTGTTGTTACACTCGACCAACAACCCTTTCCAAGTATGAGTGGATGGACATCTCTAATCTTAAGCCTGATTATGATAGTCTTAGACCCTCAGCTAGACCGCTCAAACCCTCACTTAAAAGTAAAATTCACTATAAATCATTTTTTTACCTGGATTTATTATTTGTAATTAAGTAAAAGATGGATAATTACCTCAAATCAAATGCAAAAAGTAGAGACCACAAACACTAAACCATACTAATCAAGTATAAGTTACTTTCCATAAGAAAAATCTTCATCCTGTTGTCTAATAAAGTTATAGAGATGTTTATAAAGAGAAACTATTAGTGTGAAATGAAATAAAATACATGAATGATTATATATAGGGAATGCTTCCCTTCTTCATGTTGGATTTACGACATATATCACAATCTTTAACTATAATCACCATGTTACTCTTCATGTTCTCGAGAGCCTAAACATATATGTTATACAAGCTACTTTAAGTGTAAAAACACATTAATCCATGATTATATTCTAATTAGTACTATTAAAACCTTTATATTCCAGCACAAAAGTATTTAATCTCATACCCACTTAAACACCTTTACATATCTTAAGTGTTATCTTGTGAGGTATGAAGATATTAAAATATTGAATTGTATCATTTACTCTATTGAGAGAGTTAATTGTCATATCAAAATCACTCTTGTAAAACCTTTAAGAGTTATATATAAGCTATTGGCATTGATGAGCTATTTTCAGCAAAAAAATCTTAAAGATGACATATCTTTTAGTGGGAGAAAAACCTTGAAAAGTAAATATTTTCAAGTGGTGTAAAACATTTAAGTTAGATATATTTCTCGAGCAATATTGAGGTTTTGAATAACTACTATCAAGTCATTATCATCTCATGAATCTGTGGATAGGAAAAAAATAATTCATTTTAGTGTTTTAAAATAGCTTAAACGACGATTTTCTCTCTCATTTATGGAATTTGATGACCATTGTCTCTTTCTTCTCACTAACTAGGGACTAAAATGTAATGCAAGTAAATATATATACTAAAAGTGATTTTTAAAAGAAATTTAAAGAGGCCTAAACTATATAACTTGTATTATTTTTAAACTTCAAGTATCTAAGTGCAGCTTTCCCAAAATCCTTGTAACGCCACACGTGTTTGATATATTTTTTTACATTTTAGTCTCTCTTCTTTCAATATCCCCATTAACTAAAACAATCAAGCGTGTGTGGTTAAAAATAAATTGAAAAGTAACTCTCTTACATTGTTGGAATTCAATGATCCCTCTTTTTTTTTCTTTCTCTTTAACCATATATTTAAAAATATTATAAATAAATATTTATATCAAAAAAATTTCTTAAAAAAATAAAGGGATCTAAGTTATACACTTGATTACTCTTGAAATCTGTAAAACGCCATTCACGTTTTACATCTTTTTTTTATCATGTGTTTTTTCTTTCCATCCCACTACTGAATAAAAAAAATCAAAAGTAGTACCCATTAAGATTAAATTATTTACAATAGAACTAATAAAAAATAAACAAGAAATCAAGAATGTTTTTATTTTACGAGTATAAAACAACGCAAACTAGGCAGCAAAACCCTTTTTAAATACATCTAATATCTGTCACTTTTCACTCTTGCCGTGTCTCGTTTTGATTGCCATCCTTCGTCCAGTAGCTTGCCTGGGTTCTCGTTTCAAAGCTTCTGATAAGTTGATCCATCGTGACAGATCAGATTCGGTGCTATAACTCGCAGAGGAATAATGGCGGAGAATAGGATCAAAGGAACCTCTCTGTTTTCTCCATACAAGATGGGCAAGTTCAGCCTCTCTCACAGGTCAGTACACCCCCCTTCCACTCTGGTTTTAACTGCCGGGTTGATTCAGTTGCGAGCTTCCGTTTCAGACATTTTTGTCACACAATCTAGAGAGAGATCCGGGAGGGCATTTTTGTCATCTCGTTTTTGCTGTTACGTGACGAGATTGTCGATGGATACAGGGTGGTGCTGGCGCCCATGACAAGATGCAGGGCGTTGTTTGGGATACCAGGGGATGCGCTGGTGGAGTACTACACGCAGAGGTCAACTCCCGGAGGATTTGTCATCACTGAAGGCACTCTCATCTCTCCAACTGCTCCAGGGTAAAATTTCATCATTCTCTACTCCTCTGATGGTGGGTGGCCTTTTCATTTTTTCACCTCCAAAAAAAGGCCATGATTGATTGCGGGTTGTGGTGGTGGTGGTGGTGGTGGGCCCAACAATGTTCTTCCAACCTCACCTTTTTTTTTTAAAAAAAAAAAATCTTACTCGGTATACCATTCAGAAGAAGGATGACTGACTGCTATTGCTATGATAGTTTGGATCTTAGATTTAGAATTAGACTTGATCAACTTTGATAGCCTATGTTTTGACCAGGAAGAGTTTCTCATTTTATCCCACCATTAAATTAATACTCAGTCAATTGCAATTAGGTGGGTGATATCATGTTCGGAGCTTCTCTGTTTTTTCTTCATTTTTCAACACACACACACGCTATGTTGTTGTTGTCAAATGAGACTCGTAATTTTCCACATGGAATAATACGTCCGACACAGAAACAGAAAATGAAGACTGGGGTGCTCCCTACCACGAAGCTCTCCACCCATCATGACAATGGCTAAATTACTTCTGAAAATAGGGCTGACACATCTTTTTATTCTCAAAGGTGTCTTGTTTTTTTTTACCTTGATTTGTTTCCAAGTGAAAAGGGATCGTGACTTTTTCCCACCATCATCTAGCAAAATATTATGATTACAAAAAATCTTAATATTAAGAAAAACCTCAAGAAGATTATGAGCAATTGGATCATGTGATCTTAACGTGTGATGGACCCACCAATCCAATGATCCATGTGTGTTTTTGAAGGTTTTCTCTTGCCATTTTTTATATATACACGCTGTATTGTTTATGACATGCATGTTTTTTTGATGGTGGAACCAGGTTTCCTCATGTGCCTGGAATTTACTCAGATGCTCAAGTGGAAGCATGGAAGAAGGTAGTGGATGCGGTCCATGCAAAAGGGAGCATCATTTTCTGTCAACTCTGGCACGTTGGCCGCGCATCTCATCAAGGTAAAAATTACTTCCTCTGTTATGAAGCTTGAAATCATTTACTTGGTGTCATCTTATTTCAACCACCATTTTCCTTGCACTCGTTATGCCAGGGTTAATTACAAAAACCTACAATACATGCCTCATTCTGCTATTATTTGCTGTTCCAACAAATTATTTTCAAATCCAAGTTCTTGCTACAAAAAAATACATATGGAGAGAAGGGAAGAGAGAGAAGTTTTTTTGTAATTATCCCAAGCACTAATATTTGCATTTGAATTCGGGCAATACCTCAGTATATCAACCTGGTGGGGCTGCACCGATTTCATCAACAAACAAGGCCATCTCAAACAGGTGGAGAATTCTCATGCCAGATGGGACCTATGGAACATACCCTGCACCTCGAGCCTTGGGAACCTCTGAAATACTAGAGGTGGTGGAGCATTATAGCCAGGCAGCCTTGAATGCCATTCGAGCAGGTTAGTGTAATGGCATTTATTTGTTTTATTTCAAGGCTTCGGAGCTGCAGCAATACATGATGATTTTATTTTTCTTTTAGCCGGGCATAATTACATGTTTAGAGAAAATGGAGCATGCTTTACAAAATCTTTCCTTTAAGGGTCACCATGATACCACTCTATGATGGGAGCTGTAATCGTTATTTACATCTGCAGTAGAGCATGGCATGGCTATGATTATGTCTTAATTTGGTTGCTAGATAAATTGCTCCTTGAAAAAATTCCGTTGCTCATGAGTCATGATTATCCCATGTTTCATCAAGGGCATAAAACCCGTTGGTGTGATGTCTGCAACTTTCTAGTGTTTCTATGAAGGTCTGTTTGGGAGATGTTGGAATCATCGATGGAGTGGAATTTAGAGTTATCTACAGTGTCATCTGAAATTGGATGACTTTACTTCCACTGTGATTGGCCTTTATAATTAGTCGGTATTCTTGATTCAAGTTGATGGCTCTTAAATAACTGGATAATGTTCTTAGACTGCTAACAGGTGCTTCTTGAGCTCACCTGGTTACCAATGATTACCTTATGTCTTAAGTAACACACGTAATGAAAATATGGGTGGCAGGTTTTGATGGGATTGAGATCCATGGGGCTCATGGTTACCTTATCGATCAATTCTTAAAGGATGGGATCAATGACAGAAGAGATGACTATGGTGGATCAATGGAAAACCGGTGCAGATTCTTAATGCAGGTGATTCAGGCAGTAGTCTCAGCTGTCGGTGCGGAGCGAGTAGCTTTCCGAATGTCACCTGCAATCGATCACCTTGACGCCGCAGACTCGGATCCACTCAACCTAGGCCTTTCAGTGATCGAGAGAATAAACAAAATCCAGCTACAGGCGGGCGCAAAACTCACCTATCTCCACGTCACTCAGCCGCGGTACACAGCTTACGGCCAAACAGAGTCAGGCAGACCTGGCACCGAAGATGAAGAGGCACAAATGATCAAGACTTGGAGAAGGGCATATGAGGGTACTTTCATGTGCAGTGGTGGGTTTACCAGGGAGCTGGGAATACAAGCTGTAGCTGAAGGTGACGCAGATTTGGTATCCTACGGTAGACTTTTCATCTCAAACCCAGATTTAGTTTTGAGATTGAAGCGTGATGCACCCCTGAATAAGTATATCAGAAAGACTTTCTACAGCCAGGATCCTGTTATCGGGTACACAGATTACCCCTTCCTAGGCGAAGCAAATGCAGGACAGGCACAGCACTCACGCCTTTGAATAGGAATTTTCGGGATTCCAAGTATCTATGATAAGTTGATAATTAGAATGAATTATCTTGTTGGGGTTTTGTTTCTGATGCAAAATTTATATATCACGTTGCGTCGAGTAATATAATTATGTAGATATGATCATCGTTTGTACGAAGATTATTTACCAGTTAGATTTTGAAATAATTGTAGTTTTAAATAATTTTCTTACACTCCACTCAGTCACATAGTTATCATATGCTCTTTGCCCACCAAATCCCACACCACCTTTTTCCTGGATTTGGGATTATGCTGCACGCGAATTTCGGATGCAAGTGTCAAATTGGAAGGTATAATGATATACATGAACTACAGATAACTCCATGGATAGAAACACTTGTGATTCATAGAAGCAATCTAACCCGTGATTTTTGGAAAATCTACACCAATACAAAACGCCAGCGTGCTCTCAATTATTGCGCAAGCACAGCTACCTCACTTCCAACCAAAACATGGTCATCATTACATTATCTCAAAGCACGATGAAAAGAAAAGAAAAATCATCCACGCAATCTAACATTAAGTGGAAGAAATTGTGGTTCATGCAAACAGCATCTTTCATAAAGGTACTTTCCGGTTCCACTAACATCAACTTTTTTACAGAGCCCATGCGCCATCAGTATATTTATACCATTGACAAGTTGCGAACCCCACAATATCCTATCCTGCATTCAAAAGGTAACACCTCGCTAATTTACAGCAGCACGCGGTGGTCCTTCAAAGAAATCCATAAAGCTTTCGGTGGTGGTGTAAGAAAAGCCGGTGTTTATCGAATGCACCTCCATTTGTCTGTTCCCATTCATTCTGAAATCACTAATTCATGACAAATCAGAGCTGCAAAAGCCGGCAACACCGTCAAATTCCCATCAGAAGACTATTGCCATAAAACCCATCAACGCATGCTAAAAACCTTCTGTTTTCTGTATGGTAAAGGGTGAAAAAACACAACTTTGAAGAACTTCAAAACCTATCACTGCTTGCAAAATTCAATAATCCTGCAAGACAAATTCATAATTTAATTTCAGTGACAGAAAAATAACATATCAGCCAATAAAATAATCAATTAAATTCTCAATCTTAGGATGTCGTACGACAGCCAAATCTAGAAGACAACAATCAGTAAAACTTTGAAGAAACCCACTCGACCTATAACCCGACAAGTGTTCTAGATTGAGTCTTGAGCAAGGCCAGGGGGAGGTATTTTGAAAAATGCACATCGATATTGACAGAAGGAGATTCGGCAAAAGCTGTGGTAGTAAGTTCCTCTGATGATAATGATAGATCATGTTAGTACTTAACTTAGATTTTTTTGCCATGGTGTTCTCCTTACTAAACAGATTTGCTAACCTATTGTGCTTTAAACAGGATCATGATGGATCTCACATTAAAGGCATACTAATCAATTTTATTCATTCATTGTGTCCATCATCACTGAAAGTCCCATCTTTCATGATCGAGTTTATAACTCCTATTTGTCAAGGTTAGTGCATTTAACTAACCAGACATTAAAAAATGGTGATATTTTTCTTCAAGAACATTGCTAATTTTCAGTGCTCTTCATTCATGCAGGCTACTCGTAGAAAGGAACAATTTTTTCCTTTTATTCCATGTCGGAGTATGAATCCTGGAAGGAAAGTTTGAGTGGTAATGCAAGAGGCTGGTCTATCAAATACTGTAAGGTTTGTTTATTTGACATAGCCACGGTTTTGCATTATATGGAAGGAGCTCTTGATGTTTCATTATATGGGAGGATAGATATGACAAGTAAAACTATTATCAAACATTCATTCAATATCATATGGGATTATCGTGAGCTTTTTTATCAGTCTCATTATGTTTAAACCATTGATCCCAATGATGATGTCATTATTTTAAGCAGAAAACACAAGTGAGTTTCTTTCTCTTCAATGAAATAAGAGTGTGTTTAGGGAGTGACATAGCCAATATCAATCATCATGAAAAAAAATCCCTTGGATTAGATGGTCTTACCTTTGTGATAACTTTAATAGATGACAAGGGTGTAACTCTTGTAGGTGAAGTGACATCCCTCATCTAAGAACCATCCTAAGATGTTTTTTTTTTTTGGAAACGACATGTCCAACTAACATGGATAAAAGATTATGAGAAAAGATCTCTACCTAATTGTGGGAATTGAAGATCAACTTCTTTTCAAGGTGTCAGGCTCTGAAACAAGCTCATTAATGTCAAATACAATTACTTTTCATTTCTCAGCAAGTTTGTATCTCTTTGAACTAAAAGTTAGATGTGCTAGTGCCCCTAGTGTTTCTCCCCTAGTTTTACCACCTTTCTCTAGTTTCACCTCCTTTCCCCAGTTTGAGCTCTTTTCTTATTATCCATTTGGCTTATGCTTCTTTTAAATATGAATTTGCATAGAAAATAAAATTAAAAAACAATAAACATAGTGAAATAATATGTTAAATACAATAATTTTCATACCATGTCGACTTATTTATTGACAAAACCCCCTTGCAATTAAATAATCATATTGAGTAATGATTGTTGATAAGAAAATAAAATTAAAAAACAATAAACATAGTGAAATAATATGTTAAATACAATAATTTTCATACCATGTCGACTTATTTATTGACAAAACCCCCTTGCAATTAAATAATCATATTGAGTAATGATTGTTGATAAGCAATGATATATCTCCTTGTTAGCATCATTCAAATATAATTTCCATTTATATTTACTTTAAGAGTTCACCAAAAAAATAGACACCATGTATCTCCATCATTCTAGACCCATCAACCTTTTCCTTATATTGGACAACCATATTTTTTTTCTTCATTGGAACCCTTACCTTGCAATACATTTCTCATAGGCTTTCTGGTTAAAGGGTAAAAGTAAAAAACCAATAAAGATCATTACTATAATGGAACAACCATTTAAAGTGCAACATTGCTTAAATATATTTATAATAGGCTAAAAAATCATAAGTTAAAATTATCCCTCAAAGGTAGCAAGTAATGTCCATCCATTCAGAAGAAGTTGGATGACACATATATTATAATGAAAAAAATATGTTACTCATAAATCTCCTTAAGAGAAAGGTGTATTCTAGCTCAAACATATAGAGTTTAGTCATAATTTTTTTTTACCCTAATAGACCTATTAACTTATCCTATCAAACTTAAAAGGGTCATAATTAGATACTGTGCCCATTTGGTTTTGTGGCTGTGCCCACGTTTCAAAAAAAGCCAGTGCCAAACGTGTTTTCAGTGTTTGGTAATGTGTTTAAACCGCATGAACAGTGACTGGGCCCCACTAAATTTGCGTTTCTACCCGTGGTTTTAAAGCAGCAGGTTTTTTCAACTTTTTTTCAACCCTCTCTTTTTCAACTTTTTTCGGGCATCTTTTTTCAACATCTCAGGCATCTCTTTTCAACATCTCAGGCATTGAATATTCACAGAGCATCCCTCTGCAAACTGCTAGATTCCTCATCGATTTTTCATGCATCCCAGACTGCAAACTGCTGGAATCTCTCATCGAGTTTTCATGCTTTATGTCTCGAGCCTGCAAATTGCTGAGGTTTTTTGTCTTCTCTAGCCTGTAATTTGGGTTCGCTGAGGGATTTGGCCAGCGAACCCATCTCCCTTAAATCCTCAGCGTTCCCAACAAGAACCATCTCCATTGCACAAGCATCTTTTCTCTTCTCCCTTGCGAACTGGCCAGAGAACCCATCTCCACAAATCCCTCAGCGTCGCGCAACCACCTCCCATCTCCCCTCTTCTCCCTTGCGCAACCACCTCCCATCGCCAGAGAACCCATCTCCCTTACAAATCCCTCAGCGTCCCCTCTTCTCCCTTGCGAAACCATCTCCCATCTCCCCTCTTATCCCCTCTGCTCCTCAGCTGCTCACTGTCATCAAGACCCATCTACTCCTAAAATTGCAGACCCGATCGAGCTGCTCAGCCTCACCTTCTGCTCCCCTGTCTCCCTCACAGCTGCGTCAGCCTTCCATCACCGTCGTCCTCACCATCTCTGCAACAGATCGTGACTGGTCCAGTACCTCTTTCAGGGCAACAAGATCGGAGCAGCACCCAACCAGTAAGGTCTTCTTGCTGTCGACTTGATTTTTTGCTCTTATTTGTTGCGTTTGTGAAGTTAGTTGAGAATATTATGGGTTCTGACATGTTTTTTAACATTGTGATATTATGGGTTTGTGATGAATTAGAGGAATAATATTCACAGAACATGATCTTGAGTTGCTTGGGGTTGTGAAAAAAAACTTAAATTCTGTACATATTGCATCTGTGAATTGATAGAAAATTAATGGTGGAATTGCAAGATGGGGCTGTGAAAAAATGAATTGATATATGGGTAATGTGAGATTGTTAGGGCCTGTTTAGAATTGATATGTCCGAGAGGTTTTGGAAAGTAAAAGTTCATGGTTATTTCGTACCCCAGAGAAACTTGTTTTATCAGGTTTTGATAATTTGAATCAAGGTTTTTAGCTTGTCCATAGAAAATGGTGGTTTATAGGTCATTGTGCTCCTGCTATCAGAATTGACTGGTGAATATATGATGCCCATATCAAATATTGCCCAAAGTTGCATGTCTTTTCTTTCTTTCTTAGTGTGCGTGTGGAGATTAATAGCCGTAGTTAGTTTCAATATTTCAAACCTGTTCTTGTTTCAGTTCATATGTTTCTTGAAGTCTTTGATGACTAGTTCTCTCTGCTTACAAATTTTGTGGATGCTGTGGGAGTTCCTTTTCATGCTTTTCCAAAGGATACTTTATAGATGTTGCTCACAAATTGTATTGGATAGTTGTGAATGTGTAATTCATCATTAAATTCTGCTCACCACCACCACCACTGCTATCACTACCTCCACTATCCTTTCTATATGTACATGTACATGCACACACATGCATATTCATACACTGACACACATTTATATGTTCGGCATCATTAGCAATAAGGTTGTATGATTGGTTGAAAGCTATCAGATCCAGGTATGTTTTGGTCATGTAATTTTTAATGGAACCCATGCCCGCATTATGCCTAAACATTGAGAAACATGCCACCTATCAATTTGGTGTTTATGTGAAGCATGGTTGCAAACTTGTTACCAATATATATATATATATATATATATATATATATATATATATATATATATATATATATATATAGTGATCTATATAGTAGCTTAGAAATACTTTCATGTGTCATAAGTTTCTTTCCTTGTTTTTTGTTTCGTAAAATAAAGAGTGAAGCTTGCATTATCTATTTTATTTCTCATATATTGTGTCTTCGTTAATGTTGTGTTGATGTGTTTTTGGTTTCAAAGTTGAACGCGGTATCATGGACAATTTTGAATCAACGGATAAAGCTGCTTGGAATAAAGAAATGTTGTATATCTTTTGCGATCTATGCATTAAGGCCATTGACATGGGAATGGGACCAAATACGTATTTTGATAAATCTGGTTGGAAATTTATTTCAACATCATTTAAAGAAAAAACGGGTCATGCATTCACCAAAACACAATTCAAAAATAAATGGGATGGATGTAAAAAAGATTGGAGAATATGGATGAAATTGATAGCTGAAACTGGTGTGGGCTGGAGTAACGAATTAGGGACAATTGCGGCTAGTGATGACTGGTGGAAATCAAAAATTCAGGTAAATTGTCTGCTTCTCTGACTATTTCATATCCTTTGTATTGTTTTGTGAATATAGTTTACAAGATAACTATTTATTTCATGTAGGAAATTAGGGGAGCGAAAAAATTCAGACACGCCGGTATCGAGCCATCGTTGAAGTTCAAATTTGATCGAATGTTATCTGGCGTAAGCGCCACCGGACAATATACATGGGCACCATCGTCTGGCCCAGTTGGTGCCAATGAAGACGATGTGGAGACATTTATTGTCGGTCTCGAAGGTGCTGATTTGGAAGAAGGAAGTGGGGATTCTGAGGAGAATGTCAATTACGATAATGAAAATTGTACTCCTCAAGGCGTGGGGAGGGTGCATATGTCAAATAGCTCTAACACAAAGAGTAGTGGGAAAAGAAAAGAACGAGAGCACCCGGCTGCAAGAGGTGGAAAGAAAAAATCTCCTGGAATTGGTTCTCAACTAGTATCACTGCAGCAACAGCTTCTCGACAGCATGTCCAGTATGAGTGATTCAACATCTACGAGTAGGGATTTGCCAGGCTGTAGTATTGCAGAAGTTATGGCTGAGTTCCAATCAGTTCCTGGTGCGACTGATAATGATGGCTTTTTTTACCTCGCTACTGAGTGTCTACGTGTGCGACGAAACAGAGAAATGTGGGCAAGCATCACTAGTATTGAAAAAAAAATGGCTTGGCTGCACCAACTCTTCGTACACCGAAAAAACACTTAACTGTAATGCACTTTGTTTGTTTGACTATTTCGTTTCTATATTTGTTTTCTTTCAGGTTGTAACGGATAAAATAATTTGTTGAGTTTTTCTATTATGACTTTCGTACTGAATTATTCCAGTTTTATAAAAGATTTTAATTTTATCTTAACATCTTCAAAACTATGATTTAACTTTTTATATTTATCAAATATTATTGTGCTCATTGTTATGGATGAATGTTTGTTTGTAGTAGTGAATAAAATTATTGCATCAGATTTTAATAACATGATATTGTTTGACAATGCATGTTATGTTAAGAAAAATGTGGACCTTGACTCAAAGTATTTTATGTCGACAGGTTTCCACTTTTTTGGTATTGCTCTGCTTTTTACAGGTTTGCACTTTTTGTCTGTAAAAATAATCAAAACAAAATGTTTTTATGCAACACTGACATTGAACTTTATTTATTTATAGTGTTGCTAGCTATGGATTATCCACAATTTAATTCTCTATTTAGCAGAGTTTTGGAAGATGACAATGACAGTGTTATGGATCGTGTTGTTGACCACAATAACTTTGGTGGTTATGAAGGTACCAGTAACGCAAACATTGATGATGAAACTTGTAATAATGAAAATAACGGGGGTGGCGATGACGACAAGGACTCTAACGACTCATCCGACTTCGATGACTCCGACGATTCCGACTCCGATGACGGTGAAAATTTCATACACAAGCCATGTGATAAGAAAAAATTAATTACATGCACGGCTAGATCTGTTAACCAATATTATTTTAAATATATCCATCAAGAACCATGCATGGTTTCATACCAGACAGGGATGCGTTGGTTGACTGATATTTTACGAGGTCATTGGTCACGCTGTGTTAACATGTTTAGGATGGACAAAGACACTTTGCTCGACCTATGTAATGCTTTGGAAACGCATTATGGTTTAAAACCTTCATGAAGGATGAGCGTAATTGAGAAGGTAGGGATGTTTCTATTTACTCTTGCAGTTGGGGCGTCAAATCGACATGTGCAAGAACGATTCCAGCATTCAGGCGAAACTGTAAGTAGATGTATGAAAGAAGTCCTTAAAGCCGTATGTTTGTTTGCTGTAGACATTATAAAACCAACTGATCCAGAATTTACCGACACACCAATACAAATTGCGATGGATCCTCGATTTATGCCACATTTCAAGGTAATTATGTAAGTTCATATTATATATTTTTGGAATTTTATTGTGTGTGTGTTTTTTTAAATGTATACTAACTCTATTTATTTATGCATGTAGAATTGTATCGGTGCAATTGATGGGACACATGTTCGGGTCACCATATCAGCCGAAAATCAAATTCCTTTTATTGGTAGAAAAGGTGTTCCAACACAAAACATCATGGCGGCCTGTGGTTTTGACATGCAATTTACATTTGTCTGGGCAGGATGGGAAGGTAGTGCACACGATACACGTATTTTCTACGAGGCAATTGACAGTAGGATTATCAACTTTCCAAAACCTCCTCAAGGTTGCGATTTAAACGTATTTTTCACTAAATATTCTCTTTTGTGAATGAATTTATGAAAACGGTTGCACGTTGTTTGCTTTTTCAGGAAAATATTATTTGGTTGATGCTGGTTATCCAAATGAGTATGGGTATTTAGGTCCATATAGAGGGGAGCGGTATCATTTACAAGATTTTCAACGTCGTGGACAACCAAGTGGACGTGAAGAGGTGTTTAATCGTGCACATTCATCACTACGTAATGTGATAGAACGAACATTTGGAGTATGGAAGCAAAGGTGGAAGATTTTACATAACATGCCGCCTTATCAATACAAAACGCAAGTTCAAATTGTTGTTGCGTCAATGGCACTTCATAACTTTATTCGAAGGAGATCGCAACATGACGTTGATTTTGTTCAATATGATTGTAATCCCAATTATGTACCAGATGATGTTTTTCCATATATTGTAGCGCGAGATAATAGTCAGGGATTGCAAATGCCTTCACGTATGGATAATGTTCGTGATAGCATTGCAAATAGTTTGATGAACAAATAATAAATAAGTGTCAATTTGACTTGATCTATTCCTTCCATTACAAAAATATGATTATTAATACAAAATATATATACAGATAGAGCTCTAAAAATATGTGTATATATGTAAAAAGCTACATGCAAAACTTGGTTACCAAACACACAAAACTGCTTTTTTTCAACCGCAGAATCAACCACTGTTTTTAACCAAACACTCACTGCTTATTTTGAAAAGCAGAAAAAATATTTTTTTTTAAACTGTTTTTTTTCAACCTCAACCACAACAGCAACCGCAATACCAAACAGGCCCACTATCTCTTTTATAGGCTGTTGGTCTTGGCCATTTTGCCTATTGTCATTATGTTACTCTTCATGTTCTCTAGAGCTCGAGGTGACCAAATATCTCCTAGAGGTGTTGACGATTAACTTTATCTTTCTCGTCTTAGATTTATTTTTCAAGCAATATTGAGGTTTTGAATAACTACTATCAAACCCTTAAATTTATTTGTGTCGGCTTAGATTATTTCTCAACAATATTGAGGTTTTGAATGACTACTATTAACGCTTTAAACTTATCTATCTCGACTTAGATAAATTTCTCATGTAATATTGAGGTTTTGAATAATTACTTTCAAACCCTTATCATCTCATGGAACTCGTGAATATAAGGGAAAAAAACTCATTTTAGTGGTTAAAAATAGCTTAAACGATGATTTTCTCTCATTTCGAGAATTTGATGACCTTTGTCTCTTTCTTCTCACTAACTAGGAACTAAAATGTAATGCATGTAAATATTTATATTAAAAGTAATTTTTTAAATGAAATTTAAAGGGGTCTAAACTGTATAACTTGCATTATAATTAAATTTCAAGTATCTAAGTGTAGTTCTCCAAATATATTGGAACGTCACACGTGTTTGGTGGAACGTCACATGTGTTTGGTGTGTTTTTTATATTCGTCCCTCTCCTTTCAATTTCTTCATTGGCTAAAAAAATCAAAAGTAATTGCCTCTAATTATGGTCAAATCACCTGAAATTAAACTTTGAGGACCGGAATGAATTACTAAAAAAATAAAGAATAGGTCCAAAATGCTTATGTGTATCTTCCACCTCAATTGTTTTTCGGGAAAAAAAATACACAATTGACACTTCTCCTACCAATACATGTGACATATCTGCAAGCCCACATTCTAGCCATCACTATGATGACTGAAAATCAAGGCAACTTTTTTTTTTAAAAAAGCAAAAAAACCCTAATTTTGAAGTAATTTTAACAAAAAAAACACCACGCCAAATTTAAAACTGGTATTATTTATTTTAAAATAATTTCTAAAAAATTTAAGGAATCTAAATTATACTGTTTATGTTATCTTTGAAGTTAAAGAAACTGAATATATTATTCTTGAAATCCTTAAAACGCCATTCACGTTTTACATCTTTTTTTTATCACGTGTTCTTTCTTTCCATCCCACTATTGAATAAAACAAATCAAAAGTAGTACCCATTACGATAAATTATTTAAAATAGAACTAATAAAAAATAAACAAGAAATCAAGAATATTTTTATTTTATGTGTTTAACAACGCCACCTACACAACAATACCCTTTTTAAATGCATCTAATTTCTGTCACTTTTCACTCTTGCCGTGTCTCGTTTTGATAGCCATCCTTCGTCCAGTAGCTTGCCTGGGTTCTCGTTTCAAAGCTTCTGATAAGTTGATCCATCGTGACAGATCAGATTCGGTGCTGTATCTTGCAGAGGAATAATGGCGGAGAATAGGATCAAAGGAACCTCTCTGTTTTCTCCATACAAGATGGGCAAGTTCAGCCTCTCTCACAGGTCAGTACACCCCCCTTCCACTCTGGTTTTAACTGCCGGGTCGACTCAGTTACGAGCTTCCATTTCAGACATTTTTGTCACAGAATCTAGAGAGAGACCCGGGAGGGCATTTTTGTCATCTCGTTTTTGCTGTTACGTGACGCGATTGTCGATGGATACAGGGTGGTGCTGGCGCCCATGACAAGATGCAGGGCGTTGTTTGGGATACCAGGGGATGCGCTGGTGGAGTACTACACGCAGAGGTCAACTCCCGGCGGACTTGTCATCACTGAAGGCACTCTCATCTCTCCAACTGCTCCAGGGTAATTTCATCATTCTCTACTCCTGTGATGGTGGGTGGCCTTTTCATTTTTGCACCTCCCAAAAAAGGCCATGCTTTGATTGTGGGTTGTGGTGGTGGTGGGCCCAACAATGTTCTTCCAACCTGACCTTTTTTTTTTTGAAAAAAAAGTAATAATAAAATCTTACTCGGTATACCATTCAGAAGAAGGGTGACTGACTGCTATGATGGTTTGGACCTTGGATCTTAGATTTAGACTTAGACTTGATCAACTTTGATAGCCTATGTTTTGACCAGGAAAAGTTTCTCATTTTATCCCACCATTAAATTAAAACTCAGTCAATTGCAATTAGGTGGGTGATATCATGTTCGGAGCTTCTCTGTTTTTCTTCATTTCTTAACACACACACACGCTCTATGTGGTTGTTGTCAAATGATACTCGTAATTTTCCGCATGGAATAATACGTCCGACACAGAAAATGAAGACGGGTGCTCGCTACCACGAAGCTCTCCACCCATCATGACAATGGCTAAATTACTTCTGAAAACAGGGCTGACACATCTTCTTTTTATTCTCAAAGGTGTCTTGTTTTTCTTTACATTAATTTGGTGCAAAGTGACAAAAGGGATCCTGATTTCTTTTTCCCACCATCATCTAGCAAAATATTATGGACATGATGATTAATATTAAGAAAAACCTCAAGAAGATTATGAGCAATTGGATCATGTGATCTTAACGTGTGATGGACCCACCAATCCAGTGATCCATGTGTATTCTTGAAGGTTTTCTCTTGACATTTTTCATATATCCACGCTGTATTGTTTATGACATGCATGTTTTTTTGATGGTGGAACCAGGTTTCCTCATGTGCCTGGAATTTACTTAGATGCTCAAGTGGAAGCATGGAAGAAGGTAGTGGATGCGGTTCATGCAAAAGGGAGCATCATTTTCTGTCAACTCTGGCACGTTGGCCGCGCATCTCATCAAGGTAAAAATTACTTCCTCTGTTATGAAGCTTGAAATCATTTACTTGGTGTCATCTTATTTCAACCACCATTTTCCTTGCACTCGTTATGCCAGGGTTAATTACAAAAACCTACAGGATTATTTAATGACTAAAAAGCCCCAATGCAGACCAACTTCTTGCTCACCGTTTACTGCTAAAATGCATGCCTCATTCTGCTATTATTTGCTGTTCCAACAAATTATTTTCAAATCCATGTTCTTGCTACAAAAAAATACATATGGAGAGAAGGGAAGAGAGAGAAGTGTTTTTGTAATTATCCCAAGCACTAATATTTGCATTTGAATTCGGGCAATACCTCAGTTTATCAACCTGGTGGGGCTGCACCGATTTCATCAACAAACAAGGCCATCTCAAGCAGGTGGAGAATTCTCATGCCAGACGGGACCTATGGAACATACCCAGCACCTCGAGCCTTGGGAACCTCTGAAATACTAGAGGTGGTGGAGCATTATAGCCAGGCAGCCTTGAATGCCATTCGAGCAGGTTAGTGTAATGGCATTTATTTGTTTTATTTCAAGGCTTCGGAGCTGCAGCAATACATGATGATTTTATTTTTCTTTTAGCCGGGCATAGTTACATGTTTAGAGAAAATTGAGCATGCTTTACCAAATCTTTCCTTTAAGGGTCACCATGATACCTCTCTATGATGGGAGCTGTAATCATTATTTACATCTGCAGTAGAGCATGGCATGGCTATGATTATGTCTTAATTTGGTTGGTAGATAAAATGTTCCTTGAAAAAATTCCTCTGCTCATGAGTCATGATTATCCCATGTTTCATCAAGGGCATAAAACCCGTTGGTGTGATCTCTGTGCAACTTTCTAGTGTTTCTATGAAGGTCTGTTTGGGAGATGTTGGAATCATCAATGGAGTGGAATTTAGAGTTATCTAAAGTGTCATATGAAATCGGATGACTTTACTTCCACCGTGATTGGCCTTTATAATTAGCCGGTATTCTTGATTCAATTTGATGGCTCTTAAATAACTGGATAATGTTCTTAGACTGCTAACAGGTGCTTCTTGAGCTCACCTGGTTACCAATGATTACCTTACGTCTTAAGTAACACACGTAATGAAAATATGGGTGGCAGGTTTTGATGGGATTGAGATCCATGGGGCTCATGGTTACCTTATCGATCAATTCTTAAAGGATGGGATCAATGACAGAAGAGATGACTATGGTGGATCAATGGAAAACCGGTGCAGATTCTTAATGCAGGTGATTCAGGCAGTAGTCTCAGCTGTTGGTGTAGAACGAGTAGCTTTCCGAATGTCACCTGCAATCGATCACCTTGACGCCGCAGACTCGGATCCACTCAACCTAGGCCTTTCAGTGATTGAGAGAATAAACAAAATCCAGCTACAGGCGGGCGCAAAACTCACCTATCTCCATGTCACTCAGCCGCGGTACACAGCTTACGGCCAAACAGAGTCAGGCAGACCTGGCACCGAAGATGAAGAGGCACAAATGATCAAGACTTGGAGAAGGGCATATGAGGGTACTTTCATGTGCAGTGGTGGGTTTACTAGGGAGCTGGGAATACAAGCTGTAGCTGAAGGTGACGCAGATTTGGTATCCTACGGTAGACTTTTCATCTCAAACCCAGATTTAGTTTTGAGATTGAAGCGTGATGCACCCCTGAATAAGTATATCAGAAAGACTTTCTACAGCCAGGATCCTGTTATCGGGTACACAGATTACCCATTCCTAGGCGAAGCAAATGCAGGACAGGCACAGCACTCACGCCTTTGAATAGGAATTTTCGGGATTCCAAGTATCTATGATAAGTTGATAATTAGAATGAATTATCTTGTTGGGGTTTTGTTTCTGATGCAAAATTTATATATCACGTTGCGTCGAGTAATATAATTATGTAGATAAGATCATCGTTTCCACGAAGATTATTTACCAATGAAATTATTCTAGCTTTAAATTATTTAAAAGCAGGAAATAGATAATTATGTATGATGAGATGAGGCTTAATGAACTCAGCATCCCTATCTTTCTAGTAAACCACAACTTTATCAATTTGGTGCTCATCTTCATCATCACTTGTTTTTTGTATCATCCTTAATAATATAAAGCAAATATCATACCCAACCAAGATTCCATATAAACAATTCCCACACATAAACTTGTCTATTATCATTAACACCTGACCTAGATATATTATCTGCTCTTGATGCATGCGTGGTTCTATAAGAATCACTTGGAAATTGGGTTAATTCTATATTAGAAGAGTTTCCTCATCTAGATAGGTCTGCTATCATTAACATCTAACCTAGATATATCATCTGCTCGTGATGCATACGTAGTTCCATAAGAATCACTTACAAATTGAGTTAACTTTATACTATAAGAGTAACTGATATTTAGCTTGACTAATTTTAGCTTGCAACTTTCTGTAGGTACTTTCAACATCTATTTCATAACTTAACTTAAATCAACACTAACATTCCAAACATATGATTTTGTTAATTCAAAATCAACAACAAACTAAAGTAACTGATATTTAAACAAAATAACATAAATATATCTAATTAACAACTTCAAGTACATCTAATTAACCTAAATTCTAACTCAAAACCCTAACATTCAATAAATTCAAATCAACACTAATTAAAACAAATTACAAATTAATTGAGGGCAAGTGGTTAATACGAGCTTATTTGCCCGCGGGTTGTGCTGGATTTTTTTTTATCTAGAAAACTAATTGATTTTTTTATGTATTATAATTAGTTATTTTAATATTTAATTAATAAAATTATAATAGATCAAATCTGTTAGAAATTATTTTTTTTTCCGCTTACAAAGAACAGTATAATCGAAACGCAGGGGAAGTGGTCTGTATATTTTTTTAATTGTAGATAACCTGGGTAAATTTTATATATATATATACAAAAACAATCTAAAATTCAAGAATCAATTTTTTCTAAGAAATAAGCTTAAAAAAAAGAGGAAAAAAATAGAATGAAAAGGCAAAATCCTTTTTTATTTTATTTTATAAGAGTTTTTCCTCATATTATTATATTAAAAGTATTTGAGAACACTTATATTATTTTTTTGTTCTTTAAAAAATCCTAGGTCATTTTTTTCTGTCTATATATATATTTTCAAGTGATAATATTAAATAAATATTAAAATATATAATTAGTCTCACATATTTATAAGAAAAAAAACCTCAATAAATGACATAATAAAAATAAATATAGGTAGATTTAAATTTTTTTGACTTGAAAGATAAATAAAAATAATCTAAAAAATAACAAAGAGAAAAAATAATAAATATCAATTTTAAAATGATCATCAACACAAATTAAAATGTACATATTAAAAAAAAAAACCTTAATAACATTGGAAATAATAAAAATTAGTGAGACCATAATTATTGTTGGAAAAAAATATTCCATAATTTTTTTATTTTATAAGATTTATTACTCATATTATTATATTAATATTATTTTAGAGCAATGATAGTAATTTCCCCCCCCAAAAACCCTAGGTTATATATATATATATATATGATTTTTAAAATGATCATAAACACAAATAAAAATATAAATATTTAAAAAAACCTTAATAAAAGTGAAAATAATAAAAATTGGTGCGACCATAATTATTGTTAGAAACAAATATTCTATTTGTTTTTATTTTATAAGATTTATTACTCATATTATTATATTAATATTATTTTAGAGCTATGATAGTAATATTTTTCCCCAAAGAACCTAGGATATATATATCAATTTTAAAATGATCATCAACACAAATTAAAATGTAAATATTTTTTTAAAAAAAACTTAATAACAGTGGAAATAATAAAAATTGGTGAGACCATAATTATTGTTAGAAAAAAAATATTCCATAATTTTTTTATTTTATAAGATATATATATATATATATATATATATATATATATATATATATATATATTAAGGCGCTAATATTAAATAAATATCAAAAAATATAATTAGTCTGATATATTTAAAAGAAAACAAAACTAACAAATAATCATTATGATTATTTTGAATGTCTTATCTATAATAATTAGAAAATCCAAGACCTAACAATATTAACAAAAAACAATTAAAAACGAAATAAATGAGAAAATAAAAATAAATATTATTAGATTTTAAGAAATTATTTGACTTGGAGGAAAAAAAGTGAGAAATTATAATAATTATTAATTCTCAAATGATCACCAGCACATATTAAAATTTGAACATTAAATAAAAAAAAATTAATAACATTTGAAATAAAGAAAAATAGGAAACAAATACTAAAAGCATGTACATATAAACATGGACAGAAATAGTAAATATGTATAAAAAAATAAATGAACTAAAATAAAATCCAAGATTAAAAGTATAAAGGATAAAATGAAAAAAAAAAACATATGTAATAAATTTAATTTGAAGGACCAAATTGAAATAAATCCAAACATGTACCGATGAAATTAAATTATTTAAAACAAAACCGGAAATTAAAAGAATTAGGACCGAAATGAAACTTAAATCTATAATTAATTTGCATGAAAGGATAAAATTGAAAAAAAAAAATCAAACTGTGATACCTAAAATATTAAGGATTTATAATAAATTTGCATGGAAGGATCAAATTAAAATAAATCAAAACTTTGATACCAAAAATATTAAGGATTCTGGACCAATCGGAAAATTTAAAGAATGAGGACCTAAATGAAACTGCAATATATAATCAATTTTAATTGATTGATGAAATTGAAACAAATCAAAACCTATATAATAGCAATAAGGACAAAAAAAAAACCAAATTGAAAGTTCAGGGACTGTAATGAAATATGACAAAAAACAGTTGCGCTGAGGTTAGCTTGCGCAGGTAGGAGAGAGAAAAGGGGTTGAAAAATTAAAACGACTATTGACACGTCTCCTGCCACCGTATACCCACACGTGCCACACGAGGGGAAAGAGACATGTCTGAAAATCATTCTAGATGCTAGTTGGGGATTTCTTGATGTTGGAATAAGCCGCACGCGACGTCTTAAACACGTGTGAGCGTGTAAATGGACGGCGTATCCGGCGGCGCGCCAACAATATAAATTACCGGATCGCCCCTCTCTCCCAGGCCTGAATTTTGTCTGTTTCAAGGGATAAAAAAGTTATTTCATTATGCATAGAAATATTAAAAAAAAAAAATAGGCCAGACAAACCGACCCAGACCAGACCGAAAATGTGCAATTACCGTGGAACCCCTGAACCCGGGTGCATGTTTTTGTCTTTTTTGATGGACAAATTCCTTATTACACTGTGCAAAAAAAAAAAAACAACAACAAAGCAAACCGACCAAACTGAACAAATCGAACCCATCCAAAAATTGAGCATTACTATTGCCGTCCACAATGTTTTCTCTCTTGGTGAGCAGTAATAATGACTCGCGAGTTGTTTTAACTTTTAAGATGATATCTCTGGGAGTGAAATGTGGGTGGCGAGGGTGACCGATGATGGCTGGTTTGGCCTGAAAATTCAACACCTTTCGCTGATAGAGAAAGAAAGCTTGACTATCATGTATTTTTGCTAGAGAAAAAAAAAATACATGATTGTTTCAGAGAATGAGAAGTGTTTTGTGTTTGGTGTTGAAAAAAGATGTCCCAACCGGGGGAAGAGAGGTGAAAGGAAAGACAAATCTTGTTTTTTTCTTCTCTTTTTTCAACTGTTTTACTTCACTAATTTATTTTCTTACCATGCTAAAAGAAAGATCCATATATTCCGATCATGATTCCCGAAGAGATGGGGAATTCCTGATATCCATTCATCTTTGTATGGACACCATTGAAATTGAGAAGAAGACCTGCAGAGAGTCCTATTAGCTGTCAAAATGTCGTGTCATGATCTCATTTCTCACCCTATCCCATTCCCATGTGCTCGTGGACCACATTTCTGGGATTTGACCCCACTCCGCATTCCTATTGGCACTGATTTCTAAAGTCATGGCAGCCTCTTCGTGGAATAACATACTAATTACTGAATTATGATGTGGCAAGACATCCAAGCAGCGATTAGGTTGCTGGTTGAAAGCTTGATGAGTTTCTTCCTCGTTGAAATCGAAAGACAATTATTGAGAATCTCATTGATTTTGCAGGAGAGGCAACAAGTACTTGTATCACCCTGTTCATGTTTCCTCAATTCGTTGATCTTTCTTTCAAGCTCTTAACGTTGTTCATAAGAACTGCTTGACTGTTACGCCTACATGAAATGAACAAAGCAAGGGCTGCCTATTCAATATATAGCAGAAATTCCCTGAGATATTTTCTTGCTGGTCCTGCAGCCCCAAATCCAAACAAAAACAGGATCCTTGTCGTGCTCCAAAAATATTATCACAAAATCACATGCACAACAGCTTGGAGTCTGTCGTTTCAGTACGTACAGAGCGAGCATAACCATGCACGTGAAGCCCTGAATGGGCGAGCACACCCTAGCTAGCTTGGAAACCTACTCCATTCTCTCCTATATAACTGTGTTCGAGGTCTTAAGTAGCAGCCTGTACCCTAAGATAGAACCTTCATTTCTTGAGAAGAAGATGATTCTCCCAATCTTCCTCATCTTTTCTCTCCTCTCCTCGACCTCAAATGCTGCCGTGCAGGACTTTTGCGTTGCAGACCTCAAAGGTCCAGACACTCCTACAGGCTACGTTTGCAAGAAGCCTGCGGTGGTGACCGTGGATGATTTTGTTTTCTCAGGCCTGGGTGCTGGTGGAAACACCTCAAACATCATCAAAGCTGCTGTGACACCAGCATTTGCAGAACAATTAGCAGGTGTAAATGGCCTTGGAATTTCCATGGCTCGTTTGGACTTGGCAGTGGATGGAGTTGTTCCAATGCACACTCACCCGGGAGGTTCAGAAGTTCTAATCGTCGTCTCTGGGTCAATCTGTGCCGGGTTCATTTCCTCATCAGCAAATAAAGTTTACCTCAAGTCTCTTAAGAAAGGAGACATAATGGTTTTCCCTCAAGGTTTGCTGCACTTCCAGATAAATGCAGGTAAGACTCCAGCACTAGCATTTGTTAGCTTCAGCAGTGAAAGACCAGGTCTCCAGATTCTAGACTTTGCTCTCTTTGCAAACGATCTGCCTTCTGAAATTGTAGAGAAGACAACATTCCTCGATGACGCTCAGGTTAAGAAACTCAAGGGTGTTCTTGGTGGAACTGGCTAAGCACGGGGTCCAGCTCTCTGCATATTCGCTCTTCCAAGAAGAACGAATTAATCAAACATCGGTCCAGATAGATGCACTTCGTCATTCATGCTAGATGTTGTTTTCTTTTAATTTGCTTTTCCATGAAAGGGTCTCTGTGACAAGGTTCTTCTAGTTCGTTTTAGTGTTTTTAATTTGTACTCGATTCTCCATGTTTGAGTTGTGTGTTCTTGTTATTTAATTTGGAAATTCGACAATCATGCCGTCCTTAACATTAGATTTGCAACGACATTGGATGAATAAAGTAAGGCATGTTTTATCATCTTCATGGTTTGAGAAAGCTCGCGCTATCCCGAAATATATATAGCAATATATTATGGTCGGAGAACTTACGTAGCCCACGCAGAAGCTCTTCTTCTTCGTCTTCTTCGTCGTCGTCGCCGCCTCCTCCTCCTCCTCCCTGGCCACCTAAACCGCCAAACATTGGTCAATTGCTTGATATACTTAAATAAATCTTACAAATGTTCCATTTGGTTATAGTTAAATGCGATAACCTCATCAACAACTTTGTGATTGTATGGTCCAAACTTTTTGCGGGCGCCCGAGCATGGCATTACCCAAAGCTTTCTTCCATCACTATCACGACCTACAAATAATTTATCTGTTTACTCAACCTGCAACATATAAGCAGGAGACCAGGCCATAGTTGATCAAAGCTAATTAAGCCCTCAAACTAAGATTTTAACCATCTTCTATCGTGTTCATATTCCCAATGCTGAGCTTGATGAAGTATTCACCGAGGGCAAGATTAATGTGTTTGGTATGATATTTTTTAATTAAAAATGCGCTATTTTTATCAATTTATTTTTATATTTTTAATGATAAAAAAAACCTAAAAATGAACTAATGAAAATTCAAACCCAAAAAGAAATCGTCCCCACACTTATTTGTGCTAACTTATGAAGGTTGAAAATTGAAATTGAACTTTGGGATATGGGCTTACGTTTGGGCTTCTGGATAATGTATCGGTCCAGGAATATCTGGACCAGCCCCGATTGGATAAAGCTTAGTTAGAAAAGATATATAGTGATCGCCGTCGTGTTACAGTGTGAAGGAGAAACCCTTTTTCAAACCAATTATGCTTGATTTTTTCATGAAATCACGAAGGTCTCCCTCACAATAAATGAGTAGCATGCATAAGTGCAATAACACACAAAGTCTCATCCTTGTATTTTTCAAATGAAAAAAATAATTTGTTTTTGGTAATTTCAAATGATTTGGGACAAGTGTCAGTGGGAGTTACTCACATACTCATTTTTTTTTTTATATCTCAGTTTTAAATATTAGTTGATGTTAAATTCTTGAGGTGTTACATACATCTATGTTGAGAATGATGGATTGAAATTGACTAGTACCTAGAGTAGTACTAGGGCTTAAATTGACTAGTACTTGGAGTGGTAGTAGAGGTGTCAGTGAATTTGACAATTCGGAATGAAATTGACTAGTATTTAAGAGGGTACTAGAGACATTAAAGAATTTGATGATCGAGATTAAAAAAATCTAATAATAATAGAGGCATCAGGATGTCTGATGACCACCACGATATGTTATTTAAATTTTAAATGATAATAACGGTAAACAAATATATTGTGCAAAAAGAATATCAGTGGGAGATTTAATTTGATAAAGATATTGTCTTCATGACACGTTACTACATACAAATGAATGAAAAATAATTAAAATAATAAGAAAAAGATATAACTTATTCTTATTATATTGGTCATTGAACAATGTTTTCTCATTAAGTAATTAAGTTTTGATTTCAAGACCTTCTCATGTTCATGTCAAATAGTGGATGACTTTAATGTTTGATAGTTATTAAGGCTATAACAAGGACTTTTGCAAAACTCTCACGTATTATAATTTGAAAATGCTCTTTTGATGTGCATCTTAATTTTGGATTCGAAAAACAAGTAATACTTTCATTTTATAACCACATAATAATAATGATTCATCATTAACACTCTTATTTATTTATTTATTTAAAAAAAAAAAGCATTGTTTTTTTTTCCTTACTTCTCTTATAACTTGTTTATATTTTTATAATGGAGGAAAAGAAAATTGATAAATACCATGTTGAATATGAAAATAGCCGAGAATGATTGGATTGAGTGTTTGAGTTGTACGCAAATTATAAAGGATATTGATGTCAACACTTAAAATTACTAAAAACAATAAAGGATACCTGATCAAAATTTTGATAAAGTTAAATGTCATGATAAGATCTAAAACAAAAAAATCATTGATTTTATATATAATCATAATGGATATAATCGATAAAGTGAATTTTAAAAGTTGGGGTTGTTCACTCTTTCTCGTGGAGTGGTGTGTAATGGTGTATAATAATTGGATTATTGTTGGTGGTTGTGTGTTTTCATTCTTTTCTCTCTACAACTAGAAAAAAAGGGTAATATTATCCTCTTTATTTTTTTTAATCTTAGTTTTTGTTCTTGTGATTTCTTATGTTGTTCTTATTTCTTTTATAATTTGTTTTTAATTTAGTCCTTCAATAACAACTGCCAAGTATGTTCATCAAGGTAGTCAAACTCGCGAGTCAACTCGCAAACTCGTACGAGTTTGCGAGTTGGCTCAGCAAACCTGGTTAAACCGGAAGAAAAATCGAAACCGGTCAAACTCGATCAAAATTGGGTTGACTCGTAAAATCGGACCGGATCGATCCGATTTTACTAGTTCATTATATTTAACTGTGCGCAATGGGCGAAGGGCTTTCTGCTTTCTTCAAACTCAATTCACTGCTCAAAATCAAAATCAAAATCTTCTCTTCTCTTCTCAGCAAAAAAACAAAACTAGCATAAAAAAATGAAAGCCTGGAAAAGAGTGAAGGACAAGAGGAGGCATGTGGTTCGTCCGTGATTTCCTAGGCGCTACCTGTGACTCATGAGGAGGAAGACTGTAAGAGAGTAAACTGTGAAGGAGAAGAGGATGAGGAGAAGAGGAAATGGAGAAGAGAATGAAGAGATGAGTAAACTGTGGGTGGCGGCGTGGGTGTGGGAATTAGGGATTTAGGGTGGGGGAGTGGGAATTAGGGGACTTTTATACTTAGTTATAAATTATAATAATAATAATAATAAAATAGGTAATTAGGTATATTACGGGGGGTTATAAATTTATAATAATAATAATAATAATAATAATTGGCATAAAAATAGTTAGCATAAAAAATATTTTTTTAAAAAAATCCTATTAATTTAAGATAATAAATAAAATTAATTAATTAATTTTAAATACAATAACCATAAAAAAAATATACAATTGCTTCAAAAACATAAAATAAGTAGTTTAAATTTCAAATCTCAAATATTGTGGGTCTTTTAATTATATTTAAATTCGTTTATTTAATTTAAATATAATTAAAAATGATAATTTTGTTGGAGGGTTTTTCAAGGATAATTATTTAATTATATAACTTACTCCTATTAATACTGATAATCCTTTCAATAATAATGTTTTTGATGAATGTATTAAAAATAACGAAGAACATGACGGTCATGAGACTGATTGTAATTTACATCTCACATCAACAAAATATTTATTTTTAGTTTGTTAATTTTTACCTAATGAAATTCCATGGACATAATTATTTTGTAATGTGTTTTGAAGTTATTTTACATCATGTATGAACCTAAACTAATTAAGTTTTATGTCCATAATTATGTTATTTTGTATTCAGAAATATTTTACATACGATTTTATGATTTTTCTTCTCACACGATTTTAGCTGTGATTTTACGATTTTTGTACGGACAAATTCGGGTACGATCTTACGATTTTACGATCCGATTTTTCGGAGCCCTTTCCAATTCGTGTCAAAATCTCGATTTTGACTACCTTGATGTTCATCCTTGTGTTCTATTTTGTATTCTATTTATTTTTTTTGTTTTAGTTCCTTGTTCATCCTTGTGTTCTATTTTGTATTCTATTTTTCTTTTTGTTTTAGTTCCTTGTTCATCCCCGTGTTCTTTTATAATTTCTTATTTTATTTATTTATTATATATTCATCCTTGTGTTCTATTTTTTTAGGTTATTCATTTATTCAATCGGTTTCATTTATGTTCTTATTTTTATTATCTCTTATTGATTTAAATAAACAAGTTTAGTAAACATAATTCAATAAATATATTATTATGTGTTATTATGTTTTAGGTAGTAGATTTATCCCGATCTTCATTTATCTCTCAATTCCTTCTATTTTTCTTTTGATTATTATTAATAATGATTTTGTATTGATTAACATATATGGTTATCAATTAATTTATCTACATAAATGGTTGTATATGATTTTTAATTTACAATTTATTTTTATATATAAAAATATTAAAACAAATCTCAAAAAAAATAAAATACAACCCACCTTGCCTCAAATTCAAGGATATGAGGCAGGGGGGAATTGAGAGAGAAGCTGGCATCCATGCAGTTAAGAAGACCATTATACTGTCACAAGACAACTATCGTTCACCGAATGATGATAGATGAATGTCGCCAACCTGAATAAGTCTTTTCCATTATTATTATTATTATTATTATTATTATTATTATAATAATTCATTACAAGGACAGCGAGACAGCCGTCTTTAATCCTGAAACGCTAACAACAGCGAAGCATGACCCAATCCAACATAACAAAATCTAGACAGCTAGATGCTTATCATTTCCTGCCCCCACCGTTCCTCGCATTTCTCTTTTATATTTCTAGACCAAATCCACCATAATATAATTCTTGTATGAACTTCCATCACAGAACTCTTCGTTGGTCTATTGAATATCGTTGGATTATCCGAAATCAAGAGCGTTGATTGGAAATTCTTTATCTTTTTGTAGAGTCAGCCAGATAAGCAGGTTGGCAAGTGAGAAAATATAAAAAGAAAGAAACACAGGCGGTGAAAGATACTTCTGATTCCCTGTATTTGCCACTCATGAGTCGTTAACTACCATCTGTCTTTGTTCTTATAAACGCAATAATCACCTGAAGTTCTTCTCTTGCCTTGCATTTTGTATTGTGTGGTAGGAAAACAAGTTCATACGATGAGTCTTTTCGGTCTTGGCAGCAGGTATTTCCTTCTTCTTTTCCTTCTGGGGGGGTTAATTAGTGTTTATTTCCATTCCAATCCCAGTCTTTTTTACTGTTATTATTGTTATTATTTCTAAATGCTCTCATGTTCCGTGTGACTGCTAGTGATGAACTGATGATCAATGAAATGAATGATTCCTTTATGTCTCCAACGTTGAAACTAGATATTTTAGGAACTGCTAACCATGTTTTCGTTTTTTTTTATGTTTTATTGTTAATGATTGCACTTTCTCTCTTAAATTTGGGATTTGATCTTTCTCTCTTTTCTTTTTATTGGAATTGGCTTGTGTTCATCGAAGAAACCAGAAGACTTTTCGGCCCAAGAAGAATGCTCCTTCAGGAAGTAAGGTTAGTGGCCTCTCTCATCCCCTCTTTTTGTTAGTATGCCTGTAGCTAAAGGGATGGATGTAACTGTTATTCGAATTGCAGGGTGCTCAACTTCAGAAACATATTGATGCTACTTTGGGTAGTGGGAACCTTAGGGAAGCTGTGCGATTGCCTCCCGGAGAAGATATCAATGAGTGGCTCGCTGTGAATAGTAGGGTTTTTATTTATTTATTCTGTGCAACTTTATTTCTAGACAAGTCTCTTCCAAGGAGATTTCGATACTTGGTACTAATTTCTGAAAGATTCATGCAGGAACTTCATGGATTTGAAATTCAAAATTAATTGCTTTCGGTTAATTGTAATTCTTTTACTATGTACCATCATATATAGTTCACTACTCCCTGTATTTCTCTACTCTACTCCTTTTATTTCTGAATTTTGTGTTTTCGAACGCAAATGATTTATAGGTGTTGAAAAGTAAGCTTGTTGTAGAGGAAAATGACTTCTTGAGCTTCCGCAGTTTTATTTGATCTTTTCAATGATATTCTCTTTCTACAGCCGTGGATTTCTTCAATCAAGTGAATATTTTATATGGCACTCTTACTGAATTCTGCACGTCAGCCAACTGTCCAACCATGACAGCAGGACCAAAGTATCATTCTCAACCCCTAAATCAAGTTCTGTCTGTAGTTTTTGTTGCTGTAATCTTTATACATTTCTGCGAGGCATGCGTTCTATGTAATCAATGTCGGCTCTGTTTTTCTATCTCTGTTTCCCTCTTTATGGTTTGCCAAGGAGAGCATTCATGTGCATGCATGAATGTGTCTATCACTGCAGTTGTGAGCATGCTTTTGGGGAGGAGTGGAGTTTGCGTTTGGCTGTGATTTTTCTTTTTTGCTCAAATGATCTTTATGTTGATTGTGCTTGCGAAAGTTCTCTCATGCTACGAGGTTGGAAAGAAGCTAACAGATCTCTACATTGATTAACTTGTTGAGGACTGGCTAGCTGAAATCCTGCTCCGGTCACTTGAAAAATGTGGAATGCAATTTTATAAAAGATGAAAATATCCAGTGCCACTCATCAAACTGTTAGTCTGTGGAACTTTCAGGTTCCCGATGAAAATTTCTGCAATTTGCTATAGCAAGAAATTTTAGCCTGCTCAATTTCCCAGAACAGAAACTGGTTTTTAAGATCCGAATGGCCAGAGAATCCTCATAGCTGAAATTGCAGTTTTGTGGTTTAGTCTTTTGTTCTTCTTCTCCATGTTTTTCTTATGAAACAAGCACTCACCTCTATTTTTGCTCTTAGATACGAGTACAGATGGGCTGATGGAGTTGCCATTAAGAAGCCGATTGAGGTGTCTGCTTCTAAATATGCTGAGTACCTGATGGACTGGATCGGGGCTCAGCTTGACGATGAACAGATTTTCCCTCAAAAGTTGGGTTAGTGGAGTTTCTTGATAAGAAAACGCGTGCTTTGTGACTGGGCTATTTTCATCGAATTACTTTATGCAGGAAGAGAATCTTTGTGTTTAACTCTGATGTGCTACAGGGGCACCATTTCCTCCAAACTTCCAAGATGTTGTCAGGACGATCTTCAAACGATCATTCCGTGTATACGCCCACATATATCACTCACATTTTCAGAAGATTGTCAGCTTGAAGGAAGAAGCTCATCTAAATACTTGCTTTAAGCATTTTGTTCTCTTTGCATGGGTGAGCTTTTTTCTCACATTCTTTTGTGTGCCTAATGATTTAGCATCGGAAATTATACGGTCCGGAGCGTAGCGTGATGGCAAAGGGCTTGAGATCTGCACAGTAGGTCTCAAGTTCGAGTCAGAGCATGTACCTTTTATAAGAGTCTGGGACAGTCAGGGTTTTACTCGTTCATCCATAAAGTACATTTTCTGAGGGTGGGGCTTGCTCGAATCCAAAAAAAACAGAAATTATAGGGATCTCTAATCCCATTTTCGTTTAAACCATTCCCAATAAATGAATCTTTGAAAGTCGGGGAAGCATTTTAGTAGTCTTAGCATGCCTTTGTAGTTGAAGCGTTAATGCTGTGTGTTGTGCCATGATGCTGCAGGAATTTCGCTTGATCGACAAAGGGGAGCTTGCACCTCTCTACGACCTCGTTGAATCCATTCTAAAGCTATAGCGCCTTGCGGATCTCATATTAGTTTTTGTTTTTAGTTTGATTGTTTTGGAGATATATATATTCTTTCAAGATTTTGGATTTTTTTATGGAATTAATTGCTTCATGCAAGCTTCTTTCCTCTCCCTCCTTTGATTAATTCTTGTGAATCAAAGGAGAAATGATGTATTGAACGCATGATTCAAGAGATTTGTTACAGTTTCGATAATCCTACAGAAAACCATTCTCTTCTTTCAATCACAGCTATGGATTCCGAGAAGGTGGTATTGCATTGGTTAGAGGTTTTGACTGTTTGATGGGGGTCTACCGGTCAAGAAGACACTAGTCATTAGTGGTACAATAAGAAGAGTGGTTGATGCGTTACTAGCTTCAACACCAATTAACTATTTTAGAGTTTGGTTACAGTCGTTTTTTAAAGTGTTTTTTGTTTAAAAAATACATCAAGATGATGTTTTTATTATTTTTTAAAAAAATAATTTTGACATCAGCACTTGAAAATAATCTAAAAACACTAAAAAAATTAATTTAAAATTAAAAAAAATATTTTTGTAACGCAATGTCAAACTTGGCCCAAGAGATTCATTAGAGATTTTATTAGATACGATCATGAATTTAGAGCAAAGAGATTTAGAAAGACAATTAATAGACTTCTCCAAAATACATGAGCTGCAATGGATTTCAAAAGGATATCAAAGAATAAAAAACAAGTATTGATTAATTTGATTCATGTTCAAGAAGAAGAACTTGTAATGGACCATAACTGGAGATATAGAATGAGTTTTGATGGGATTTTAGTTTCATTGAAAAGAAAACATTCACACCTTTATAGTGATATGTAATATACCTTCTAATTCATCAAGACGAGGGAGAACTATTTATTTAAAGTTGAGTTTCAATTCTGCCAATAAATTATGAAATTCAACTTTGAATTTGTTTTATTTAGTTGGGCTATTATTTTTTTATCTTTTAGATTATTATATGGCTTGTGACATTTAAAGATTATTTGGGTTAGGTTTTATTTTAATATTTTATTTATTTTTGTTTTTTAATGTGTATTGATCAAGTTTAGGTCTATTAAGTGAAATTAGAGTTAACTTTTTTACTATAAAAACCAATTGTTAATATTATAACAGGACAAAATTAGAGTGAAATTTGATCATTTTCTTGTTTTTAGTATATGTAAGAGCTTTGTTCCTATTAAGCAAGGTTGTCAATTCTGTTTCGGTTGGTGTTTTATTTTTTCAATTGAAACATAATATTTCAATTTTAGAGCGTTTCGGCGCACCGTTTCGGAGTTGTACTATTTGTGTGTGTGTGTGTATAATTAAATATATTAATTCAAAAAAAAAAATTCAAATCCAAAAATAAAATTATTTAGAATTGTGCAATTTAATCTAAAAAAGACACAATAAAATGATTTTTCTGAACAAAATTATAAACATGTATAATATTATGAGAATATCATCATCAATCTCACAATATCATTACATTCTCTGATTGCTCTGAAATTTTAACATAATATATAAATGTGTCAAGAGACTTGTTGCTACCCAATTTTTGACCCACTTATATTTATGTTTCAGAAAGAAAAATAAAAGATAAAAATATTAAAAAAATGCCAAAAAAATATATATATTGGTGCAAGAGCAAAATTGATAAATTGAGAGTTTAATGGTCAATTGAGGGTTTAAATCGCTCAAATCAAAAGTCAAGGACCAAAATAAAATGACGCGCAAAGTCAAAGTTGGTATTGAAATTATGACGGGGTTTAATTGCATAAAATCATAAGTTTAGATCCAATTGGGGGTACATTTAAAACAATTTCAAGTTAAAGGGCCAAAATGCACTTTGACCTCCCGAAGCAACACGCCACTACCTGCTGCCTTCCCTGCGCACTCCACCAACGGCTATATTTTCAAACGGCTACCTCCTGCGGCTATAAATACAGCAGCCATGAACAAAGGAAAGGGGGGTGATTCACGCAGAGGTAAAGAAGGGGAGGAGAAAAAGAAAAAAGAAGGAGAGAACAGGAACAGAGGGAGACGAAAACAGAGAAGGAGATTTTACGAAGAGAAGGGAATTCACGTAAAAATAGGGGGGGAAAGCAGAGAATTGAAGAGAGAGAAAACGAAAGAACAGACAGTGAGAAAACGAAGGAAAAAATAGAGCAAAAGAAGCAGAGAGAATACAGTTGAATTTTACGCAAAAAACTTGAATCTTCATCGCTCTCTCTCTCGTGTCTGGTTCCTCTCTCTATCCCTTTACTGCGTTTTTTTTCCTCTCTCGGTTGTTCCTCTCTCTCTCGTTTTGCAGGTCTCTTTCCCTCTCTAGAACCAGGCATACCGGCGCCTCCTTCTCTCCTCCAACAACCACCATTCAACCACCCATATTCACCTCATCACCACCGGGAGCCCCCCCCCCCCCTCAACTCCGGCATCTCAAGTCATCCTCCAGGCGACGGTGACAGAAGCCATAGCAGGGACTGCGACGTAGCACCGACAGGCTTCCGACGCCCACTCCGGCCACCACAGGCCACCATTTCCGACGAAGCAACGACCAGAAGAATCACCTCGACCTCCTCTACCCAGCGGTATTAACAGGTAAGCCATTCGTCGTACTCGAAAAATCCCCATTTTACTGTTCGTCTTCTTCACTTTCATGTAAAACGTCCCGGTTACTGTTTGAGAAAAGTAACCGGGTCGGGTCGGGCTTTGTGCCCGGCCCATACATTGAATAAGGCGGGCTTCCAGCCCGCCTGTGCTGCAAGCCCAGCCCATACCACATTTTTTCTGGGCCGGCGGCCCATACCCAGGGTCTTTGGGGCCAACGGCCCAGGTCATCTCTGGGCTGGCAGCCCAGAACTCCAAAAGGGTGGGCTGACAGCAGCCCACCGGGAAAAAATAATAATAATAAATAGAAAAAATATAAATTGCAAAAAATAAAAAATGACATTTTTTGAGAAAATATTTAGAATAAAAAATGTGATTTTATGCATACGGCCAATACACTAGCATATTTTAAAAAATCTTCTTGTTTCAAAAAAAATATATTACCTTGGAATTTTAAGGAAAAATGTATTTTAGCATGGATTTCGCAAAGAAAAAATCATTTCTTGCATTTTGAGATTTTACAACATGTTTGTAAAAATCCAAAGGGTATTGGCCAATATTCCAAAAATATTAAAATCTTTTTTTGGGGTTTATTATTCACTGTTGGTATTTGGATAAATAAATCCTAAAGGGTTAACATCCAAAATATTCGGCGGGAATAATATGCTATTATTCACTGTTGGTATTTGGATAACTAAATCCTAAGGGGTAACTCATCCAAAATATTCGGCGGGAATGATATGCTATTATTCACTGTTGGTATTTGGATAAATAAATCCTAAAGGGGTTAGTATCCAAAATATTCAGCGGGAATGATATGCTATTATTCACTGTTGAACGTATTTGGATAAATAAATCCTAAGGGGTTAACATCCAAAATATTTGGCGGGAATAATATGCTATTATTCACTGTTGGTATTTGGATAAATAAATCCTAAGGGGTTAATATCCAAAATATTCGGCGGAATAATATCTCATTCATCATTTAACCAACATGTTCTTGGAAAGATCAAAATCATAACAAATTATTCATTTAACCTACCTTAGGTAGGGCGTACTAGGGGTGCTAAAACCTTCCCTTTACGCAACCAGTCCCTTACCCTAGAATCTCTGAAAGACCAGTTTAGGTTTCCTAGTAACCATAATACTAGGTGGCGACTCCCTTTTTCGCGAAAATAAGATGATACCCCAAACATTGAAATCCCCGCCCACGAGGAGGGTCGTCACGACGCCGCGCTCTCGCGATGGGGTGCGACAAGACTCCTCATAAAATTTCACCTCAATATAACGATCAGATTAAGAGATATGATCGATATTGTAAAATTATTCATTATTTAAAAAAATATTATTTGAACTAAACGAAACGGGCGAAACGAAACGGGGACGTTTCGGTTGGTATTTGGCCGAAAAATCTAGAATGGAACAAAAATTAAACTGAGGTAAAAACAAAGTCGTTTTGTCTTGTTTTTTTAACTTGTACAAAACCTTTTGGTCACTTTGGACGAAACGGAACAAAATTAACAACCCTGCTATCCGGTGATAGAACCGAATACGTCCTAATTGTAAATGCAATATTTTAGATGAGAATAAAGATAGGTAATACTTAATATGAGCAGAATGAAGAGTAGGAAAACTTATACATGTGGAGACTCAAACATATCATGAAATTTTTGCCAAAAATGTGGAGACTCCAACAAGATGAATCATACATCTTCCTCAATTTTTGCCAAAAATGAATAAGAAACATACTACCTCAAATAAAAGTAATGGTTTTTGACACCTCATATAAACAAACCATCTCTTGGAAAAAGATGTTAGAGCAATTACAAAAACATCATTGGATCAATTTTAAAGTATGTCAATTGCAACAAATATAAAGTCTATTCTTTTTTATACAGGGTAATCCAAGCATAAAATTCATAAATTGGTCTTCCCATATATTTTCAAAAATAGGTAAAGACATATATAAACTTGTATAATGTGTTTTCTCTTTGAAAGTTTGATAGACGTAACATTTTTGCACAAACTTATCAATATCTCAATTTAATTAAGGCTAATAATACCTTTAATTGCAGCATGAATAGCCTTTTTTTTGCTCTAAATGATCAACCAAGTCGAATTATACAAATCTCAAATCATTTTTTTTTACAATAAAGAATGACATTTTTTTCTCATAACTCACTGAAACCCTTATCATGTTCATAAAAATCTCTCAAAAACTTGAATCCAGTAATCTTTCTCCTTGATGATGCTAATATAGTTTCCCTTCTTCTTAAAGTATCAACAACCTTCCTTTGTACTCCTGTTTTATTTACTATTTTCTTTGGGAATTTGCTAACTAATAACATTACTCTTCTACTTAAAGTACCAACATTATGTACTATTTTTTAGGAATCGTTACAAGTTATTCTTCTCATATACATATCATTATTGATTCTCTTATTCTATATAAATATTTTAGAGGTTCATGATCAATGTATAACATAAATTCCTTCTCTATCAAATAATGCCTCGGTGTTTTCAAGGTCCTAAAAATAGTATATAACTCATTGTCATAAGTTGACCACTTCAATCTAACATCACTTAATTTATCATTAAAGAATGTTATGGATCTCTTCTTTTAAGACAATATAGTCCCAATTCTTTTATGCACGCATCACATTCGACCTTCAATAGGATATCAAAAATTAAAAGTACTAAATTTAGAGCAATGCTCAATGTTTTTTTTTAATCAAAACAAAACTCTTTTTGCCTCATTTCCATAATCAATTTTTTTGTTATGTATTTAGTAATTGCCACAACAATAATATGAAAGACTTATATAAATCACCTATAAAAAGTAGTCGATCCATAGAAACTAGATGCCTCACTAATTGTTTTAAAAGTTGGCCAATCTTTAATGGCTTTAACCTTATCATCATTGACATGTATTCTAGTTGCACTACCAACATAAATCTATAACATTTCAAGTGCACATATAGTTTATTCTCAACCAAAACTTTTAATATTTTTTTCATATATTTTAAGTGGTCAATTTTAGGTTGACTACAAATATGAGTATCATAAAAATAAATTATCATATATTTATTGATAAAGGGATATAGAGCATGATTCATCAACCACATCAAATTGCTCAAAATATTAGAAAATATGATAGGCCTAACCACATACAACCTTTAATTTGTTTTAACAGTTATCCACTTCGCAAGTAAACATTTGTATAGATTGTGCTACATTTAATTGATCCAAGAGAAATTATAAATCAATAACCCATTTATAGAAGATGATTGCAATGTTTGAGTCATCTTTCTCTTATCATAAGTATTGCATCTACTCATATTTGTATATGATCTCCAAGAAGGATCAAATTTGCTATTGATAGCCCATTCTTTTAGCAACATCTTACTCATGTTATATTCCTCGTCTTTGCTAACGTATATAACATCCACAATCCAATCTTGTATTATTGGATTGCATGCCTTAACCTCCTTAATAAACTTGCAACTAGTTGTCCTTTCATCTCCTATAAGTGGTTGTGTTTTGCCAACCTCTAAAATCCAGCCTTATACTCATGAATGTATATATTTCTTTGTAAATAGTCATCATATCACTAGAATAAATGTTATTTGTAACCAGAAGGAGAAAACATGTCATGCAACATCTTTATCATCCTAAACCATAGTAATAGGTTGTTGTCCTTCTCTTGCATCTATACTCATCTATTTATTCCACCAAGAAAAAGCTCTTTCTTTTATCCTATATAGGACTGGTTTTAACATCCTCTCTTTTATGATATCCATGTATTCCTTAAGCTTGCTACATTTGACAATCCAATCATTGAACTCTTTTATGTCCAAATCTTCTTTGAAACTAGGCTGAAATTCATTTATTGACTCATAGTGTTGTTTCTCAAGTTATAGTCCATCTTCACTTTTAAAGCCTCCTTCAACTTCCCATATAAATAGGTTATAGTTTTTTTATAATTGATTACAAGAACAAGTCTAGGTTTGAATAGTCTCGAGATAATTTTATAAGCACAACTCTCTTCTCTTTAATATTCCTATCTATGATTACCTTAACAGCAAAAATATATAATCACTCAGTTAGATCTGCTAACAACCATTTTATTTAATAAATCTTTCTAATAGAATTTGTATTTCTCTTAAGCCCTGTAGCATCTCATATGGTCTTGAATGGGATATTAACATTATTATCTTCATTTAAAAAACAAGTAAACTTACTTTGATATTAATTACACAGCATATGCCAAAAAATATAAAATTATAGTTTCTCAAAGTCTTAAACTATAAAGAAAATCTCTAAACTTTAATTTTAGATAAAATTGTGAAATCAATAATAATGATTTCTTTAAAATAACCTACCAGGCTATATAAAAAAAAAATGCATCTTTCAGGCATAGTCAATTGTGAATCGTGGTTGACCTTGTTGATCGATTTCATGTCCAAACTTCTTGGATTACACATTGTGTATCTTGTCCAAAACAAATCCATTAACAATATACGAATAAACCACCCTAACTAAATCATATCCAAACCACCATGCACATTTCTGTATAGAAAAGAATGGTTACAAGTTTCTACAATTTTGTTCTCTCAGAAAAACATATGATTATCGAAAAAATTACATGCAGTAAATGGTATATTCAAGTTCCAACAATTAGGACCTCATTGCATGGCTCCGTCCTGCACATGGATTATACTTTGTTCGAGCAGGGGCACTTTCCAGCTGACAAACTGAGCCATCCATCAATTTGGAGGGTGAAAGTGGTCGCTATCAAGATAATATGTCAAGTATAATGGCAGCACTCTTTTTTGCTAGCCTTTGGGATCGCACCACACCAATAATATAAGAAAACCTGTATAGTCAGAGGCTACTTTTCTTGTGCTGTATCACAAATACATCCAGGAAGGGGATTTGCGAAAAAGCTTTCTTCCAGCTTTGGAAACTCTCCAGGCTCCCTTGCATATGGAGCTCCATTTCGATCTTTGTGAAGCTTTTGCACTTTGGAGCTGAATTTCTTCCAAGATATTTTTCCTTCATCCAACTCATCCACAAGCTTCACAAAATTCATCCTGCATCAATAGCAATCCCAGTAAATAGATGCTATGAATGTAATCGATGAAAAATTAACTTAAAACAACCCAAATCGGACACGCTACATTTAGTTGGAAGTGAATAGGTTTGAACATTACTTGTCTGGATTGATCGTTTTCTTAAACTCCTCAAATCGTCTATGACCTTGAACTGCCTTCGCCATATTCCCATCATAAGTGTAGACAAACACATCACTTTGAAGTGCAACAAGATAGTCTAGACCAGCCAACATGTTCTGATGATCCTTGAAAGGGTTCAGCTCCTGTTCTGTGGAGAGAGTGGAGTGTGAGAAGATGTTTGGGAAGTCATCTATAAGGTATTGCATGCTTCCATTCCCGTAAGCTTCACCAGCTACCAAGTAAATCCTAGAGCTCGATGGAAAACCCAACCCTTTGAGCAAAAGGGAAGTCTCCCTAGGGGTCAATGGGCAATTGCCAAGCAACCTTCTTTCTGTCCCATTTATTTCTTTCTCTTTCCAGTGGCTGACTTCATACCGCATCCTGCGTAGCTCTTCATCTTCTGCTGCTCTCAAATTATGGCTGCATCCTGTAAATGCAAGCATATCTTTCTCATACCTGCACTAAAAAGGGAGAATTACTATTTGATTAAAGGTAGAAGATGCAGCTAGAATGACTTGAACAAAAGAAAGTTTTATGACAGCATAATTAATTCCCCAATAAAAATGATTTGCAAGTCAGTAGGTCCAGGAAATTGCATCAAAAGCTTAAGCACTAAGGCATAGCAGATTGTTTTCTTTTCTTATTTTCATATGAAGGAAAAAGGTTGGAATTCTCTATCCCGTACCTCTCTCATGAGGAACCTTCCACCCTGTATTTTTTTTCCCTGACAGGGGCATAGCTAGCTTTTAGTGTAGGGATGTCTATTAAAGGATTCAAAGGTTTATACATTTCCATTCCCAAGTTGGAGTCTTTACATAAATTTTCAGAAACCATAAAATAGCACACAAAAGTAGAGGTTAGGAGAAGATCTGGCAGATTATTTTCAATATTTAATCTTCATTATTTATGTCATTTGATTTTTCCAACAAGAATATTGTAGTAACAATTGCCTTCCCAATTTTTAGACAGAATTCTGGCATTTAAAATGGCATAGGACAAACAAAAAAGAATAATTACAGCAATCCTAGTATCAGTTTAGAAGAAGTGATTCAACAGTCAGAACTTGCCTCAGATGGAGAGCAAGATAGGGGCTTCCATTTTCTCTCATTCTGCTGACCAAAGTGTTTCCAAGTTCTTCTATTGGTTTAGAATATTTCAGTGCCCTATAATTAACACGGCATCTCAACTTTTGTATGGAATCTGAGAGGCCATTGTTGGCAAGACGAGAATCGGTGTGAGTAAAATAGATTACTTTGTGCTGCTTCAACAATGGCAGGACATCGGTTTTGTAGTAGTGAACCTGAGAGAAGAGAATGCATTTCAAATTTTTTAGAGAAGGCAACAACAACATTTGAGTCCATTCCCACAGACCAATAGTATTTCTATTTCTCAGCTAACAAAAATGAGTTGATTAATAATACATCACCTTGGACCAAGATATCAGTGTTTTGTTGAAAGGCTCAATTCCATCATAGGCAGGTGGCACCTTCTCCACAATATGGACTTCATCCTTCAGCGTGTCAATGAAATGTTGCCAGTTGAACAAATCCTTAAATCCACTGAAACAGTAGAGGAAATTAGTTATCTCATAGATCATCCAAAAACAGTACAGAGCCTCTATGCAATTTAAACAATATCTATAGTATCAGATGTCAAGCACATCAGAGAAAACCTTTTTAGCTAGGGCGATGAGGTTTCATCCATGGAAAATTCACATGGCGCTACTAACTTGCTCTCATTACAAGCCCAAAATACTCCAATAAGAAAAGAGAAAAACATGATTACAACTAAACAACACTCTTACTAGCTCTGGCCCTACTCTTCAAATTCAATGTGCTTACATGCATCAGTCGAAGACATGCTCCCCTACTGGCAGTATATGCTCTGGTAAATGTATCAGTTACCAATTCTATACTTGGCACAATCGTGGTATATTCCACAACTAAATTGGATGAAGAAGAATTATTCATATCACATGTTATCATTCCAAGGGAATTGCGAATTGCATGATTAGAGAACAAACCTATCATCAGCCCAGTAGGAAGTGTGATCAAGGGAGGGAAGGACAAGCGTTGCCTTCAGAATTTTAGCTACAGCTACCATATCACAAATCTGCACACTAGAATTTTTTATGCATCAGCCCAAAGCTCATGTCAATCAAAATTTGCAAGAAGAATTAAGAAAAATACAAAAGCCAGACCCCAAATCTCATCTGATTTAAGCCACCATTAGCATTTATGAGAATATAACCATTTGTCTTTGCGCCAAGCTCTGCCAAGCCAAGAGAAGATGAATTTGAGAAGAAAAATACCCCACAAAGGAATCATGAGTGAACACGTACACACATAAGGAAAAGAAGAGAGACTATTAAGTAATTAATTGTTTCTTTTTCATACTTTTGTGATTTCCGGGCAGGTCAATGCACTGGATGAAATTCTCGCTATTGGGCTTGGACCAGATACCTGAGAACTGAATGAAAAGCATATTTCAGAAACACATAAACCACATTTAGGTTTTACTAATACTTCCCACTCTCAAATTTAGGGAGAACTAAAAATTGTGCAATATCAAGTACTAAAGTGCTCAGGATGAATTCAAGACTTACTTCAGTCTTCTTATTCAGTCTATCAACCACATCTGAGCCTAATTCTATTATCATTCTTTTCGGATCATTTTCTTGCTTCCAGTATCTGTAAGAGCTTTGTCCCTGTCGGGTGATGGAACCAAATACATCCTAATTGTAAAATGCAATACTTTAGATGAGAATAAAGATAGTTAATACTTAATATGAGCAGAATGAGAGCAGGAGAGCTTACGCATGTGGATACTCAAACATATCATGAAATACCAGCAGAAAAATTAGGCAACAAGTAACAATCTAAACAAGACATCAGCAAGGAATATAAACATTTTTCAAAAAGTAACCAAAAAAAAACACTTTTCAGTGAGTTACCTTCCCATTAATAGCGGCTGCAAATGGAAAGCCTGAAAAACTGTACAGCCATAGCCATTCAGCATATTGGCCTTCAGTTTTCAGGAAGTCCTAAACCTAACATACACTCATCTGACAGCAGGAGAATTAAGTTGGGAGAACTAGAGACGAATTTCAGATTTAGAAGACAGTTATAAAACACTTTTTTTTATAAAAAGAAATCAGGATTCCAAGTTTTAATTTCATAAAAATTCTACAATGCAGCTTCGAGTTTGGCATTTTATTTGCGGAATCAATTGTTGGCAGATTGTCATCTAAATGTACACCCCAGGCGACCATTTATCTCCTTTTAGCTACAAAGAGATATCTCTTGGCCAAGTAGATGCAAACATTCTAAAAATAGTTCGGAATTAAACACTAACATACAAGTGTAGCCTATACAAGTATTCTAGCAAAATATTTCTTACACGCACAAGGGCACGCAGACTAAAAACAATCTAAAAGTACTCTACTTTAAGGTGCAAAAACCAAGACTTGAAAAGGAGCAAAAGTTTAGAAAATTAAGTATAGACGATCAAATGAAGTAACCTGATTGGAGGCAGCTCTTTCAAGGGCAGATCCAAACCACCCATATAAACAAATCTTAAGAACACCCAAAAACAAACAAAGCCCGCAAAAGAAAAAGAACATCCAGTGGCCAAGTTTCTTCCTTTCCTTGAACCCAAAATCCAAAATCACAGATCCAATACTACCTTTCTTATTTATCAAGCTCCTAACCACACCCCCATGAACTCTTTGGCTCAGATTCTGCCTGTTGTGACTTTCCCTTTCAAACCCATCAATGGTTTCAGATCTAGGAGAGTTTATGGGGAGATCAATCTCAAGATGGGGGCTAAGACTACTATTATTACTGTTAGTGTTACTAACGCTGTTGCTACCATTGTTGTTGGCGTTGCCGGCATTATTGTTGTTGTTGCGCTTGAAAGAGTGGGCACGGCGAGTCATTGGACCTGAGAAACGAGGGCTGTTAACTCTTTGAGAAACGCCATCGCTTGCTGAGTTATGGTTGTGCGAGTGGGAGTGAGCCATAAAAACGAAGTTTATGGATGACTAGGAATGATTGTGCTTGGAATTCTATGATCACTGACGAACACCAAAGACAGGATTTTTTTTTATTTTTATCAAAGCAGCCTGAAACAGGGAGGTTGTAGCAAGAGATGATGTGGTGTAGAGGTTGTAGCAAGAGATGGTGTGGTGTATCAGAAGCTCTCTCTTTCTCAACTCTGAACGGAGCTGATCTCCATTTTTTTTTTATTTGTCCATGCCTTCGATTCAAAGTATATTCGAGGACGCGGTGATCTTGTCTTTAAAGTATTTTTTTTATATAAAAATAATATATATTTTATTCTTCAAAACAATTATAAAAATATAAAAATCTAATTTTAAATACAAATAAAAAAAGGAATTGCATCACAACCCAGGACACCCCAAAGACAATCTATTGTTCTTCCTCTTCTTCCATATACTAACAACCAATCACTATTAAATTAACTTTGCCAAAATGCATGCACAAATCCCTTGCAAAATAGTAGAGCATCAAAAGGAGACGTAGTAGATTGACCAAAGAAAAGATTTTTCAACAATTGGGTGGTGGGGAACTCAAAATGTATGGTTAAATGCTTTCGATTGGAGGGCTGTGGCTTGGGCATAGAAAATGATGGTCCACGAGGGTAGAGGAAAGCACCCCACAGAAGACTTTGAAAACACGTTCGCTTTCTATTAATATATGTATGTCTGCTTCCAGTTAGTTTCCTGCACGCAAGTGATCCAGAAAGTTACAGTGAAGAAGACTTCTTTTTTGTTTTTTGAGATGGGTTTTGAAGAAAACACTTAAAAACATGACTGACTTGTGTCAGATTGATTACTTCAGAGTTCGAGGGACTATTGAGCATTTAAATACTAGAAACTGTCTTCATATATTATTAATCTTTTAAATAATATTTTATTGATTGGTGAATGATTCTTTGATCAACATGCAATATATTTTTCATTTCTTCCTTCCAAAAAAAGCTAAAATTAAGAACCTAATCTCAAGCGGAAATAGATAGTTAACTCCCAGATGAAATAGAGTGTGAAACTAGTAATTTGACTTTAACATTCTAACGCCCTGAATTGTAGGTTTAAAAGTGATTTTCATTTAAGAATATATTAAAATAATATTTTTGATATCAATATATAAAAATAATTTTAAAAGTGAATTTATTATCAAATGGATTTATTGTTTTTTTTAATGTGGATGTTCGGCTAAAACTAGAACTATTAAAATATATATAAAAAATACTATTGAATAGTATTTGATAAGATGACAATCTTCTTTTAGTTTAATAACGAGGTAACTTGCCCGCGCGCTGCGCTGACTTTTTTCTATGTAGAAAACTGATTGATTTTTTGCGTATTGTAATTGGTTACTTTAATATTTAATTAATAAAATTATAATAGACAAAATTTGTTAGAAATGAGTTTTTTTTTTTGTCTAAAAGGAACGTTGTAATTGAAACGCAGGGGAGATAATTTGGGCAAATTTGTTTACCTATTTTGTTTATGTGTTGCCTCATATTTGTTTTTTGTTTACGTAATATTATATATGAAATATTATACATAAAAATGTTGTAAAAATAATTTTTAAACCAAAACAACCTAAAATCTAAGGATTAAATTTTTCTAAGAAATACAACCTAAACAAAAGAGAAAATAATTAGAATTAAAAACCACAATTAAGAGCGTATACATATAAACATGGACAAAAATAGGGACTATTTAGTAATATATCTAAAAAAATAAAGAAATTAAAATAAAGAATTAAAATTATATGGGTCAAAATGAAAACAAAATATGTAAATAATTTTAACCGAAGGATTAACTTTAAAAAATTAAAAGTGTTGCAAGAAAAAATAAATAATTCTTTTATTTCTTGATTTAGTTTCGATCTATTTATTTTTTCCAGTAGTTTTGGTATAATTCTAAATAATTTGTTTGTATTTATGTATCTATACTCTTAGTCTTGACTTTTAATTTTTATTATAATTTATCTTTATATTAAATGTAATTTTGCTTAAAAAACAGAGTAAATTCATCTTTGGTGGTGTCAAATGAAAGTAAAATCCTTTTTTATGCATGTATAGTTAATCTTGAGTTGTTAGTTATTTGTTATATTTTTTAAGGCGTTAATATTGAACAAATATCATAATATATAATTATTTTTAAGAGAACAAACTTTTAAAATAATATTTCTCATTATTTTAAATGTATTATTTATAATAAAATGAATATATTAAAGAATTAAATAATTGAAAGTCTTATAGATTGATTATTTCGCTATAATGTGTAACATTATTAAAACAAATCATGAACCATTAACATTTTTTGACATGTTATAAAATCAGGTTTTGTCTCCGGAAAAACGCATGGCAAGTGACTAATATATTTTTTATTTGTAGATAATTTGACCAATTTTTTTCACTTGTTTTGTCTATGTATAACTTCGTATATTTTTTATTCATATAATATTAGATCTGAAATATCATATATAAAAAAAACCGCAAAAGTCAACCTTTAAGAAAAATAACATTAACTGATGAATTATTTCAATTACTATTTTCATTGTTATTATCATGATTGTTAAATTATCACAATTATTATAGTTGTCATTATAAATATTATTATAAATAATTCATATTCTAATTATTATTGTTTATATTATCGATGACACCATAATTATTGTTACAAAAAGAAATTAATTTTTTTTTTTTAATTTTATAAGATTTATTCCTCACATTATTATATTAAAAGTATTTCAGAACAATTATATTAATTTTTTTTAAAAAAACTAGGTCATATATATATATATATATATATATATATAGTGAGGCGCTAATATTAAATAAATATCAAAATATATAATCAGTCTCACATATCTATAAGAAAAAATACTTATAAATAATCATTATCATTATTTTGAATATCTTATCTATAATAATTAGATATTTCAACACCTAAAAATATTAACAAAAATAAATAAATGTCAAAACAAAAATAAATATTTTTATATTTAAAAAAATATTTGACCTAAAGAATAATTAAAAATAAAAAACAAAGAGAAAAAATGATAAATATCAATTTTCAAATGATCACAAACACAAATTAAAAATAATAAAAAACCCTAATAAAAGTGGAAATAACAACAATTGGAAACAAAAACTAAGAGTATGTACATATAAACATAGACAAAAATAGGAATCATTTAAGAAATATATATAAGAATTAAAATAAAATCCAATATTAAAAGTATAAGGGCTGAAATGAAAAACACATATAATAAATTTCATTTAAAGGACAAAATTGAAACAAATCTAAACTTTGGTACAGAAAAAATTAAAGAATTTAACACAAAACTAGAAATTAAAAGACTGAGAACCAAAATAAAACTTCAATATATAATCATTTTCAATTGAAGAACAAAATTGAAAGCAATGAAAACTTATATAACAAAAATAAGGACCACACAAAACAATTGAAAGATCAGGGGCTACAATGAAAACCAAATAAACAGGGGTGGAAAAAAACTTCAACTGGCCACCTTGGAACCCCACACGCCGTGCTAGGAGGAAGAGAACATGACATATAATAATTCTAGATGCCGATTGGGCATTTTTGCACGACAGTAACCCTGCACACGTCGTCCAAAACTGTCTGAGCGTAGAAACGTACAGCGCGTCTGACGACATGTCAACAATAACTCGTCAGAAAATATAATTTTAAAAATAGTAAATTACCTTCATACCCCTACAAACAACTCTTAGATTTTCTTATATGAGGGTATTTATGTATTTATCCATTTTTTTTAAAAAAAAGACAATGACCCTACTGGCTCGACGTGTAAGGTGCAATTTTGTCTTATATAAGAATATTTTTGTATTTAGCTGCATTTTTTATTTATGAATATTATAGTTATTTTATCGTATATAAGAATGCAAAAATCAAAAATATTCCTGAACTCAAGGTTAAAAAACATAATAAATAAAAAGATAAAATAATAATTTCACTGTTCCATCCAAAATGCATTTAAGTATAGACGAAAGGTGAAAAACACTTTTCATCACGGTTTTAATTCCCGATCTCCTTTACCAATTCTATAATTCTGTATTATTTTTTTCCCGCCAGCGTTAGGCCGATTTGTATTGTAATTATTTTTTGAGCACTTTCAAATTACTCGGATTGATTCCCCTAAACAAGATCAGGATAAACCGCTTTGGGAGGGACATTTGACGCGCCAGTTTCTCAGTTGTTTCAAAAGAAGCAATCCCGCTCCCGCCTTCCGCCCCCGGCCAGATTACCCACGTTGAGGTGTGTTATTTCTCGTTTTTGGGTTTCTGAATTGGGTTTTTTCCCCCAAACTTTCTATTTGCAATTTATGAAAAATTAATCTCTTTCTTTTTATTTTTCAATTGAACACAATGGGGCCGAAACCATGCTCTTTTTCTCTCTAACCAAATACCACAAAAGGCACTGTCAAAAGGCTATTACTCCATTTTCTCTAATTTTCCAGCACTGTTGCCCTTTTCATTCTATAAATCTGGGATTTCTTTCCCAAGATTATCTATTTGTATATGCAAAGCTTTTTTTTTTTTTTTTAATGTTATATGTGTACTTTTTTTCTTCTTCTTTTTGGGTTTATGAGGGACTAAAAGATTCTCATTAGTTCATTTACCCATAACCTGTTCGATGAAGTGTTTAAGTGAGGAAAGATTTTGTTTTCCCTTTTGCTTTTAGTTCATGTGTTTTCTTTTTTGATAGATTGAGGGAAATGTATGCGAGAAAGGGATATGAACTAGTTAAAGACCTTGCCAATGGTGAAAAGGGCCAGCTTCAACCTTTCAATGTGAGCATAGTTTTTTGTTTTATTTTATGGCATGTTCAATTACCTATTTTCTGTGACAATTTTATTGGGCAAGAAGTGGATTGGATTAGTTCATCTATTATTGTGACAATATATGTTATTTAAGTGATGTGATATTGTTTTGTAGGAAGATTTGTTTAATCAAGTTGTTGATCAATGTACTCAGCATTACCTTGAGCTTCAGGCTTTGATAAGGTACTCTCCATTTTAGCTCATCTTTTGGAAATGCTAGCATATATATGTCCTTACCTTTTATTTTTTTATTTCTTTTAGCTGTACTTCTCTGGTCATGAAGTAGCGGTGATCTTTATTAGGAACTGACTGTTAGAAAAATCTACAGCAACAGAATTTGCTACATTTAGGTGTCGCTACTATTTTAATTTGTTGGTGTAATGGATTGAGCTCTAGTCATATTTACACAGTGCCCCCTGTGAAATTTGTTGTGGGAGTCCATATTACTTTTAACTCAAATGATCAGTTTGATTTGAGTTTTCAAAGACTTGAGGTTTCTGCTACTAGAACACATTGAGTTATGATCTAACAGATGCATCAATACATACTTAAGTTTATACGGATACATGAAATTAAGTTTTTCCCAATGCTCTTCTGGCTCCTACTCTGGTTCAACCTTTGAATTATGGTCAAGTTTGTGAAGTCTAGAGGGAAGCAATACTTGTATTTCATAATATTTAGTTCCATGCATTTGGTACCTGGGATTTCAGCTTTCTAGTGTGGATTAGTATTAGTTTTTCATGAAATTTTTAGTAGCATACTCATGCTTGCAAATTGTAACACTCATTTCCCTTTGGTGGAGAGAGAGGATATCATGCAATTGATCATATCTATTACAACTTTGTTGCATATCAGTGATTTTCTGTAAATATCCATCAATTACTGTAATTGTTTCTCTTGATTTTACCACTAGAAAGAACAAGGATTTCTCTGATACATGGGAGAATTGGTTTGGAAAAATTTCTCTGGTATGGGAAGAGAGCGGGCTTGTTATATCATCATACGCCTAGGCAGGACCATTTGAATGTGCCTTTTACTTTTTAATTAAGACCTTCCTTGTAAGTGTATTGGCATATATGTGTAACATTATGGAATTATTTGTCTGTGATCAATTGCTGGAAGAATTTCAATCTGTATGGTGGATTGGTCTTATATTAACAAGTTGTTTACCTCCTTTCCATCTCTCTCTCCCCTGCAATTTTGTATGCAATGCTAAAATATATATTGTTCTACTCTTGCTTAATTTATTGACTAGTTATGGCATAATTTATTGACTAGTTATGGCAATAGGAAAATGCAGGAAGAAAGTGTCGATGTGAGAGAAACTAGAAATTCAGACCACTATGGGGCACTCATCCACCACCTTTCCTTAATTCGCAACAAGCGTTGCTTAATGGCTTACGTGTGATTATCTCTAAATCCTTGTTCTATTTCATGACCCTACTCTTTCTAGTGAGTTCCTTTGCTGATGCTTGTCTCTCTTCAGCACTTTTGGCTCATGGTTTATATCCTTGCAGGCACAACCGAGCAGAAGTTATACAAAATTTTGCTTGGAAGGTTGGGCTTGAGCTTCTTGAGCTCCCAGAAGAAATTCAAGAGAAGCTCAGTCCTTCAGAGAAAAACTATTTTGGGAAGCATTCTTCTGCTTTGCAAACATACATGGCAGAAGTTGGAATTGATTTGAATGTGGTAAAGTCTCTCTCTTTCACTCGGAATATTGACTTGATGCATTCAGAGTTTCAGACAAATAACAGTTGCTGCAACAAAAAAATAATTAAAATTGTTTGGAAAATTTATTGTGTTGCCAATGGCTACAACTTATCCCTACAAATAGTAAATGTGCCTTTCTTTTGACATGGAATGCTGTATTTCATATCTGGTCGGCTCATGGTTGACACGTCCATTTTCCCCCCTGTTGGTGGTTTAGCTGCTACCAACAAAAAGCTCTAACATTTCTTGATCTTTTTGTGGATTTAAGCCTTGTGTCACTTCAATGTTATTGCCAGTCTTAAAAATTAAGTTTCATGTATATTTCATTTCATTTTCGTTAGCATTACCAAGGAAACTCATCCTTAAGTCGCCAAATGCTATAATGTATGGGTGAATTATAGAAGATGCATGAATCTTCCGCTGATTATGATATGAAAACCTATGTCCAAAATTAAACTTGCAGATTTGTTTTCTATGATCCTTGGACGGACCATATCTCTGTTACTGAAAGATTGGTGATAATGTATCACTATGCAATGGTAGCCTTGGCTGATGAGGAAGGATATGAAGCATATGACTCAATAAGTAGAGAAACAAAAGAGTATATGACTCAAAAAGGAAGGTGGAGCAAGAATTTACCAATTGGATATGCTTAATGAAAGTCCAGCATGATTGATGATTTTTTAGTCAAAATCCAAACGGGTTTTATTTTCAAGTTTATTAATTGTGTCCTGTTCGCACCTTACAAAGACAAGTATTGTCTTATCCACAAGTGTGCTTGAGTGGTAAGAGTTGCTCGAAAACGATTGCACTCTAATTTTTTTTATTAGAGTTTTTTCTCCATCCAAAAAACAGGAAAACTAGTTTTTTTATATTTTCAAATTTGTACCATGTTTAGAAAACATATTTTAGAGCTTCTCCATGTTTTTTCATTATAGGTGAGGTTCTGCATAGTTTTTCACTATAAGTTTTTCACTATTTTTCAAATAAAAAAAAAAGACATGAATAATACGATTCTCTTTTTATTTGCAAGGGTCGGTGCTAGACTGCGCAGAAGCAAGAGTATTTATAAGATCAAAAATCCATTTAAGGAAGTCATGGTTATTTTAACTTCTAAGGTTATACTACATATGCGAATTCAGCATATATCTTTAGCAGTTATTTGCAAGGGTCGGTGCTAGACTGCGCAGAAGCAAGAGTATTTATAAGATCAAAAATCCATTTAAGGAAGTCATGGTTATTTTAACTTCTAAGGTTATACTACATATGCGAATTCAGCATATATCTTTAGCAGTTTTTGACTTGTTTGAGAAATGAAAACAGTGAGAAATTGAAATTGTCTTCTAAACTGAATACAGTGAGAAATATCTTGTGCTAATCAATCACCTAGAGTTTGATGGGTGAGGTTATTGTGCATGGCAGGATATGGTTCCGCCCAAAGATCCATACATCAAGGTGAGAGTCCTCGATGATATGGGTGAAGGGATATTACTAAGTGATAAGACAGCCAATCTTGCTCGCCATTCAATGCACTTTCTTAAACGAACTGATGCTGAGCAGTACATTGCACGGGTGGGTTGTCATTTTGACCTGGTTTGCTGAAATTGTCTTCTGACATGGTGTTTTTGAACCCTCTTGAATCTCACTTTTTTCGTTTTTTGATCAAGCAGGGCTTGATGGAAGAGCTTACAGGCTGACATTAATATATGGGTTTCTCAGACAATTTCAATGACTATGGAGTTTCAAATGTGAACGTCGACCTGCTCTCTTAATTGCTATAGCTTATACCTGCGATCACTGATAATTATAGTTCTGGGCTGTGATGGTTCTATTGCTTTGTAGGAAATTTACAAATTTCGGGATGTTTATTTGTGGCTATTCATTTAGCTGAACACTATAATTATTAATGCAACTCTGTCGGTGCATGATCATTCCAGATCCTGACTGAGCTGCGGCCTTTTTGCCATGAACCTCTTGACGAGGGTTGAGGGGCCGGCGCCTGAAGAGTTGATTCCGTTTATCAGGCATTGCTCCAATCCAAATTCTGATAAATTCCATCTTTTAACCTGTTGATCTCACATTACTTCCAACCTAGCTTCCATTGCTCAATGCTTTTCCCGTTGACGGGCACGGCTAAACAAACTCTATAAATCTTTTTAGAAGATGATCGTTGTAGTAGATCCAGCCAATTGGCATACGAGATTTTACTTATCTTGTGTCAGTTGGACTTGTTTAATATGTGTTTCCCTTGTAATCACGTTGCATAAAAAAGGGAAAACACTACATGAAAACACAATGCACTATGATTTTAATAACATTTTATTTTGGTATCATTGATTTTTTTCTCTGTAATTTTCTCTTTTCAGTTGATTTGGAATTGAGTTTGTGTTATAAAAAGAATAAATAATTAATATATAAAAGCTTATACATCAAAATATAAGTAAAAGAGACAAGAGAGAAATACATTGTTTATTATGAATTCTTCTAATTTTTCAAAATGTAAAAAATAGAAGATAAGAGGTTTATTTATAGAAAAAGAAAATGAATTAAAAAATTATGGAAATTCAAGAGACAAAACTCAAGAGTTATGAACATTCAATATACATTAATATGAATTTATAACAATTTGATATTTTATTTTGATTTGATTTTTATAATGTTATAATGGCGTAAAAAAATATTTTAGCATTGGATTAATGCCTTATTTTTTTATTAAAATGAAACCTTATATATTAATTAACAAAAAACTAAAATTTAGATAAATACACTCTAAAATAATAAAAAAACATGTTTTTTATATCGTGTTTTTTTGTATCTCACCAAAAAAACCCGTGTCCTATGATATCCACTTTTTTCACGATGCTCTGTTTTTCATTTTCCATTAACAACCAGCATTGAGAGGATGTCATGATATCCCTTAACTAAATAAATGGGAGTACTAAATAATAATAATAAAAAGAAAAACAATTTGGCGGGAAACACAAGCAGCGTACAAGGGAAGTTTGGGTCCAAAACCCTAAACACAGACAACAGACCGGCACCCGTTGGTGTTCGTATATTGATTTTGTAGGCAGTTCATTTTCGCTCCATCATCTTCCATCTCTCTCTTCAGTCTTCACCCACCATTCCATTCCATGGCTGTGCTCAGGTCCCGCGGAACGCTCCCAACAGTACCCTCAAACAAAAAACAGCCCACTCCCGAACCTGTCACTCCAACTCCAACTCGAACTCGCGAACCTTCCGCTCACCAATCCCCTCCCACCCCCAACCCCCCCGGTGTTTCCCTTTTGGGCTCTGACTCTGACTCTGCCCCTCCACGCAGGCGGAGCCTCCGTCTCGCTTCGAAGTCACATCCTTCTGCCGACGCCTCCCTTCAAACTCCAACCCGCAAGAGGAAGATGAGGAGTGATGGTAAACAAGGTCGGCTTGTTATTGAAGATGGCGTGGTTGATAAAATGAACGAGCGAGAAGAATTGAGGGTTTTATGTTTGAGGTCTGGGAAAAAAGTTGCTGATAATTGTAATATAGAAATTGAAGGGAAATTAGAAGGTGAAGAGGTCAAGGGATCGAGTGTTATGCGTACAAAAGATAAAGGAAAAGGAAAGGGAAGGGGGGATTCGGGTAAGAAAGTGTTAAAGATGGATATTGAAGAGGAGTTTGTGGAAATCTTGAATGATAATGCGGTCGAGACAAGTGACAATCTGGAGCACAAGTTGAGTGTTAATGAGAGTGATTCGTCAAGGGGAAAGAGGAAATGTACTAGGGAAGTCACAATGGAGAGAGGCGAAGAGGGTGGTGTTGCAGTGGAGGAGCTGGGGAAAATCCCTAGTGCTAATGAGAGTCGGACTTCAACAAGAGGAAAGAGGAAATATAACAGAGAAGTGAAAGTGGAGGGAGTTAAAGAGGGTGATGTTGATGGATTGAAGAAAAACCGAAGTACAGATGAGGATGACACTTCAAGGAGAGGGAGGAGGTATAGTAGAGAGGAGAAAGGGAAGAGCAGTAAAGAGAGTGCTGTTGTTATTGAGAAATTTGGGGCAAATCCAGTTGCTGTTGAGGGTGCAAGCTCAAGGGGAGGGACCAGGTATAGCAGAGAAGAGAAAGGGAAGGGGAAATTGGTTGTTGATGATGGTTTGATATCACATGGAAAGGATATGTTGCAATTGGAACCCAGAGTTAAGAATTTGGTTGATGGTTTGGCAGAGAGTGTGGTTCTGGAAGAGAGAACGGAGGGTGTGAGCGCAAGAAGTAAAGTGCCTGAATCAAGAATGGAACAATTTCGTGATATAGCAAGGCGGAATGCTTCTCGATTTGCGTATTTTGAAGTCCAGGAGCATGAGGCAGACCATCATGATGTGGAAATGCCATCCGTGGAAAAAGAGCAGGACAAGGTTGAAGACTGGCCAGGTCCTTTCTCTACTGCTATGAAGATTATCAGGGATAGAGCAAATAAGCTTAACTTGCAACAGGGGGGTTCCAATTCAGAGAAGGAAAAACCTGTGCCGATAGCTTGGATTCCAAAAACTGATCGGGCGAGTAAGCCATCAAAAGGATTGGTTCCTTCACTGCAAGAATTATGCATGAAAATTTTAGTGAAGAATGCTGATGCAATTGCTTCACTTGAACATGTCCCAGATGCTTTGAGGCATAGGTTTTGCCAATTGCTCTGTGATTCTCGGAAAATGAATGCTCGTATATTGGCTCTTCTTGTCCATGGATCACCTATGGAGATACGCATAAGGGATTGTTCGTGGCTAGCAGAGGAAGAGTTTACAAAAGTTTTTGGGGTGTGCGACTCACTCAATTTAACGGTATGTTTATATACCCGTCTTGGTTTATAGTGCCATGCATTTGCTTTAATGTTGAATATCTGAAATGGAACTCTGATGGATCATTAGTTGCTTAGATGAAAACTTATCTTGGGGTTTCATCTTTGATGGTGCTAGCATGTTCTCAGGGGAGTTCTCTAAAAATTGTTACTCTTACTTAAAATAGATTAAACTTGATTAAGGTTGGGATATGGATTGGTGACCCACTATCCATGGCTGGCCTGCTCAAGGCTAAGATACATCCACCATCTTCCCATCCTGTAGTTCTTTCTGAATATTGATGCTGGTGTTTTCTTAGGAAAAAATATCCACCATCTTCCCATCCTGTAGTTCTTTCTGAATATTGATGCTGGAGTTTTCTTAGGAAAAAATATATTTTCTTAGCTAGTTTTATTTCCTTTATTTTCTTTTCTTTTTCTTTACTAGGATGTTTTCTAGTTTTTATTATTCTTATTTGAAGGGATATTTTCTCCTATTCCCCCCCCCCCCCCCCCCCCCCCCCACCCCTATTCAGTATTATTAGGGCTCTCTAGTTTTTTTTATATATAAAAAGTTGTAATAGCTTTTTGGAAAAGAAAGAGAGAGGAATATAATTAAGTATTTTGAGTCTTCCTATATTTATGGTGCTCTTAGTCTTTGAGGTTTGACTTGCAACAAACCCGTTGTCCTTCGCTCTGCCTGCATCGAATATATAAATGAGTGCATGCTTCTGTGTGCCTCATTTACATTAATAATGATTTTATGTAATGGCTGCTAATGCGCAGTACATAAACTCAATAGAATTTCTACAAAATTCAGTTTTGTGAAAGAGGCACATGAGAATAAAAACAACGAGAAGTCTATCATTTCCCTAGACCAGCTAGATGCTCTTGTATCTATTTTCATTTTCCTAGACATTTTTCTGGTTCTACTACGCATCTTTGTAGTTAGGTTGTTCACCTTTAGTCTTACTTGATTGAAGAAATTGAGAATGAAAGCAAGATAGACCAATAATGTTCTGGTCATACCAGTTTATGTACACTAAATGGAATTCTCATTGTTTAGAGCTTCTATCATATTGCCTGTTGTTGCCACAGGCTGTAAAGCCAACTAAATGTTGAGGTGGTTATCTTTATAATATTTTCCTAATTTCACATGAGTATACTATTTATTTCATTGACAGTCAAGTTTCTTTCATTTTGTGACTACTTCAATCAGATTTCCAGTTCAATTTTTTTGTATGATTTAATTCCATAATCTGTTGTTGGTCTCTAATATATTTTTTTAGTTCTAGAACCTATTGTAGTTCTCATATATCTATTGCATACACTTCAACACTGACTGGATTTATAACCAGTTTCCATTCAACCATATTGTTGTGATCTGTGCTCCTGTTTAAGACTGCTCATCTTGTAAAAGGATATCCTGTGTGTATGAATAATCCTCTCTTTGCACATTGCTTATAACATGGTGTCTCTTAACAGAATTGTTATGAATTACCTCTTCTCTTGCTCTACTGCTCTTATTTATAATATCAATACATGTAAATTACAGCCTATCAAGCTATATCTTAGAATGCTAATTATAGTAAGTAAATCTTCCTCTTTACACTTCAGTATAGATGCTTTTATTTTCTGTGTTTACTGTTAGCCTTAGCATGCTTTTCCTTTTCTATGTTAACTGTCCACTGTCCTTGTTTCTTACTGTCAAAGCTGTCTTCCTTTTCTGTTCTTACTGTCATCTCTTTCTATTTAAATGAGTGGAGATTGATGATGATCTAACTTTCATTGTTCTGAGAATCAGGTTCTACAACTTGACCAGTGTGGACGCTGCATGGCAGATTATACTTTACTTGCTACTTTAGCTCGGTCACCAGGTAGCTTGCCTAGGCTAACTACTTTATCCATCAGAGGAGCATGCCGACTCTCAGATGCTGCTCTTAGTTCTCTCGTTTCTTCTGCCCCTGCTCTACAATCTTTAAATCTCAGCCAGTGCTCCCTTCTTACCTCAGCCAGTATTGATACTTTAGCTGATTCATTGGCAACAAGTCTGCGGGAACTGTACATTGATGATTGCCAGAGTATTCACCCCATGCTCATTTTGCCAGCACTGAAGAAACTAGAACATTTAGAAGTGTTGTCTCTGTCCGGAATTCAAACCGTTGATGATAATTTTTTGAGGGAATTTATCATTTCACGTGGCCATAATATAAAGGAGCTTGTTTTGACTGATTGTGTGTAAGCTTCTTTGAACTTTTTATGTGCAACATAATGAATTTGCTTGCTATGTGTGGGAGAATATCACATCATTGACTCTTGATTTTAAGTGTTATTTTTTTATTTTGGATGATGTAATTTGGTGCAGGAAATTGACTGATTCGTCCATGAAAGTCATAGCTGAAAACTGCTCTAAATTATGTGCACTTGATCTTGGTAACTTGAGGAAATTGACAGATTCTGCTTTGGGATTTCTTGCAAATGCTTGCCGAGAAATCCATACATTGAAACTCTGCCGCAATGCATTCAGGTATTTGCATAACATTGTGAATTAATTACTATTTATGTGTTGTGATTTGAACAAGTGTTTGTTTTTCCTTGCATGTACATGGTTTGGATTTTCTTTTTTTACATTTAAAATTATTTAGCATCTTCTTTCTTTTATCAGTAATTCTTTTTCCTTATGCTAAAAACTTGATCTGGGTGCTAAAATGGATATATTATTTTTATCAGAGCTAGCACATCTCATGCCTGGTTTATAGAAACATCATGCAACTGAAGAAATTTCTGCAGAGTAGTTTTATTTGGCAGTCAATTACTACATTTTCCTTAATACTTTGACTGCCCACTTCCCAGGAGTGTTTAGATCGATTTCTCTGATCTGGGCTCTTAACCATGGTTCATCCCTGGAATGTTAGATACATCTACTTGATTCACAATCTATTGTCATAGCGGCATAATCTAATCTTGCTATGCCAACAACCACATTCTTGGTTTGTAACAAGATGTCCTCACTGATGAATGGAACATGTTGAATCATCCGACCTGTCAGTGTATTGACAAGGAGCATGTACAAGTCTTTGTGCATTTTAATGAGTTTCAGCATATTATGGATTCAACTTAATGGGGTGGTGAAAAGAGAAAACATGGCCTCACACATTTTTTCCTGGACTGTTCACAATTATTTGGGAATTGGCAAGTTGACACTGTTTTTAGAACTTTCAAAGGGTAAAAAAATTTCTTACATTATATCGTAAGATCATGTCAAATGTTTCCTTCCCTACTTCAAAGGAACTTTTTGTGAAGTGTTGCAAATGTTTCGTTATTTTTGAATCTTTACTCGAGTGAAGATAAAATGTCTTATGGTTAGACCAAGTTGGGGCTGTTACTGGTCATGGTTGTGCATATTGCTTAATGGCCATGTAAGCTTCTCCTTAAGATGAAGGATTTTTCTTGTCAGGGCATCTTCTCCCATGCAGACCCAAATCATTGTTCTACTCTGGCCATGTTTATTTTTTTGTATATCAGTGACTTATTTGGATTGGACTCTCACTAGTAATAGAAACTTCTCAATGACAAATTGATTTTGTTTCTCAACTCTTCCTTGCCTCTTCTGGTGACAGTGATGAAGCTATTGCTGCATTTGTGGAAACTTCTGGAGAGTTTTTAAAAGAACTTTCACTGAATAATGTTAAGAAGGTACCTTATTGCTTACTCTCTCTCCTGTTCCCGGGATCCTCATTTTCCCCTTAAGGGGGTGATTTAGGAGTTTTTCCTTTCACTTTTGAAATTGCATCAAACAGATGGTTCAATTTAGCTGTTACTGGAATGCAGTCCTTGCCAAATTCTTCTGGCTTTGCTTGTTGATCTTCTAAAATCGATTAGTTTGTGTTGGCGTAGAAGGTTTTGTTGGAGTATTGGACCTAGGTGATTTCGATCTGAAATTAGATTCTTCTACTCACTGATGGTGTCATCTGTGACTCTTTTTCCTAGGCTGGCCACAGTACAGCATTATCTCTCGCTAGACGCTCAAGAAGGTTGGTAAGTTTGGATTTGTCATGGTGTCGAAACTTGACGAATGAGGCTTTGGGTTTGATTGTGGATAGTTGTTTATCATTGAAGGTGCTTAAACTTTTTGGATGCAGTCAGGTACATTTCTCTCGTTAGGTCCACTTTGTCTACAATGTCAATACTAAAACTAGTATTTATTTCTATTCTTGATAAGCTCTAACTCTACAGGTCTCTCTTCTTTACATGGACTCACAATTGTTGAACATTGGAGTTCTAAGTTGTTAGGTTACTTTGTTTACAGGTTACAAATGTTTTCATAGACGGTCACTCAAATTCAGATGTACAAATTATTGGCTTGAAGATGTCTCGTGTATTGGATCATGTCAGGGTTCCTGAGCTGCAAGAATTTCCATTGCGTTATTCCTCAGTGTCTTCTATCTGAAGTCTCTGCTGTAGCTATGAAGGTAGAATGAACATCAGTGGCGGCCAGGGAAACTTTTGGAGTTCAGCCCTTCATCAAAACCCTGAAGATAGGACTTCTGAGATGATTTAATGAAGAAAAAAAATGAATATAGGGCTGTGCATATAAGTAGATTGGACTGATTAAACATTATGTAAGCTTTCTAATTTAGTTTTTGTGCAGGAAGTAGCCTCGTCACTAATTCTTTCGATTCTTTTCAGTGACCCTCTATGGTCGATGCTTGCAACCGTCATCGTGAAGCCTTTTGAGCATGGCTGCTTGTTTTATAAATGAGTTGACGAACAGTTCTCGGTCCAGTAAACTAAATACACAGCCAAAATCATGTCCTGCAAAAATAGTAAGCAGCTTGCAAGAAGGTAAGGTTATGCAAAACTGGAAATAGAAAAGGGTTCTATCCACATAAGTTACGAACGGTGGTCGGTCAATGGGTTTACTGCTTTCCTATATAGAGAGGTTCACTATGCTAAAAGTTATTTTGGAGAGTTAAATTTCTAAAATAGGTTTTTGAATAGTTTAAATATAATTTTTTTGTGTAAAAACTATTTAGAATAGGTATTTTTTATATATCATTTTAAATAGTGCAATTATTTTGTATATAATTAATAGAAGGAGGTTATATAATTAGATAATTGTTTTAAAAAACTCTCCAATAATATAATTATTAATTTTTTTATTATATTTAAATTTTAAAAAATGAATTTAAAATATAAAAAAACCCACAACAATTTATATTAAAATATTTAAAATAAAAAATATCCTTCAACAACATTCAAGAAAATATACCAAGATTAATTAATTTGCACAAACGTGCAGCAGGAGGTTCTTCATTTCCTCACATAGAAAGTTGTCATCCATGGCGGAGCACTCTAAGTGAGCGCGAGACGGTGTTTTTTTTGGAGGGGTGTGTTGCGAAGTGTAGTTCTGTACTGGCTTACTGATGGTGGCCGAGTCCTCCTCTTTGATCTTGAAAAATATAGTTATGATTGCGAAGCCGCTTCCTAAATAGGTGTTAAGGAGCATATCAGAGATGTGCATGTTCAAATCTGAAGGCAGGTTTGCATTACAAAAGGTAACTGCATTTCCCACATAGAAATCAGAGATGTGCGTGTTTTATTTTAAAACGCAGAACAACGTTTTCCAAATTCAAATTAACAAAGAGAACTCATGTCTTTCTCTCCTTCCTCCTCTTCTTATGTACAAACTCTACTCAGAAATGGGTTCTGGGTTCTCTCCAACTCTCAAATCCATCAACCAATTTCTCCACTATCTCTCAAAATCCCACAAATACGAATTGATTTCTCACTTTTTCTCTCAAATTAATCGACACAAGATCAAATGAAACCCCCAAACTCATTCAATTTTCACCTGGGCTCTCCTAAGACTCGACAAACTTGAAGCAGAGCATTTTATGAAGACCCAGATGGAGAAATCTTCAAAAGTTTCAGGATTTGGCGTTAACAGAAATTGTGTTCTTCGAAGGCTTCGGTTGCAATTGAAGATGTATGCTTTGATGTTTTAATTACGCAGAAAAAGAATATTAGAACGATAACATGTTCTTTGCCTTTTACCATTTGCTCAGCTATATTTAGCTGCTCAACAACAGAATAGTTATTTTGCCTGTCAAAATAGTTATTCCATTGGGAGATGATACAATTGCATAAAAAGCCAAAAAATACACAAAGTTGGCTTTGACTCTCCTTCTCCTTCTACATGTCGCATTGGAGATGCTCTTGAAATCTTCCAAAACGAGGATTTAGGACATGTATGCTACTCAGCCTCTTTGTAGCATTTACTAGCTACATTAAAAAAATTAGTGTAAAAAAATATATTTAGCTGTTGCTAATGTTTTTTTAGCAGAAAATATTTTTTTACTAATAGATTTAACAGGTTTAAGGACAGCTTGAATAATTGATGAAATTATATTCAAGATTTTTTATATATAAATATTGAGATGACATTATATTAAAACTATTTAGATCAAAGTAAATATGTCAATAAAATAAATTATAAAGCTTAATTTTCAAAGAAGTTAATGTTTAAGGATGAATTTGAAAAGACTAATCAATTAAAAAAATAATCTTAGTTAATCTTCTAAACTCACGGATCGATATATATCATGAAAATGACATTATCTCATCCTTACAGTGCAGTTGATGTAATCTTGGTTATGGTGGACAAACTCACAAAATATGACCATTTTGCGGCATCATCTCATCCTTGCAGTGCAGTTGACGTAGCTCAAGTGTTTCTTGGCAATATATGTAAGCATCACGGGCTAGCAGATTCTATTCACTGATAGAGACGAGATTTTTTCAAGTCCTTTTTGAAGTGAAGCTGTTTAAACTGCTAGTGATTAATCTGTGCTGCCCAGTTCTGCGTATCATCCTCGCAAGATGGATGGACAAACAGCGCGACCAAATCAATGCATTGAAACATATCTTGGTGCATGACAATGCAGTGCCCTCAGAAGTGGGTTCACTGGTTGTCTATATCTTGGTATAATTCATTCTGCCATTCAAATGAGTCCTCTTCAGGCTTGCAAGGAGTTTGTGATTTAAAATTCCACTGCAGTAGCTACTGCTGGGGGGGGGGGGGGGGGGGGGGGTACTTGAAAGGAAAGGAGATGGATAAATTGTTACAAAAACAACTTCTGGTGTCATGGGATTAATTAAGTGGACTTCTCAACCTAAAGAAGATGCTACTTGGGAACAGCTGAGTGATGTGGTAGTGCTTCAGTTTCCAGACATCAATTTCTATCGTCAAGGATTTGGTGAAGGGAAGGGCAATGTTGCGAGACAGTATACGAGTTCAACTTGCAGACAAGTCAGACCATACAATAAAACAAGTGTTATAGCTAGCTATATAGGCAGTTATTTAAAAGACTGGTAATTCTATTGCAACTGTCAGGTTAGTTCATTAAGGCAGGGAGAGATTCAAGTTTTCTAGGAGAAGTCAATCTCGCGTTGTATACGCTTTTTCTGTTTGTAAAGCATTCATTCAAGAAATAATATCAAATTTGTTAGCTTTTTCAAAGCTAAATTTATCATATTTCCCCCTTTGTTATAACTCTTAACAGAGTACTCGCTTATGAGATTTGTTATTCGAGTCCTGAGTCCTGGAATGCAGAAATCCTATAGTATCCTTTCTCAATTTTTTGGTTCTAAGCAGAAGATTATGTTCTACCAGGTAAAGCAGAGTAGGGCGGTTTCTTTTTATCAAGTTATCAGTATACCATCACATAACTCAATGCAACATGCATTAGCTAGTGCTTATTCCTATTATTAGTGCACATCCTGCATAAGATGAGATCACATACCTTGGAAGCACAACAAGATCGAGATATGCAATTGAGGATTTTGCAAACAATAGCTAAAGCAAGCTCGCAATGAGCAGTGTGGTTACATGACTGCTTCTGGGATGCCAACCTCCAGCTACAGTTGCCTATAAAGTATTCTACAATGCTTGTATACAATGATTACTATTTCATGCACAAGGAATTTGCGTAGAAAAGAAATTTCTATGCCTTGCAACAAAGTAGGTAAGTCTGCTCTTCTACTAATTGAGAGCTTGCCGCTTCAACAATCTGACACAGAATGTAGAGGCTTTCTCAGAATTTCATGTTCATTAAAACTAGAGGCACAAATGAGTAACTCTAATGGTATTACCTCAAATCCCATCTTTTCATACAGTTTCTGTGCAGGTGTGTTGTTTCTATGCACATGCACATATGCATGTTCAATACCTGTGACATAAAGATTTGATAGAAGATAAATTTTTAACCAAATTCACATTATACTTCACTAGTTCAGAAAAATCTAAAGGAAGTGACAAATTATCTACCATTGGATTTGACCGACTCGATAGCAAAATGCAGCATGTTGGTTGCAATTCCCTGGCGTCGTGCTGATTTAGCAACACACAAGTTGGCAACATAACCATATCTATTTGGGCCTATACCTTGGATACTGCAGAAGAGAGGAGCCTTCACCCTTTCCTGTGCAGGAAATTAACTCCATTGCTAAGATAATGAAACTATTTGATCAGGTTGATGGACTAATAGATTGGCGCTTCAAATTTAAAAAGAATGCATCATACCCCTGGAAAGGTCTCTTCATGCATTAAGCACCTGACACTCAAATCAAGAGTTCCGACAACACCTTTCAGTACAGTACGTTTTACATGTTTGTCTTCCTTCCTAACCTGATAATTTGATATGTGAGTGATTGGTCTAAGCTTCAATAAAGCACATGTATATAGAGGGAGAAAAAAAAGGCAGCAATCTTTTTCTTTTTTTTTCATTGTAAAGACTGAAGATAAATTGAGAGCACTTTCAATTAAATCAACTCCAGCCTAGATATCGGCCTTCAATTTGTTCAACTTTTTTTTTTCATGTTCTCCTATTTTTTACTAAAGAGAACTGATATAAGATCTTGTAAAACATCATACCATAATAATGCATCTACATTTTTGTCCATGAAGGCTTGTCCGTCGCCTTTTTATGGCATGGAATTCCTGCATAATATGATAAGCAGTAAGAATTTTATGCCACAGAAGACATTAAAAAGCAACCGAAAAGGAAAAATATGCACTCCTACCTGCTCTGCAAATTTCCTTTTGTGGTTATCAACATATCTGTGTTAATCAGGGATAGCTTCTGTTAGTAATGTCCATCCCTTCCATTGATATATACATTAATATCGACCTCAAATGAGGTCCTGAGCAGAACCTCACCTGGGTATCTCCTCAAGAGACCTCATTAATTTGGGGGAGGAGGGGCTAAATTGTTTCAAAGAAATGCAAACATGGGGCATCAAATGGAAGGACATATAACTAGACTCCATTTCAACTAAAATCCAGGATAACATATTGAAGAACTCAGTTAAAACCTTTGCCCTGCATCATGTTCTTTGATTTCTCAATCCATCAGCTTAGTTTTAATCAGTCAAAAGTATATTTTTCAACAGTAAGAAAGCAATTCAAGTTGCCTAATCTGGTTTTATCATTTCTTATTATGTTAGCACTTAAAAGGAAACACACTGCACATCAGTAAATTCCAGTTTGTTTGAGATGACATGCTCACCGGTCATTTATACCCTCCCAGTGACTTTCTGCTCGCAGCCACGCTGCTGTCTGCCACAGAATAAGAGAACAACAATCACCACAACAAACACAAGTTATTTATGAGCACAAATAAGATGAGATATAAAGGAAAGGACAAGGAATGAGACAACCACAAGCAGATTTTTGTAATAAAAAAAATTATAATTTTTTGGTCTTGCTGGATGGGCCAGAGATATGAGGAGGCAAAGGAACAAAATACTTGACTATCATAAAACATGCAATAAAATACTCCCCATTTTTATTTTATCAAAATTTTCTTCAACACCAGTTGAATAAATAAAATAGAGTGAACCAAATGAATAAAGATGAAAAAGGAAAGGATTAATCCATGTAGAATTTGAACGAGGGTGTAGATAGAAAGGAAAATATAATCAATAACATACCCAATATTCCTCATCTATCACAGCTTCTCTTGCCACAAATTGCCCAAATTCAACCTTTCTCTCATGCATCAACTCCTTCTCTGGCACTTGAAGTCGGTCAAATCGCAGATCAGCATCAGCTAACCTCTGTGTATCTGATGAGTAAATAGATGTTGCCGGAACCTGTATTGATAACTCTTCCTTCTTTCTTGTTTCAAAAGACCCAGAATAACTATTCATAGCCCTGCTGGCTCCAAAAAAAAAAAACCCATGTGGTGTTTTTCTTTTTAATTATCAGGATTATTTATTTACAAAAACAAAAGAAAACACGGGCATGAGCAAGAACTTACATTGTCCAAGACGAAGGAGTTCTACTGAATTTGTGAAAATTTCTGAATCCATAATGGGAAAAGCTCAAGAATTCAGGTTTGTGAAGGGAAATAGTCAACATGAGAGCTTGGTTAAATTTCAGTACTGGTTTTATTCATGTTACAGAGAATTAGAGAAAGGATTGGAAAATAAAAGAGAGAGAATCTGAAGAAGATGAAGAGGGTTTTGAAGGTTTGTTTCTATACATTACAGACAGGCCCTCCATTTCTAAAGACTGGTAAATTTGTGGTGGGACATACGCGTGTCATATGGATAAGACAAACTGCCCTTTCTTTATTTATTTAATTTTGAAATTATATAAATATTTTGTATATAATTATTAAAAATCTTATTGGACACTCCAAAATATTTTGCAATAAATAATTAATATAATCATCGGTTCAGAGTTCAGACATTTGAATTTCAGACTTCAAATCAGATATTATTATTATTATTATTATTATATTTTGTTTGAATGATCCTTCGAAGTCAATATAGTAATGCTCTACTTATCAATCCATGCTGACAAGATGCTTCCTAGACTGTGCCACGTGCATCCAGCTCTATACGTTCTTAGCATTGATTTTCATTAAAGTATTTTTTTAGTGTAAAATATAATATTAAAAAATAAAAATAATATTTGAAAAATAATATTTTTAGTGTAAAATATAATATTTGAAAAATAATATATCCAAACAATAATTAGCTGCTAAAAGTTCAATTTCATTTTAAAAGCATGTTCCTTGGATTCGATTTTTGTTTGGACTTTATTGTAAAATCAGATTAATTCAATATTCTTCAAAGTAATTACATTTTAGTTTTCTAGGATGAGACTAATTATTTGAGGGGCAAAAATTTATTTATTTATTTATTTAAGAATAAATATTAGTGTATTACTGTATATTTAAATATTTAGGAATTGTGATTTATTTTATTTATTTGTAGTTAGTTTTCAACGAGCTTCTATTAATCTCTTGCTATTTACACGTCACAAATCTCACCATTTTTTTTGCTTAACTTATAATAAAGCATGTTAAAAAAATTCATAAATTATAGATCGATGTAAGACTAAAATCCATCTATCTAATTTTATAATATATATATATATATATATTATTTAATAAAAAAAAAGGAAAAAGGAAAAAGACGACGACGCAGGCCATGATTGGGGGAGGCACACAGAGAAGAGAACGGTAAACCAGCAGCGGGTCTTGTTTTGGATTTCGTAGTCAGAGAGGAGCAGGTGGCTCTTCCTCCCTCGTTTTCTCCTTTTGTAGGTAACTGTTTAGAAGGGTAATGGAGGGTATATTTTTTTGTTTAAAATATATACTACAATAAAAAAAGAATTTAGGATATAATAGGATTACAATGATAGCTTAAGATAACAAATTCAAGTGATTTTTTATTAATTTTAAAAGAGAAGAAGACAATTTAGGATAGAACGGATAGGATGGAATAAGAGACACAAAGAGAGTTTGTGTTCCATGGTAATGTACAAGACAAAATAAATATTTTTAAGAATTTTTAAAATATATTGTTCTACACTTCATAATCAAAACTATATTTTTTAAAATATAAAAAAAATATTAAGAATGCAATAGTTTTTCCATAATGCTATAAATCTAGATATTTTTTTTTGTAAAGTGCAAGTTTCTAATAAAATATATAAATTTTAAATTGATTTGTACTAATAGGCTTAAACAAAAATTGAATGATATTTAAAAATAATAATAATGTTAAGTCATATAATTTTAAAAAAAAATAAGACAAAAAATAAAAGAAAATGTTGAGCTACAATATTTTTCCAAACCATTAATCTGGGATATTAAATTTGAAATATTATACATAGAGAAATTGCAAAACTCAATCTTTAACGAATAAAACCTCGAATGATGAATTGTTTCAATTATTATTGTTAAATTGTCACAATCATTATAGTCACTGCTATTATCATTACTTGTAAATAATTAATATTCTAATTTTTATTGGCATTATTATCGTTATCATCTGTTATTATTGTCGCTATTATTATCACAATAATTATTACCTGTTAAATCATTGTTATAATTATTATCATCATAGCTGCTATTATTATTATTATTATTACTATTATCATCATCATCATCATCATCATCATTATTATAACCACTATTGTGATTATTAACACCACTAGTGTTATTAATATCAATAAAATTATTATTATTATTATTATTATTATTATTATTATTATTATTATTATCATTATTATAATTTTTTTGTTATTGATATTCTTAATATTATTTTATGAGTTATTGTTATTATTATAATCACAACCATAATTATTAATATCATAAATACTACAACCATTCAATAAATTATTATTGTTATCATTATTATCATTAGTAACGTCACTATTATTATCATTATTATAACAACTAAAATTATTATTATTACTGTCTAAACAATAAAAATTATTAAATTACCTTGAAGAATAAAACAAAAAAAAAAACCCTGAAAACTTTAATAAAAGAGCAAGTAAGAAACACAATCACTAAAATTATTATCACTATTGCGTAAACAATGAAAATCATCAAATCATCCATAATTATAAAGTAAAAAAACCCAAAAACTTTAACAAAAAAGCAAACAAAAAATAAAAATAAAATGACAACCAAAATAAATATTATTACCATAAATAATCATTTGATTTGAAGAACAAATAAAAGAATAAAAAAACCAAAAAAAAAAAAAACAAAGGGGAAAAAATCATTTTTTTGATTTCTTACTTCAATTCAAATGATTATCAACACAAATTAAAATTTAAGAACTAAATTAAATAAAAATAAAATCTCAACAAAAGAGAAAATGATATAAATTAAAAACTAAAACTAAGAGTATAAACACATAAATATGAACAAAAACAAAAACTGCTTCAGAAGGATAAAAACAATTAAAGTAATTAAAACCAAACCAAAAATTAAAAAGATAAGGGTCAAAATGAAACAAAATAAATGATAAATTTCAATTCAATGACAAAATTGAAACAAATCAAAACTCTATATCAAAAAAATTAAATGAATTAAAATCAAACCAAATATTAAAAGTAAGGGCCGAAATGAAAATTAAAATATATGATCAATTTTAATTGAACGACAAAATTGAAACAAATTAAAACTTTTATAGAAGAAATCAGGAAAAAAAATCAAAAGACTAAAGACTAAAATGCACAAATTATAAACAAAAAGGACTTGTATGCAATATCGGTTATTCAGAGAGAAAAGGAAAAAAAAATTAACCATCGGCAAGTCTACGAGCACCATGTGTCGGCACACGCATCAAATAGTGAAGAGGCCATGGTGACACATCCGGTGAGATGACGATTGAATATTTTTAGCAATCACATTATACTTCATAGGTCGCCTGTATTACACAGATAAAAGAAAACTGATGATGTGTCAAGCAAACACGCGAACAATTTTTTTATAAAAAAAAATTGAATCACCAAAACATTCCCCGGGAGCTATCCTAATAAAGAAAAAAAAAACATATGTAAATACCAAAATACCCTCCCAACCAACTCTTTGTTTTGTCTTTTCCAAGGGCAAACAAGTGTTTTCACTATTCATAAAAATGAAGAAATCAACAATACCTTTGAGGCAACTCTTATTTTTTGTCTCATCCAAGAGTAAATGATTTATTTTATCCGAGTGCAAAAGAGTTATTTTAAAAAAAAATTAAGAAAAAAGATATTGAATAAAAAATGAAAATCACTAATAAGTGAATGAAACGTTTCAGGGTTATATTGTTTATGTATATATATTATTAAATATATTAATCCAAAAAAAATTTAGTTCAAATCAAAAAATAAAATTATTTAAAACTGTGCAGTTTAATATAAAAAACATAATAAAATAATTTTTCAGAACAAAATTATAAACATGTATAATATTATGAGAATGTCATCATCAATCTCGCAAGGTCTTGTAAAATTATTTATTATTTTTTTGAAAAAATATTATTTGACCGAAACAAAATAGGAAGAACGAAACCAAAATATTACAATTAAAAATTGGATAAAATTTATGGAAAGAATCAAAATTTAAATGAGATAAAACTATAGTGTTTATCTTATCTTTTTAAATGATACAAAACATTTCGATGGAAATAAAATTAACAAAATTGTTTCGAACGCCTTCCCATGCCTACAAACAGATTTTGATTCATTCCTTGTTTGGTGGCTTTCAACTTTTCATTGATTGAAGAAAGAGGACACCTTGCAAGAAAAAAAAATGATAAGAAAACTGTCATTTCAGTAACAGCTGAAAACTCTATAGGAACATAGACTGCGCTTGCTGACTGAAGGAAGCAACAGGGTAGGAGCTTCGGCATTCAATGGTCGTCATGTTGACTCATCCATCTATGACCTCCATGAAAAACTTGTCGGCATTGTGAGCTTACCTGAAGATAATCGTTATTATTATTAATTAATTATAAATATGAGTGGGAAAACACTGTAGCAACTCACAAACTACAGTCCTTTCCCACATGATTTAGCTTTTTAGTTGGTTGCAAGAGTCTCTGGTTCAATCATCATCATCTCGTTGTAAATCATACAAACGACCTTTCTACATTCGTCTCTCCCTTGCACCACAAACTCATTAGTGCATCTCATCGGCACAACATTTCTGGCTTGACCTTCTTTCTTACCAGGAGATCTTGCAGGTGTTATTCAAAATCTGGAAAAACCACACCATTTTGATTGCAGATACATGTAAGAAAAGGTGGCAAGACCCTCAACTTGTTCATAATAAAAATAAAAATAAAAAAAACCCTCATCGATGCAAACCCCGGCTGCATCTGTACATCCATTCGTGGTTCAACGAGAAAAAGGGGCAAAAACTGCTAGTCTTCTTAAATTTCCAGGAATATTGCAATATTTGCTTTGCTATTTCCCTCCTGCGTCCTATTTAGCAGCCAAATGTTCCCAACATTGGACCACCATATAGACTACGATAGCAAATCTTTCAATGGTCAGTGTCTTTCAAATCCCATGCATGCTGAGAATCCTTTTCCTGCCACCTTCTGTTCAATATGAAGTTCTGCGCGGAAAAAGGGAAACATTGAAAAATTAATTTAAGAATCAACCATGGAAGTTTTCCTTCTTTTTTTTTACCACTAGGAGACTACTATACGGTATTTAAATCATCCAACATATTTTTAGCACTAGACTCTGATTAGAACCGGTAGTTAAAATTTCATCTATTATATCGCCCAAGTCTCCATTACGTCGTCCTATCACCCATATCTGTTCAACTGTAAGTGTAACTTCTATACTGAAAATGGCCCAGTTGTCCTCAGTTTTCTCTAGGACAAAGTCTTTTATTGTTTATTTCAATCGGTTTATTTGAGAGCAATAAAATCTGTCATTGTTCAATAAAAAAGGCTCACATCTTGAACAAGATAGCTTTTTCAAGCGGCTAAAAATAGGGCACTGAGCAAATCGCAAAAACGCTTTAAACAGTTCACTGCCTATAGGTTAAACAGGCAACAAGATACAGAAACAACAAGATGAGATTTTGGCATTTCATCTACAAATTAAAGGGATAGACAATAACAATTATTATATAACTATAAGGACAGGATCCTAATCCATCCTCTTGTCCTCTTGAACTGGGTTCTACTACCCATCTAGATGCTGCCTTCTCTTTGCCTTCTCGCAACCGCCATTTCCACAGTTGCTAACAAAACCCTCTTTAAGGACAACTCTCTAAGACATAAACCCAAATTTCTAGGAAATGATACCCAAAATTGATACTATAATTGCAGAATCCTCTATATCCAACATATCATTTAAGATGCATATCCATACTACAAATGTGTAGTGCTTGGAGAAACATCCACAACCCATTTCCTCTACCATTATGCTTTCTATAACCACATGGAACAATTAAAGCATTCATCCCATTTTACTATTTTCCCCTAAAATCCATTTTGATTAAGAACTTTGACAGCTTCAATGGAGCATAAGAGCACACTTGTGTCACTGGGGGGCTATATTATTCTTGTAATTTTGTTTCTTTCTAATTTAGTCCTCAAACACCACACATTCCTAATTTCTTTCCTCATTCTTTCTCTCACCAGTAATAGCTATTTAACACTTTTCTCTCCTGCAACAAACAATATACCATAACTTACTCCAGAATCTTCAAACAAGTAATTAGATGTACAGACTTCACCTAAACAGTCTTGAAAGGATTAAATGTAAGCAATGCAGAATAATATGTCTGCTCAAATAATAAACATGCTCATATGAGCTAGCAAACAACAGCCCCAAAGGGATGCTCATTAATTTTGAGAAAAGATGAAAAATTGCTCATATCATAAAAGCTACTAGCAGCAAATAATAACTTCAAAGAACATGTAGATTGTTCTTTGATGCTTGAGAAAAAAACTAAGGGATTCCATGTTATACAGAAATTCAGTAAGAAATCAAATGATTAATGTAAATGACAAGGATAGGCAGCTCAACCTTTTCGACTACTACCAATCATGATGGATGGGTTAGAATAGCCTCAACTCTATCCAATGATGCTTGCAGTTTTCCAGAGTTCATGTTGAACAATGGCTCACCAGTACCCAAAGCCCTGAAAGATATAAGGTTTCATTTATGAACCATAACATGCAAATAAATAAACCCACGCCAAAAAATTAAATAAGTTAGCATGTAACCCTGACATGAGAACCAGTTATTCAAATTTAGTTTCTTACGCAACAATAGCACTTTAATAATAAACTAATCCTTCACGAACTAAAGCATGGAAGATCAAGGAACTTGCCCAGTAATTTCTGGAAGAACATAATCTGCCTTCCACCCAAATCGCAAATCCATGCCAGGGAACAACCCAAGTGATGTCTTATTCTGAATCCTAGATATGCCATCTCCACCTAAACAAGTTGTAAGCTTCCAATTCCAACCAGTAGCATGCGACTGAAAATTGTGGCCTATGCCAACCTATATTTCCAAGAGTTACAGGTCCGATCACCACAAAAATACATACACATGAGTTTAACAACCATAAAACTATCCAAACCACAAACTACTCTCTTTTAAAACTAACCAACCAGCCATTACATGCTAAAATCCAAAAGATGTGGAAGTGGATCAAATCAAACCTGGAGACTTAGAAACTTGGTAACAGGAATCTTCTTTGAAAGAACACGTACATCCTGATGTATTGGTTCATACATGAATTTCCACCTCCGTTCCGGGGATAAGGGTTTCAGAACAATCTTGCCATGGAATTCATTGATTGGGGCATTATAGAACTGGATCAAAAAGTGGGCTCCAAAAATCACAACCAGACAGACAACAGATCAAGTAATGCACAGATAGTACAGCATAAAAAATATAGACATGCATTCATCAAAAAGCAAAAAGTAATTCCATTCAATCACAACAGAAATGAGAAAGGGATATCCATATTGTTCAAGTGTTTATTTGACAAATTACCAAAATCCATCACTCTATCAGTGGTGATGAATAATTTATTTATTTCTTTCTGCTACCCGCTACCCTGTCAAGTTTTCCATATAATACAAAATCACAATAGCTTAAGGTTCCACTTTTTAAGTTCAAAACTTTCGTGATCACATCTTAGTGCTTTGATTAAATTAGCTGTCTATTTTTAATAACAGAAAAAGGTTTTCCAGACATTGAATCCATTACTCTCTGCATAGCAATGTTAATCCATGTGAAGGATCCACGTCAAAGAATTCAAGTCGAAATAAGATATTCATCAAGCAAGGAAACCTGGCAAAATTTACCAAAATAACCAAAAGCCAGAGCTGTTTACCAGACAGAAAATTGTCAGAACAGTATATTACCATGATAAAAAAAGAAAGAGGCAAAGCATTAGAATACAGCCAGATTGCCATTACAAATCAATCTTCGTACTTACAAGTATCCTACATCGCAAAGGAATAACCAACACCAGAAAAACACATTTTCTTTCACAATGTTGATTTCCAGCAAAGGTTATGCGAAAAAGAAAAAACAAATTAGCAACAACATGTTTCCTTGACCAAAATCCCATCTTGCTTCCACTCTTACACTTTCACTCTCAATGATCATTTACCACATAAACTAAGAACATAGCATAGAAAAACCAAGTAATATCCCAAATAATCCACTTTTCAAACATATACTGCCTCTTGGCTAGCAAAAAAAGGCAGAAAATCCAAATAATACCTCTAAATTAAAACCAACTCGAATCCCCTCAATTTCCTTTCTGAACTTGAGAAACAACTCCGAAGGTATCAAATTGATATTGTAAAGCTCTTCCCATGAAGTGGGCTCCTCTCCATTTGAACCGGAATCCATTTTTCTACTGCAAAATAAGCTCACCAGTCCTGCGCAGAAATTCTCTTTTGAGTGTCTCAAACTTTACTAAATAAAGCTTTTTTTTGCTTTGAAATGAGTGAAAAGTTTCTTACCTAATTTTCTATTATTAAAAAAAAAAAAAAGCTATAAAGTAGAAGAATTTAATTGCAAAGAAACCCCATCTCCTCCTAAAATATATATTTTTAATTTAATCAATGTTATTTTTATTGAATTATCTATTTTCATGATATAAATGGCAGGTTAATAAGTTAACTGCTAAGGTACAGTAGATTATTCTATTTTATCAAATATATGGTGAAAAAAAATATTTACCATATTTTTAAATATTTTTTTATAAATTTTAAGGAAAAGCAACCCAAATTTTTTGTTATTATTATTACTAGTTAAATTTAAAAAAAAACGTTTTATCGTACCTCTCCTTGAAAACATTATTTATTGGATTTTTTTTAATTTCATTATTTAATATTAATATTTTTTATCAAATTATCCTATTTTTATTATATAGATAACGGGTTCAAAAGTTAACATGATTGATTTTTTTAATAACTTTTCCCCCAAATCTCATTCTTTAATATTGTATTGATTGAGAAGTAGATATCATGATTTATTATATTGTTTATTTTTATTAGATTATTTTGATCTTATGATCCAAGAATAATACTTACTAGGTTAACTCAATTAGATTATCCTACTGTCATTATAAGTTACCCTGACTTAGTTTTTTTTTAATTATTTTTTCTTAATTTTATTCAATAATGTCTTATTGATTCAGAATCAGGCTTTATGATTTGTTTTTCTTTGTATCAGGTTATTTTGGTCTCATAACGCTAGAATAATCCTTTATAAGTTAGTCACGGTTGAGTCGTGTTGTTTTTATATTTTTTAATTTTTTTAATTATGTCATTCAATATTAGATCCATTAAGAATTAAGTTTTATAATCTGTTTTGATTTATTTTCTATAGGGATATTTTAGTCTTATGACCAAGGTTGCATGTTTTGGCATTTTAACTCTAATTAAATCAAATTTTTATTTCAATTTTCATTCTAAGAGATTATTTTGGTCTTATAACCTAGGCCACGGGTCCTTCAATATTGAATTTTATTGTTATTTGGTTGTCCCTATATCATGACCAAGATTTTGGGTTTGGCGAATTAACCCGATTGACTCTTTTTTTTTTCATTTTTTATTGTTTTTTTTTTCAATTTCATCATTTAAAATTGTGTTAGATTGATAATTAAATTTCATGATTTATTTTGGTTTACTTTTTATTAGGTTATATCAACCTCATAACTGAAGAATAATGCTATATGAGTTAACCTAAGTTGACTTAGCTTCTTTTTTCTTTTTTTTTAATTAAAATTTTTACAATTTTTATTATTCAACATTAAACCTAACATAGTCAATTAGGAACCGAGGCTTATAATTTATTTAAATTTTTTCTATATGAGCTATCTTAATCTCATAACTAAATATGCAAATTTAACAAATTAACAAGTGTTAAATTAAATTGTTTTTTTTTTCTGTAAGGTTATTTATGACCTATGACTAGGGTCATGTGTTCAACATAATGACTATTTTTTTTTTATTTCAGGTGAGTTAATTGAATCATTTAGCTGACTGACTAGGTAAAAAAAGTATAAGCATCAATAAGAGAATAAAAAAAAGAGTTTTATGAACCCAACAACAAGATGTGCAAAACATTTAAAAGTATAGATCTAGGAAATAAGATTGATTTAAAGCAGGCACCAGTAAACAAACTTACCAGCCAAGACATATAAATGTTAAGAAGTGCAAAAACCTATTGGTTAATATATTAATATATGATTACATGTTAGTGGACAAATGCTAAACAAAGCATTTTTAGCATGTATAAGGCATCCATCTCATTAATTTGTCTAAAGACAATGTTAGGTTATTGGGAAGAAGTAGGGTAATGGGTTTAAGGTGGGTTAATGTTCAAGGAAGTTGGTGGGGAAAATGTTTGAGGGTCAATAGGAGTTGGTCCTTTAGTAGGCATGGTCACAAAATAGTTTGAGGTTCTTACTTGAGGCTGACCATTCATAGTGATAAAAGTTTGTTTTGTGTTATCATGCATGGATTTTATATTTATTGAAAACATATTTATAATCCCTAAATCATAGCTAATTGTTTTTGTTGGTTTAGTTTGACATTTCAGTCATTTGAGGTGGAACAACATAGGGATTAATGAATTTCTTATTGTGCTTGAAGTGATTGAAACTTTGATTTTTTTTTTTTCATTAGGCTTTTGCTAAATAGAAGGAAGCTTGTAACGTCTTCCCTGTCTATAACAATGGAATTAACTTGAAACCTAAAGGGAAAAAAAGTTTTTTAAAGCCATAAAATAAAAACATTAATAAATAATCCATACATGATCAAATTCGAACTTCAACAAAAAGTTTTATATTGTTCAATTATATGCTACTAAGCATATCTCCATATATAATAGTTGGATTAAAGTTAATTTGGACTGTATGTTGGGTCTTATTTGGTTCATTTTAATAGTTATAGGTTTGACCAATATGAGGTCCAAAATTGAATCGAGCCAATTAAAATGTTGAGATCAAATAAGATTTTCTAGTATATTTAGAACTTTTTAGGGATGACAAATTTGATATTAACATATCTAGGATATTTTTTCTCTTAAAAGTTTTTGGATTATCATTTATATTTTGGTCAATTTTGTAAGTGGATTCAAATCAGCTTACATATGAGAATCCAATAAGGTTATTTGAAACATTAAATAAATTAATTGTAAGTTAAAACCTAGCAACCATGAATTGATAAAATAAACTTTTGTTTTGCGTGATGCAACACGTTTTCTTTGATGGGACAAAACCAATATGACTTATCAAGGTATAAGTAACATTGTGACATCATTTAATTCAATTCCAATAGTGTTGGTGTTTTGGGGTAGGTTTTCATTGTGTCACACTTCTCAAACTTGATTTTCAACTATCTTGGGTAAGCATCATCTTTGTTAGGGATTACTTGACCACGTGATCAAAAGTTTTCGCATCATATTACCTAAACTAAAAATGCATTTAAAAACTATAGATGATATGTTATATTTCTAACCATGGCACAATGCATAATTTGGTGTTTATGTTCAATGCATCAGAAGCCATGTTCCTTGGATGTGAAAGTTTAAGCTCTTATTTGGTATTCCCTATTGGCCAACCTAGTCCTAACATAATTTTTTCTCTTGAAATATAGTTGTATGATGACAATCTTGCCTCCTTTATTGATTTTATACTTTGAGTTCAAAAGTTGTAAATGATTGTCATTGGTTATAAAAATTTATTGGCCTTGAAATTATCTTTATTAAGCAAAGAGCTTTATGATTAGGAATATGATAAATTACATTATTTATTAATTAAAACTACTGAGTACAAACCATATAGATAGGAGTGTACTTGCTAGTATAATTGATTCATTAGTGTTGGCTAGTGATTCTCCTATTTAGGCTTATGTATAGATCAAAACAACAACACCAATGATGATTTTTTATGTGGTAGGTGGTTTTTTTTTTTTTTAAATAAAAACTAGCCTACCTACAACTCAATAATATAAGAAGGAAAATGAGAGGTAAAAGAACTGATATCCCTAAACCAATAATTAACACCCGAGACAATATTCAATATAATTGAGCAATTAGCAACCCTTTCTATGTCGTGGTATGTTGTGGAAGGATAAATGATATAGCCAATTGCATGAATGTATGATCATGTTGTTTGCCATCTTATGTGAGATAACATCCATAACTCATCACAACTTATGTTAACCAGGTGAAGAGAAACTAAAAAGAAATGATGACTACCCTTATAAGAAACCATAAAAAAAAAGAGAAACTAAAGCAAGAGATCCAATCACGAATTAATCCTTTTAATAAGCTGAACCAAATCATGGCTAAGATTTGAAGAACTAACAAAAAGCTAACTAAATTCCCTTAAACCTAGCACATAATAATTTCTCAGCCAACCAAACACCAAATTAACCCATAACAGATAAAATCAAAAAACATGAAGTCCATTGCAGCAAAAACAAAGCCACACATAAACTAATGAGACAAAAGGGCACCAAAACCAGCCTTGCATGCCTAAAAGAAGCCTTGAACCATAAAGAGCACAAAAACCAACCTTGCAGAAATTATCTTCCCATGTTTTTTTAGCCCAAGAACGCCTGTAAGAAATAAAAAAATAAAAAAATAAGACAACCTTTGATAAATACCACTTAGTCCACCAAGTCATTAAGAGTGAGTTTACCACCACACTACCATAATCAGAATGACTTCATATCCACAATACGTCCATCAGTAAAAAGGCAACATGTTTTATTATTTCTATTAATGTCAATAAAATAGAACTAGTAATTTGCCCACACTTTGTTGTGGGTCAGACTATTCTTTTTTTTTTTTTTTTTTATAAAAAAATGTTAAGATTATGAAGATTTTTATTAGTACCATTAAATATAATAAAGTGATTTGATCTTGATATCTGTCAACTCGGTTTCTTGTCTAACTCAAGTTGTAAATTAATCCGTGTTAAAATTGAGCCAAAGTGAATTACTCATTTTAATAGGTCCAATTACAATTTGAATGACCGATAAAAATATTTCATAACTTTTAAAAAGCTTTAAGATGATATTTGTGTTAATAATGAGGCTCCGCCAAATTGAATCTACCTTGGTCACCTTGCAACTTGGGTTATGAACTTCAATGAATTTAATAACTTTGTTGTTTTTGTAAATTATTTTTTATTTTAAAATTAGATGCTTGCAAAATCGAGCATCAACCATAAAAAAACATTTATTTTGAGATTGTGATAATTTTATAGAAAGTAAAAAAAATAAACCACAAATCTCATTTCTAACCATTTCAATACTGAAAAGTAATGAAATAAAAAAATTAAAGGACCAAAACTAAAAAAACAATATATAAGGTTTGAAGAGTAAACCTTATAAACCCATGATTTGGGTAACCCGGGTCAACATGTCAAACATACAAACTGAGTAATGGACTTCATCGAGATTAATAATAAAAGGTCCCCAAGGAATGTGGCATGATAACAAAGAGCTTGCGATCTGCATAATAGGTGTCAAGTTCGAGCTAGAGCATGTATCCCTTGTAAGAGCCCGGGACAACAGGAGTTTTACTCGTTTACCTGGGTCCACAAAGTGCACTTTCCGGGGGGGTGAAGTTTCCTCACATAAAAATAAAAAAAATAAAAGTAGATGATTGCAAAATTGAGCGTCAAACCAATGCTATAACTTTTTAGACTATGATAACTTCATAAAAAGCAAAACAAAACAAATCAAGAAACTCATTTCTCAATTAGCCAAATATGAAAGGATGAGATTCAAAAAAAAAAAAAAAATTAAAAAAGAAAAGAAAAGTTAAACTTGCCAAACTTGTTAACACGCCCACGAACTTTCTAAAATATAATAACATGTCTTTTTTCTTAACTTTTGTTTAACAATATGATAAAAAGAAAAACAAAAGATCATAGTTTAATTATACAAAAAGTACCCCACTAAACCCACTAAACTCATGAACCAGGCAACCAAAATTACCTTGCAAATCAAGTTATTGACACCATAAAGCTTAATAATCAATAGACCATACACGATTTGAAGATATTTTTCTAATACCAACATGATGTTATGATTTTTTTTTGATAATATGATAATTATATAAAAATTGGATTAAAATAAATTATAGACTCTAAATCTTTATAAATAAATCTAAGAATTAAATATAAAAAAATCAAAATAAAAAAAATTATAAATTATTATTGTAATATGCAGTAATAGTAATAGGTGTGAAAAAAAAAACGATGATAACCTAGTAAGTGACCTTAGAACTAATTTATAATGATTATTGAATATTTATATTATTATTACTTTAAAATTTATAAAATTAATTAAAATATACGTAAAGCCAGATAAAAAAATCGATGGTATTTTAATTATAGAAAAGAAAGAGTAAAAGAATGTACCGTTCATAGCTCCTCTGTTTCGAACTTTGCTAAACCCTCTGAAGCCCTACAGTCAAAAGCCAAAACGCCAACCAAAGGCAACGACCTCCCAAGACAAGTAGCGGAGGAACCGCACTCAGTCACTCTCCAGTCGACTACTAGAGAACTACACTCAGAGAAACTCCTAAAATGACCAAAATACAAGCCTACGAGGACTTCGTGAAGGTTCACGGCATTCTCTTAGCAGCCTCAGGACTACCTCGTGCACTGCACCGCAAACTGTTCGACAAACTTATTTCCGAGACTTTCGATGGCGGCGCCTACTTCCAAGTCCACCCATGTCAGGATGGCCGTCAGAGGAGCCTCCTCCTCACCTCTGCCGCCCCCATGCCCAAAGATTCCAATGTTTTTCTCATTGACCACGCCTGGACTTTCCGCCTCTCCGATGCTTATAAACAGGTACTATCTACTGATTTATTTATTGCATTCTTTCAGTCAAGTGAGTTCAATTTAATGCGAATTTTTATTCAGTTTTGAGGGGTTTCTTTGTTTATTGGATGCTTTGATTTGTTGGTGCTGTTAGAGAACGAACCAACCCAGGGAAAATAATATAGCAATTGTTTAAGCTTTTTTGAAATTGAGTAATTTGAAATGTGATGGTTTTGAGAAATTATAATCATCCCGTGGTATTGTTTCTAGCTTTTATTTTATCATGGCTGGAAAAACTTCTTGAATTTGTGCTAGGATATGGTTTCTGCTGGTTATCGTTGTTGAAAGTTGACAATCTTTGAGTTTCTGCAGCTTCAAGAAGTGCCAGGGTTGGCCCAGAGAATGGCTGCTATGATGTGTGTGGATGTTGATTCGAATTCTGATGCTGAAGAGATAGATGGGGATGGAGTTTCACGAGACAACTATTCAAAATTGAATGTCACGGACATTGTTGAGAATGAAATTGGTTATGCGAAAGAGAGAGGCCATGACACTGTTAAGTGGTTGGAGCTTGAGGAACTTGACATTGACGATGACATGCTTCTCTCTCTTGATTTGTCTAGTAAATTTCCGGTCTGTCACCATTACTGTCCTTGGTTATTTGTATTTTACTATGGGAAATCACAATTATTACAGAAATTGTTTGAGAAACAATATCTCTGGTTTAAAGAAATACACTGGATATGATGATCTTATTTAGAGCAATACAGTATAATAATTGCCTAGGTGGTGGCAGTGTCTGTTATGGTTTTTTCTCTTTAATTTTGTTCTTAGAATCTTTTTGTTCATGCAAAGCTCAATATCTACTCCTTGCTTTTGTTTTATTAGGATTTACTAGCACTTAGCCTATATGGAAACAAGCTCGAGAATGGTGAAATAGTTGTGCAGGAAGTTACCAAATTGAAAAACCTAAAAGCTCTCTGGCTGAATAACAATCCAGCTCTAGAAAACTGGTATGTATGCTGATATGTGGACAAGACAATCTTCAGTCTTTGAAGCTTCCCTTAGTCCTTTTCCATCGAGGGGGTGACTGATATATTTTTATCTCAGTGATGGTTGTATGGCAGACACAATTTTCAAGGGATGTCCAGGACTTGAAATCTACAACTCATGTTTCACCAGTAATTTTGGTGAATGGGCCTTGGGATTTTGTGGAGGAGTATATAAGAAGGATAATCCTTGCCCTATCCATCAGGATGACCATCCATTGCAGAGTGTGACATCTCTCGACCTTTCAAACAGAAGTATTCATTCTCTCATTAACAAGGTCCAGAATTTTCGTTCTATTCTGAGTTGTTGCTTCATACTTCATTTGTTGGAGTTATAGCTAAACAATAGACATAATCTTTCCATTTGCATTCTCTGCATTCAATGTAAAACAATTTCACATGCCAAAACGTGGGCTTTTCTTCCTCTTTGCTGAAACATTTTAATTTTTACAAATCATTTGCGTTTGTACTTTTGAATCGACAACCCAACAGAATTTCACTGCTGATGCAATTGTGTTTCACTTTCCTTCAGGCGTTTTCTCCTGGAGAGATGCCTTCTCTTTCACATCTGAATATTCGAGGAAATCCACTGAAGCAGAATTCAGTTAGTGAACTGTTCAAAGTATTGAAGGGGTTCCCTTGTTTACAAACTTTAGAGGTATTCTTGTTACAGTAACTATGAAAAGTAAACAATGCTTGAAATTGGCAATGGATGGTATGGTTTAAGATGCTTGTTTCTTCTTTTGCAGGTGGATTTACCTGGACCCCTAGGAGAGAGCGCTATAGAAATTCTTGAATCTGTTCCAAATATTTGTCTGCTGAATGGTGTCAACGGATCAAAAATATTAGAAACTGGAAACCATGTAATCGATTCTGTACTTCAGCCATGTCTTCCTGAATGGACAGCTGAAGAACCTCTTGCTGATCGTGTTATTAATGCAATGTGGTTATATTTGATGACATATAGACTTGCAGATGAGGAAAAGATTGATGAAACCTCTGTGTGGTATGTGTTTTTGCATTTAGCAAGTGATGATTCAGTACCTTTTTGGCTTACTTTGTTGACATGCAATCAACTTTAGCTACTTAAATATCTTCATAGTCTAAAAGTTTTGGCATATGGCTTTTTTATGTTCAAAAGCTTAAGTTACAAAAGAGCTTTGTGTTCATCCTTTTGTCATGAGAGAAGGAATATAATTACACAAGCATAAAACTTGTAAATAGATGTTGAATCGTGGAAAATCTGAACTCAAGGTATGGGGACAGTTGTGTATTCTTCTTATTATTCAGAATGATGAAGAATGCTTAAGAAAGAGCAAAGAGGTCAATGAAGGTAGAGAATTTTGAGGCAACTGTAAATAGATATCACTTGGCATGTACTATAATTCATAAAAAAAATTATATGATATTTTCATAGAATTGGAAAGTCAAAATATTTTAGAAATATCAAGAAGCTAGGCTGATGAACACTGTGCTTTATGGTTTTATGTGAATGGTGATGATGGTACGCATAGCAGTCAATAAGAATAGTTATGTCTGGTACTAGCTGTCCTAAATTTGTCCATTATCCTTTCCGTTGACATTTATTCTGTGACAAATTGCTCCACCCTCTTTTAAATGCCAAAAAATTCTGCACAGTAATTCTTTTGGAGTTGAGAAACACGCATTTTTTAGCTCAAATCTTCTTAATTGAGTGTTCTTTTGCTCTCACTTAGGGAGCAAGCATGCACATGTCTGCTCTGTAATCTGGCGCAGTGAAGTGTTTTATTTTGGAATTTCTTGCAGTTATGTAATGGATGAACTAGGTTCAGCTTTAAGGCACAGTGATGAACCAAATTTCAGGGTGGCTCCTTTTCTCTTCATGCCAGAGGGAAATCTGGACTCTGCTGTGAGGTTGTCTTGCCACTTTTTTTTACCTTTCTTTCGCTGATTTTGTGTATTCGTTCGCTAATTTTACTTGACATTTGCGATTCTTTAGTAGCTTAACTGAAATTAAACAAAGTCTTTCATGATAAAAAATAATTAAAAGATAAAATGATGTGCCTTGTTCCAACTTGTTTTAATGCTGGTCATGGAAAAGGCATGTGTAAAGGTTCTGTGCATTATTCCATGATGCAATCCTACTGTTAACATGAAGAATTTTATTTCAGCTATTCCATATTATGGCCAATCCAGAATGTTCAAAATGGAGATGAATGCACTCGTGATTTCCTATTTGGTATTGGGGAGGACAAGCAACGTTCTGCCAGACTTACAGCATATTTCCATACACCACAGTATTATTTTATTCAGGTATTATCTCCTAGTTTTGTATTAACTGTTTTTTCGTTTTTGAATATAAACTCAAACTTGCTATTTGGATTGTTATTAATTGCACCATTTCCTTCAGGAGTATGAGAAATTCCATCAGATGTTGCAATCAAAAAGTTCAACTCCCTTGCCAGTGAAGTCATCTTCCAGCAAAACCTTACGTCGTACTGATGGACGTGTTTTGCGTGTGTACACCGACTTACCTCAAGTGGAAGAATTTTTGACACGTCCTGAATTTATAATCAGTACGTGATGATCCATTCTCTGAATTTTTTGTTTGTTTGAATCTCATTTGATTTGTAGCTTCTATCTAGTACTTGAATGATTTAGATGTGCTATACAATTAATTCTGAGATCTGTGAGAATATCTATGCTCGTGAAATATGGGTATTAGTGTGAAATATTGCATTTCAGTGGCTAGATCTTTTATTCTCTTGATCCGTGATAGATATTCAATACTGAAGGTTGAATGGTGCAGTATGTCCTCCTTTCTCTGCAGGAATGCTAACTATGCCACTGTTGTATATGTTTATAGCAAACCAGAATTCAGTTTGGAAAAATAAGGGAAGTTGCAGATGCTAGGCAGACCATGAAACCTTTGTAGGATCTCATCATGTGGATTGTAGGAGCAAAAGGATAGTTGTAACCAACCTAGTGTGTGTTTGGTATTGTTTTGCAGAGTACATTTCAATTAAAAATGCATCAAAATAATGTAGTTTTAGTATTTTTATTTTTATTTTTGACATCAGCAATTAAAACCATCCAAAAACACCGAAAAAGCATCAATTTGATGCATTTTCAGGATAAAAGCAAATTTGAAAAGCAAATATGCTACTGTAAAATAAATATTCACCTAGTTTTGAAATGTAGTTGTGTCGAGGTTTCTTTTTTATGAATATAGAATGTGTGCATGTTAATCAGGGAAGACCTTAGTGTGTTTGGAAACTTAAGAGTGTATGGATTCTAAAGATGCTAGGGAAAACAAGGGAAATTTAAGAGAGGAAAAGAAGTGCAATTGAATTTCAGGGTTTAGTTCAAGGAAGGTTGCAGTCCTCCCTATTTGGGTGGAAAGTGTTTGTGAACCAAAAATAAAATTTAGAAGTTTCTTTCCTCGTTCCTAATTTTAGGATCCAAACAAAGTAAACTTGCTTAATTTCCTTTACATTACTTGTATTTTTATTCCTTTCCCTCGAAACATATAGAAGTTTGGTATCTCTTTCTCATGCTCTGACAAGCTTCTCGTGTAATTTGTCTTGTTAAAAGCCACTGAGGTGAAGGATGCAGATATTATATGGACAAGTATGCAGGTGGATGATGATGTCAAAAGAGCTGCTGGAATTACAGATCGGCAATATATAAGCCAATTTCCTTTCGAAGCTTGTCTTGTTATGAAACATCACTTGGCAGAAACTATTCAGAAGGTAAAGACAACATGTCTAATGTATGTATTCAAGCATGCACACTCTTGGATGAACCTGCTTTGTCCCCAAAATATCATTCTTTTCCTCCAGATAGTTATTTAATTTAACTAATTATTCAGTATCTTTGCATGAGTATTGGAACATTCGACCAGGGTTTGCATTTGTTTTGCAAGAATAACTGACTTTTCTATTTATCTGACAGGCACATGGATCTCCTGATTGGTTGCATCCTACTTATAACTTAGAATCACATCTCTCTCCACTTATTGGTGACTATTATGTACGCAAAAGAGATGGATTGAACAACCTATGGATCTTAAAACCATGGAACATGGCCCGAACTATTGATACAACTGTAACAGATAATTTGTCAGCTATTATCCGCCTGATGGAAACTGGTCCAAAAATATGCCAGAAATATATCGAGCATCCTGCTCTGTTCCAAGGCAAGAAATTTGATATCCGTTATGTAGTACTGGTTCGCAGTGTGAAGCCTCTGGAACTGTTCCTTGCAGATGTTTTCTGGGTATGCTATTTTTCTTTGTTGATTTGCTAAGATGCTAAATGATATGGAACAGATTTTCAAATTCCTTCTATTAGGATGCCTATCTTGAAATAGTTATTTCATCTTTATTTTCAGGTTAGGTTGGCAAACAACCAATACACTCTTGACAAGCACAGCCTTTTTGAGTACGAGACCCACTTTACTGTTATGGTATGTTTTAACCATTTTTGATTGCAAAATCTGAAATATTTTGGTCATAAACATGCTTCAAGGGGTTGAAAATGGAATGTAGAAGAACAAAATAAAAGCATTTTGCCATACAGTATTGTTAAATGAGGGTTTTTTCCCTTCACATTGTCATAATTGGCTGGGGTTTTATCATACATTTCTTCTTGGAGTGATTTGTTTCCTTACTTTGATGTAATTGGGAATGGCTTGCAGAACTATCGTGGAAGAATGAATCACAAGAACACTCCAGAGTTTGTGAAGGAATTTGAACAGGAGCACCAAGGTTACAGCCTCCATCACTTATTGCTTTACTTCCTGAAGAGAATGGTTATTCACAACCAGAAACGAATCCATTGGATAATAGAATTCACTAAATGTAGATTCTTGTGTATGTTGCAGTTAAATGGTTGGATATCCATGAGAGAGTAAGAAATATGATTCGATCTGTTTTCGAGGCAGCTGCAACAGTACATCCAGAGATGCACAGTCCAATGTCGAGGGCAATGTATGGTGTGGATGTCATACTTGATAGCTCTTTCCAGCCAAAGTTATTGGAGGTTTGTAGTTGTCAATGTGTTTCTTTCTCTAGTGCTCTCCTAGCATCATATGGTGAATGCATAGTTTGAAATCAAACCTTAAGCACGACAAGATAGGAGTCATATTTAGCTGCTTGCTCATTCTTCAATGTGATTGCTTCAAGTTAGTTTTCCCTGGGCTTTTGAAGATGAACTGTTCATTTTCTGCATGTAGGTCACTTACTGTCCAGACTGTACAAGAGCATGCAAGTACGATATGCAAGCAATAGTTGGAGGGGGAGAATTAGTGAAAGGTATTGATTTCTACAATTATGTGTTTGGTTGTCTCTTTCTTGATGAAACTACACACGTGTGCCCGTTGTAATTTAGCTTGAAGGATTTTCTTATGTATACAACTGTAGTCACGAAAGACTTAACAGTTTTCTTTTTTTCTTTTTTTGTTCACTATAGTTTCATAGATGAGTGCATGCTTGTATGCTAAAAAATAATATTTTCAGCTTGGATTTAGTCACTTTTTTTGTTCTGTTTTGTGAGAATTAAAACCCAGCATCTCCAAATTGACAATCCTAATTAATCATCAGAGTATGTATATAAAGGTTTTCATTCCATAAGCGGATGCCAGTGCAAATGAGTAAATTAGTGGTTGTGAATTGTTATAAGGACGATTGAGCTTGCTGTGATTTGCTGGCTAGTTTTTAGATCATGCATAGATGACTATAAATTGGCTAGCATTTTGGGTTAGATGACTATAAAGTGTCACCCTTTTCTCCTGATAACTTCAAAGCATGGACATCAGCTAAAGTAAAGCAGGTAGAGGTAGCAATCCTCGCATCAACTTAGGATAAATAAGATGTGAAAGAAAATAAAAGGATCCACTTGGATTTATTTGATGTAAATAAAAGGATCAACTTGGGATCCATATAGATAAAAAGGAAAAGGATTGACTTGGGAAAAAAAAATTAATAGTAAAAGATTTATTGTCACCTTATGACCTTTCCATGATTGATTAAGAACATGAGGCTTGATTCATTAGGTTATGAACTAGGTTTAGGGTAAACATCTTTAATCAAAGTATGATAAACGTTGACTTGTCCAATAATTATTGTTTTACCCTGTTTCTCATATCCTATAAAAAGAAGTTATGCTAAATGTTTATTCTTTTTTGTCCCAACTAAGAAATGATAGTGGAGTGTTGTCATCATTTTTCTCTTTGACTAAATGTCTTTCCTTTATAAAAAAATACCCCATCTATAACTATTGTTGGTCATTTTAAAGATACCCAACATACTTTATTAGGATGTCATCATCCTCTAGCGTCGCTACTTCTAGTGATGATCATTTTTCTTTAATCCAGAGTGTAAGTTTATATTATTGATTTCTCAATCTCTTCTATTATTGATAATAACAAAAACTTTTCCTCTTATTTAACTAAGTAAATTTGAAAAATACTATCTCTCAATTATATGCCTCTTTTATAAATGAAAGTTTCAACTCTTGAGTTGGAGCTTGATAGAGATGATCAAATTGGAAAAGATTTTGTCTAACAATGTCAAAGAGATGTTAACCATTTTTGCCTAAAAGTATAAGTTATAAGCAATTGAGCCATAACTAGCCATTTAAAACAGTTTTTAAAAAGCACTTTTCCCAAAGAACCATGTGATGTGATAAATGAAGACACATAAAAAGCTTTACTACAACTACATAAGAGTAAGAGTACTGAGCCCTTTAACTTTGATGGAAAGTTAAGTAATAAAACTATTCAAGAATCTTCATAATTTTTTTAAAAAAGTTGGAAAGTTAAGTAATTCATTGCACAACAGGTCAACCAACCTCTTTCATATCCTCTTCTCCCTAATCTTTATCACCCATTATAATAATATTATCAAAGTTTAGCCAATCATTCTTAGTACAATGAGTTTGTAAATTGATAGAACTTTTAGGGTTTTTGAAAGTATAAGGTGTGCTAATATTAACATGTTATTTGCAAAAAAAAAAAAAGACATCATGAATATAAAGAAAAAAACGCATGATCTTATTGAAATAAAAGAGGCTCATTAACATAGAATATCTTGTGGTATTATGAGCCAATTTGTTACCAAGACTAAAAAAATTAAAGACTAACAAGACGAAATAGGCCAAAACATTCTTATAGCATAATTAAACAAGAGTAATTACTCTTTGAACATAATAAGAGCAAAATCTATCTTTCAATTCTAGTAGGTTTCTCCTTCAGACAATTATGACATAATTTTATCTTTTATTCCTACCTTTTCTTCCTCCATTTGTCCTTTATCATGATACTTTAGGGTGCTGATGTGAAGATCGACCATGGTGAACCTGCTCATCTGTATAGGTCTTGGGAAAGTTGTTTAGAGTGGTGGGATGACAAGTTCCTCCTTTTATGGTTCTCTTTTTAATCATTGCTATTTTTCCTTTTTTTTTTATATCTTGGCAACCACTTGTATTCATCTTTCCTGGGCTTATAAGTCTAAATATTTGGTCTGCACACTTCAATTTCATCATGTTAATTCACTCATGCATCCTGGTCTCATGACTATACTAGAAAAGAATCTCATTCTTCAAAAAACAATCAGAAGCCATTACTTTCAAGATTTTTGGTTTTCTTAACACCATACCTTTAAGAACTCATTCAACATTCATGACTTTAAAGGCATGAATATTCGCATCTCTATAGTCTTACACTTTAACAAATGGTATATCCATATTTTTATCATGAAAATCATTTCTTTAGCCTTAATTGTTACCAACATTCCATTTATGATATATTTCAATAATTAGCAATGAGGAAACTACTACTCTAGTTATATAAATACATGACCTTTGGAATAATATGGTGTAAGATGGCTGAATATCCATCATATACAGTGTCACTGGGAATATTCGTGGCCCCATATACAATTCTTCCTTCAAGGTCCCCACTATTTGTCTTGGCAAGCCGTCATATGCTCTTGCCATCATTATATTAGGTCTCATATATGACTCATTGACATAGCATTTCTTTTAGTATGTATCTTGACAATATATTCAGTGTAAAATTATTGTCAATTAGTACTTCCCAATCAAAGTGTCGTTGCATCTCACAATAATGTACAATGACTTATTGTATCCATTACCATCAAAACCCAATTCATCTTCAGTGAAGTTAAAATAATTCAAGGTATAATTTTTTTTCCACTAGATGTTCCATTGTTTATTAGTTAATATCTTGAGGCATGTATGCTTAACCCAAACTTTTTACAAGGTTTTCCTATGTGGTTCGAAGCTTAGAATTATTGACAACAATGTTATTTAGGCAAGAGTTTTCTTGAGTTTCTCTACAATATTGTATATATTATGTTTTATTAGCTCCAAGAACTTCTTGTTCACTAACAAGTTCGTTTATTTATTCCATCAGATCGACCATTTATTTCTCTTTGGTTTTTTTGCTTCTTAAGCTCTTTTAGGGTAAAACATCTTCCACTACGAATTAAACCTCTAAATTTTACTTCAAAAATAGATGGTTGTTGTGGGGTAAGACAATATAATCACTCTTATATGCCATCATTGGTCTGGACAAAATTAACTAGGGCAATCCATCTACAGTGAATTACACTTGACATGTTTTTTATTAGATGTCTCCATTATATATTCCTTTTCACCCGTTAATTTTTCAATTAAAGAACTTCTTGATTCATCATTTGTAACACCTTATTACAAAAATCTTCACACTAGTTGATTATGTGACCTTCTTCACCATGGTGTCTACAACATTTCATAATCTCTTTTATACCAAATATTAATCATTATCTAATAACTATATCTATCAACATTTTTAGATTCCTTGGGTGTTTCACCTCTAGTGCATTTACTGACCTACTACCTGAAATATGATTAAGCAAATGATTTGTATTCATGTATCCACTTAGATATCCACTTAGCTTCAATCAACTATAGAAGCTTTCTCTTGAAGGCATTGCATGTATGAATGACATGTCATACAACGGTGATATGGTACTTGCAGATGAGATATAACTTGTACCAGTTAGGATGAGATTGTTGTAGAGGCACTGGAGGTGCTAGAGGTACTAATCAAATGCTTAATAACTTTTGGTATATCTCTTTTAGGGGTAATAGTAAAAAATGAATTTATTTCTAAACATTTTGGTAATTTTTCGATTTGGTTTTTAGCTTGGTGGTTTTAAAGCTTGATTTTCTTTATAGAAAATAGAGAGTTAAAATTAATATTGACAATTTAGGATGATGAAGATAGGGTCTTGTAATTTTAGACTCAATTCCTTTTGCTTCTATATGTACCCTCAATTTGATCAATATTTTATTCTTTCTTCTAATACCTTTTTTCTCAATAGGTGAAAAGATTTCACTCCTTACTCCTTGCTCTATATGCTCAAACATTATTATATTGTTGGTGAATTATTGTGTTAAACTATCCATCACGTGCTTCTGGTATGATGCCTTGAGTATGTTGGAAAATAAAGTAACCATTTTTTCATCCAAGGTAAGGGACATACCTATGCAACAAAATCTAACAATATTTGAGCATTATATTTTATGTTTTCTTTGTCCTTTTTTTTCCAGATTGGACAAGTTGATTCTATTGAAAGTAATATTCATGTTATGCTTATATTTCTTGAAAACATTATATTTCTTGAAAACATCTACCAAATATTGTCATCTCTGAATCTTTATGTTATCTACTCTCATATACAATTTTAATATCGCCTATACTTAGACTATCATAAAAAAAATGTATTAGTCACTTCTCATTGTGTACTACTTTTGTCAAATTATTGCAATAGACTTTGAGATGAGTGTTAGAGTCTTATGTTTTAGTGTATTTGATGAACTCAAGAACATGATTTTTTTTGGTACAACTACATTCAAGACTAGACATATCTTTGCAGCTTGTATTGGGTCGTACAAATTTACTCCTTTAATGACCTTTATTTTGGCCTCTAATGTTGCTATTTTATCATGATCAGTTTCATTATATGATTTTATCTTATGAGACTTATTAGTAAATTCATCTACAATTGTAGGAGATGATACAAATACTGGATTATATTGGGGCTATTGACCATGTTCATTTATCATTTCTTCAAGTTGAGTTGTTTGAATTTGAACAAATGTGACAAATAAATTAGAAGGACCTTCACTAGAGACATTTCTAAGTGACTAAAGTAAGCTAACAATACAATCACATTAACTTTTAAAGAATCCAATTCTTCTTAGAAATGAGCATCATGGTTAGCCTGATTTTTATCTTTTATATTTCTCACTTAGAGTGTGTTTGGCATAACTGTTGTTGTTGTGGTTGAGGTTGAAAAAAAATAATTTCATGAAAAACGCTTTTAGCTGCGGTTCATAACTGAAATTGAAGTGTTTGGTTAAAACTGTGGTTGAGTTTGAGATTTAATGAAAAACAATATTGAGTGTTTGGTTACCATGTTTTTCATATTGCTGTCAACTTGTGAAATTACTTTAAAAGACACATATATTTTTTAAAATATTGTAGATTTAATTATCATAATAATAAAATATAATTAATAATTCAAGTAAATTAGACACTCATTTGTATTCTCCCATCAAATTACTTGCAATTCCATCATGAATTAAATTCATATGTCAAGGCCTCTGCAATCCCTTGTTATTTAATCGATGAACAATATGTTTCTGATAAAATATCACAAGGAACAATATATGCGATCCATAAACAATGTTGCTTTAAGATTTCTATCTACATGTTGTAGAGATATAATTCCAAGGCAAAATCCAGTTGCAAGTTTTTGATCCATAATCAATAGAAACGCAATGGGGTTGTGGAGTTAAAAGAAGTTACGCACATTTTCTCTATCATCAGGGCTGATCTCTATTTACATAATTTTTATTTTTTTAAAATATGATTTCTATATTTTTTTAAAAAATTTGGACCGGGCTTGTCCCAAACTAAATGGATCGGCCCAACCAAGTTGGGTCAAAAGGGCCCAACTATGCTGGACTTGGGCTGGGACGAGAGCAGGTCCAGCCTACCCCAGCCCAAAAGAGCACAAAATGGTGTGCTGCAGCTTTTGTTTCAAATTATTCACATAGTTAGTGTTCACGTAACACGTGAACAGTAACATGACCGACTGTGATGAGAGGGTTAACGACCGATACCGACGGGTAGAGGAGGTCGATGTGGTTCTTCTTGTGGTGGTGATGTCGAAGATAATGGCATGTGGTGGTCGAGAGAAGCTTTGGAGGGTCATGCTCTGCTGATGATGATGATTACACCAAAGTTGGGGGGAGATGAATGTGCCTAAGGAGGAGCTGTTGGAGCTCTTCGGTGAAGAGAAGAGGTGGACGGTGCTAAAGGAGGAGTTATTGGTGCTCTTAGATGATGGTTGCTGCTGGAGGAGAGAGAGGGCTGCATCTACGATTTCTAGTGAGACAAACCTGTGATCGAAATGGTGAGGGTGTTGCCAGTGGTCCTGTCAAGGCCAAGGGTGGTCGGTATTGCTACAATTTTTTATGCACAAACATCGTCCTCTCCCTCTGTTATGTGCAAATTTTTTTTGAGTCTGCTTCTGTTAATGAAACGCAGGCAATACACGAAACAAAACGCAACCAAAAGCATCACTTTTCTACTTCTCGTAAACGGTGGTTCGACCGTGATTTTGGTGGGTCCCACCACAATTAAAATTGCATTTTCTGATTACCAAACTGGTGCAAACTATATTTTCCTTAAAACACAGTTTGCACCGCGTTGCCAAACGACATCTTAGAGTAAGGTGTTGTAGACTTTATAGTTTGGAGCCCTTTGAGGACTTATATTTCAACCTGTAATGTGTTCATTTCACTTAAATGAATGTTTATGTGCTTATGAGTGAAAAATTATGTACATGTATATGAGGTAGGAATTAACCTATATAAAGAACTAATTCATGACTTCCTTGTTAAGTATGATTAGAATACATAGTTTGATAAATTTACAAGGGTTTTCTTAATTCTTTAATCAATTGAATCTCTCACACATAAATAAAATTAGAAGCAAATTGTTCATACAAATAACTATATTCAATGTCACTCCTCTATTCTTGATGAAAGCTTAAACCTCACTCAAATATTCTTTGTATTTATAAATGTTATTACTAATCTTAGAAGCTTTTACCCTTAGCTTATTTGCCTTATAAGCCACCATATCATTTAACCTATTAATTTGCTCAATATCATAGTTAAACAAAGTATTATCTTGAAGCAATGTGTCATTGCTTGCAGCTAATATTTTATTATTCCTAACATCTAAATCAATGAAAAATAAAAAAAATATATATTCTTTAGCCTTTTTCTTTGCTGATAATCACATGAATCCTAACTATTGTAAACCACTTAGCCAATTTAATATATTATGGATTCTCATTCTAAATAGGATAAACCTTCTAATCATTTGTGTAAACTCAAACTCTTGTCGTCAATAGTTTTTCTTTAGTCGATCATGACTCTTGATTGCCTAGTTAACTACTTTCTAATCTCTTGGCTGATTAAAATTCTTCAAGCTTTGTTGATTACTATCAGCAATCAGTTTCAACCTTCTTTTCTTTGTTTAAATATAAACAATTACTATTTTCATCTATTTGAACATTGATGTTTATTTTTTATATAAATAACAATGAGTCCTAATCCTCTTATTGGGTGGTTGATCTCCTATATTTATTAATCAAAGACCAATTCTAGCTTTTTTATGATTTACAAAGTGAACAACTTCTATATTAATCCAACAATACTATTTTGTATATTAAACGTATGAAATATTTTTAATTATCTTATCAATTAGCAATTAATCTTTGAACCTATGAAATAATTATTTATTTGTATTTTAATTAGTATTCATTAGTTCTATGCTCGCAAGCCACTACGAGATAATTTTCAAAACTCATTTTTTCTATTAAATTCTATGGTAATAAAAATAAATATATTTTAAAATTACAACAATTTAAATTATAGAGAAACAAATTTAACCAACATTTAATTTTCTTATCAATGCATTTCTTTTCTATTTTGACAAGAACATGTATTTCTATAAGTCACATGATTTTTTTGAATAAACATAATACAACTAAAGTAAACTGTTGCAATGATTCAAGTTATCTAAATCAATAAAAAATATTATTTAGCCAAACCATACTTCCTTATACATGTGTTTTACCTAGTGAAAATATGTTTTTTATTAAACAAATAATTTTTATAATCATAATTTGGCATCATATGAAAGCAAATCTCAATAAAAATAATATTGTGATAATTTTGATGTAGAACCATAAAAGAATTAAAAAATAATTAATTTTATACAACAATATAAAAAATGATCAAGATTTTTTTTATAAATAGCCTAAATGAATATTTATGAGCAATTGTTTTTGAAAAAAAAATCCTAAATGACTTATATAATTATTTTTATAAGTTAAGGAGCAAGATTACCATAATAAATTCAAATTGTGTTTAGAAAATAAGACATAATTGGAATTTTTAAAACTTTATTGTATTAATCCTAATTAAAAATCATTTTTATATAAAAATAAAAACAATGAACAAACCTACAAGTTTGTTTTTTTAAAAGAAAAAACAGGTGTATAAACCTCATAGACCGGATTAGATGCTTATTTTATTTTGTTAAATAGAGTGATGACACGTCTCTTGTTTTTTCTTTTTTTAAATCCTAGTAGTGAGTTTTGTCTATCTTGGAAAATGACTTATCATTGTCTTATTCAAGCTCCAACCTTGTTCAATGGCTATAAAATCAAATTCTAGAATATTTGAACCTTCAACACTGATTTTCCCCTCATATATTCTCACTTAAAACACCTAAAAAATCATCCTAGAAGCTCAATTACTTCACTAACAACCCAAAAACCCTCCAATATGTATAAAAACTAAAATAAAAGTGCAAAAGACTCTCTCTCTCTCTCTCTCTCTCTCTCTCTCTCTCTCTCTCTCTCTCTCTCTCTCCCTCCCTATCTATCTAGTATTATTGAAGAGAGAAACCATTTCCTTTCAATGCGTTTCTCTCTTAAAGCCTAGTTAATGAGCACCACAATCAAAGTTATTGGTGGATGAAATTCAACCACCGAAGAACTTTCTCCTAATATTTTTCTCCTCTCTCTTCACGTTTAACCTTTATGTACTCAAACGTGACAAAAATAAAATTTAAGACTAAAATATATTAACATACAAGAATAAAGATAAAAAAATAAGAAAAATAAAATTTTAGTGATCAAATAGAACTTTTATGTGCCTCTTATGAAAAGACCTCCATTTACTATTTCTTATATCAATTTTCAATCTCTATCTCTTAATTTATTTTTAAAATAGAAATTAAACTTCTATTTATAAAATTAATTGTTAATTTAACTTAGAGTATTTAATGGCACATTAGGTAAGTTAGATAAAACAAATCAAAAAAATATTAAGTTCATAATACTATGAAAATATAATTTTAAATGATAAAATTGAGAAAAAAAATAAAGTCTAATAATCAAATTATTAACTTTGTAAAAGGATCAAGATGTAAAAAATAGCCAAAAATAAACAATAGTAAACTCCTAATTTGTTCTATTTTTTGTGTTAATTATATTTTCTTAACGTTATTTTTTTAATTTTTAATTGTTAATGAAATTGTTTTTTTTTTCTAAGAAAAAATCAAGTTTATTTGCAATTAAAATAGAATGATGATTTTATTGGGGTGTTGGATTTTTAGATAATATGTGCAGTAATGGGTCAAGTGGATGAAAGCTTTCATGGGTGGGCCGATGCAAACTGTCCTGTCCTCGCTACGTTGACAGACAAGTGACGTAACTCTAAGTCCCTGAAAAACCCTAACACAGCATTACAGGGGTTCCATTTATGAGCCCCTACCCCAATCACCATCATCTTCTTCATACATTTGCATTCCATTCACTGATTCAAATACCACCAAATTTCAACTTCAAATGTATAATTGCTGCTTTAAAGTCCACTTTTGTTAGTTGATTGAAACTCTCTCTTTTGGGTCACCATAGTTTGCTTTTGCTATGGGAATCTTTGCGGTTTTTTCGTTCTCTCCATGACGTGCAGAGATTTTAACAAAAAAAACCACAAAAACCGGGAGACCTAATAGAAAATCTGGCTGTATTCAAAGAGGAGTCATTGCTTTAAATTAATCAGTGGAGTGGGGTTGGTTATGACCCTCGTTTCCTTAACTCGAACTTTCAGGGTTCGAGCCTCCACTATCTCCATTGCCCGTTTTCACGGTCAAACTCAAGGAGGAGTTCGCTTTTACCCTGATAGAGAGGTAATTCAAAACCCACAATCTTGGTTTGTCAAAGTAGTTTCCACCCTTTTTGTCAATTCACATTCTTTGGATGCGTGTTTGAATTACTTGTGTGAAAAGTTGACACCTTTGATTGCATTCGAGGTAATCAAAAGGTTTAATAATCCAAAAGTGGGTTTCGAGTTTCTGGAGTTTAGTAGATTGAATTTGAATGTCAATCATTGCTATTCCACATATAATTTGCTTATGAGGTCCTTATGTGAAATGGGTTACCATGATTTGGTGAATATTGTGTTTGATTACATGGGGAGTGATGGGCATTTGCCTGATAGTACACTTTTAGGATTTTTGGTAACTTGGATGGCGCAAGCGAGCAAGTTTGACATGGTTAAGAAAGTGCTTACTGAGGTTCAGGGCAAGGAGGTGCGCATCAATTCATTTGTCTGTAATAATTTGTTGAGTGTGTTGGTTAAGCAGAACCAAGTGCACGAGGCCATTTACTTGTTTAAAGAGTATTTGGTAATGCAATCTCCTCCTGACGCTTGGACTTTTAATATTCTTATCCGAGGTCTTTGCAGAGTAGGGGAAGTGGATAGAGCTTTTAAATTTTTCAAGGATATGGAGAGTTTTGGATGTTTACCTGATGTTGTCACATATAATACTCTTATAAATGGATTGTGCAAGGCAAATGAAGTAAACAGAGGGTGTGAATTGTTCAAGGAAATTCAGTCTAGAAGTGATTGTTCGCCAGATGTTGTAACTTATACATCAATTATATCGGGGTTTTGCAAGTCTGGTAAGATGAAGGAGGCCTCAGATTTATTTGAGGAGATGATGAGGTCTGGGATTCAGCCCAATGTAATCACTTTTAATGTTCTTATTGATGGCTTTGGCAAGATTGGGAACATAGTTGAAGCAGAAGACATGTACAGAAGGATGGCATATTTTGACTGCTCAGCTGATGTAATCACCTTCACTTCCTTGATTGATGGCTATTGTCGAGCTGGTCAGGTGAACCATGGCTTGCAGTTTTGGAATGTGATGAAAACAAGAAATGTATCTCCAACTGTTTATACTTATGCTGTTCTCATTAATGCTCTCTGCAAGGAGAATAGACTTAATGAAGCTCGTGATTTTCTGGGGCAAATAAAGAATAGTAGTATAATTCCAAAACCATTTATGTACAATCCTGTGATTGATGGGTTTTGCAAGGCTGGCAATGTGGATGAGGGGAATGTGATTCTAAAAGAGATGGAAGAGAAGAGATGCAAACCTGATAAGGTGACATTTACCATTCTTATTATTGGGCATTGTGTGAAAGGAAGAATGTTTGAAGCAATTAATATTTTTAATAGAATGTTGGCAACCGGGTGTGCCCCTGATAACATCACTGTTAATTCTTTGATATCCTGCCTTTTGAAGGCTGGGATGCCTAATGAAGCCTATCGCATTAGGAAAATGGCATTAGAGGATCTTAACTTGGGTTTGTCATCTTTTGAGAAAGCTATTCCTTTGAGGACAAATACAGACATCCCAGTGGCAGTTTGAAAGAGGGTGTGGTGCAAATTGAAATCAGCTTGTTGGAGCTGTCACATGAAAAGGGCTGTTCCATCATCATGCATCTCTACCTTGTAGCATAAATGAGCTACGAGATGGTTTCAAACAGTAAGTTCTTTGTCTTTTTTAATTTGTCAGTGAGATCAACAGATCAAATATTACTTCAAATATGCTGCCTTTGTTGAATCTCAATTTTTCTCTACTTGTACGCATTTCTCCTCTTGACTTTCAAAGCATCTTTGCACTTCTGCTGTGAATAATTAATTTGGTTACTTCCTCTCACATATTTATAATACTGACAATAATTATATATTTTTTCCATGAACTTCTTGATTATGCCCTACATTGCTTAATATGAAATGCTGCTAGTTTCATTGTAGTGATGTGTGTTACTAGCCATGTCCTATTGTTTAATGGCATTAGCAAATATAATGGAGGAAAATGGTTGCTCTGGTGACTTAAGTTGTGACATGCTTAACCAATGCTAGATAGCTCAAATGTCTGTGTGGACATTGAGGCACTGAGATCTGATGTATAAAATAGCATGAGTAAGACAGAATTCATGCAGAAATAAATAGAAAAAGAGGAGAACAAAAAGAAGTATGATAGACCTGGTGTGTTAGGAATTTTTTGTTAGTGACTTTGGTTGTAGAAGGCTTCAGTTTATTGTTAAAATTCTTCATAACGACTATAGTAACAACAATAATCTCCAAGAAGAGGATTGAGAAGTGGTCATGTCCCTGACCAATATACGTATTCGAGCTGTGTTTTTTGTTTGTCAAGCATTTGTCAATCCTGCAACCCAGCTTGCATTTTCATTTTAACTTCTCAAGGTTTTTTAGTCCACAATTTTTATTTTTATTTTGTCATGGTTCTTCACATCTAATTTTGGTATGAGCTTGGATCAACACACATGCTCCAGCCCACAAGCATTTGCTCATGTGCACAAGCAAGCACACATGCACATTATGGTTCTTCTTTATGACTTGTGTTCATTTGTACCGAGGGGATTAGGGGTTGGTTGTCCAATCCTTACTTGTCAAATGCTTCAAGTGCTAATGGTTGTAACTTGTAAGTTGGGGATGTCTGAATGATTTGGAAGGAATTTTGTTTGCTCAAACTGCAATGTTACCTCTAGAATGTGAGGATGACGGAGAATGACAGAGCATCAGTTAATATCAAGTCTAAGTGGAGAAATACTGCATCCAATCTAGCTTTAGGATCACTGTAATAATAGTGGCCCGTGTCCTTTTATGAGGTAGAACGCCGGTGTTGGAGTGGCTCGTGGTACTTGCAAATTTATCACATGAAGCAAGGGAGACAAACTAAAAACATATATTAACATTTGTATCTCTACCTGTGAACATCCAATAAGAGTGCCCCGCATTTAGTCAAAGATGTATATCCAAAATGGTGGTAAAGTTTATTTCTTGATAAAACATGTGAGAATGAAGTGGTGACCTCTTGAACTCAACATTCTTATCTAATGCCAAGTGGTCATGTATCTGGTCAGGCTCACATGTATCAAAAGCTTAACTTAGTTGCAATCAATTCGAATTCATGGTGGTCATTTTTTTGTTGCACATTATTCATCAACCTGTTCTTGAGTTCTTGACGTCTGTCTTGCTTAATGGACTTTGCAGGCTGGCAGCGTTTGCACGTTTTCAGGCATTGGCGGATCACGAACAGGATGCAATACACAGTTTATGAGGATAAAACTGTTAATATCTGATCTGAACTTACAAGACCTATGTCTTTTTTTACGTTTTTGGATAGAAATTGGGGAAAGTTGGTTTTGGGGTTTCCAATATAGACGAGTTCAACTGGTAGCTAAGAGCAGTAGCTTTTCCCATGTAAATCAGTAATGCCTTCCATGTCTGATATGATATCTAAAGGGACCCAATGGCATTGAAGATCAAGCAATGTGGCTATTTTTAATCAATTTCACTTTCAGTTTGATCTTGGTAACGTGCTGCACTGTTTGGTTTGTTGTCTCTGATCGCCATTTTGCTTTTACAACAGCACTGAATTCTTCAGTGTGGTAAATTTTATAGATAACAGATCCATTCTCTAATCAACGTAAGCTGTTGCATTGAAGGCAAGGATGGAGATAATTTCCCCAAATTAGGATTTGACCGCGTGCTAAGATCGCTTCATATATGCATGACCAAGTCAAATATATGTTTTAATTAATTACATAACTGCAAATGGTACTCTTCGCACCAGGGTCTATACATAAAATTGGGAAATAGGGCATGCATTATTTTCGTACATCAACACACATGGGCGTGCACCCTGAAGGCAAATTCCCATTACATGCTACTGAAACTAGTATCGTACACCACAAACCACTCATCCAAGAGCTCATCAAATCTTCACAATCAAGCTGAAACGACAGGATATGATGCACAGGTTGCAATACCTGCAAAAATAAATAGTCGCCAAAATCAGGGTAAGCATTTTGAACATAACGGCAAGTAAACAACTGCTCAACAAGTCGAAATCCCTGTTATCGTGGCATCACATTTCAATGGGGCCCGTTCACAGTTAGATCAACAGTTTGTTTATGCATCACATATTCTTCAAGTGGTTGCACGGTTGATCTATATAGATAGGCTGGGACTTACCACACATGTTCTTCCCCATCTCCATCTTAAAGTAACCATTGTCACCCCAGTCTTCTCCCCAAGAGTTCTTGATCAGCCAATATGGGACGCCATTCTCTACTCCATACCCAACTGCAAGAACAGCATGGTTCACATCCTGCCATAAACCCAAGAGAACATCAGAAAGAAATCGTCATCTATAAAGGTTATGACTAAATACGTTCAGTATACAAGCGGGAAGAATATAATATGTTTGATGGTTTACATCCATTCACGCTGCCTGCATCTAGCTGGGACAAGCAACTGAACTAATCTAACATCGATGGACGATCAAGAGGCGTAACTTTCACAGAAAGGTTGTTGACTTATGCAGTCTCTTGACATTTCAAAACTCGAATATAAACTAGATGTTTCTATAAGTTTAAAAAGGAGCAATGTCCCCAAAATTTTACTGAAACAATTCGATTTCACTGAATAAATTATCACCCTAAAAATAGTTTTAACTCACCATGGGAGTACTGCCACAAGTGTTGGTGGTGAAAACTCCTTCCTTGTACAGACGGAAACCACTTACTACCTCGAACGCCACACTCACTGGACGGACAAATGCAACTGCATGCTTTAATTCGTTTTCAGCACCCTGTATTTGAGTATAAGATCAGGGAACCTCAAATGATCAATAATGCATACTAGCATGAAGTTTCGAGAGTAGCAAATGATCAATGGACAAATTTTGAACACCCGGTCATGTTTAATTATAACAGCCTCTTGTAGCAAATGGAGAATGAACAGATAACTTCAAAGAAAGACCCCATGAGACCATGTTTAATTATAACTGCCTCTTGTAGCAAATGGAGAATGAACAGATAGCTTAAAACAAAGAAATGAAGAGTCTCTACTCTCTACAAAGGGGATTGTATTATATTAGATCTCTAGAGTATTTGCGCTAGAAAAAAACACAGCTTCTTTGAGCTGCAACATGGATGTGATTACTCTCAATGCTAATATTGGAGGTATAAGAAAGCTCATATGCCGAAAACAAGTACATCTACAATAGCCAACCCAAACACATGCAAGAACCAGAAATTAAGCCACATCATACACCGAAGTTTGCCAACTCAACAGCTCGAGTGAGAAATTTCCTGCTTAAGCCAGAAAGAATATTCACACAAAATACTATTTAGGGGGATTGTGCACGCTACTTACCAGTGTAATGTTGACAGACTCGACAACTTGGACACCAACGTTTTCTGATGAGAACTTGCAGGCACCATCTGTTCCAGTGTAAGGATATGCTTCTTCGGTGTCAAGGCCACCATTGAATTTAATGTATTCAAAGGCTTGGGATGGCAACCCGCCATTGCAGCCAAAGTTATTAAATGCTCTGGCACAGTCCACAAGCTGCTGTTCAGACAGGGAGATTCCTTTCCCAAAGGCCTGGTGGTAAGCAGCCTCTAGAGCTCCAGTGGTGCTGCAGTAGAAAAATATTCAAGTTAACAAGCATGAAACATATAGTTAAAACCAGCAAGTTTCAAAAACAAATTTAACCTGAAAGTCCAGCAAGATCCACAGTGACCTTGATTCTTGACGGGACTGACTATGCCTTCTTCCCTCCAGTCTTTCTATACCCACAGAACACAGCCCATGATAAATATTTACTAGTAATCGCTAAAAATCACATATATATATATATATATATATATATATATATATATATATATATATATAATAAGGAAAAGCAGTACCGTTTCAGGAAGAACAGCGTTGGTAAGCTTGTGATTGCCCTTGGTGGTTGCAGAGCAATTTTGGGCAGCTCCCAGTCTGTACTTTTGGAACTCTTGCCATGTCCAATCAGCAAATTCTGCAGAATCATGAAAATGTTAGGATTATGCTGCCTTCAACCACTATAAAGTAATTAGTGGACCTAATCTAATTAACAAGTAAGACTTACGATTAAGACCAAGAGTGTAAGGCAAGCCCTTTTTATTGGTGGATCTAATCAAATCCAAACTCTCCGAGAATATTGCAAACCTTAACTTCATCTCCTCCTCTGTCTCATACCTCTTTCCATGCCTTGAAACACCCAAACAAGCCAAACATCCGGTGGGATAAGAAAAACAAACAAACAAAACCATCTGATTATTGAATGATCATCATAGTTAATAGAAACGTACCTGTGAGCAAAACGAGCAAAGGAGTTAGCCCGGCAGGATTGGCCTAAGACCTTAACAACAGAAGATTCGATGTCATGGAGACGGTCAGATACAAGTTTGATGGGGTTGGATTCCTCAAAACTTGATCCTGCTGCAACGCAACAGAGGGTGACCAAGATCGATGAGACCACCAGGACGGTGACACGAGCCATCATTCACCTCGTTTTTGTGGGTGGTCGATGATTATTGGGTGAGAGAAAATGGAGTGGAGTCTGTTAATTTAAGAGATTTTAGATTGGATTTTGTTGGCTCAAAGAATCTTTGGTCACGGTGCAAAGTACATTTTCATCCTCAACTGTCGTGTTACTCTAAATTTGGTCCGGAAATAAAATATACTCCCAATTGGATACTCATCCTCACCTATCAAAATTTATAGTACTTCTAGTCTCGCATAATAGCTTTAAAACACTCATTTATAAAATAAAAAAAATAAATCATTATACTTTAAATAAGTGAGTCTTATTAGCAAATATGAAAATGTACACACGCAGGTGCTTAGTTTTATGATTTGAGGGCTAATTGGATAATGTCTAAATAGTTAAGGGGCTCATTTTACCCGATTGATAATTGGGTCACAAATATGTCCTTTTCCGGAGAATCTTCTGGCTGGTTTTCGTAGTAGTTGTAGTTTTAATATTAAGAAATGTAATAAATATTGTTTTGAAAGTGATTTTTGTTTAAAAATATATTAAAATAATTTTTTATTTTATTTTTAAAAATTTATTTTTTATTCAGAAACATATTATAATATATTTTTTTAAATTATTTTTGATATAAAAATACTTTAAAAATACTAAAACTCTAAAACTAAAATAAATAAAAATTTAAAACACAAAAACAGTCTACCTCTCTAACCTTGACTACAAGAACACGGAAGTTGTCTGATGGGATACAGTTTTGTAACAACTTACTGTGACGCACATGGTGACGCCCAATGGTTCCTCGTCGTTGTAGCCTACCAAGTCATAATAGTCGTCGATTAAAAAGACTTATATGAAAAAGAAATTGGAGGCCTGGACCGTCATCTATTCTGCGTTGTAGCAGTAAAATAACAAAATATCCCAACAGTAGGAAAATAAAAAATAGTTTTGGATTGAGGCGTTTAGATTTTTATTTTTATTTTTTTACATTGTGGAATTATTCATGTACTTTTGAATACAATAAATTTAATTTCATTGAGTTTAGGGCTATTAGAATCGTTTAATCTTTTTTTTAATTGTTAGTTTGCTTGAGTGTGATAACATGATTTAGCAATAAAATAATATTTTTTTTATTCGAAAAACTAATCGGTGTATACTATGCATGCGTCAAAATCTATAGAGTCACCACATATGTTGGGCGGGCATGTAGAGGCTCCAATGGTAAAAAAAAAAAGAAAAGATTTCATCGTATTATTTTTTAAGCACAACCTCTCTTTTTCCATTATTAGTGACACTTGTTGTTCACATATAGTTAGTTTATCTTTGGTAATCTTTTTTTCTCCTTTCATTTCCCTCTCCTATCTTGATAAATAACTTTGGTCCTCATTGTTATTGATATTTCAAATTCAATCTTTCTCGTTTTGATCTTTATATTTTTATCATTTTTTATTTATTAAAGTTTTATTTGTTCTCAATTTAACCCTTGGTTTATAATTTGTATATATATATAACATTTTTCTATTTGATCCTTCTACTTTTACTTTTTTTTTCCTATTTTGTCAAAGTTTATATGGCTTTCAATTTAATCCTTCAAATTGAAGTTTATGATTTTTTCCCCTATAATTTCAATCTGGTCCTTCTTGTTTGATTTCTTATTTTTTTTCCTTGGCTTTATTGTCAAAGTTTTTATAGTTTTCAATTCTATCATTCAAAACAAGTTCATGATTTTTTTTAATAATAATAACAATAATGGAGTTTGATCTTTTTTATCATTATATTTATCCAATTATGGACATTAATATCAATCCAAGCTATTACTTTCATAAACCATCTTTTGATTTCAAAACAATAAAAAGACTAATAACGCATGTTTCATTAAAACATGTGATGCAACCCTAAAATCAAAATGTAGAGTAACAAAGTTTGGCATATACAACACTCTTTGTTGGGTCAAATTCCTCGCTAAGATTTTTCTTGTTAATGTTTACCAACCACTTATTATGCTTATGATGATCAAGTGGAAATGTGTTAGATGACGTTGTCCTCAGAAACTTCATTTGTCCCTTATTTCTCAACTTCTAGAATTGATACCTGAAATCCTTATAGCTTTCTATTAAATGGGTGAGGATACTATCATGATGTTCACACTTGTCATTTGGATTATACCACCTAGGAAAAGTGATTTTAAATGATCTATGAAGTTGAAGTAATATGTCAATGTTCTAGCGATTTTAGCAAATACCCTTGAATGATAAAAATATGTCAATCTTTGTTAGTGGAGTTTGAGTAGCTGATGATATAGTGGGATCTTATCGAACAAGATTTCTAATGTGAAAAAGCCATTCCCTACCTCGAAGTCCATCATGACATCAATATTCACAGTTCCTACTTCAATAGCTTGTTCAATCCTTTTTGTCATAACCAGTAGGTTAGTAAAGGACTAGGTTGTATTTCCAATCAGGATCTCAAGCAAGATAACTATCTTCTTTTCTAGTAGTGGAAGATCCATCTCAATGGCTACACCGAACCACCTATTGGCGTATTTTTAAATAAATTTTTTTATCATTCATTTATGTACCCTGCATATTAGATCTATTTGGAATAACACATGTTATACTTATACTATTTGATAAAAGCATCAACAAGGTTTTTCCACTTCCAAACTTTCATGTTATTATGTCTACCATCTTATTGCAATATGACTTAAGGTGAGCGATATGACATTGTGTTTTAGTGTACTTTATGAACTCTGACATATGAAATTTCTTTTGTACAATAATATTTAAGACTAGACATAATGTACGAGGTCATACAAGTTTACCACTTTGACTAAACTTTTGGAACATTGTGATGGAACCCCCAATCAACCATAATCTTTTGAATTTCTTGCAATTTTACCCTTAGATTTTTTTGTTTGAACCATTAAAGTTTTGCGTTCTTTACAAAATGATCTTTTATTTTTGAAACTCTTTGTTTTGATCCTTAATTGATCCTCAAACCTCTAGTTTCTTGTAATTTTATCCATTATCTCATCCAATTGATCTTAAAAAAAATTAAATATGGTCCTCTTAAATTCTAATTGTTAAGTAATATTTATGTTCCCTTTAGCTTATGTAATTTGATATTTGCATTTAGCTTCTGCAATTATTTGGTATTTCTTCTTCCATTCAGTTTTTGCAATTTGGTATTAGCGTTTAACTTCTGCAATTATTTTGATATTTCATCAAGAAGATATTTGTTTAAGTTTCTGCAATCTCTTTTAGTTTCTGCAATTTGGTATTTTATTTTACATTGTTTTTGCATTCTGGTTCTCTGTGATTGTTGAATATGGCTACTGAAAGAGATGATTCGCTTTAGTCTATGAGTGTGAGGTTGGATGAAAAAAAATATTCGTATTGGATTTAGGTAATGAGAATTTTTTTTAAAGATAAGAAGATGTGGTGGTATGTTAGTGGAACTTATGTGATACCTAAGAGTATTGAGGAGGGGGATGTTGGTTTGATAGATACATGAGAGGCAAATAATGCAAAGAACATTACTTGGATCAACAGTTCTGTTGAGCATAATGAGATTTTTTTTTAAGGGTAAGAAGATGTGGCGGTATATTAGTGGAACTTATGTGATACCTAAGAATATTAAGGAGGGGGATGTTAGTTTGATAGATACATGAGAGACAAATAATGGAAAGAACATTACTTGGATCAGCAGTTTTGTTGATCATTCGATAGATACACAGTTGGTGAAGTATGAGACAACAAAAGAGGTTTGAGAGTATCTGCAAAGGTTATTTACACAATCAAAATTTGCAAAACAGTATCAATTAGTTCATCGGAAGAATATGAGTATTCAAGAGTTTTATTCTACCATGACAGATCTTTAGGATCAATTGACTCTTACAGAATCGGTAGAATTAAAGGCATGTGGTGCCTATATTAAGCATAAAGAGCAAGAGCGTTTGATATAGTTTTTAACAACACTTCATAATGATTTCAAAGGACTTAAAGGTTTAATTCTGCATCATTCTCCACTGCCTTTTGTTGACTCTGTTGTTAATGAGTTATTTGATTAAAGAAATATGTTTTCAGTCTTATTTTGAAAAAAAAATTCTTTTTTCTTCAAATCCTTCTGTATTAGCAGTACCTTTTAAATCATTCTCTAATTGTTAGAACAAGTCTTATACAAGGGTTGACTTCGATGAGTGAAGTTTCTGTAAGCAAAAAGATCATTGGAAGACTCAGTGTCCTAAGTTGAGACATTAGAATCAAGCTTGGAAGCCTGACAATTAATTACAATCTAACTCATAAACCACCTCAGGGTTATAAACCACCACACCACAATACCACAATAGTAACTTCCTCGGGCTCTATTACCGATCCTATTACTTTGGCTGAGCAATTTCAAAAGTTTCTCTCCTTATAGCCATAAACAATATTTGTCTTTTCTTCCTTAAGTCAGTTGCCTCATAGTTCCCCAGGTATGTCACACTCTGAATGAGTTTTGGATTCTGGTGTTTCCCATCATATTTCTCCAAATTTCTCATTTTTTACCTCTATGTCCCTTTTGTCCTCCATTCCTGTTATGACTGTTGATGACACTCTTATGCCTTAGCAGGTGTTGGTTCTGTTTTCACACCTCACTTGTCTTTCCCTAATATTTATCTTATTCCAAAACTCAAATTGAATCTTGTGTCTGTTGGTCAAATATGTGATTTTGGTGATTATTTAGTCATGTTTTCTGGTTCCTTTTGTTGTGTATAGGATCTGTAATCTTAGAAGCTTATTATGACAGGCCATCGGGAGAATGAACTATATATTTTGGATGAGTTAAAACTGTCTGTTGCTATAGCTGCCGCTGCTATTACTACTATTAACTTGTTTTCCTTTCATTTGAGTGTTTCATCTTCTAGTTTTTATTTATGGCATTTCTATCTAGGTCATGTTTTGTATTCTCGTTTGAGATTTTTGGCATTCACAGGAGATTTAGGAAATTTGAAAACTTGTGATATTTTTTATTATAGTGGATGTAAACTAACAAAAAAATTCCCTTTACTTTTTAATCAAAGTATTTATGTTTCTTCTTCAACATTTGATTTTATTCATTCTGATATATGGGGATCTTCTTTTGTTATCACAAAAGGAGGGTTTCGGTATCATGTCTCTTTTATTGATGATCATACTCGTTATAGTTGAATTTATTTAATGAAACATCCTTCTGAATTATTTGAGATATATACAACTTTCTGAGCTTTTATCAAAACTCAACTTTCTATTGTGATCAAATGCTTTAGGTGGGATTTGGGTAGGGAATACAACTTTAATAAAAATTTCCAATTGCTTGCCTTAGATGGAACCATCCACCAAACTTCATGTACATATACTCCTGAGCAAAATGGTGTTGCTGAAAGAAAACATAGGCACATTGTTGAAATTGCTTGTTGTCTGCTTTTGTTCCTAATGAGTTTTAGGGAGAAGCTTTTCTTACTGCTGTAAGTTTGATTAATATGATTCCATCTTCTCATAGTTCGAGTCTATCTTCTTTTGAAAAGTTATATGGTTATGTCCCTGATTATTTATCATTTAGAGTCTTTGGTTGTACGTGTTTTGTACTTCGTCCTCATGTAGAGCACAATTAGTTATCCTCTGCTATGTGTGTCTTTCTAGGTCATGGTGAAGGTAAGAAGGGATTTTGTTGTTTTGATCCAACAACTCAAAAACTTTATGTGTCTTGTCATGTTGTCATCCTTGAGTATATATCTTTCTTTTCTATTCCATCCACTAATCATAGCCTGACTAAAACTAATCTTATTCATATAAATCCTTTTTCCGAGGAGTCTAGTAATGATACCTTTCCTTATGTTCGATCAATTTCTAGTCATAACTCTTTAGGTACTAGTACTTTATTCTCTGGTACACCTGAAGCTTCATTCTCATCTACAACCCCTCAAATTTCATCTGAGATTGTGGATCCATCTCCACGTCAGTCCATCCGCATTTGAAAGTCCACAAAACTACTAGATTTTGTTTATTCTTGTTATTCTTCATGTTTTTACTTCATTTTTAGCTTCTTGTTATTCTTCATTTTCTTACTTCATTTTTAGCTTCTATTCATTGTCTCGTTGAGCCCTCTTCCTATAAAGAGACAATTCTTAATCCACTTTGGCAAATACTTATGCTTTGTATAAGACAAATACTTGGGATCTGGTTCATTTACCTCCCAGTAAGAGTGTTGTTGGTTGTTGTTGTGTGTATAAGATCAAGACTAATTCTGATGGGTCTATTGAGCGATACAAAGCTAAGCTAGTTGAGAAAGGATACTCTCAACAATATGGCATGTACTATGAGGAGACATTTGCCCCGATTGCAAAAATGACTACTATTCGTACTCTTATTGTCGTAGCTTCGATTCGTTAGTGGCATATCTCTCAACTTGATGTTAAAAATACCTTCTTGAATGGAGATCTTCAAGAAGTTTATATGCCACCTCCTCCGGGTATTTCACATGACTCTGGATATGTTTGTAAGCTTAAGAAAGCATTATATGGTCTCAAACAAGCACCCCTTGCTTGGTTTGAGAAATTCTCTATTGTGACCTCGTCTCTTGGCTTTGTTTGTAGCAGTCATGATTCTATTCTTTTTATTAAGTGCACTAATGCAGGGCGTATTATTTTGTCTTTATATGTTGATGACATGATTATTATTGCTGATGACATTGATGGTATTTCAGTTTTGAAGATAGAGTTGGCAAAACAATTTGAAATAAAGAATTTGGATAATCTTCTATATTTCCTGGGTATTGAGGTGTTACACTCACCTATGTATCTTAAAAGTTTTTTAATGAACTAAAGAGATGGACTTAATCTTCTAATTTATGAAAGCATGTTTTCATATACCCAATACTAAAAATCCCATAACATCTCTGCACATTATTTTAATGCCTACATTGCTACTTCAATACTCTCAAATTTGTTATTTGTGATGTTATTGGTGTTAGGTTTCTAAGTATACATGCAACAGAAATGGTAAATTAAATTTTTCTTATGAAGTTTCAAGGATCATGTTCAACAAATCTAAAGTTATTTAGGATTTATACAAAAAACTACTTAAAGATCAAAGTTATTTTTGATTTTGAATATTTGCTTTAAAGTTGAGTTGTTACAAACTAAAAGTCATCCAATTATCTTGTTTTTAATGGTAATTCACATGAACTACCACTGATCTTCCAAACCCTTCTAGAAAAAAATTGTTATATACCTTTTTGCAAACTAAAAAGATTGTTTTTATATCCATCTTCTCGTAGGAAACAAACATTTCCTCCATCAATAGAGGTCACTTGGAAAGACGTGTCATAACTATTTTTGGATTATTTTCTAAAAATAATAAATAAATAAAAACCGAAAAAGGATAATGTTGTGAAAAAAAATAAGCTGGAAATTTTGAATGGATTCGAGAGTTTGATCATGTCCCAACTATGCCTAAATATAAAGTAAAATACAGATTCAAGGTTAAAATAATTTATTATTGGATAAATCTGCATTAAAATTAAGTCAAAAGACATGATTACATTTTAATAGGTCAATTGGATTTAATCATGGGCCAAATTAAAGTTTATTTATGTTTAGAAATTAATTTAGGATCCAATTGAAGTATTTAATTAAATACAAAGATTTAATTATACTTTAAATTGATCGAATTAATTTTATCAAGGACTTAATTGTTGAAAAATCAAGTTCGGGGGCCTAATTTAGGTTTAATTGAGAAATTAGAATTTTCAGAGATCGAATTGGACATGGTGTCCAGCCCAACCACCCAAAAGAGTTGGGCCAATCGACCCATCTAGGTTAGGCAGTCCACCCCCTAGAATGATGGGCTGTCACCCTAAAAAAATAAAATTGCAGATAGAATATATATATATATATATATATACAAAGCATAAAATGTGTCTCATTTAAAAAAAATATATTTTATTTTCATGCATATGACCGAATTCGTAAGATTTTCTTAGCATATTTTTTCACAAAAAAAAAAACGGCATCTTTTCTTATGTGTTTTTTAAACAAAAAATAGGATATCATAACTAGTTTATGATTATTAATTAGAATTCGTCCAAAGTTTTTAAAAAATATTCAGCAGTCATTTTTTTGTAATCTTTAATTATCGGGGTGTAAAATTACATTGTAAAGTACACTCATAGATATTAAAAAGATAATAAATATAGTGCTAAAATTTGAACTTTAAAATGGTTAGGTTTCTGATTCAATGAGGTAGAAACTCCATCACGAAAAGAGATTTACTCCGAGTATTAGAAAAGACTAACAAATAAAAAATTTAACTTAGAAAAACAAATCAAACAACAATACAATTTATTTTAGATAAAGTGCATTAAAGATGATACGTCTTCTCCTTACACAATAAATCCTCTTATTTCAGCAATCACTCTCCTCTGACCCACTTTTTCCTCTTGTGCCCATAACTCAACTCACATAAGCAATAGTGCGGAACCATAAAAGGGATGTTGAAATTTTATCATCTATTGTGATTGAGAGTGTATTTTTTAAAATATTTTTTCATATTCTTTGATAATTTTAATGTACAAACATAAAAATAAAGAAAATTAAAACAAAATACATCTTAATTTAATAACAAGCAATCACAATTCCAGTTATAACTTTAGTGGTAAGCATGGCTATTTGCACCAGCTGCTGGCTATTAAGCCACCTCCTGTTCCCAAATTTCAACATCGCTTCTCTTCAATTAAGAAAAGAAAAAAAAATGTCATTATGGATAGTCCACAAAAAGGAAAGATCAAAGAACCCATTTAGAAGTTGGCGAAATGAAAATGATCAGATGATTCCTTGAAGATAAACAGTTTTGATTACAGTTGCCAAGTCTTTTATTTACTTGTATACAATCGACTTTTATATTAATAATATTTATTTGATTCTTATGAAAATTGTATATAAAACATGATGACAGAAGTTGTTTTATTAAAATATTTTTTATTCAAAAATACATCAAAATAATATATATATTTTTAAAATTTTATTTTTAATATCAACATATTAAAATGGTTTTAAAAAAATACTAATTTAAAACAAAAAAAAAATCAAAACTCCAATTAAACCTCATGCCAAACGCCAAACATCCACTACGCATTTTGGATTTTTTTTTATAGATGCAATGTAAACAATTCATTAAACATAAAACAATACAAATGACTACTTTTAAAAATCAATACATAGTAGCTATGAAAATTATAATTTATTATGAAAAAGAATTAAATAAAAATACCTACAACAACAACAGCAAAAATAATTAAAAAAAATTCCTTACAAATCGCTTAGTCCAGTTGTAAGTGTCCAATCAATTTTTGTAGCTCTTTTCAATGGAGTAAGATTGTTATTGCACCATAAATTTCTAGTATGGCAGATATCATTTTTCTATGGAGCATCAATATATGACAAACAACAAGATGCAATTACCCATTCATTAAAAGCCTATAAAACAAGGTATAAAAAAGAATCTGAAATCTCATAATTGGATTTGGATTTATTGAAGGAAAAATTAAAAAAAAAAAAAAGTGAAGGGACTGCTGTCTAAAAAATTCACGTGCAACGATCGGGGGATTTTTTCTTTTACATAAAATAATTGAAAAAAAAACCCTACAAAATCTTTTTCCCCAATTAAAATAAAAAATGTAACATAAAAAATATAATCTCTTAGATTCAAATTAAAATATATATTTTTTATAAAATTTCACTAAGCAAACTAAACCACAAAAAAGAATATCTCAATCAACGTCCAAGATATTTATTTGGCGACTTTCACCATGAGTTTGTGTCTTCATCATCTTTTCTTCATTTCCATCATTGATGTAACATGCTAAATTATCATTGATCATTGATGTAACATGATAAAAAAAAAGAGTAACTCGAGTCTAATAGGCCCGTAGGTCCATGGACTTTATCTCAGTTTTAAAAGGAGCCAGCCAGCATGCAGATGACCTCTTTTCTATAGAAATAGAATCCTTTAGTATCCAAAAACTACGCAGCAGCTGTCCACCAACACCAGGTAAACAATAATGGAGCGAAAAGCTTTTCTAAGAGATGATTAATGAAAATTATCCACCCCCACTAGCTTTCGTAATAAATAATTGTCTAATATATATTTAATTGTATACTAAGTGATCTAGTGATAAGAGCTTGAGATTAAGAGAGTTTATTCGTCTTGTGATTTTTTGTTCGAGCTCCGTGGTCGCTAATACGATGGCCACTGAAAAATTACATGGTAGTTAACTTCAGGATTCATAGAATTAGTCGAGGTACACACAAGTTAGTCCGAACACCCAAGTTAATAAAAAACTATATATATAAAGAAAATTACCCACTCATCACTAGGTTTGTGAATAAATTATTTTCTGTGCTTTGTGAGCACACGTGTGTGTTTGTATTATTCTAAGATCAATGCGTCATCTTACTTTTTTTTTTTATTTTTTATCAGAGACCTTACTTTAACCTCACTCCTAATCTTAGTTCTTGCTCTTAAATTTAATAATAGAAATATGAATAAATAGAAATAGAAATAATATATATATATAAATCAAATTATCATTACGCACTGAACTTTTGTTTGATTTGAGCACCCATAGAAGAAATGAAGGAGTCAGCTGACAACCCAAAGTATTTTCTATTTCTCATAACCAAATAAATGTGTGCGTCATTTCTTCCACCAACACGCACTTAATTTGTTTTTTATTTAATATTTATCAATTACAATAATAAAAAAAGCATAACTATAATATAATTAGCTCCGAATTCCTTTGAATTCATATTTTGAAAGTAATAAAAAACCTGCATACGTATAGAAAATCAATATTCTTTATATGTTGATGACTCAAGCTATTGTTCTTACAGGATTCTTGGGATTTGTCTAATAGTTTGACACAGTTATTAGGTTCTCTTACACTCATGCTGGGCTGCCTTGTATCATTACCTTTTTTTATTATTATATATTCAGCAGTCGCATGTTTTTTTCATAATTCATATGTATGAATGATTATTATTGTAATTATCAACGCATGGTTAATAAGCTATTGCTTGGAAATCCCTCCAAACTGTAGCTGACACGTGCCCATTGACTAAAATGCTTCCGAAATATCTGATAAAACCGTGTTAATTTGGACTTATTGACGGGGAATATAATTTTGAGATCGTGACGAATCAAGAAATAAAAAAAAAAAAAAAAAAGAGGAGGAAAAATGGCCGGTGCGCCTTCAAGGTCAGGTGATTATCAGGCTTCATCTTGAAATCTTATCAACCTTTTTAAAATGAGTCACCAATTCTACAATTTATTTTTTTATATCTATATAGACACCCCAAAATATCTAATTTCTATGAATAATTGAGCAAACCATTAGTGTGTTTGATAACTTTCTCAAACTATATTGATGAATAGTTTATGGTGATCTCCGAGTCCTTGAAAAACTTCAAATGCTTTTTAAGCCTATGATTTTCCTTTTATTTCTAACCTCCTTAGATGATTTTAGAAATTCTTTTTAATTAAGAAAACAATTTGAATTTATTAAGAGCCCTTTTCGTAAGGGTCATGACTTCATGAACTAAGTTATTAATAGTTAAGCAAGCTTATATAGTAGGTATTGAAAATAAAATATATATTTTTTAACTGAACTTGAGTTTTCCTCGAATTCCTTGCTGTTTGAAAATCATAAAGGTCACCGAGTCATGTATTGACAAATAATCTACCAGAAATTAAAATTGACACAAGGAACCATAGAAAAACTATTTTAATCTTGTAGTGGGTCAATTTGTGTTTCCATAACACAAAACAATTAAATGACTATAGGTAATGAGTGTTGTGTGTTAGGTTATTGATCAAAGAAGCTTCATTTTCAAAAACACTTTAAAAAATGGAAATCTATCTAATTTCATTTCAACATTTAGACTTAAATGGGCATGATTTTTGAAGTTATGATTTGATTCTAAAGTAACAAAAAATTTCAAACAAAGAGAACATCAACCAAGTTTGCAAAATCCTTGACAAATATGATGTAGACAATTATTGATCATCCTTCAAAATTTAGTAGTTAGGGGAAATGCAGTATACCCTATGGGGATGCAAACAAATATTTAGATTAGTTGGGGAAAAAGAAACATAGAAAAATGATGATTTTATGAAATTTACCAAATGAAAAATGTCTCTTACTGATAAGTAGAAGAACAAGTACATTCAGATCAATTAAGGGCAAACCCATGATTTAATGAGCTCCATTAACAGTTGAGAGTAACGTTGCACCTGAAGGGTATCTTCATGTCTAAAATATTGTTTTACCCTTTAAAATATGATTACGATTTCTGAAAGATCTTATCTCATGAGTGCATTTTAATAAATATTTGAGAGAATGCACGACTGCAAGATTGAATATGGTGCAATCTATTTTCAAGCTCATAAATTCAAGGTGCATTTGACCTCATGAATACGGATAATAAAAAAACATCATAGATGATAATATTGTATTTATTTTTATGTGCTGAGAAAATTTTATTAAGAAGAATATTTAGCATACATACAATAACGAGTCTTTGTTGCAAGCTATGAGATACATGACTTGATGATTTGATATTTTAATACAAGTTGGTGATAACAAATGCTTGGAGAATATTGTTTTAACTATAGGTAACTCTATAAATGATTGTCAATATAGAATGAGGACAATTATCAAACATTTTGATGATTGTTGGTAGGATGAATACAGCTAATCGAAGAACAATTGTTTAGCAAATCCATGAAATGGGTGACTTGTTAAGCTCCTTCAATGATGAATTAAGGAACACTAAACTTAAGAGCATGGTTAAACTTGATAAACAACAAGAGCAACAGTCATTGTGGACAACTTATGTTTGGCCTTGCATTTATAATTTGGGTGGATGACTGCCATAAGATAAACTTCAATAACCTAGTGAATTAGAGAACTGTAAAAGCTTTGAAGAACTGACAAAGACACCTCATGACAATAGAGCATGAAAAAAAACAAGGAACTTATATCTCAAACCAAGTAACGATGCATTCATGTCATCCTAAAATATTTCATATATATTTTTCAATTTTCTCTCACTGAAATGCAATAAGATTTTGATTAATGAGACTTGATATATGATAGCAAGGAATCTAGAGTTTTTGAACTCCACAATAAGAAGATTTCAAGCCGATCTCGTGAAGTGGAAATGCCAAGTTTTTGAACCCTGAAATCAAGAAATTTTAAGTCAAACATGACACTAGGAAGCGTAAGGTTACCAACCCTGTTATTAGAAAATCTAATTCAATCTAGTCACTAGGAAGGAAAGATGACAACCCTATATTCATGGACAACAAAGGAAATAAGCAGAGAACTTGATCAAACTCTGTATTAAAGACAAAAGATAAAAAAAAACACCCTTGTCCTCATAAATCCTAGTTTTAAATCATGAATTAGAAATATCAAGAATTTCAATTTTAGGAACCTTGCCATTAGAAATATCATTTTTTAATTCTACAATCAAATTTGTCAAGAAGTCTATTATATCAAAGATATTTATTTGAAAGGAAAAAACCTACTATCATGAACACTAAAGATAGAGGCAAAGTAGGATTATTGGAATAAAAGAATTTCCTAATCTACATTTCAAAGAGAAGTGGTGGCATGGAGAAATTTTACATCCAATCGATTATTTCTCTTATTGCAACACCATAGGATAAAATTTTAGAACATTTATTTTATTATTTTCATACTAATTAGTTAGTTTTTAGGTTATTTAGGATCTAGTTTCATATTGGATCATGCAAGTCCGTTAAGTAATCTTATTGTTTTATTTATAATACTCTTTTGCAGGACTTAATTTTATGATTTAATTTACATAAAGATTATTTTTTCTTGTTTAATATTTGATTTAACTACTCTTTAAATAATTGAGCAATTCTTGTTGTGATTTTTATATTTTTTATGATCATCTTTAAGTGATGACATTATGTGAGGGTGATTATTATAGCCTTGATTTCTTAAGGCATGTTGTCTATTGTATCAAGCTCAACTATCAATCTCAAGCCTAAATTAGGTAGATCTTGGTTTTGTTAATTCAATAAAAAAATCCATTAGGATTCACATTAGAGGGGTGTTGTAAAATTATAAAGGAGAAAAAAAAAAGTTTGGTTGGCTGAATGCAAGGAACAAAAAAGTTATTGAGATTCTAAGGGTGTTAATCATATTTCTTAGGTGAAAATATGTTGAAAACTAGTACTGTAGATTAAGAAAATCCTAACTTGATTTTTCAGCCACCTATTTAGTGACCCAAAACTAGGCAAGATAATACATATTGTCTTCCACAATAGATGGCACATCATCTGATTTATTTATTTTATTTCTGAAAAATAATTGGATGGGTGACATGTTAACTACTATTTTTTTTTACAAAGCCAAGAATGCAAGCTTTCTTTATGTTGAGCTAGGGTTGTGTGCAATATATCTTTGGCTTAACCACCTTATGCCTTTCTATTTATATTTTTGTCAATGTGTGTATTTGGATTTTGAATGGAATGCCCTTTAAGAAAATATTTAACATGATATTTAAGTTCTTATTTAATTTCACAATTATTATTAAATAATATAATATATTTTTGTGAGAATTGCTAATAATTATTTTCCAATTATAATATACCTTATACAAAAAAAAACAATTAAAATAAGATTTCCCCATGAATATTAAATAAAAATAATATTGATTTTTTTAAAAGGATTTAATTGATTTTGCCAAGACATTATCACGTTCAATAATTATTCTATCTCTCAATCACATACAAAATATTTATACATTATTTATTTCCAATAATTTTATTTATTGTCTTTCTTGCAAGTGTCTATTTCTATAATCATTTAATTAAATAAAAATAAATAAATTTTAGAAAGTATTTGTTAAACTCCTCCAAAGCCATGGCATAGGTCACTAGTTAGGTGGGTCAAATCAATTTGACTAAGGTTAATTCAAAACATCATCATTTTATTTATTTTTATATTAAAACCATTAAAGTGAAATTGATTTTTTCTTCTTTTCAAAATTTAAACAAGTTTCTTACAGGTTGACTAAGTTACAAATGCACCTGCTAGGTTAATTGGGTCAACTTTTACATGGTTTACTTGGAAAATAAAACACCAGACCAAGTTAACTTGTTACAATATTAACCTGTTAAATTTAGCTAAATTTAATAACATACTACCAGAAAAGTTTTTGTTATAACATTAAGGTAATTGTCTGACTAGAACTAGCTAAACATGATGGTTTCCTATGAGATCTAAAAGTTCCAAAACCCCAACTCGCCCTTTTCTCTAAGCGAGTTCTAGAATTTCTTGGACATTTTAATCCAATCATGTATTTAAAAGTTTTTAAAATTATGTTTTATTTTAAATTAATTTTTAATTTTTTTAATATACCTGTGTCAAAAATTAATTTTAAAAATAAAAAAAAATAATTTGAATATATTCAAATGAAAAAATAGCTAGGAATCAACATCAATATTGCCAAATAGTCGACCAGTTTTCTTAATTGCTTGATAGCTGATCCTAGCCAATCACACGTATAATCAAGAGAGAAGTTGAGTCTGTGGGAGGTACACTTCCATAATCAATCGAGCCTCATTTTTTCAAAGAAAATAGGCCGATAGAAGATTAGACATTGACCCCATAAAAATCCTTTATTTATTTATCAAGCATGATTTCTTCACTGCATGACACGCCTATGAAGAATGTTCTCTATGTACACACCGCAGGTTCGGTTAATTGCTTTCATTTCACACGCGCCACTACAATGCATATGATCCTAAAATATCTCACTAAGAATCCCCATTCGTTAACGTGCACGTGTTTTATGTTCTTAAATATAATTCACCACAAAAATAAACGGATTTTAATTAATTAAGCTTTTATGTATTAAATGATCCTATAGCTAGCGATTTGGGGGTGATCTTATATATGAGCTATGACACCGAGTTTCAAAAATATTTTTGAAAACAATTTTTTTTTTAATTTTAAATTATTATTTTTGTGTTCTCGGATCATTTTTATGTGTTAATGTCAATATTTTAAAATATATATATATATATATATATATATATATATATATTGATATATTTCTGAATAAAAAATATTTTCAAAAGTAATCTCAACTAAGTTTTTAAATAGACATTACATCTTAGTGTAATTAGCACACAAGATTTTAAGTAATTCTGATAAAAATATGCAATGAAAATAAAAAAAAAATCCGAGACGTGTGTGGTAAAACTCAAGACTTTTCATCCTTGAATAATACCGAATTAGTCACATCATTTTAGCTAATTAATAATTACAAAACCCTAATAGAAAACATTAGTCAAGGTAAGATATGTGTTTTCAACAATTTTGATATTTGGTACTTGTTTGGTAAAATACCATGGAGAAGGTAAGGATGTTGCGCTATGATTCGATACATTGACCACCAATAAAGATAATTAAATTAACCATAACATTATTAAATATATTGTTGACAATTACAATGCTAGCAAGGAAATAGTTGTTATCGTTGGAAATTCACTCTAATTAATTAATTATTTAAGGAGAGTTGATGAAATCTTAGAGGTTTTGAATGAAAGTGGTGGTTTCAACTTGCCCTTTATCGGAGGTAGATATACCAATTACAAACTCATTCTCCCTTACGAAAACGTTTTGTTTGTGTCTTTGTGTATTGCTTGTAAGCACATCATACCAAAAATTGGGATTTTTTACTTCTCACTTTTATATTTATTTTGATCATATAATGAGATGCGGGAAATTACATTTTGTAGCTCTTTTCTTACGAAAACTTATGGAATATATAATTGTTAATTTATAATCAACAAGAAGCTGTTTATAGTTTCTATTAACTCATAAAAAATGGTTTTTATTTATATGATTTGCTTATTAGACGTATTTGATAATCTGATTTTTAAAGTATTTTTTATTTAAAAATATTTTTTAAAAATAAATTTAATATAATTGAAAAAGAAGCAAACTCACGATAAAAAGACATTTTCGTTGACGAAGTGGTCGATTTATTTTGCAAAATGACACCAACGCTCATTGACCTTTTCAAGTGACGACAATTACAAATTGAACCCACCTTACCTACTCCCTCAGCAAACAAGACTGCGCCTTATGAAACCTGTTTCTTGCATTCTACTCAAAACTCACACAACAACTTGGCTGAAAATATTTAGATTAAGAAATATAAATATTGGAATTTGGGAAAATAAACACACAGAGAGAGAGAGAGAGAGAGAGATAGGTATATCTTGATCTCTCTCACAGGCTTAATTAATATTCATGATGATCATGATCATCACCATCCTATATATGAATATAAATAGTAGAAGAAGGATAAACAAGACGTTTAGATGACCATTCAACCGCTAGCAAATGGGCCCATTCAAGGGTCAACTTGCAAGGGAGAATCACGACCGTATGATCAAATTAGTGAAGATTATTAGAAAAGTCCACCTAGCTAGATTATCTGCAGTAAGGTCGTGATGATAATCTTATCGTATAATGATGTATTCATAGGCTGTTTTATTTATGTCATTACCATTGTCTAGTATCAATAAGATATTGTTTCTAGAAGCTAAGCGGCAATATTGCTATCAGACCAAACCTAACTTTCTTTCTCTATACCACCAAGTCTTAAGAAAGGAAAACAAAAACCCTCTTATTTGGACGGAACTACCCTCTGACTTTACCAGCACAACCGGCCAGGGAGTCTTTTTCTTTTTCTTTTTTTCTCAAGAAATATAAAAAAAATTGTAATATATCTTTATATATATACATTGAACCAACCTAATATGAATAAATCTTATATTGTATACATATATATATATATATATATATATGTATGTATGTATGTGTACATGAAGATAAAAGAAAAAATCAAAGCGTGTGTGTACGCAGAAAGGAGTTGTTAACCTCTTTCTCCATGTCCGCGTTTTCAGAGCTACCTCTTGCTGATTTGAATATTATTGTTGAGGTCCCAATGGCCTCACCTTTTTAAGCCATTACCCCTTACTCAATTTGCACTATCTCTTCTTCTTTTCCAGCCTAACTTCTTCTCGGTTCTTTTTCCTGTTCTTGAGAGGAGCACATGTTACAGCAACGATCGAGGATAATCGCATCATTTTCCTGTGTTTTTGTTGATCTAGCCGGAAACCAAATATTATTACTAGTTGAAGAATCGGTAGCTCGATGACGGTCGAAAAATCTACATGGAGATCGATGGTTTCAGGTTGTTTCAAGCCCCATGAGGTAACCGCAACCAAACCCAAGAAAATGGAGACGAAACAAACTTCATTTCAGAGGCTTTCAATGTCTGATCTGAGCAATCCCAGCACGCTCTCTGAGGATCTTTCAATATCTCTTGCCGGCTCTAACATCCACATTTTCACACTCCCCGAGTTGAAGGTGATCACACAGAATTTCGCATCCAGCAACTTTCTTGGTGAAGGAGGGTTTGGACCGGTGCATAAGGGTTTCATTGATGACAAGCTTAGGCCTGGCTTGAAGGCGCAGCCTGTTGCAGTCAAGTTTTTGGACCTGGATGGCTCGCAAGGACACAGGGAGTGGTTGGTGAGTACTTTGAATTATCATCTCTAGCGCCTGCATTTATATATATATATATATATATATATATATTGTTATTCATATTTTCTAAATATCCTTGCTGCATTTGATTTGTCATATTCAAAGGAGCTTCCGCCATCTAAGCTGTAACCTGATCAAGTACTAACTCGCTCTCTCCTTCTCTTTTAACAACTTATTTCCAGGCGGAAGTGATCTTTTTAGGGCAACTGCGGCACCCACATCTTGTGAAGTTGATTGGTTACTGTTGCGAGGAGGAGCACAGGGTTCTGGTTTATGAGTACATGCCCCGGGGGAGCTTGGAGAACCAGTTATTTAGAAGTATGTTTCTCTGGAAATCCCAGGTTTCTTCTATAGTTATTTTGCAGTAAGAAAAAGCAATCTGGGATTTGTTTTTTGATGATATAATTCTTTGAATTTTTAGGATATTCGGTATCATTACCGTGGTCAGCAAGAACGAAAATAGCACTCGGAGCTGCAAAAGGTCTAGCCTTCCTCCATGAATCAGAAAAGCCTGTCATCTATCGAGATTTCAAAGCTTCCAACATTTTGTTGGACTCGGTAAGCACCTCCTCATTTCTTTAATTATTCAGAATAGCTCGTCTTAGCTGAGCATGATTAGTGTGCAGGCAGTTTTTAATTAATCCTCTAATAATGACGTTTCCGCGAATGCTCTCCACAGGATTACACGCCGAAACTTTCAGATTTCGGACTCGCAAAAGATGGTCCTGAAGGGTCAGACACGCACGTTTCCACTCGAGTTATGGGCACGCAAGGCTATGCTGCTCCTGAATATATCATGACAGGTAATTCATCATGTTTAATTTTAAGCTAGCCAACACTCAATCATATATATATATAAAGTTTTAAGTGCTCGGCCAGTATATATACGTATAGAAATATAATAATTTGACGTTGATTGTTTCAGGCCATCTGACATCAAGGAGTGACGTGTATAGTTTCGGAGTGGTGCTATTGGAGCTTCTTACAGGGAGAAGGTCCGTCGACAAAAACCGTCCTCAAAGAGAGCAGAACCTGGTAGAGTGGGCAAGGCCCTTGCTGAATGATCCCAGAAAACTTAGCCGGATAATGGACCCAAGACTGGAGGGTCAATACTCAGAAACCGGAGCTCAAAAGGCAGCTGCACTGGCTTACCAATGTCTGAGCCACAGGCCAAAACATAGACCATCAATGAGCATAGTTGTTAGCATCTTGGATCCGCTCAAGGATTTCGAGGACATTCCCATTGGACCTTTTGTGTACACAGTTCCTACTGAAAATCTTAAAGAAAATGTCAGCAAGGAGGGTGAAACCAGGAAGGACCAGACGAAGAATGAGAATGGGCAGCAGCACCGAAAGCATCAGCTCCACCGAGGCCAGAAGCGTCAAGCTAGATCCCGGCCGAGGTCTCCGACGATTCACTCAGAAACTGCTTTAAGCCAAAATCATGGAAACGGATCATTGCACTCACCTTTGCACCATAAACCAAGGGGATCGAGCCTAAATAATATATAGCCAAACTGTAAATCTTTTGATTAATTACTGTAAATGCATTTTACTTTCTGAGCCACCCACGTAGATTCCTCGAGTTTCATATTGTCAGCCCACATATTACTTTAAAGCCCACGATTTCTCGCCAGAGGACAGACTCTTTCTTTGATTCCTTGAATTGATTCTTTCAAATACAAGACACCCTGCCAATTTTTTTATCTGTGGAGTTTGCATGATCTCTTAGTTTTCCTCATCTCAGTCAGGCAAGATATAGACCGATTCAAATAAGAAAAAAAAAAAAAGAGTTGAAACTTACGTGGATGTACATGAACGTTCTGCAGAGCAGAATTTTCAAAGATTCCTTGAAACTGCGTACAGCTAAGCAATTTGAATATACTTACAACGCGTTGACAATGTTTGTGATGAAATTCCCACTGATCCAAACTGTGTTTATATTTGTTTCAAGTTATTTTGCAAACATTGTTATTCTTTGTCGAAAGTATGAACTGCTTACATCTATAACATCGAATTTGTTTTTTATAGGAAATTTCCCTCTCACTCCAGCAAATTGACTAGCTGTACCGAGTAGGGTTACCATCCATATAAACTTCCAGCGCTGAGATATATTGGCTGGCTGATTTTCCAGGGTTTATCAGGCGTGGGCCTACCACTAATATCAATAAAGAAACCGTGTCAATTTAGAAGCTTGAACTATACAATTTATTTTTTTGTTCCAGATTCATATCACTCACTGCTCAGTGATTTATCAAGGTGTGAATTGGCCAGAAAGTCCAATAAAAAACAAAACTTGATGCTCCTGTTGGAGCATTGGATTCGGACTTAAAATCTATGCCCTCTTCATGAAGGAGAAAGAGAGGTGAATACAAACTGAACCTCTTCCATACAAGACAGACTACCTCAGTTAGCGTAGCTTTCTTGAAGGAGCCATGATAGTGACGGACGGTGGTGCTGATAGATAATAATATAAATTATATTTTGGATGTTATTTAATAGTTTAAATTTTTAGGTGAGATGATTCTTTAAAAAAATATTAGAATTTTATTGATCCAGCGGTCACGAGTTCAGATCTCACTATTCTTATTGTATTTGATAAAAATCAAGCATAAAATAATATGGCCTGTATGGAAGTTCCAGGCTTAAAGAGCTTTCAGTTGAAAATATATATTTAAGAACAATATAAATCATATTCTGGAACCTCACTGTTAAATGATTCAAGGAGGCTGTGAGAATATTCCAAGTTTCGCGCTCTTTATGCGGTGAATCCTCTGTCTAGCTTCACTGATATATTAAAATCAATGGTGGATTTGATCCGAGTCCCATGTTTCAAGCAATTTCGCAGACGGCCGGGGAAGAAATATTAGCAGATCCCGACAGGTAGATGATTACTGTGAAGCGTGATATGCAAGTTTTCGAACCTTCTTATAATTATCTTTCCTGTAATTACCACAAGCCTTCCTGTATATCAATCAAAGCTTAATTAAAATATATATATATATAATATAATATAATTATGATTGAGCTCCCCAGGCAGCGCCACAGAACCCACCACACGCGCGCATCACGCTTGTGCACCGTCGCTACTAGCACCAGCGAAGCAATTTTTTGGAAAAACCACTGGTGCCATCACCTATTCATGAAAATCGCTGATTCAACCATCAATTTTTCTCATCTACCCCTTTAATTTTCTAGGTTTGTTTTTTTTATTATTGCTGTGTTGAGTTTGATATATTAGGGTTTGTTTGAAATATATGTAAACACTCTTATCTTAATCTTAATTTTATGGGTTTAGTTGTTAATTTGCGATTATTTTAGTTGTAGTTTGATTATTGTTTGAATAGATATACATTGACCCCATGTAGGCTCTTTTTAAGTGTGAGTGGTGTCATTCATACCTTTTCCAATCAATATAATCTAAATAGCCTTATGTTCACCAACTACTCACCATTCTTGAGTGAAGTGAACTCTATAGATATAAAAAAAACAAGAAACTCACAGTCAATTCGACTCAATCAAATAAAACTAAAATTAAGCTTGAAATTAAGCTTGACATGATAATAATATGTATCAAGACACTAAAATTATAAGTAATTGAACCCTCAACCAACTCTCATGAAGAGATGCAAACAAGAAGTCTAGAAGATGTTACAAAACTTAGTTAATTCTCTAAAAAGTACAAGCAAAGTCTCTTTCACTCAAAAATTATTAATGAAAATCAAAGTATGTCCTAAAAAAATTTACAAGCTAAAAAGTTTTTTTATACTAGGTGAAAATGTTTTGAACAATGCTAAAAAATAATAAAAGAGTCGTAAATAAATTAGAAAAATAATCTTAAATCAATTAGCATATTAATATAATTATCACATAGTAGATTCCAGATCTTAAATCAACTGAGAACTCTAATTTTCAATTCACCTAATATTTTAACCTAATACAAAACAATACCCCCACAAGTTTTTGTTAAAATCTCAGCTTAATCCGTCGATTGAAAAAAAAATTATACTTGTTATAGTGAAACTATATATTGGAAAAATATAACCCTCTAACTAATAAGATTAACTAGCTCATGAAATAGGTGGATCATCCATCTCTTCTTTATAAATTAAATTTATTAAGGTTTGATCATCACTTGTTGAAGATGTAGGGTGTGTTTGACACAACTTTTGCTTTTGTGGTTGAGGTTTTAAAAAAGCAGTTTCATAAAAAGCACTTTAGCTGTGATTCCAAATAAGTGTTGAAGTGTTTGGTTAAAACTGCTTTTGAGTTTGAGATTAATGAAAAGCAGTTTCATGTGTTTGGTTACTAAGTTTTTTCATATTGATTTTAACTTGTGAAATTACTTTAAAAGACATATAAAGTAATTTTTAAAATATTATAGATTTAATAATTATAATAGTACAATGTAATTAATAATTCAAGTAAATTGAACACTTTTTTTTATTCTCTCACCAAATTATTTTTACCAATATAATGAAACTTCATGTCAAATCTTTTTTTATTTTTATCAATTATTCAAGATTCCAATTATCATTTTTTTTCACTTCAAATTATTCAACACTACATGTCAATCTTTTTTGTTGTTGTTTTTATCAATTATTCAACATTACAAGTCATATGCCTTTAATTTTCATTTTTTAATGCCAATTAATCAAGAAACCAATTTTTTTTTAAGTCTAAGTATTAAATTAATCAAGAATATTAATTTTTTCTTTTGTTCTTAAGACAACTTGCATGGTTAAACAATATGTTCTTAATATTCTTAACAATATTTTTATTCACTAGTACAAACAAACATTCATTAATAACAATGAGAACAATAATTCAAAATAATAAAAATCTTTAAATCATAATATAAGAGGTTATAACAAAATAATATATTTTAGAACATCGAAATAACTCAATACAAAAGTCGTAACTGAAAAAATTGTGCTCAACAAATTATTTCTTATGTCTCAGTCCAAAGGAAGACAAATATAAAAAACAAACAGGCAAACAAATTCAGAGCATTGTAGTTATGCGTTTTCCCATGCGTGCTTCACCGCATGTTTTCTCTGCGACGCTCATATCGGGTTCTGTCATTATATCTTGGTCTGTCATTTGCTCTCTGTGGCTGTGGTTCCACTCTTTTCTGCCTTTCAGGTGGCCTTTGAACTATCTCTCCGTTCACAAATAACTCAGCTGCCATTAACAATACAATATTAGAAAAAGAATATTATGACCAAAAAGTCTCTTAGCTTTGCAATGGTGGGCAAATAATCTTTTCACCATGAGGGTGAAGAAGCAACACACTAAAGTTAGTCCACTGAAAGAATTGTGTGCTAGTTGAAAGGAAATTAGGCCAGTAAAATAAAGGGAGGTTCGGACTAAAATTTGGATTGTTGAAGACCATATCTAACTTCTAGAATTGACACAAGTTAACCATGCAGCCACAACCTTGAGCCTTTACAGTCTCAAAACAGAGCAAAGGCAGAGATAGAATGCAGGGTCAACCAGCCAGTTTAAGCAAATGATATTCACCAAGCTATCAAGTTTTCTATTCAGGACATTAAAAGATCTACTTTCAAAAGGACAGATTGCTGATACAGAGAAGAATCTGTCCAGAACTACTACTAGAAAATAGCACTACATAAATGCAATAGTCCAACAACAGGGCCTAAACAAAGATTAAGGTGCTCATGTAACATTTATCATGAATCTTGTCAAAACACCAAAAGGAATTTTACAAAAGCAACAGAATTTATGTATCATCTCCAATGATCGTGTGACTCCATTTAGCACAAGAAGAGCATAACAGATAATGAATATATTAATGTGAGTCCATTAGCATTCAAAGCTAGACATTGCTCATTTAAAGCTTTTAGCTTTGCCAAGATGGACTGAGACAGAACAAGCAGCAAGCCATAAACAAAAAGATAGAATCAACCCTGTAATTACATTCACCGAGGAAATAGCCACACAATTCAACTTTCAAACAATTAGTAAAAAAAATGTTGCAGACATGTTTCATCTCCATCAATCTGCATCTCTATGTAATATAAAACCACAGAACAGTATGCAGAGCAATTTGATATATTACTTCCACACGCACAGAGTTAAAGAGCAACACGCACAGAGTTATCTTAACCGCTGAAGTTCTAGATGAGTCCGAAACAAAAGCAAATTAGCAGCACTCTTTGAAAGAAGTACAAAATCTTACCACCATAGTCCTTGTATTCAGGGTCAACATAAGAATCCGGGAGGACAAAGAGAACACCAGGCAAACCTATTAGCAAAGAAATTAAAAAGTAATCCAAGTGAGAAAGGCATTGTAAATCCAACTTTTGAATTGAATTGACTTAAAAAATGAACAGACCTTCAAGCTTGTTAGAGGTTTCCTCATCAATCTCGTATCCAAACCCAAAATACCTCTCACATGAAACATTATAAATCTTTTTTTTTTGCTTCCTCCTCACTAATAACAAAAATAATATAAAGATAAGCAATCAAGAAAACAGCATGGATCGAAACTTTCAAATAAAAAAAAACGAGACCCATTTACCCATTTTACTTGCCAACAACTTTAGAAAGTGTTTGAATATAGCAATCAATCATTTGCTGTTTAGTAGCTCCCTCACCACCAGGTTTATCCATAACAATAAGCCAGTGCTCATAATCACAACCAGGGAAAAGCGGGGCCATCTCGAGATGGCAGTGAAACGGGTGGGGTTAGTGGTTTTGTTGATGGATTGGAGAGTGTAACAAGCTAGAAATTTAAATAACTCTTTTTGGATGAGAGAAATCCTCTCGGGTTTTTTTACTGAATTTTGTAAAGGAAAAACAATATTTTTGGGTTTTATAGTTTATCAAGCTAAAAACAGGAAGCTAAAAAGAAAACTAAAAACAACAGCTAAACTTCGAACTTTGAACGATGGAATTTCTCTGGGCAGATTCGAGGTAGCCCGGGCCTCATTGGGGGAACAAATGATTTGCTATAAAGCAATTTCTCCTTGGCTGCCTCGCTCTGATCCCCTGCCTGGTTCTTTATACTTGTCTCTTCCGAAATACTAGTAATTAGTATTTGTATTTGTTTTGAACTGTTTGAGCTAATCTGATCTGGTTGACAGTTGTCCTTTCTTCCCAAACGGCGTCGTTTATGGCTTGCCTTTTAGTCCTTGCCAGCTGTCGCCTCGTCGTTCCTCTCATCTTGCACCGTCCACGTAAGTTGTACTGGTTGAATCCTAACCCTACACTAATGCACTGCCTTTTCTCCTTTTGCAGGTCACTTGCCATCACCCATCTTCTCACTTCATTTCCCGTACTCGTCTCCTTCCCTCCTCTCTCTCTCTCTCCAGTCCTTTGGCCCTTCTTCTTCCTCAAGCTCTCATCTCGGCCGGACTGTTACAACTCCTTCCCCCTCAAAAAACCTTGCCCTCAAGGTGAGGGTAAGTTTCTTTCAGCCATGTCTCCTCTACCCAAGATGCATCCTCGGTGGGTTGTCCTTCCCATCTCACTAGTACTTCCTCTTTGCTTTGCCTTCGGGTATTCTGACTCCTCCTGTCTATGATCTCTGCAGGTACGGATTGAGGTGGCTGTCGTGTCTCCAGCTCCGGTAACCACGGCTCCGGTGTGGTATTTTTTCCGATCCATTTCTTGAGGAGTGACACGTGGAACGTGTTATGGATTCGAGCTTCTTTTGGAAGCTCTAGCTGGTAAGCTATCGATCCCACCTTTTTTAGTATTTTGAAGGGTCCAAAATACTTATATGCTAACTTGCTGTTCTTGTTGCTGGGCATACTGGACTGTCGGAATGGCTGGAGCCGGAGGTAAACCCATTCTCCTTCTTGGTAGTTTACATCTTCTCGCCCTTTATCTGCCTGTCTTTTTTGCCTTTCTTGAGCTTGTGTTAAGTGATGTGTGATCCTTGCAATTTGCTCTCCCCTTTGTTGTAACAATTCTTCTGCTGCTTGGTTTTTTGTTGAGCCGGGTGCGTAATCTGTGATGCTTGGGGGTGGGTATCCATATGTGGCTTCGAATGGGGTGGTCTTGATAGATGTGTGATAACTGATATTGTAGCAGTATTCGGCCATAGTTAGCCAATTTGACCACTTCTTAGGGTTTTCCCCCACGTAGCACCGTAGATAACCTTCTAGGGTTTTGTTAGTTGCCTCTGTTTGCCCATCTGTTTGGGGGTGATAGGCTGTGGACATTAGCAATTTGACTCCTTGAACCTGAAATAATTCCCCCCAAAACTTACTAGTAAAAGTAGGGTCTCTGTCCGAGACTATACTTTCTGGAAGTCCATGTAGCTTCATGATATGCTGTGCAAATAAGTTTGCAATCTTAGTAGCATTGTAGGGATGAGACAATGGAATAAAATGTGCATATTTTGTAAACCTGTCCACTACCACCATTATCACTGAGTACTAATTGGACTTGGGTAGGCCCTCAATAAAGTCCATGGATATTGACGACCAGGGCCTGGTAGGTATAGGTAGTGGCTGCAAAAGCCCAGCAGGCTTGGTATTTATCCCCTTTGCCTTTTGACAGACCTCACACTGTCTGATATAGGCTTGTATTTCTGTTTTCATTCCCCTCCAGAAAAAATCCCTTCGTGCTCTGTTGAGGGTTCTTTCTAACCCTGCATGACCTGCGGTTGGGCTGTCATGGATATAGTTCATGATGGTTAGCTTTAGGGGACTGTTTTTACTTACATAGATCCTTTGTTTGTAATATAACACCCCACCTCTGAACTGGAATTTTAAGGATCCAATTGTTTCTTGCTTCATCTGTTGTATGATTTCCTGTATTTCTGAATCTGTAGCGTAGCTATCCTTTAATTGCTCTACCCACTAGACTAAAGGTGTAGAGATAGCCCAAAGGGAACCCTTCTCTGTTGGGTCTTCTCGCCTTGAGAGTGCGTCTGCTACCAAATTCTCTTTGCTTGCCCTGTATTCAACTACAAAATCATACCCAATTAGCTTAGAAAGCCATTTCTGCTGCGTGGGTGTTCCTACCCTCTGCTCCAGTAGGTATTTGAGGCTTTGCTGATCTGTTTTGATCTTAAAGGCCTGGCCCAATAGGTATGGTCTCCACTTCTGGACTGCGGTCACTAGGGCCAGAAATTCTTTCTCGTATGTGGATAGTGTAAGTTCCCTTCCCTTAAGGCCTTTGCTGAAGTATGATATGGGCCTCCCTTTTTGCATTAACACTGCCCCGAGGCCCAATCCTGATGCATCGCATTCTACCATGAAACTCTTTCCGAAATCTGGTAGTGCTAGAACTGGGGGTGTGGATATGGCCTTTTTTAGTTGTTCAAAGGCTATGTCTGCTTCTGAATCCCAGTTGAATGCCCCTTTTTTTAGTAGTCGGGTTAAGGGTCCAGCTATCCCTCCATACCCTTTAATGAAACGCCTATAGTATCCTGTGAGGCCTAGGAATCCCCGGAGGGCCTTAAGTGTTTTGGGCCTTGGCCACTTAACCATGGCCTCCACCTTGCTGGGGTCTGCATGTACCCCTTCCTGTGACACAATGTGGCCTAAGTAGTCTATCTCTTTGCTAGCAAACTTGCATTTAGACTGCTTGGCAAATAACTCGTGTTGTATCAAAATTTCAAATACCACCCTTAGATGCTGACCATGCTCTTCTTCTGAGTGGCTATAGATTAGGATGTCGTCAAAGAAGACCAACACAAACTTTTGTAAGTAAGGTCGGAAAATGTCGTTCATTAGGCCTTGGAATGTCGAAGGGGCATTCGTGAGCCCAAAGGGCATCACCAGAAATTCGTAGTGCCCTTCGTGTGTCCTGAAGGCTGTCTTTGGGACGTCTATTTCCTTCATCCTTATCTGATGAAATCCAGACCGAAGGTCTAGTTTAGAGAAAATTTGTGAGTCGTGTAGCTCATCTAGTAGTTCTTCAACTACTGGAATTGGAAACTTATCCTTCACTGTCTCTTTGTTGAGTGCACGGTAGTCGACGCACATTCTCCATGAACCGTCTGCTTTCCTAACTAGTAGGACTGGTGACGAAAATGGACTTTGGCTGGGCTTTATTGTACCCATTGCTAACAATTCTCGGACCAATTTCTCTATTTCTGACTTCTGGTAGTAGGGATATCTGTAGGGCCGGACATTTATGGGAGAAGTACCCTCTTTTAGAGTAATTGAGTGGTCGTGAACCCTTTTAGGTGGCAATCCTGTCGGCTCCTTGAACTCTAATAGTAGCTCCTCAATCTGTTTTGGGATTTTGCTCGGTCTGGCACAGATTTCACAAACTTGTAATATCAAGCCCTCCTCAGCCCTTTTTAGTTCTTGCACAAAAGTGGGACTGCAGTCCACTTCGGAGTTTTCAACTCCTAGGCATTGAATTAGGACTCGCCATGCTGTATGATCTCCATGGTTAGGGCTGAAAAATCCCATAATATCTTTCCTAATCTCTTGAGCCACTGTATTCCCAGTACTATGTCGCACCCTCCTAGTTGGAGAATGTAGGCCTGAGTGGTAAATGGGCTTTCCTGAATTAGTAGCCCAACTTCTTGGCAACTTCCCTCACTCCAAAGCATTGAGCCGTCTGCTATATGCACACCAATTGGTTTGTGTTTGATGATGTTTAGCCTTACCTTCCGAGCTACCCTTGGGTGCAAAAAATTATGGGTGCTCCCCGTGTCGATGAGGGCTATGAATTCGTGCCCTTTTAGTTTAATTTTGACTCTCATTGTTTTCGGATTGGGAGTCCCAATAATTGCATGGAGAGATATTCCCACCACATCTCCTCCCTCCTCTGTCAGGTCACTCAGGTCAATTAGATCCTTGGTCATGTCTGGGCTGTCTCCCTCGGTTTCGTCTATTTCTTCTATAAGAAACATTCGTGGGCCTCCACACTTGTGACCGGGCCCCCACTTGCTATCACACTTGAAGCACAGGCCTTTGTCTCGTTTTTCCTTCATTTGAGCGGGAGTGAGCCTTTGGATAGTAACGGGCTTCTCACTCATGGGCTGGAATGGGGTTGGGCTTCGGCCCTGGAACCCGGTAGTGTTAGGCTTCCAGGCCTTCCTCATAATCACGAGACTTTCCTCCTGCATTCGTGCTAGCCCATATGCTGACACTAGATTCTGGGGATTTAGCATCCTGACTCCCATTCGTATCTCTTCTTTTAACCCTCCTAGAAAACAGTTAAGCCTATGTGAGTCTGATAGTCCCCTGATTCTGTTTGACAGCATCTCAAACTGAGTTTTGTAGAGTTCAACGGTGGCAGTCTATTTTATGCTTATGAGAGCTTCCATGGGATCATCATAAGATGACGCCCCGAAGCGAATTTGGAGGGCCCTAACAAAGGCCTCCCAACTGGTAAGGACCCCGGTGTCCTCCAACTCCTGGTACCACGTGATAGCCTTCCCTTCCATGTGGAAACTGGCTATAAACAGCCTGTGTTGGGCTGGTGTGTTGTGAAAATTGAAGAATTGATTTGCCTTGTACACCCATCCGATGGGATCGTCCCCATTAAACCTAGGGAATTCTAGGCGTATAGATTTGAGCTGGATTTGTTGGTTTTGTTGCTGGGCCCCTTCCTATGGAATGACTTCGTGCCTTTGGTTCCCGTTAACCGATCTCGTGGGAGAGTTCGGAGGGGAGCCCACGGGCCTTTTTCCTTGGGCCTTGGTCAACTGGTCTAGCCTTGTGGAAATTGTCCTCAACTGCTGTACTATATCTTCTAGTATTTGCTGTTGATTATGCTGGTTCTGCTGTTGCGCCTCCTGTTGTTGTTTCATTCCTGTCACCGTCTCTATTAGTTGTGAAACTCTGGTTCCTTCAGCCATCCGAGGAGTCGGTGCTCTGATACCACTTGTAACAAGCTAGAAATTTAAATAACTCTTTTTGGATGAGAGAAATCCACTCGGGGTTTTTTACTGAATTTTGTAAAGGAAAAACAATATTTTTGGGTTTTATAGTTTATCAAGCTAAAAACAGGAAGCTAAAAAGAAAACTAAAAACAACAGCTAAACTTCGAACTTTGAACGATGGAATTTCTCTGGGCAGATTCGAGGTAGCCCGGGCCTCCTTGGGGGAACAAATGATTTGCTATAAAGCAATTTCTCCTTGGCTGCCTCGCTCTGATCCCCTGCCTGGTCTTTATACTTGTCTCTTCCGAAATACTAGTAATTAGTATTTGTATTTGTTTTGAACTGTTTGAGCTAATCTGATATGGTTGACAGCTGTCCTTTCTTCCCAAACGGCGTCGTTTATGGCTTGCCTTTTAGTCCTTGCTAGCTGTCGCCTCGTCGTTCCTCTCATCTTGCACCGTCCACGTAAGTTATACTGGTTGAATCCTAACCCTATACTAATGCACTGCCTTTTCTCCTTTTGCAGGTCACTTGCCATCACCCGTCTTCTCACTTCATTTCCCGTGCTCGTCTCCTTCCCTCCTCTCTCTCTCTCTCCAGTCCTTTGGCCCTTCTTCTTCCTCAAGCTCTCATCTCGGCCGGACTGTTACAGAGAGCGTGAGAGAGTGAGGGTAGAGATTGGCGCCATGGAAGAACAGTAGGAAGGGAAGGAGGATGGGTTATGGAGAAGGTGGAGAGGAGGCGTTTGGGGAGGAGGATGCAGAGACTGAGGTGGCGAGTGGTGAGGGAACGAACTAGGGCTGGGGCCATTTTGATAAGAGAGAGATAGAGAATAGTTAAAGGTTTTATCTTTCGAGTTCAGATTTCTCAGCTTTTATCACTCGTGAAAAACAGAGAAAAGCAATATTTTTTTGTTTTTCACGCGATCCTGGTTTCTACTTTTTTAAAGATGGGACCCATATAATTTTTTTCAATTTCTTACTTAACTAAATGTTTTTTTGCTTTTTTTCAAACCATTTTTTTTTATCCGCAGGGCACGCAGCTGTGCCAAATGGCCACGTAGTCTTTTTAATTTTAGTTTGACCTAAATACTCTGAATATGTCTATTAAATGCATCTTTAAATTTTTTTACCCTTAATCTTATAATTGACCCAACTGGAACTTCTAATGGATCATTTGGTGAAGTTTCGATCACACCATCTCTTATCTCCTCAAAAGCATTTGACCTAAAACCATCACCTACATAAAAAAAAAAATAGATTAAAAAAACATTAAAAGTAGCAATAACATTATACACACATGATAAATTTATTTTATAGGCATTATCATTATGTATTTCAAGAATTTAAAATAATGTCTCACTTGAAATAACCCTTTTTATTTCTAGTTAGGTCAATTATAAGATAAAGCTAAAATGCCAAGCTTGGATCATAAAACTAACTTTGATATTCCCTGTTCAAGAAATCTCACTTTTTGCATATGCATCCAAATCTCATTAGAAATAACCTTTTTTGCCCTTTATTAGCTTTGAATGCATATTGTTTTTTATTTATTTATCACCTAACATTCTTATAGAGATCCTTTACTACTTGTGTTTCTATATTGCCAAAGGTTGCTCATGTTTCTCTATTACTATCAAGACTAACTATTTCATCAATATATAAAGAAAAAAATCCAAATGAGTGAAATGGTTAATATCATAAATAATTTTAAAAAAGAATAATTTGTAGTAGAATGCACAATTCTATTATAAGAAAATTTAATAAACAATATAAATCTTCCTAATTTTTTAAATTCTTTTAAATGATTGTTATTAACAATGTAGTTAAAGTCCTATTAACCACTTCAGTTTGACTATTTATTTATGGATTACAAGTAGTAGAAAATAACAATTTTGTCTCTACGACAAAACCTTGGGCAAAAAGTCGTGCCTTATATCGCATAATTTCATTGTTCTCATTGTGTTTTCTAACAAAAGTCCACTTATATCCAACAGGTATAATACCTTTAGGTGTATAAACTACAAGTCCAAATACTTCACGTTTTGCAAGTGAGTTCAACTCTGTTTGGATTGCTACTTTCCACATTGGCCAATCATTTCTATGTCGATATTCTTCAACAGTTTATGGTTCAAATTCACCATCACTTCTGGTGATGCAAAAAACAACCTTAAATGCAAATACAGAATCTATGATAATTTTATTTCGTTCTAAAATCTCTCATGTATGAACATAGTTTATGGAGATCTCAATATTTTCAAGTATCTGGCTCTCTTCAAGAGGTCCCTCTTTAAGGGGTTCAGTAATAGAGATGATTTGGACACAATTTAATGTTTGTTTTATGAATGAGGATTCTCTCAGAGTACCATCATCTATTCATTAAAGTTTTTTGTTTTTTAGGATTTTTGTCTTTGGCTCCGATAGTTCTTCCACGCTTTAGGCATGATATAAATTTATTTGCTGCCATGATGACCTTTTTCTCTTCAGGAATTTCAATTCTAAATGGAGTATTTGCAGCAGGAATATGAGAGTTAACTACCTTTTCACTAGTCACTATTGGTGAAAACATCCGGTAATTGATTTGCAGTATTTTGTAAATGAATTATCCTTTGAATTTCAAGTTTACATTGATTTGTCCTTAGATCAAAATGAGATAACTTCGGGTTATTCCAAGTAATTTATTCTCGTGCTTCAGGCACTGAATTTTCTTTCCATAATGATGGGAAAATGTTCTCATCAAAATGGCAGTCTTCAAAATGTGCCTTAAAAACATCATCAGACAAAGGTTCAAGGTATCTAATAATAGATAAAGAATCAAAACCAACATAAATTCTTATTCTTCTTTATGGACCCATTTTTGTCATTTGTGGGGGTGCTACAGGCACATATACAGCACAACTAAAAATTCAAAGATGAAATATATTTAGTGGTATACCATAAACAAGTTGTAAAGAAGAATACTTATGGTAAACACTTGGTCTAATTCTAACTAGCGATGCATCATGTAATATAGCATGTCCCCAGACAGATGTAGGTAATTTTGATTTCATAAGTAATGATCTTGCAATTAATTGAAGTCGCTTTATAAATGATTCTGCTAGACCATTTTGAGTATGTACATGAGCAACAGGATGTTCAACATCAATTCTAAGAGAAGTGCAAAAACTATCAAATACTTGGGAAGCAAACTCACCAGGATTGTCTAGTCGAATTTTCTTCGTAGGATAATCAGGAAATTGTGCTTGTAGTCTGATAATTTGTGCTATTAATTTAGCAAATGTAATATTTCAACTCGAAAGCAAACAAATATGTGACCATTTACTTGATGCATTAATCAATACCATAAAATATCTAAAAGGTCCACATGGTGGATGAATAGGCCCACATATATCTCCTTGAATTCTTTCAAGAAAAGATGGTGATTTTATAAGAACCTTTGATGGAGATGATATGGTAATTAATTTACCTTGAGAACATTCAGCACATGGATTTTTACTTGGTAAAAGAATCTTCAGGTTATTTAAAGGATGCCCATATGTATTCTCAATAATTCGTCTCATCATTATTGATCTTGGATGTCCAAGTCGATCATGCCAAAGTATAAATTGTTTTCGGTCGGAACACTTCTGGTGTATCACAATGTATGACTCAAAAAATTTCATGATTGTATAATAAATTCTGGAAGAGAAAGCATGTAGTTTCTCAAGTACAAGCTTCTAGCCTGAAATATGCAGTAATATAAAGATATTCTTTTCTATCTTTATCTGTTGTTTCAATATGATAACCATTAGCACTTATATCCTTAAAACTGAGTAAATTTCTTCTAGACTCAGGTGAATATAATTCATCTTTGATGCTCAATCTTGTGTTATTTGGTAACACAATATTAGCTTTTCCAGAGCCTTTAATCATGTCTGCTGAACCTGATATTGTAGTGACATTAGCTTTGGTTAATGTCAAATACTCAAAGTATTTATTTTCCTTAAAATTATGTGTGTTGTTGCACTATCTGCTAAACATAAATCTCCATCATGAAAAGCCATGTCACTATTCAAAATATAATCACAGTTTAATATTTAACTTGAGCCAAATTGAAAATGTTTATAGTAAACATAAGAGCATAGATATTTTAATACAAATAAAAAATCTTAATCATCTCTAATGATTCCACCACTAAGCATGTTTTCTGTCTTATCCGAGTTTTCAAAGAAATCAGAAACATCACGATACGTACGAACATCAATACAAGCATTATGATTTTCAGAACCATCTTTATGAATGAAATTAGTCTCAACTGTATTTTTTTCAGAGATGCTTGATATAAATATGTAAGATGTTTTGGTGTACGACAGATACGCGACCAATGACCATGCATACCACACCTATGACACTTAGCTTCTGGTTTATGCAAATTCTTGCCCTTTCCTTGGTTGAGTTCATTGTGTCTCCACTTCTGGTGGTATGGTGTGTTGGTGTACGACAGATACGCGACCAATGACCATGCATACCACACCTATGACACTTAGCTTCTGGTTTATGCAAATTCTTGCCCTTTCCTTGGTTGAGTTTATTGTGTCTCCACTTTTGGTGGTATGGTGTGTTGCTTTTAAAAAGATGATCTCTTCTCCTTTTCCATTGACCTTTTCCATACCGATATCCCCTTGGTTCTTTCTTGTCTTTTGGACAAAGGTTCCATTCACTCCAGGGAATGATTTAGAACCTGTGGGATGGGATTGATGAATTTTCATCAAAAGCTCATTATTTCATTCAAGTACAAGAAGACATGAAATCAATTTTGAGTACCTTTTGAAATTAAGCTCTCTATATTGTTGATGCAGGACAATATTTAAGGCATGAAAAGTAGAGAAAGTTTTATCTAACAATTGGATGTCTGTGATATTTTCACCACACAATTTCAGCTGTGAGGTAATTTTGAAAAGAGCTGAATTATATTCACTAACCGATTTAAAATTTTGCAACCTCAGGTGCAACCAATCATAACAAGCTTGAGGAAGTATGATAAACTTTTGGTGGTCGTATCTTTCCTTTAAATTTTGCCACATAACAAAAGGGTCTTTTATTGTGAGATATTCATTTTTCAAAACTTCATGGAGATGGTGACGAATGAATATCATTGCTTTTGCACTATCCTGCAAGGATGTGTTATTTCCTTCTTTGATGGTCTCTCCAAGATTCATGGCTTCTAGATGAATCTCGGCGTCAAGGATCCATGATAAATAATTATTTCCAGAGAAATCAAGAGCGGAAAATTCAAGTTTCATTAGATTTGACATTATCGTTATCTATGAAAACAAGAAATAAATTATTAAATAAAAGCATGATTATAAAAGAAAAGAAAATAAAATCGGTCCTTTAAGATTGCTAATTATTTAGCTTTAGAAATACTAGTTCTTCAGGAACTATATTTAATTTATTTAATTTATTCAGGAACTTGTACTACTAGTTCTTCAAGAACTGTATTTAATTTATTTAATTTTTCAGGAACTTATAATACTTGTTCTTCGGAACTATAAATCTCTTTCTATGAATAATAGTGAAAGAAAAATTACCAAAAATAAATTACAATAATGAAAAACAAAAATATTAAAATTGATATAAGTTGGTTAGAGCATTGTGATGATAACGTGTTATAAAAGGAGTAAATAATTAACATAGAAGAGTATAGACATCAAAACATAATTAAAAGAGACAAGAGAGAAATATTTTTCTTATTATGAATTCTTCTATATTCCAAAGGTGTAAGGAATACAAGACAAGTGGTCTATTTATAGGAGAAGGAAATGAACTCAAGGGTTATGGAAATCCAAGAGACTAAACTCAAGGGTTATGGACATTCAATACATATAAATATGAATTTATTATGAATTTATAACAATATTGAATAATTGGTATTTTTATTTGCGGCCAAATAATGCTACAAGCTTATTATATCATTTTCCTATTATCTACGAAAGAGAGAAAATAGGCATGTGGACCTAAAAGCAATTAATATCACTGGACTCGATCATATGATTATTAACGTAGACAACTACTAATTATATGAATTATTGAAAAATCTACGTAGTTAACAAAAACTCTTTTTAAATAAATATTACAATATTATTTTCTTTTTCTATCCCAAAAATTCATCTTGAGAAGCCCTCTTTAATAATAAAGAAATTTTTGAAAATATTAAGACAAGTCACTGCATTACAAAAATATTTTTGAAAAAACAATTATTTTTTATTTTGAATTAGAAATTTTGGTATTTTTTAATCATTTTAATATATTGATATCAAAAATAATTTTTAAAAAATAAAAATTAATTTTATTTTAATATATTTCTAAACATAAAACATTTTAAAAAAATAATTTCAATAACATTCCGAAATATAACCGTCATCTTATATACAACGAGAGATTTTGTGAGATAGATAGTCATACTAATTTTATTTATTGCGATTCACTTGAAGTAATAAATTACTTACTGATTAAGACGTGCAAGATTGTCATTTTTCTATGATGTGCCAATTCCCAATTGCTTACAAAAATTAGTGTGACACTCATATTGGTTTTCTTTACTGACTTTATTCTAAAGTTATCAATTCTATTTTGGTTAATGGTTTATTTTTTTAATTAGAACAAAACATTTTGGTTTTGGAGTATTTTGGTGTGTTGTTTCAGAGTTGTACTGTTTATATATATATATATATATAAAATTAAATATATTAATTTAAAAAAAATAGTTCATATCCAAAAATAAAATTATTTAAAATTGTGCAATTTAATTTAAAAAAGACACAACAAAATAAATTTTTTGAACAAAATTATGAACATTTATAATATTATGAGAATACCACTATCAATTTTACAAGGTCATTACATTCTCTGATTGCTCTGAAATTTTAATATATATATATGTCAAGAGACTCATCGTAAAATTTTATCTCAATCTAACGGTCGAATTAAGAGATATGATTGATATTGTAAAATTGTTCATTATTAAAAAAACACTATTTAGCCAAAACAGAACAGGCAGAATGAAAGCAGAATGTTCCGACCGAAATTTGGGCAAAATTTTCAGAACGGACTGAAATTTTAAGCGGGGTAAAAATTATGTTAATTTATCTTATTTTTTAACTAATATGAAATGTTTTGGTCGTCTATTTTGGAAGAAACAAAATGAAATTAACAAAAATGCTTTACTGCTGATTAACCAAATTATTCTCATATTTATTTATTTATTCTGCAATTAGCTTTGAGACAGGGGCTTCATTGCAAATATAGCACAGTCATAACATTAATCTTATAAAAATAGTAGGTGCATTAGTAAGTTTGAAAGACGTAACTAATCACTCATACAAACTATATTTAGTTCTTAAAGTGGTTTTCCATATCTTTCCCTCTTTACTTTTTATGTCAAGATATCCATTTTTCAAATCAATTTTAGAAAATGTACAAAACTCATGCAATTTATCTAACATGTCATTAAGTTTAGGAAAATATACAAAACAATAAAATTATTTTTTCTTTCTATATTTTACTTTAAATTATTTTTTTATTTTTAAATTATTTTGATATGCTGATATCAAAAATAAATTTGAAAAAATAAAAAAAATATTTTTATAATATTTTTTGAATAAAAAACACTTTAAAAATCTATTTTAATTAAACTCACATCCATCACTAAATACATCTTGATTGAAGTAAAATGTTCCAAAATGCAGGGAAAATAATGCAAGAAATTAAAGAAAAATAATGATTTAACTACTCCAGTCCATAATACATCACCTCAAATGTCATATTGAATAATTGGTATTTTTATTTGCAGGCGGCCAAATAATGCTACAAGCATATTGTATCATTTTTCTATTATCTACGAAAGAGAGAAAATAAGCATGTGAATCTAAAAGCAATTAACATCACTGGACTCGATCATATGATTATTAACGTACACAACTACTAATTATATGATCAAATGTCATATTGAATAATTGGTGATCAAATGTCATATTGAATAATTGGTATTTTTATTTGCAGGCGGCCAGATAATGCTACAAGCTTATTGTATCATTTTTCTATTATCTACGAAAGAGAGAAAATATGCATGTGGACCTGAAAGCAATTAACATCATTGGACTTGATCATATAATTATTAACGTTGACAACTACTAATTATATGAATTATTGGAAAATTTAAGTAGTTAACAAAAACTCTTTTTAAATAAATATTACAATATTATTTTCTTTTTCTATCCAAAAGATCTTGAGAAGCCCTCTTTAATAATAAAGAATTTTTTGAAAATATTAAGACAAGTCACTGCATTACAAAAATGTTTTTGAAAAAAAATATTTTATTTTAAATTAGAATTTTTTGTATTTTTTGATATTTTGATATATTAATATCAAAAATAATTTTAAAAATAAATAAATAACATTCCAAAATATACCCGAAATCTTATATACAACGAGAGATTTTGTAAGATAGATACATACTACTTTTATTTATTGCGATTCACTTGAAATAATAAATTACGAGTCATACACCCGCGCTCTGCCGCGGGGACTAATTTTTTTTTTTATTTAAATTTTTTATTTTTTCATTTTAGGCTTAGCTTCAATCATTTGTTTTTTTTTATTTGTTTAAGATAATTTTTAATTTTTTATTTGCATCTATATACTTCTGCTCTTAGTTTGTATTTATAAAAAAAAAAATCAGAAGAGCAAAGGGGAAAAAAAAACACTGCAACCAAAAAAAGATGCAACAATACACAGTGTAATGTGTGAGGAGCTACAACGTTGTCCCCACATTGTTTGTATGTATGATAAACAATATTATGACATTTAAAAATATTATTTGACTTGAAGAACTCCCGCGCCTCGTTGCGGGCGAAACTAAATTTTTTTCAGCATAAAAAAATATTAATTATATGTGATTTTTTAATTATAGTATAAATTTAGACAAAATAATAAATCTGTATAGAAATTTTGTGAAGTGCAAGTTTTCTGTAAAATATATGAATTTTAAATGGATATAAATTTATTTGCATAGTAGGTTTCAATGAAATAAGCAGTATAAAATTATTATTGTCATTAAAAAAAGCAAGCACATATCTAAATTATTGAATACATTGCATTAAGATTAGTTCATTTTATAATTTAATTTAAATTAAAAAAACAAACAAAATATAAATTGTGAAAGAACCTGTATTAAAAAAAAATAAGTAGTTAATTTTTTATCTCCAAAAAAAAAAAATATATATATATATTAAAAATTGATCCTCAAGTTACTATCATTATTATTACTATGACAGTTAAAATTATTACCAACATTACTGCCCAAATAGTAAAAATCATTAAATTGACCTGAATAATTTAAGAAAAAGTTCAATATTTTGTCAAAAAAAATAATCATTATTATTGTTAAAACAATAAAAATCATAAAATCATCTAATCCAAAAATCAGATAAAAATAATAGAAAATCTATCATTATGTTATTGTCATTATCATTATTATAACAGTTAAAATTATTATCAACATTACTATTAAAACAATTAAAATAATTCAATCGCCCTGAAAAATCATTTTAAAAACCAAAAGATTTCAAAAAAAAAACAATAAAAAACCAATCACTGAAATTGTCATTATTATTGTGTAAATAGTAAAATAATAAAAATCATCTAATCTAAAGAACAAATAAAAATAACAGAAAACAAAAAAAATGAATAAAGGGAAAAGGGAGCAACATTAATTTTAAAATGATTACCAATATAAATTAAAATTTCTGAAATTAACCAATTAAAAAAATTCCCAACAAAAAAAACTAAAAGCATAGATGTATAAATACGAATAAAAAACAAACAATGTCTGAGAAAAAAAAAACGAAATCAATTAATATAAAAAAAAAAAACCCAATAATCATATAAGAAAAATAAGCAGTTAAGTTTTTTATTCACAAAAAGATGAAAAAATAAATTGAAAATCTACCCTTATGTTATTGTCAATATCATTACTATAACAGTTAAAATTATTATTAACATTACTGCCAAAACAATTAAAATAATTAAATTGCCCTGAAAAATCATTAAAAAAAAAGCAAAAGATTTTTATAAAAAAACAATAAAAAATAATCATTAAAATTATAATTATCATTGCGCATATAGTAAAATCATAAAAATATTCTAATCCAAAGAATATATTAAAATAATATAAAAAAAAGGAATAAAGGGAAAAATTTTCAATATTAATGATTACCAACATAAATTAAAATTCCAGGATTGAACCGATTAAAAATAAAATCTAAAAAAAGGACAAAAACTAAAAGTATAGATGCATAAATATAAATAAAAAAACAAACATTATCCAAGAATTTTTAAAAAAAACAAATGAATTAATATAAAATAAAAAATTAAAAGAATAAGGACCAAAATGAAAAAAAATATATGATTAATTCCAATTGAAGGATAAAATTGAAACAAAAACAAATTTTGGGACCCAAATAAATAATGAAATAACAAATTTAATTGCTGTGTAATATTACCGAAAAATTAGAAGAAGAGGGACTACAATGAAAAGTTGTATATATGACTAATTTTAATTGGAGGACTTTAAAAGAAAGTCAAACATCCGTACCGAAAAACATTACAGGAACGAAAAAGAAATACAAAATCAAAAGAATAAGGACCGAAATGAAAACTGCTTTATATAATAAGTTTTAATTGAAGGGCACAATTGAAGACAATCAAACTTTCAATTAAAGAAATCAGTAATACAATTGAAATCAAAACATAAGGGACTAAAGTAAACTTACTACATACATCAGGGACCTGTTAGAAATTGCGGCGGCTGAGAGAGAGAAAAACAGCAACCGACACAAACCCGTCCCCCGCCGCTTACCCGAACACCTATGACCGGAACGCGCCGCCACGGTGGATAGAGGACATGACGGCGAAGCTCCTGACACGGCGGAAGTGAAATTTTGACCGACGGACGGGAAAGAACACGCCTCCTCAAAGGCGCGTTCGCGTGGGAAGACGCGACAGCCGTGCAGGCAAAAAAAATATTAAAATAATGGTCAATGACCCACACACCCCTGAATCCACCGGTATTTATGAAAAAACCGGAGGGGAAAATACGCCTCTGTCCCCGTTCACTGTGCGCAATTTTGTCTTTTTCTGGGGCTTTTTCCGTCAGCTCACTGTTCAAAAAAATAGGAAAAACCGAGAGAGCCCCTGGTCCCTGTGCACTATTTTGTCTTTTTTAAGGGGTAGATTCGTTAATGCACTGTTCACAAGCGAGAAAAAAAAAAAGCACATACACGCGTGAAGTACCGGGATAAATTGCGAGTCCACAGTGCATCTCCTCACAATGCACAGTAAATGCACAGGGAAAAGGCCACACGGTTTAGCTGTTTCTTTTATATACTGATTAAGACGTGCAAGATTGTCATTTTTCTATGATGTGACGATTCCCAATTGCTTACAAAAATGAGTGTGACACTCATAGTGGTTTTCTCTACTGGCTTTATTCTGCTGAATAATCAAATTATTTTCATATTTATTTATCTATTCTGCAATTAGCTTTGAGACAGGGGCTTCATTGCAAATATAGCACAGTCATAACATTGATGAATCTTTTATTTTCCTGACAGAGTTGCATTGAGATAAAATCTGACAACATTACTCAAGTGCATCACAAAGTAAAACGCAACACGTTGTAAGAGTAAAACGTGTTTACGACATCATCTGGTAATTAATTGTAAAGATGAAGTGGGAGTCGAGGCTTTGCCACTGCAACAAGCGGGTACTTTCTCTGTGACAAAGTAAAACGCAACACGTTGTAAGAGTAAAACGTGTTTACGACATCATCTGGTAATTAATTGTAAAGATGAAGTGGGAGTCGAGGCTTTGCCACTGCAACAAGCGGGTACTTTCTCTGTGTTGCCAACCCGAAAACCTCGTCTCTTTTCACATCTTGTGGTTTCATTCCCGGCGGCAATTCCCAGGTGAATCCATGCAACATGTTGGCCAAGCTGACAAGAATCATCTTTGTCCCGAGGGGATAGCCGGGGCACATTCTTCTCCCAGAACCAAATGGCAGCAGCTCGAAATTATGTCCTTTAACATCAATTCCTTTCCCGACGAACCTTTCTGGCCTGAAATCTTCAGGATCTTCCCACAGATCAGGGTCTCTGCCCATGCTCCATGTGTTGATGAAGATTCTGGTTCCCTTAGGAATGTCAAAGCCACCAACTTTGCAATCTTGAAGGGCCAGGTGGGGCGCGAGCATAACAGCAGATGGGTGCATCCTCATTGCCTCTTTCATGATTGCTTCGATGTAAGGAAGTTGTGGGATGTCCTTCTCCTCCACCCATCTATCTCTCCCAACAACTCTGTCCAGCTCCTCCGTTACTCTTTTGAATAGCTGGGGCTTTTTCAAGAGTTCAGACATTGACCAGTCCCCCATTGTAGCAGCGGTATCTGTTCCTCCAGCAATCAGGTCCTATCCGTCAGCATGAACAACCATAAATGTTATGTTTTTGTTTCTGCCATCATTTTTCTTTTTTCAGAAAACCAAGCCAATTCGTTACTCTTAAGATATTGGTCTATTATTACAGATAATTGGCTTAATTAGTTATGAATTACAGGAAAACAGAACAAAAAGAAAAGAAAAAACCTGTGTCAACCCCTTGATGTTGTCTTTGGTTAGCTTAACTTCAAGGTCGGGGTCATCAGCAAGCTGCAAGAGCAGGTCCACCATGTCTTTGGGCTGCCAGTTTTTGGTTGATTTTCTCTTTGCGTTGTGTTCATCAATGACATGGTCATGGAACCTATCAAATCTCGCCTTGAGCTCCTTCATCCTCTTGACGTACCCCTGCAAATCCAAGAAATCTAGCCACGGGATCCAGTCCCCAATGTTCAGAACACCATTAAGCAAGAACAACTCATCCAGCATCTCTTGAAACTCCTCAAGTGTAACTATCTCTCTCTCGGACTCCGATGCGCTGAAATACTTCTTTCCCAGCACAATCCTGCTAATAATGCTAAGAGTGTAGTGAGAGAGATAGTCTTTAAGCTCAATAGGCTTACCGCAGTTGCTATACAGGCGTCTCGTAAATTCCCTCATCTCCTCTCTCCGCATATACTCGTAAGACTCCAGTCTTTTCGCACTAAACAGCTCAGTGAGGTAAATTTTACGACCCTGGCGCCAGTAAGGTCCATACGGCGCCCAAGCAAGATCCGAATACTCGTAAGTTGTGTACTTGCCAGCAGCAGTCTGAGGTCTGCTAGCGAACATGTGATCGTAAGTCTTCAAAATTTGTTTTGCCATGTCTAGTGACGAGGTAACCACAACTGGGTAGGAACCAAGTCGGAGCTGCATGGTTTTTCCATACTTGAATGACAGTTGATGAAGAGATTGGTGAGGGAGTGGACCAAGGAGGTTGAAATTGCCAATAATCGGCCATGGTTTAGGACCTGGGGGAAGTTTCAACGGGTTACGCAAGGATTTGAAGATTTTTGGGAGGTAAAGAAGAGCGAAAACCCATGCTAATACCACAAGAACCAACGAGAAAGCATCCATTGAGGAGATCAAATTTGTGGTTGTGGTAGGTGATGGAGTTACTGAGACTGGGTTTTGCATGGTATTTATAGATAAAATTAAGAAAAAATAGGTGGCAAGTTGTCCGGACCACCGAGACGAAGCAGCTATTTTCTAGTTTGTATTTTGTATTTTATAATTGTTTGTTTATTTTTAAAAAATGAAAGGAACACAAAGCAAAGAGCATACGTGTTCATGGAAAGTTTGCAAACATTTAACCACGTAAGAGTTTTTGTACATTATTATTATTATTATTATTATTATTATTATTATTATTATTATTATTACTTTTCATTTTTTCCTTGGTTCATCTATAAATCTTTTATTTATATAATATTACAAGCCTATGATTTTTGTGCAGTTTGAAAAATATTCTTGCATTTTAAAATAGGTCTATGTTTCCAAACATTTTTACAATTGGACAGTAATTTTATTGATGATTTAAATTATATATATATATATATATATATCAAGATCTTTGTGGCATAAAGATAGAAAATAACAACATGAAAATTTCAACTTGATAAAAAGATAATTAAATTTATTTCATAAAATTCTATATAACAATAACAAACGATCATTTTCCAAATAGTAATCCGTTATTCAATGAACATTATCAAAGATCGTTCAAAATGGAGCCATTTTTCCCTCATCACCTTCACAGTCGAACATAGCATCATCGTAGATCAACAAATGAATGTGTATCCTTAAACAATAAAAAAAAAAAAAAAAACCTGCAACTAGTGACAGAATCAGCCGTTCTGATTAGTGTTTTTCCCCTGTAATGTAAAACAGAATATACAAATAACATCCTCTTTTTCTTACATTCAACAACCCCGCTCCTGGCCTTACTCGCGCAAGTGTACATAAATAGCTGAAAACCTGAGGGACCGATCCTCTTTCTTTTTTTGTTATTTTTCCCAGGCATACAGTTCATTCGATTAGAAAGAAAATGCCACGGGAAAAAAAGGACCATCATTGAGAGCAGAAAGTTCAACACATTCAGAGATTATTACAAAGGAAAACCCATCTCACAGCTAGCTTTAAAAAGAAAGAAAAAGAAAGGGTGGAAGGTTTTTTTTCTTCTTCTCACGTTCGAGTCATGTATTTGTTAATATATTGATAACTAGAAATTTAGATAATCATTAATTTCAGGGTCCATGAGATTTATCGATGTACATGTAAGCTGAAACGGAGAGACGACGTTAAACAAAAATAAAATAAATAAGAGAAACCGAAGGTCAAAGAAGCACGTCCAGTGAGTTGTGTCCATCGGAACAGGGAGGCTTAACAAGAAGTCAGCATGGATAGTAATATCACCATGCAAAAGCCTTTGCTCAACTCAACTAACATTCATGCGAATCAGTTTTTGACATGGATTCATGTCTAGCTTTACTTGTAATTTTTAATTACTCAAAAGACATGCTATTTTAGAAAGAAGTGTACAAATAGATTAACCACAGGCACAATCGCAAGGCTTTCAACACACTTGTATAAAAAAAATAGCACATTTAATATGTGATATCCCACCTAACTCAATTTTGTGCCGGTAGGCGATGGCAATAAATGGGGAGCCCTGCCTCATATGGACGTCCATATGTGATGTTGATATTAATTGAACACACCTACCTACAACTTGGCTTCTAGCAAATTGAGCGGTGCCGATTCTCCAGATATTACTATTACTATTATTATTACTATTACTATATAGCTTTTATATATATATATATATAACGCCATTGTAAGGTAAATCGTTGTGGATTGGAATAGTATTGCTCAATTTTAGGGCTGGTATGGGTTGCCGGTTTAGTGGTTATTTTTGGTTTTGCACTAGTAAAATAGCAGTTTTGTCCCTCAAAAAGGACAAAAAACGACTTCTGGGCTGAGGGGTACCGAGGTAATTGCACGCTTACGGTCCGGTCCGGCCCGCCGCACTTTTTAATTTTTTAATATTTTTGAAAATAACTAAATACAGATATAGCCCCTAATAAGATAAAAATTGATGACTTAGGCACAGGGGTAGGACAGTAATTGACCATCTTTTTTACTATTTTTTTGAAATACTGTCGGCATATGCAGAACACGCGACAGACAGTATTCCGCCTCATGCTCTCTTAAGGTGGTGCGTAAGGGATGCTTGGGTTGAAGGAAATGGGATACCTGTGTCCATGTAGATGCGCCTCCGCGTCGTCTTTCTCCCGGTTCGGCGTGTTTTGTCAACCGATGGCCGGTTAAAGTAGTTTTTTTTGTTTCTCTCTCTCCTGCACGTAAAAGTGCAGGAGAAGCCCCCAAGTTTGTTTTGTTTTTCACTTCAGTCCCTGTACTTTTAATTATGTGTGTGGTCATGATTTCTGTTATATAAGTTTTGATTTAGTTCGATTGAGTCTTTCGATTGAAGTTAATTAAATGTGAGCATTTCACTTCTATCCTCCTTCTTTTAATTTTCAGATTGGGTTTAAATGGCTTAATATATTCGGTACAAAATTTTCAAGTTTTTTAATTTTGTTCTTTGATTTAAATTGATAATATATTTGTTTTACATTTCGTCCCGTATACTTTTAATTTTTTATTTTATTCCCTTTATTTTTTTTATATTTCTGGAATAAGCATGCTTTTGGCTTTGATTTTTTATTTTTGTTATTTTCTTATTTGTTGAGGGGGTATTTTTTTGAAAAACATTAGCTCTTAAATTTTATTTTGTATCTATAATCATTTGAAAATTGATTTTTTTTCTCCCTTTGTTCTTTCTTTTAGTTTTCTTTATTGGTTTTTTTATTATTATTTTCAAGTCAAATGGATTTTTTTTTGCCTGATAATTTTTATTTTTATTTTATTTTTAGCTTGATCTTTTGTTAAAGTTTTTAGGATTTTTTTAGTCTTTCATTTATGTTTATTTTTTTCATTATTAACACAACAATAACAATAACAATAACAATAACAATAATAATAATAATAATAATAATAATAATAATTTTAGTTCTTTTTCTTACTTACTATTTTGTTAATATTTTTGAGTTTTTTTCTCTCAAGATAATTTGATAATTTTTATTGTTTTGACAGTAATAGCAATGATAATTTTAGATATTAAGACTTCGATGTTGCTATTTTTATAATAGGGTGTGCTGATCTATTTTATTATATTAAATTTTGTATATATAAATATTATATTTTAATTTTGGACCAACAAATCCTATTAATTTCTTTAATCCCAATAACTATAAAATTGTTTTCTCAGCCCGCAACGTAGTGCGGTCAATTTTTTTAATTTTCAAGTCAAATGATTTTTTTTTCAACTAATAATTTTTATTTTTATTTTATCATTTATTTTATTTTTTATTTTCTCTATTGTTAATGTTTTAAGGCTTTTTTAGTCTTTGATTTAATTTTTTTCGTTATTAATGCAATAATAATATTAATATTAAGAATAATAATGATAAATTTTAGTTTTTTTTTCTTACTTACTTTTTTGTTAATTTGTTTTTCTCAGGTTAGTTTAATAATTTTTATTGTTTTGGCAGTAATAGTAATGATAATTTTAGAAGTTAAGACTTCGATGTTATTGTTGGTATAATAAAATATGTTGATCTGTTTCATTATATCAAACTTTACTTGTAGAAATATTATATTTTAATCTCAACAGTTATAAATTATTTTTTATTTTTTTTACCCGCAACGTAGTGCGGACAATTAAATAGTATATACTATATAGCTACAAGAGGTCGTCCATTTGAACAGTTAATGAACGATGATTTTCACTGTTCATTAGTGTTCAAATGTGGCTTTCCTTCTACTTCTTTTTGTGTAACCATGCTTCTTTTTTTGTTTTTTTATAACTGGGGTATCCGTGATAGCTTACGCTGTGACGCCCCTAGCTCCCTTGCCAGTTACCTAACTGGCGTGACCAGGTTCGCCACACTATTGGGACTAAGTCCCCTATTTCCTCCATCATAAACAACAAAATACATAGATAACTATATTGTTGAAACGTACGGGATAATTTACAACATCCTTAGAACAATTCTATAATTTACAAAATACTCAAAATGCCTAGATATTTAATTTACAAATTTGGCTCGTACCCCTTTTGTTTTCCACAAAAGATATTCCTATTTTTATCAGTGACACATGAGCCTCTTTTAGCGAGAACTGGTAGCATCCTCGATCAGCTTAACCTTACCCTTGCCTGAACAACACACAAATACAATAACAGAATGAGCCAAAGCTCAGTAAGTAGGGTGATGCACGTGATATGCAATGCTATTGTGTTTCCCACATTTTCATCTATTTTAATCCGGATACCCTAGGTATATACAAGTCCGTGCGAACTATCACTTGGTGATCATGTTATCACCTACTTCTCTATTACTTTCTCTCAGTGATCTCAATATCACCTACTGCTCGCAACGGTATTATCCCTCGTTATAGCACACGGTTAGCAGAATTATCCCTCGCTTAACGGTGTTAGTAAATAGAGCTCGCACTATGGATTTCTTGCTATTACCCATTCCACTCAATTCGGTTATCAAACCGTGTCAATTCAAGACTCAATGATTTCTCTCAAATTAATTCCCCCCAATGCACGTGATGCACGTGATGACATGTTTAATCACATTCAAACAAACTCGGGTACCAATTCTTATTTCTCAACCATACTCACGGTCCAACTCACACTCGGGATTCACCCATCGTTCACATACCAATCATGGTACTCATAGCGGGAACACAACCTCCGCTCATTAATATTGTTCATTAATTCCAGTAATATTAAGATCTAATTATTTCTATTATTAAAAGAATAAATTTATTTATTATTTATTATTTATTTATTTATTTATTTATTTTGTCCAAGCTCATTTCTTTAAATCTTAGCCCATCTATTTTTAAAACCAAGCTTTTTACCTGTAGTCCAAGTCCATTTAATTTTATTCTAGGCCCATTAGCTTGATCCAAGTTTATTAACTTTATCTTAGTTCAAGCTCATTTATTTTAATCCAAGCCCAAATCCATTTGTTTTGCTCTAAGTCCACCTTAGTTATAAGTTTAAGTCCATCTTGTTTTAACTTAAGTCCATTTAATAGAATCCACACTTTTTTTTTCTCAAGCCCATATGTTTTAGGTTAAGTCCATGGGTTTATTTAATGCTCACATTCATCTAAATCTAAGCCCACTTAATTTTACAAATATTTATTTTTTCAGCAATAGTATGCCTACATAACCCATACCAATTTGGCCATAATTCCTTACATATATATCTAAAAATTACGAAATTTTAAGGAGAAATAGTAGGCATATAGATCAACAACTTTCCTTCTTTGTATTTTTCCTAAAAATCACTCTAAGATCTCGAAATAACTCACACACAATTTCGGATGGAAAATATTTTTCCAGCAGGTATCCATTTGAGCAACCCACGCCATATCAGTCATAACTCCATGTATAGTTTTCTACAAATCACGAAATTTCACAGGGATGTAGTAGACATATATATACACAACTTTCATGCTTTGCAATCTTCCTAAAACTCACTCCAAGATCCCGAAATAATTCACACACAATTTCGGACAGAAAATATTTTTCCAGCAGGTATCCATTTGAGCAATCCACGCCATATCAGTCATAACTCCATGTCTATTTTTCTAAAAATTACGACTTTTCACAGGGATGTAGTAGACATATATATTCACAACTTTCATGCTTTGCATTTTTCCTAAAACTCACTCCAAGATCCCGAAATAATTCACCCCAAATTCGGGTTTTTCCATTCCTAAAAGAAATTCAGAATTTTCACACCAAGCACACTTTTCACCATGCATGCTTAACCATCCATCATCAACATCAAGAGTCAAAATCATTACAAAACCATCATAATCACATTTGAAATTAATTAAACAACTCATAAAAATGGAAAGCATAAACAAACAAAAATAAAATGAAACCTACTAACCTTAGATTAAGTTTCCCTAAAATCTTTTTAGCTTTTTCCTTTCTTTTCCCTTCTTCTTCTTCCCTTTTTCCTTTCTCTTTCACTACTCAAACATGGTGCACACACACACAAAACACTATAGATTACAACAGTGTATTAACGATTTGGCCCCTTAGTGTGCCTCAACCCTTGCCTTGGGATCAGGGGTATTTTTAAATTTTCCACGGGACCGGTTGACATTACCAAATTATTTGCGGGTAGTTTGTATTTTCCCTATACTTTTACACAATAAAATAACTATAATACCCATGAATAAGACAAAAAAGCACACGTACCATCGGGGACATTAAGGTTATTGCACATATATTTTTAAATAGTTAAATACAAATTTACCCCCATATATATATATGACCTATTTATTATTTTCAAGAAATGATATTCTAAAATGTTTTTAATATAATAATACGAGGAATAAATCTTAACAAAAAAAATTAAACAACAATGACGATGTCAGCGACAGTATGACCAATAATAATAATTAGAATATTAATTATGTGTAATAATATTTTACAATGATAACTATAAAAATTGTGACAAAAATTCATTAGTCAATGTTATTTTTGTGAAAAATAACTTTCAGGTCTTTTTTTATGTATGATATTTCAAATATCACATCGTGAAAAAAAAATGTACGAAACTACATGTAGATAAGACAGGTAGAAAAATTGTGTCAAATTATCTACAATAATAAAATAAAAAATTGTCCCGCATTTCGTCATAGTCGACACCAAATTTTTTAACATGTAACAAAATTGTTAATGGTTCTAAATTTTTATATATATTATTTTTGGGACTTTTTCCTTAAAAAATAGAAAAGACTAATAATATATTGTGATATTTTTTTTCTTCATATTAACGTACTAAAATATATATAAAAATTTGAACTGTCTTTTCATTAAAAATCTCACATTAATTTAATTTAAGTGCTCTAAATTTTTTAATATAATAATATGAAGAAAAAATCTGAAAAAATAATCTTTGATAAATTATAGTAGTTACATTTTTGTTATCCGTCAAATAAAGTATTTGACATAGTTAAAACAAGCCCAACAAACAATTAGTATGTTGCAGGCAACAAATAATATATCTTTAGTCAATTTGATCAATTATGGTTTTGTTATCTACCAATTAAATTATTACCAAAGTAGTTAAAATAAAATCATCAATCAAATTGTTTGCTGCATAAAACAAATCACTCATATGTGTTCAACGATTGTAATTTTAGTTTTGCTAATGAAAGAATTCATGAAACGAATGAAACATACACAACAATCATAAAAAATTTCGATTCTAATTGTACAATCTATCGATTAAATAATTATCAAAACAATTTTAACAATAACAACATTCAATCACTTTTAAGTGGGAAAAAAAAAAGACTTGTTTCTAACAGATTCTATGAATTACAATTTTACTAATTAAATATTAAAAAAAAATTATAACATGCATAAAATCAATCAGTTTTTTAAATAGAAAAAAAAACTCAGTGCAGCGCACGAACAAATTCACTCGTAAATGGTTGAAAGAGTTACCTCCTTACCATCCGCAGAACAAGCGATCAGCAACAAGTCACTTTATTCTGAGATGCAGTGATGTTAATTTACTAAGAACAGTCAAATATTATGGAAAACATATCAAAATAATATATTAAATTTAATTATTCATAAAAAAATAATTTAGGTTAATTTGTCAAAGCTAGAGTATAAGATCAAGATAAAAAATTGAGATAAATAATGAAACCAATTTTTAATCAACTCAATATTGAATGATAAAATTAAAAAAAAACATACAAAAACACTTGAGTCAACTCAAGTTAACCGACCAAACTTGTGATCTATGTCATGAAATTAAAATAACCTCATAGAGCACAAACTAAACAAATTATGAAATTTAATTCCCAAACAACCATATATTGAAGGACTTAATTGAGAAAAACAAAGTACAAAAAATAACTCAAGCCAAGCAGAATTAACTCTTAATTTGGGGTGACTTATTCCTCTCACAACATAAATATGTTCATGACCTTTTAGCTAACACCAATATGAGTGGTGCCAAGGATGTCTCAACACCTCTCTCTACAACTCAATCCTTTCAACTGGTTGATGGCACTACTATGTTGATAACTCTAAGTTTTATAGAATCTTTTGCAATCTATAATACCTTTCTTTAACCGATCAGACATCTTCTTTGCAATTAACAAATTATTTCAATTTATGCATAAGTTGACTATAGATCACTAGCTAACTATCAAACAGCTTCTATGTTACTTAAAACAAATCATTTTTTGTGGTATTCAGATCCATAAAGTTGGAACCCCATTTTAAAGACATGCTCTAATGTTGATTGGGCTGCAAATGTGGATGATCGCACGTCAATCTCTGTCTATATCAGTTTTCTACATTATAATCTCATCTTTTGGCGCTCAGAGAAACAATGAGCAAATACACACTCCACCATAGAGGATGAGTATCGGGCACTCGTTAATGCAGCTTCCAAGACAATGTGGTTGTCCACTCTTTTCAAAGGACTCACATTTTCAGTCCAAGGATCTCCTTAGTTGTTCTTTGATAATCTCGGTGCTACACATCTTAATTTTAACTCAGTCAATTATTTGCACATGAAACACATTCAAATTGACCTTCACTTTGTGCAGGATTTAATGCAAAATGGTGTCTCCAAGTCAAACATGTTCACACTCAAGACCAATTAGCTAATCTGGTAACAAAGCCATTGTCAAAATAGCAAACGACATTACTCCATAACAAGACTAACCTTGCCAATGGAAGCTCAATCATGCGGGGGGAGCTTGTGTGGATCTTGTTCACACCAAAACGGAGTATGTTTGGCCTAAAATTATGTCCACTATTATGTCATTAATATTGTATTAGGAGCGTATTCTAAATTTAAATTTCATAGCTCTATATTGTAACAGTAGCATAGTTTTAGCCTTATTGTTTCATGTTTTCTAAATTTTGGCATTTCAATACCTTTGTATATAATATAGGATTTCTATCAATGAAAGTGTGGGAATTTTTTTTAATTGAAATCACAACAACATTTGATTTTATACAAACAAGACCCCCAAAACCAACTTCACTCCTTGTTTTTTCCCTTTTACCCTAACATCTAATTATAGGTATGCTAGATCATAAATGATAAACACAACTAAAATAAAATGGAAAACATTATTAAATTTATTGCAATATCAAAATTCAAAACTATCATGGATTGCACCGTTCAATCCATATTGGTCCTCCCTTTTACACCTTCTTTTATTTCTCACTCTTCATATATTGCTTCTTCTCCCACTACACTTCTTTTCTGTTTTCAACTCAAAACATATTTTTTTTCTTTTTTGGATCTCTAAACCAACCTCCACAATCACCATCTTTCTCTCCTATCAATCTTCCATCTCCATCAAACAACCTTCATAGTAACCTGCAAGCCTTCACACTACCAATCCCTTTTTGTTTTGCCAAACACATTAGCTAAGCACTTCTATCTTTTTTGATGACCACACAGCACGATTCACACCCACACTTCCACCATAATTGAGCCTATCACATAGCATAATCATGATAGCCATTATCCACGCATCATTGTCCTTTAACTAAAATGTTGTCAGGAAATATTGTTACTAATTGTAATGTCCATTATCCATGCATCATTGTCCTCGGACCAAGTGAAAGCAAAGTTCTCAATTCTGTTTTGGTTGGTGTTTTGTTTTTTCAATTAAAATAGAATGTTTTAGTTGCAGAACATTTCAGCATGTCGGTTTAGGATTGCATTGTTTATGTGTGTGTGTGTGTGTGTGTGTAATTAAATATATTAATTAAAAAAAATAGTTTAAATTCAAAAATAAAATTATTTTGAATTGTGCAATTTAATATAAAAAACACAATAAAATGATTTTTCTGAACAAAAATATGAACATGTATAATATTACGAGAATATCATAATCAATCTAGCAAGGTCATTACATTCGCTAATTACTCTAAAATTTTAACATAGTATATATAAATATGTCAAGAAACTCCTCGTAAAATTTTATCTCAATCTAACGGTCGGATTAATAGATATGATTGATATTGTAAAATTATTTATTATTTTAAAAAAATATTATTTGGCTGAAACGGAACAGACGAAATGTTGAGATGTCATGATTGCCCAAATTAATTACCCTATCTTAAAAGAAATCAAACAGGATAGTATAGAGCAAGCAAAGGGTAGATCCCCCGAGGACGATTTAGTTCAGATTTTCATGTTATATGTTATGCAATTAGGGGGGGGGTGGAAGTTGTATAGGCTAAGCTAAAGCAAACTAAGTAAAAATTATATAAAATGACACATCAATTTATATTCTAAATATTTATCTCTTCTTAAAATTAGTTCGTTAACGGATCCGCCATATAACTTACCTTAACCATCAAACAACCACAGTGTTCGCACTAGTAATTTGATTCAATGACAGCGTTAAAAACTAGATAAATTGATCAATTAAGAAACATAATTGTCCACAATATATGTTTAGTTCAATTGAATGTTCTCCCTAAGATTAATGATGTAGATCCGCTACAATTATTAACTTAGTTGCTTTACAAGTTCATATACCACAATTTCTGTAAAAACCCAAATGATTTTTTTTTTTTTTTTTTGCCTCTCTCTCGCCGAAATTTCTAACGAAATTTTGGCAGAGTCTCCCCTATATCGGGGGATCCCAAGTTATCCATAACACAACCTGCAACCAATTTGAATCTCATCTCATCCACAATCACATCCATTCCATATACATTCCATTAATAAGATGAAATTCGCACAAACATATACTAATTACGATTTCACAATTGAAGTCTTATATTAGAAATAAACATGCAGGGATATAAGTTTACATTCATAAGCTACTAGTGGAATTTACAAATCTTCACAAAAGGGCGAATGAAAATTATGCTTTCATTACATTATTTTATCCTAAACACATCTTAAATTAGAGTGTAACCACATGGCTCTTTACAAAAGTAGGTCCTCTTATATTAGATTCCCTAGACCCCTCGTGGCTGTGACGTCCCTGCAGCAGTACAGACATTTTAAGAAAATGTGATTACTTAATGATAGAACTAATAGCATTGACTAAATGACTTATCCGTTAAACGAAACACTGACAAGTTGTAAATTTCTACATACACATAGCAATTTACTGGTAAAATTTAGAGGTTCTCCATTTTTCCTCCATTTCGAGTAATAATATCTTTACTCCAACTATTCTCATAAGGTACTCGATACCGAGCTGTAGCAAATCAATTATCTATTCATTTGTTCCGGCCATCCTTTCGGATGCCATTAGCCGAAGCTAATCAATCATTTGTTCCGGTCATCCTTTCGGATGCCATTAGCCGAAGCTAATCAATCATTTGTTCCGGCCATCCTTTCGGATGCCATTAGCTGTAGCTAATCAATCCTTTGTTCCGACCATCCTTTCTGATGTCATTAGCCGAAGCCAATCAATCATTTGTTCCGGTCATCCTTTCGGATGCCATTAGCCGAAGCTAATCAATCATTTGTTCCGGTCATCCTTTCGGATGCCATTAGCCGAAGCCAATCAATCATTTGTTCCGGTCATCCTTTCGGATGCCATTAGCCGAAGCCAATCAATCATTTGTTCCGGTCATCCTTTCGGATGCCATTAGCCGTAGCTAATCAATCATTTTTCCACATTTAAACATTTAACCATCTAATAACAATTCTAACGCATCTAAAAATTATTCATCTTAAAATACTTCATATGTATCGTAATAAGAAAAAAGAGGCGTAATTCCCCTACCTGGTCTACTCCTGGGTTGTTCTGGTCTGGACGATGGCTCAATTCTAACTGCACCGCCTGCGACATCAATGTCCAAAATCAATATATTTCTATTTTCAAATTTCATATTCTTTACCATACCTATTTCAACAACTTTCGACCGAAGCATGTATATAATTCTCAACAAAATCACACATTTATTTTCATCACAAATCCTTAACAAAATCTCAACGAAATCACACCTTGTAACCATAATTCCAACCCATAATCCATCAATAAGATCTCAACAAAACACACACTAAAACCATAAATTTCAGCACACATCATTCAATAAAATCCTAACAAAATCATACATTATATCCATAATTTCAATACATATTCCATCAACAACATCTCAACAAAACACACATTAAAACCAGAAATTTCAGCACACATCATTCTATAAAATCTCAACAAATTCATACATTATATCCATAATTTCAATACATACTCCATCAACATAAATCTCAACAAAACACACCTTAAAACCAGAAATTTCAGCACACATCATTCTATAAAATCTCAACAAATTCATACATTATATCCATAATTTCAATACATACTCCATCAACATAAATCTCAACAAAACACACCTTAAAACCAGAAATTTCAGCACACATCATTCTATAAAATCTCAACAAATTCATACATTATATCCATAATTTCAATACATACTCCATCAACATAAATCTCAACAAAACACACCTTAAAACCAGAAATTTCAGCACACATCATTCTATAAAATCTCAACAAATTCATACATTATATCCATAATTTCAATACATACTCCATCAACATAAATCTCAACAAAACACACCTTAAAACCAGAAATTTCAGCACACATCATTCTATAAAATCTCAACAAATTCATACATTATATCCATAATTTCAATACATACTCCATCAACATAAATCTCAACAAAACACACCTTAAAACCAGAAATTTCAGCACACATCATTCTATAAAATCTCAACAAATTCATACATTATATCCATAATTTCAATACATACTCCATCAACATAAATCTCAACAAAACACACATTAAAACCAGAATTTTAGCACACATCATTCTATAAAATCCCAACAAATTCACACATTAATTGAATACCAATCAGCCCCTAAACAAATCAGCCCCCCTCTCATAATTTGTTTATTTCGTTTTTCATATATTTTCTTTGATCTATCAATTTATTTCAGTTTACTTTACCTCAAGAAAATGAAGAGAATTTCATGACTCTTACCTCTTGTATCTCACAATTTTATTTTATTTTTCTTTTCTTCTTCTTCCTCTCGGCAGAATCCACCTCTCTCTCAAATTCTCAACTTTACACTTACTTTTAACAAATATTCTCCCCTAATTTAGCGTAGCTTCCGCTGTGAGGAGTGAAAAAGGAAGATGGGAGGAGAAAGGGATTTGGTTGCAAAGAGATGGGAAGAGAAGGGTTTCGGTTGGGAAGAGATTTAAGGAAAAGGTTTCGGTTGGGAAGAGATTTAAGGAAAAGGTTTCGGTTGGGAAGAGATGGGAAGAGAAGGATTCGGTGGAAGGAAATGGAAATTTGGCTGGGAAAGGAGAAAAGAGAGTTTGGATGGCTGGCCAAAAAGGGAGGAGATGGAGATGACCAAAAATAAACAAAAATCCCCACTCCCTCTCTCCTCTTTGCATTTATACACATGAACCGGTTTTACTCTTTTTTTTTTCTTTTTTTTTTCATACGGGTGTTTACATTCTCCCCCTCTAAAATATAAATTTCGTCCTCGAAATTTAAAGGATTTTACATTTCATACCTGGTATTTCAAATAATTATGGATATTTTTTCTCATCTCATCCTCCCTCTCCCAAGTTTCCTCCTCTATTTGAGCATTTCGCCATAAAATTCTGACAATAGGGATCTTTTTGTTTCGCAACTCCTTTTCACCCTTATCTAGTATCCTTGCGGGTTCCATTTCTAGTGTTAAGTTTTCATTAACCTCAACCGGGATTTGGGGTAGAATTCTAGCGGGATCCACATCAGCCTTTCTTAATAAGGAAATATGAAACACATCATGGACCTTAGCCAACTGGGGAGGCAGGTCCACTTTGTATGCTACTGGTCCCACCCGCTGTAGGATTTTGAAAGGTCCGATGAATCGAGGGGTTAATTTTCCCTTCAATCCAAACCGCAATATGTTTTTCCATGGGGCTACCTTTAAGTACACTTGATCCCCCGTACAGAACTCGAGGGGTCTCCTTCTTACATCAGCATACTTTTTCTGTCTATCCTGTGCGGCTTTGATGCGATCCCGGATAGTTCTCACTTTTTCCGTGGTTACTTGAACTAACTCTGCCCCATATAATTTCCGATCTCCAATTTCTTCCCAGCATAGAGGTGTTCTGCACCTCCTACCGTACAAGGCTTCATAAGGGGCCATCCCTATTGTGGCTTGGTAACTATTGTTATAGGTGAATTCTATCAATGCCAGGTGTTCTTCCCAGTTTCCCCCAAATTCTAGTACACAGGCTCATAACAAGTCTTCCAAGACCTGGATAACCCTTTCTGATTGACCATCCGTTTGGGGGTGAAACGCAGTGCTCATATCCAATCTGGTCCCCAGAGCTTGTTGTATACTAGGCCAAAGTCGAGAGGTGAATCTAGGATCCCGATCCGATACAATGGACACCGGAATCCCATGGAGTCGTACCACCTCACTTATATAAATCTTGGCAAGCTTGTCCACTGAGTCAGTCATCTTTATAGGTAAGAATAGCGCGGATTTCGTCAACCGATCCACTACGACCCATATTGCGTCATTTCCTTTTCTCCCCTTAGGAAATCCCGACACAAAATCCATCGTTATCATCTCCCATTTCCACTCTGGAATTTGTAATGGTTGTAGTGGTCCCGCAGGCCTTTGGTGTTCAACCTTGACTTGTTGACATATTCCGCACTTTGACACATACTCAGCTATTTCTCTTTTCATGTTCGGCCACCAATAGAGAAGTTTCAGGTCTCGATACATCTTAGTGCTGCCAGGATGTATGGAGAATTTGGACTCATGTGCTTCTTGCAGAACCATCCGCTTGATTGTTCCGTCACTAGGTACGTACAATCTTTGTCCCATCATCAAGGACCCATCATTCGCTATCCTAAATTTCATTTCCTCACCCGCTTCCACATTCCTCCTAATCTTGGATCCAACCTCATCCTGGAATTGAGCTTGAAGTATTTGTTCCCGGTACGTCGGTCGCACCAAAAGTTGAGCTACTAATCCACTTCCGACATTAACGTGTAAATTTGCACCCATCTTTTTTTTAATTCTGCCAACTGCCGCTCCTCCCCTACTGTTGCCCCTTATAGGGTGGCTTTATTTTTTCGACTGAGGGCATCTGCCACCACGTTTGCCTTTCCCGGATGATATTCTATGGTGCAATCATAATCCTTAATGAGCTCTACCCACCTTCTCTGTCGCATATTCAACTCTTTTTGCGACATTAGGTACTTCAGGCTCTTATGATCGGTGAAAATTTGAGTTTGAGACCCATACAAATAATGTCTCCATATCCTTAAAGCAAACACCACAGCAGCCAACTCCAGATCGTGCACCGGGTAATTCATCTCATGAGTCTTTAACTGTCTTGATGCATAGGCAATCACCTTTCCATGTTGCATCAGGACACACCCCAAACCTTTTCCCGAAGTATCACTATAAACAACAAAACCTTCTGTCCCTGAGGGAAGAGTTAACACTGGAGCGGTGGTGAGCCTTCTTTTCAATTCCTGGAAACTCCTTTCACACTCTTCCGACCATACCCACTTCTTATTCTTTCGCGTCAGTTGAGTCAAAGGTGTTGCAATCAAGGAAAAACCTTCGATGAACCTCCGATAGTATCCTGCAAGCCCCAAAAAGCTACGTATTTCTGTAACTGAAGTCGGCTTTTCCCATCTCAAGACTGCTTCAACTTTTTGAGGATCTACAAAGACCCCTTCCGCCGAAATGACATGGCCTAGAAACGTCACTCTCTTCAGCCAAAATTCACATTTACTTAGTTTCGCATATAATTGATGATCTCTTAAGGTTTGCAAAATTTGCCTCAAGTGTCCTTCGTGCTCCTTGAAAGACTTCGAGTATACCAGTATGTCATCAATGAATACTACTACAAACTTATCAAGACAGGGTTGAAAAACCCGATTCATCAAGTCCATGAAGAAAGCTGGGGCGTTTGTCAATCCAAACGGTAACACTAAAAATTCATAGTGTCCATAGCGAGTTCTAAATGCAGTCTTTGTTACATCAGCCCCTTTTATCTTCATCTGGTAATACCCTGATCTCAGATCTATTTTTGAAAACACCCTTGCTCCTTTTAATTGATCAAACAAATCATTGATCCGAGGTAACGGATACTTGTTCTTCATTGTGATTCTGTTCAACTGTCGATAATCAATACAGAGCCTATGAGTTCCATCTTTCTTTCTCACAAATAGGACCGGCGCTCCCCATGGAGAATTACTGGGCCGTATGAACCCTTTGTCTAACAATTCTTGTAGTTGGGTCTTTAACTCATTCAGCTCTGTTGGGGCCATCCTGTAAGGTTGCTGCGATATGGGTGAGACTCCAGGAAAAATGTCTATAGACACCTCTACCTCCCGCTCTAGGGGGTAATCCCGGTAACTCCTCGGGAAACACATCCGGAAATTCCCTCACCACATCAATATCTTTCAATTGTGGCCCTTCGTCATTGGAGTTTAAAATATATGCGAGGTACCCTATACACCCTTTTCTCAATAGTTTCTGGGCTGTTACCATCGATATTATGACCGCCGGTTTGAACACCCTCTCTCCTTCAAAAATCTTTCTCTCTCCTTTTGGGGTTTGGAAAGTAACAGTTTTCGCAAAACAATCCATTAGAGCCTTGTATTTATTTAACCAATTCATGCCTAGAATTAAGTCAAAATCATGCAGCCCCAAGGGAATCAAGTCTACTTCTGTTTCGCACCCAGACAGGCTAATCCTCACATTCAAATATACAACATTAGTTTCAACCATGTTCCCCATAGGAGTTCCAATTAAAAATCCCCTCTCTACCATTTCTACTTCCTTTCCCAATTTAGTGACAATCTTTTCATTAATGAAAGAGTGGGTGGCACCAGGATCAAACAACACATGCACATTAAAATCATTTAATTGTAGAGTATCTGCCACCACATCCGATGCAGCCCTGACCTCCTCCTGTGTCAGATGAAAGACTCTTCCCGGGGTCCTATCATTTTGTACTCTCATTCTTCCTCGACTGGGGGTTGCTCCTGATTGAGAAGATCTCTCTGGCCTGTTCACTGTAACTGACTATTGGGAGCTCTGACCAGGCTGTCTATAACTTTGTACTTGTTCGGTGTCCCTTTTCGGGCAGTATCTCTTGAAATGTCCTCTTTTGCCACAGTAATGACACCCTTGACTCAGATACTGACAATTCCTCCACCTATGTCCTTCACCTTTGCACACAAAGCATCGCCCGGGGCAAACTGAGCAGTCCCCAGGATGTTTTTGTCCACATTTTATACAAAATGGGTAATCCACCCCCTTGTGGTCACCCATTCTTGTTGAAATATTTTCCTTTGCGTGCGATTGTCCGATCATCATCCTCCCACTTGACTGTTGGGGAGACGGAAACATCAAACTCCCTTTTCTTCTGTACTGGTCATGCTCTCCGTTTTTCCCTCTTTTCAGAAATGGTGGTCTACTGCTGTAACAATCCCCCTCTCTCCTTTTGCTTATACCCTGATATCCCCCATGACTCTCTCCAATGCAAGCCTCCAAAGCTTGAGCAGCTTCAATTAATTCTCTAACTGTTTTAAACCGTAGGGCAATTAATCCTTGTCTCAGATCCTGTCATAATCCATCTCTCAGCTTTTCAATCATATGCTCCTCTGTCGGCACATAATGTGGGGCGAACAATGATAGATCATGAAACCTCTGTTCATATTCCAATACCGACATATCCCCCTGCTTTAAAGCCAAGAACTCTTGTTCTTTCACCTTACGATGGTATCTAGAATAAAACTGACTTTCAAATTCTGTCTTGAAGTCACTCCATACTAATGTCTCAGCTGCACGTCTCATCTGAACCGTTTCCCACCATGTCATGGCCCTATCAGACAGTAGCTGAGCAGCACAATTTACAATCAAACCCTCAGGTATGCTTATTTGAGTCATGGTCTTCTCTACCTTTCTAATCCATCTCCCGGCTATTTCTGCATCATGCTCCCCCGAAAACAGTTCACAACTCATTTCCCTCATACTTTTGACTAGGCGTACCAATGGCACCACGTTATCCGTGGCAGTGCTAAGTATAGGGGCTACTTGTGGAATCTGCGTGGTGGAAATTGTTCGTGTTGTTGCACCTGTCATGCCTTCCATCACTGCTTTAACTATTTGTGCAAGAAGTCCCGGGTCTACCGATTGTGAGGGCACACCAGTTGGAATAGCTGATGGTTGTGTTTCTGATCTTTCTTGCCTCTCTGTTGCAACTGGAGGTGTTTCCCTTGTCTCATTAGGTCTCTCGTCTTCCTCTGTAACCCCAGCTTCCCTTTGCAAAATTTCAGGTAATATCATTGGAGCATGAGATGCCGTATCATCCAAAGGATCTTCGTTTTGCCAGCCCTGAGCACTTTGGTTCCCGCCTCTCCTTTCGAAAGAGGGCGGCTCAGTTCGTGTTCCTTGCCGGGTGCGTACCATCCTGAAATTCACCAGAGTAATGTAATCATCATAAATCCTCAGGATCAATACCAGGGGCTCTGAAACCAACTGTAAAAACCCAGATGATTTATTTTTTTTTTTGCCTCTCTCTCGCCGAAATTTCTAACGAAATTTCGGCAGAGTCTCCCCTATATCGGGGGATCCCAAGTTATCCATAACACAACCTGCAACCAATTTGAATCTCATCTCATCCACAATCACATCCATTCCATATACATTCCATTAATAAGATGAAATTCGCACAAACATATACTAATTACGATTTCACAATTGAAGTCTTATATTAAAAATAAACATGCAGGGATATAAGTTTACATTCATAAGCTACTAGTGGAATTTACAAATCTTCACAAAAGGGCGAATGAAAATTATGCTTTCATTACATTATTTTATCCTAAACACATCTTAAATTAGAGTGTAACCACATGGCTCTTTACAAAAGTAGGTCCTCTTATATTAGATTCCCTAGACCCCTCGTGGCTGTGACGTCCCTGCAGCAGTACAGACATTTTAAGAAAATGTGATTACTTAATGATAGAACTAATAGCTTTGACTAAATGACTTATCCGTTAAACGAAACACTGACAAGTTGTAAATTTCTACATACACATAGCAATTTACTGGTAAAATTTAGAGGTTCTCCATTTTTCCTCCATTTCGAGTAATAATATCTTTACTCCAACTATTCTCATAAGGTACTCGATACTGAGCTGTAGCAAATCAATTATCTATTCATTTGTTCCGGCCATCCTTTCGGATGCCATTAGCTGTAGCTAATCAATCATTTGTTCCGGTCATCCTTTCGGATGCCATTAGCCGAAGCTAATCGATCATTTGTTCCGGTCATCCTTTCGGATGCCATTAGCCGAAGCCAATCAATCATTTGTTCCGGTCATCCTTTCGGATGCCATTAGCCGAAGCCAATCAATCATTTGTTCCGGTCATCCTTTCGGATGCCATTAGCCGTAGCTAATCAATCATTTTTCCACATTTAAACATTTAACCATCTAATAACAATTCTAACGCATCTAAAAATTATTCATCTTAAAATACTTCATATGTATCGTAATAAGAAAAAAGAGGCGTAATTCACCTACCTGGTCTACTCCTGGGTTGTTCTGGTCTGGACGATGGCTCAATTCTGACTGCACCGCCTGCGACATCAATGTCCAAAATCAATATATTTCTATTTTCAAATTTCATATTCTTTACCATACCTATTTCAACAACTTTCGACCGAAGCATGTATATAATTCTCAACAAAATCACACATTTATTTTCATCACAAATCCTTAACAAAATCTCAACGAAATCACACCTTGTAACCATAATTCCAACCCATAATCCATCAATAAGATCTCAACAAAACACACACTAAAACCATAAATTTCAGCACACATCATTCAATAAAATCCTAACAAAATCATACATTATATCCATAATTTCAATACATATTCCATCAACAACATCTCAACAAAACACACATTAAAACCAGAAATTTCAGCACACATCATTCTATAAAATCTCAACAAATTCATACATTATATCCATAATTTCAATACATACTCCATCAACATAAATCTCAACAAAACACACCTTAAAACCAGAAATTTCAGCACACATCATTCTATAAAATCTCAACAAATTCATACATTATATCCATAATTTCAATACATACTCCATCAACATAAATCTCAACAAAACACACCTTAAAACCAGAAATTTCAGCACACATCATTCTATAAAATCTCAACAAATTCATACATTATATCCATAATTTCAATACATACTCCATCAACATAAATCTCAACAAAACACACCTTAAAACCAGAAATTTCAGCACACATCATTCTATAAAATCTCAACAAATTCATACATTATATCCATAATTTCAATACATACTCCATCAACATAAATCTCAACAAAACACACCTTAAAACCAGAAATTTCAGCACACATCATTCTATAAAATCTCAACAAATTCATACATTATATCCATAATTTCAATACATACTCCATCAACATAAATCTCAACAAAACACACCTTAAAACCAGAAATTTCAGCACACATCATTCTATAAAATCTCAACAAATTCATACATTATATCCATAATTTCAATACATACTCCATCAACATAAATCTCAACAAAACACACCTTAAAACCAGAAATTTCAGCACACATCATTCTATAAAATCTCAACAAATTCATACATTATATCCATAATTTCAATACATACTCCATCAACATAAATCTCAACAAAACACACCTTAAAACCAGAAATTTCAGCACACATCATTCTATAAAATCTCAACAAATTCATACATTATATCCATAATTTCAATACATACTCCATCAACATAAATCTCAACAAAACACACATTAAAACCAGAATTTTAGCACACATCATTCTATAAAATCCCATCAAATTCACACATTAATTGAATACCAATCAGCCCCTAAACAAATCAGCCCCCCTCTCATAATTTGTTTATTTCGTTTTTCATATATTTTCTTTGTTCTATCAATTTATTTCAGTTTACTTTACCTCAAGAAAATGAAGAGAATTTCATGACTCTTACCTCTTGTATCTCACAATTTTATTTTATTTTTCTTTTCTTCTTCTTCCTCTCGGCAGAATCCACCTCTCTCTCAAATTCTCAACTTTACACTTACTTTTAACAAATATTCTCCCCTAATTTAGCTTAGCTTCCACTGTGAGGAGTGAAAAAGGAAGATGGGGGGAGAAAGGGATTTGGTTGGAAAGAGATGGGAAGAGAAGGGTTTCGGTTGGGAAGAGATTTAAGGAAAAGGTTTCGGTTGGGAAGAGATTTAAGGAAAAGGTTTCGGTTGGGAAGAGATGGGAAGAGAAGGATTCGGTGGAAGGAAATGGAAATTTGGCTGGGAAAGGAGAAAAGAGAGTTTGGATGGCTGGCCAAAAAGGGAGGAGATGGAGATGACCGAAAATAAACAAAAATCCCCACTCCCTCTCTCCTCTTTGCATTTATACACATGAACCGGTTTTACTCTTTTTTTTTTCTTTTTTTTTTCATACGGGTGTTTACAATTTCGGTTTTGATATCAAATTTAGCAGCGAACAGAAAAAAAACGTCAGTTTACATTTGTTTTTTCATCTAGGATGAGACTCTCTATTTATATATGTTTATAAGGGATCTTATAAATTTTTCCAATACCATATGGCATTATTATATTGGTTTATCTTTATTTATGGGATCATGTATTTATGACAAGATATCTTGAATATTTTATCTTATGTGTCAATATTTAATGGCTATAAATATATAAAGATCCATATTTTTCAATGTCATTCCAATTTTATTTTTTCCTTTCATGTAAAAATAAAATAAAAATGACACATAATGAAATCTGATTGGTAGAAATTTTTTGTTTTTAAAGGGTTATTACAACAGTTCCTTTGTTTTTAGTTTGATGATCTTTATATGTGATTATTGTCTCTTATATATATTTTTTGTTTTCTAAAGGATATGAGCTCACCCTTTTATCTCTTTTGCATGATTTCTATGAACTAATTTTGCTCTATTTTAAAAAGCATTGAACATCCAAGTCCTTTAAGTATTAAAAAAAACATATTATGTATTTTGATGCATTTTATAAAAAAGTTTGTTTTAGAACTTTACAAAAGAAGAAATGGGTGTTTATTTTAGCATATTTGCAAAAGAAAAAAAATGTTTTTTATATGCACTTCTAGGTTTTATAACAAGCTTCTAAAACCCATTGAAACTTGGTTCATACTAAAAGGGCCATTAAGTCAAGATAATCAAGTTTCCAAGATAAAATAATAACCTGAACTTTATTTATTTCATTACTCAAAATAAAAATATTTTGAGACTTAATTATAATGTTTAAGGTTAATGTACTCATATCAAAAGAAAAAAACATGTTTTTTATATGCACCTCTAGGTTTTATAACAAGTTTTTAAAACCCATTGAAACTTGGTTCAGACTAAAGGGCCATTAAGTTGAGATAACCAAGTTTCCAAGATAAAATAATAATCCAACCTTGATTTATTTCATTACTCAAAATAAAAATATTTTGAGACTTAATTATAATGTTTAAGGTTAATGTACTCATATCAGTATGTATTTACTAACACAAGAGTCAAGAATAACAACTTAGATTGACATTCATCAATGCTAAAATTAAATTACTTGTAGTATTCATTGACGTTGTAGGAAGGAATATTGACACTAGAAATATAAATAACCTTCAATCATAATATTCATTAATGCTAAAGTAATGAATATTTGTATTCACCAGCCCAAAATTAGGAAATACTCATTGTATTTACTAACACCAGAGTTAGAAATATTGACACTAGAATTAGAATAACTTTAAACCCCGAATATTCACTAAAAGTTGGGAATATCAAACCATTTTAGGTAGACCATTGATAGCATAACACAACAAACCCTAAGTAATTTAGGACAAAAACAACAATGTAGCATATCTTAGATATAATGTTTTAAACAACAAAGTTACTATTAAGAGTAATAGTATTTTTTTCTTTTTAGTAACAACTCTCTTACCACATAGTCTTTATAGATCATTTATGATCTTTTAATGATTATAATATTAGATAGCAACTCATTAAGTGAGATCTTTCTCCATCACAAGAATATGTTAGATATCGTTTTTTCTTCTTCTTTCTCAAATGTCATTGCTATGTCGAGTAGGGACATTAACAAAGAATTTTGATCTTAATCACTAGAAATAGGAAATTTTTATATTTTAGTAAAAAAAGTAATCTTAATCCCTAAAATACAAGACTTTGTTGATTTATGATTTTGAAAAGAAAAAAATTGATGTTAATCCCTAAAATAAGAGATTTCATTGGTTTAGTATTTTAAAATGAACATTGAATCAATATTGTTAGTAAAAATTAGACTTTGACCGTGTATTTTTGTACATGTTATGACATTATCACAACAAGAGATAATGTCATAACACGTAAAAAAATATTAAAAAAAACATATTAACAAATTAAAACAATAAGAAAAACATGAGCCTTTTATTTTTAAAATCACAAGGTTGTCACTACAAGTGCAACTTAATCAAGATGATATTTCCAATTTACATGAGCCTTTTTAAATAAGATAACAATTTACAATATGGTAAAAACAAATGAATCAAGATGATATTTCCAAAAGCACCCTTCAACTTAATCATTCATGTTCATTCTTATATAAAAAAAATATTATTTAAAAAACAAAGTTGCAATTCATTAAAATGGCACACAATTATTTTTAAATTTATTTTTTTTCTTTTTTATACAAAAATGCTCCTACCATATTTAAAACAAAAAAAAACATTTTAATGCACATCTATAGGCAAAACACATCATACCAAAAAAAAATTAGACACGCAAGAAATTCAAACATTCTCACACAAATCACTTCTCTGAAAAACATTATCGGTACGGATACAAAACTAAATTAGAAAAACAATACAAAATAATTCTTTTCTTTCTATAAAGGGAAATTTGATACATGAAATTTGAGAAAATTAAAAATTAAAAAAAAAACATTTTAAGAATCCTAACAAAAGAAAATATAAAAATAAAAATTAAGCCGCACAAATTTGAATATCTCTTAAACCTTATTATATGTTGTAATGAATTGAACGGACACCGAAATAGAAAAGTATTTTATGAAACTGTGATATATAATAAAAGATATTAATTCAAGTGAAATAAAAAAAAGGTTTTAATATTGATCTTTTATTAAAATTTATATAAAAAGGTTAATCAATTCCATTAGATGCCACAATATATATAAAGTAGTGTTTTATTATTAATAAATATTACCTGCTTTAAAAAAGGCAAATTGGTTTTTTTTTTATATTTTCTTTTCTCTGCCTCTATATAAATATATTATGCCGGAAGCACCCCTTGTTTCTTCGATCTAATAGTATTTAAATTTCTCCCCTTGTTTTTTTTTTTTTTATTTTTTTTTTAAATCTGTAGACTCTTAATCTCCGGAAGAGCAAGAGCGAGCAGCGGGAAAGAGTATGTCAGCTCTGGACTCGGACGTAACCATGGTTCCAGCAGGCGAGACGTCAGGCACTGCTGGTCCTTCTTCCTCTAAGAAACCAAAGCGTTTCGAGATCAAAAAATGGAACGCCGTCTCTCTCTGGGCTTGGGGTACTTTACCTAAATAATTATTAGTAACTAAATAAATAAATAATTAACCCTGTAACTAATTCACTCAACTCGTCTGGTGTCATTGCAGATATTGTTGTTGATAACTGTGCGATTTGCAGAAACCATATCATGGATCTATGTGAGTTGTTGTGTTCTTACTGTTTTGGTTTAGGGTTTCATATTTTAATTACTTGGGTTTTTTTTTATTAATATTGATTAGGTATTGAATGCCAAGCAAACCAGGCCAGCGCTACTAGTGAGGAATGCACTGTTGCTTGGGGTATGCTTTCGATTTTTGCTCAATATCTATGCGTTTTCACTCTTGATAATTACTGTTGTTCTGTGTTTATGAACTCGAAAGTGTGATTCGAATGTGCAAAGATTAGGGCTGTGGGCAATATTTAACTAAAATTAAACCCAGGTCTCCATCCTCAACTAGATTCTTTCATCTACATGAACTTTCAGTACATTGCGGTTTATCAGCTCTTTCATTTTTCTGTTACGCTTTTATTGCCTTGTTCGCTTTCCGAATGATGCTGTTTCAGGTTTGGATTATGAGAGACAATGTTGTGACGAATTTTAGGGGTAGGTAGGAGTGTGCTATGCTTCAGATTCTCGCCTAGTTATTTTTATATTTATTTTCTGGGTCAATATCTCTGCTAGATAAGTCGTTAATTATTTTATATGCGTGTTGAAATATCATGGATTTCACCGCTCCCATAAAGCTCTTGTTTTTTTTATTATTTGAGCAATTTGGCTTCCACTTGTTATGACTTGTGAGCCATTCCCTATGTTTATGAATTGAGTGGATTGCAATTCTTTCTTCATTTATGATTTTATCAGATTCACTTTTTTGGCCGACTCCTAGTCAAAATATTGTTTACACCCTTGTTTTGTTATCTGTTATTCGTACACTAATTGAAATGGTACTTAATGTTACTTCTTAGATTAATTCAAGGCATATGCTGCCAATAGGGTAAAAAAAAAACATGGAATCCTTTATCCAAGCCAAGCATATAGCCTAGATGCATCAATTTGATCAATTGAGGCCTTCTGTGCCTAGAACCATGTAGATTATCTGCAATAGTTGCTTCCTCTGATCTCTCTAGTTTGCTGCAACTACTGTTACCAGCATTCTTACAGGCTTTATTAGTCTTTATTCTGGCCCTGTCTGTCTTTTGGGAGTATGCAACAATGAAAATATTTTTGAGCTTCTATGGAACGGTTAGCTGCTGCTTCCAAGGGAATGGTAGTGGTTCTCCACCACCACCTCAATTACTATTGTTATTGTTGTTGTTGGATATTGTATGTAAATTATAACTGAAGCTGTTTAATAATGATGGTACCTTGTTTATGCTTGTTTGTTTATCTTAACATACTTTTTAATTTGTTTCTTATGCTTGTTGTGTCTTTGAGCTGTAAAATATGTCAAAGATGTAAAAATTAGACTGGCATAAGCACCTAATGTTGAAGCAAGCTTCACTGTTATGTCCACAGGGGTGTGTAACCATGCATTTCACTTTCACTGCATCAGCCGATGGCTCAAGACTCGTCAAGTGTGCCCACTGGGTGTGTTTCTTGTTCTTCCCCCAATTCTTTTCATCTACCCGCCTATAGATTTTCTCATTTGTTTTTCTTTGTGGTGTTGTCTCGGCAGATAATAGCGAGTGGGAGTTTCAGAAGTATGGCCACTAGAACGTTTGGAGCCTCTGGGCACAATTTCGTTCTCTGTTTCAATGGTGTCAAGAAGAAAACTTGGATTCCTGACTCCTAATGCGCTTTACCTCGTGTTTTTTCAACATATACTCTTATGTTTATGATTAAAATTCAGAATTTCACAAGTACTGAGTGCAATTTTTAATAGTATCAATCAAAAAGTCAGTGTTATTGTGGACGTAAAACATATTTTTATTTTTATTTTCCTTTTGCATAAAACTGTTTGATGTGTATGCCTTTTTATTGTTTGGCATTATGTTTGGTTGCTTCAACGCGGGGTTTGATGAGATTCTACGAGGGAAACGAATCATTCCTGAGAGGTGCGAACTCATGACCTAAACTTGTGGGTCGGAATTGATGCTCTGGAACTTGGTTGGGTTGGCGAATATCGACACTTGAGCTTTTGCAAGGAGAAGGGCGAGAAAATGAACGCCAATAGTTTCCTTCCCACGTGTAAGGAGCCCATACTTTGGGCCCATCGTGGATGTTCACAAGCGGCCTCGTAGCCCAAACTTGCGGGATGGTTAAAAAAATGAAAACATTTAAACGACGCCTGAGAGATTCGAACTCTCGCGGGGAGACCCCATGTACTTAGCAGGCACACGCCTTAACCACTCGGCCAAAGCGTCGGGTGTGCTGTGATTGTTTCGTAAATATAAACAAACATAACTAACAAAGAGGCAGTTAATAGAAAGGAAGAATGAAGTGATAAGGTATTTATAATAACATATATGATTTACTATATGTAGTTTGTTTGTGTTTACTTGTTTCATAATTTTTTTCTATAAAAAACTATTGCATGAATATATGATTTCTACATGTTAAACTTTGTTTGAGATTTAGAAGAAAAAAAATTGTATTTATTTGTTATTTGATGAATTTGAGTGTGATTTTTGTGACTTAGGTGTTTTACAATGAAATAAATAATGAGTTACTAAATGAATATGTTTCATGTTTCAATTTTAAAAAATTTAGTAAATATGGAGGAATTTGAATTTTGTAGAAAACCCATAATGATTTAAGAATATTATTAAAATAGATTGAACAAGTTTGAGTTAAATCAATTATAGCTAATTAGTTGGATACTAATAATTTTTTAACTCATATTATTAATTAATACATATTATCATCAATATTCTATGTAGGTTTTATATAAGTAATGGATGATTGTTCTTGCACATAACAAGTTCCACTTGAAGGGTTCCATAAATGGATTATTGTAATGAAGTTTAGGATTTTATTAAATATGCACTGTCTAATACTAAAAATATAAGTAGAGTCGGTATTAGATGTATAGGAAAGATGTAAAAATAAACTGTCTTGATTCAGATGTTGTTACGATGCATCTTTTACAAAAAAAATATTCATAGAGAAATACTTGTGTTAGTTTCCAAATGGAGAATTATATATTCCTTATGAGACCTTAGTAGAAAGGATGGTTGGTTCAGTTTTTAGTTTCAACAAGCATGAAATTGTAGTTGATAATAGTAATTATTATCAAAGTATAGTTATGGATGCAATGAGAATGAATCAGGGATGATGTCGGGAATGTTCAATCATAAATGAAGAACCAAAAGCTGATGTGGCTAGTTTTTTATCTTTTAAAAGACTTTGACAAACCATAATAGGATGGACACACAAATCACAATAAATTATCGGTCATTATATAAGTGTTCATCATCAAGTCATGAGCTAAGTGAGGTAGGTTACCACAAAGTCATCAAATGAACGAGAAATATTTTACCTGAAAGGAATAGGGTTAAAGAGAATTTTTATATTGTTAAATCTATGATGAATCCTTTAGGCCTAGAATACTAGAAAATTGACATTTATCCAAATTTATACATGTTATACTACGTACAAAATGTAAATTTAATTGACTGCTGAACATGTAGACATGCTCGATATAAACCCAAAACTGGAAGATGTAAGACTCTTATCACACATAGAAAACTAACATATTTTTCAATTACTCTTATACTACAAAAGTTATTCATGTCTCTAAATATTGTTGATCACACAACATGACATTATTTACATGATATGGTGGATACGAGCCATAAACCCGCACTTCACCGCAGGGATTAAATTTTTTTTTGTCTAGTTTTAATACATAATTTTTTATGTTGTATTTTGGTTTTTATTCTTTTATTTTTTAGTTTTGTTTCGATCCCTTAATTTTTTCGGTCCTTCTAAAATAGTTTTAAATTTTTTGTTTGTATCTATACACCTTTGCTTTAGTTTAGATTTTTAATTTTTATTGTTATTTTTATTTGTATTAAATGCAACTCGCGTTAAAAAACATAGTAAGTTTAGCTTTGGTGGTATAAAATGAGAGTGAAACTCTTTCTTAAGCATGTATAGTTAAACATGAAATGTTTGAAACACCACCGCAAGTAACTCTTCCGTTTGTCTTATTTGAGGCTACAAATGTAATTTTATTGTACGCTAAAAAAGTAAAATCACTGGGACACCCCATTGACAATTCTTGATTTATGTCTTATTTGAGGGTATTATGATGATTGTACTATGCACAAAAATGAAAGAAATTGAAAATACCTCTAATACCGTGATATTATTTAAAACACATTTTACATAATAAAATGAATATATAAAAAACTAATATATATATTTTTAGAAGTTCCACGCCGCACGCGCCATCCAAAATGTGCATGAGCCCTGAAATTGGTGTCGTGCCTGAAGACGCGCCCATAACACTGCAATAAAAAATGTAATTGGTAAATTACCAATACACTCCTATAACCAACTCTTGGATTTTGTCTTATAGGGGGTATATACGCACTTATAGAACTCGTGGTGCGCATTAGCTGACCCAGACACCCCGATTATAAAAAAAGGGTCAGATGATTAGTCATGGTGCGCTTAAGTTAACCCAGAGACCCCGGTTATAAGAAAATATATAAGTGGAAAAAAAAGTTTAAGCATGAAAGCACTGTAGCAATCCATATTTTTTTTTTAAATCAGTCCGGGAATTAGTCGTGGTGCGCTTAAGCTGGACTGGAGACTCCAGTCATAAAAAAATGTATAAGTGAACAAAAAAACGTATAAGGAAAAAAAATAAAAAATAATAATAAATTGGTTCGGAGATTAGTCATGGTGTGTCCACGCTGGCCTGAACACCCCGATTATCAAAAAACAAATTTGGTTCGGGGAGTGGTGATGGTGCACTTAAGCTGGTCTGGAGATCGTGGTTATTAAAAATATATATAAGTGAAAAAAAAGGAAAAAAAGAGCTTAAGCTGGCTGAGAGACCATGGTTATAAAAAAATGTATAAGCGAAAGAAAAAAAAAAGTATAAGCGTGAAAGCACTGTAGCAATCCATATTGTTTTAAAAAAAATTCGGCCCAAGAATTAGTCGTGGTGTGCTTAAGCTGGTCGGAGATTCCGGTTATAAAAAAATATATAAGTGAATAAAACAAAAGTATAAGAAAAAAAATGTACCAGCAGGAAAGTACTTTAGACAAAAATGTGAGTCCGGGGATTGTAGTGGTATGCATAAGTTGGCCTAGACACCCTGGTTATCAAAAAAAATTTGGATATGGAGATTAATCGTGGTGCATTTAAGCTAGCTCGGACACCCCGATTATTAAAAAAAACTAAAAACTAAAAAAATATATAAGTAGAAAAAGAAAAAAAATATAATAAGAAAAAAATGAAAAAAATATAATAAGGAAAAAAAACAAAACAAAAGGCAAAAAAAAAGAAGAAGCAAAAAACGGAGGAAACAAAGAAGAAAAAGAATAATTAGAAAAAAAAAGTAAAAAAAGCAAAAAAAAAAAAAGAAGAAGAAACGTAAAAAAAAGGAGCGTAATCATAAAATAAAATAAAAACAGGAAAAAAACGTAATCAGAAAATAAGAACAAAAAAAAAAGCAAAAAAAAGAAGAAACGAAAAAAAAAAGAAACGAAAAAACACTGTTGCAATCCACAGTGCTTTGTGTGGGAAGCTACAGTGCTTTCCCCACACGGTTTAGCTTACTGTTAATAGTCATTGATTGCCCATCTAATGGTGAAGCTTAGAAACCGTTTAATAAGGTGTATCCTTAATTTTCAATGGAGATACAAAACATACATGTTGGGTTATATACAATCGAATTCAATCCATTCATGTCATTTTTACACCATATTCTTGTTGGCTGATAAAACTCATGATTTACAACTTGCCACCGAGAAGATGTATTAGGCCAAATTTCATGTTTTATTCTATGATCATACTTGATCTTATAGTGTTAGCAGCAATAAAGATATTTATATTCAATCATTGATTGATAAGTTAAAGCAATTGTGGTCGTCCAGGACTTTGAAGTATGATGTCTCGAGAAAAAAATCATATGAAGGTAGTTTTAATATGAACTATCAATTATTTACGTGTGTGTGAGATGGTTTTTGGTCGGGTGGGTCATGCATGGAAAATAATCATACTCATATTGTAGAGAAAATAACTTGGCCTCCAATTTAACTAATGGTGGTAAAATGTGTTTGTTTTTTCATTGCCACCAGAGATTGTAGCTAACTGATCATACAAAAAGAATATCAAGGACTTGTTTGCGGGTAGAGTTGTCCTTTATATTCTTAGACAAGAATGCATAGTTACTTGTCTAACAATAACTTAAGAGTTTGCATTATGGATATGATTCAAATATATCTAGATTTGTGAATGTAGAGGATGGAAAATTATATGGAATAAAAAGTCATGACTACGACATGTTTATCAAATACTTATTCGTTTTTTAATTTTATGATGTTATGTTCTTTCTTTTTTACGCATGAAAATTTTGTTTTACTAAATATCAATAAAATATAGTTTGATGAGTCGTTTATTTAATATTACTATTAAAGTTCTGTTTAGAAGTGTAATATATGTTGTTTTTTGAAGTGTTTTTTTATTTAAAAAATTATTGTTATTTTATGTTGTAATATAATCACATGAAAATAATTTTAAAATATAAAAACATAATTTATAAAAAAACATGGTTGAATGCATTGCTATTTGCTGAACAAATATAAATCTAGGCTATTTGCTGGGGGGGAAATAAATTAATAAATAAAAGGACGTCCGCTAGCTGGATAGCAGAATGCGCTTGGATATTATGTGAGGAAATAGGGATAGGTATAATAACATAAGGGATAAAAGCATGGTGAGCGTGCGGCCTTTCTGCAGAAAATTGTCAGCCTTTGCGACTTGATTTTGGTGGCTCGATTGACGGCACCATTTCTGGTTAATAAGTGCTGTTTGGCACGTGCTGATTTCGGTTGAAATTGCTTATTAATATTTTTTTAAATTATCTTTTGATATTAATACATAAAAATAATTTATAAACACAAAAAAAATTAATTTTAAAAAAAATATTTTTTTAAAAAAAATATTTTTGAAATGGAACAATCAATTTTAAAAAAAGTTAAAAGAAATTACTTTTTAATTTAAATTATTTATATATATATTTTAAGATGTCAATGTTAAAAAATATAAACATATTATTTAATATATTTTTAAATAAAAACACTTTAAAAATTAATTCCAGCTACATGCAAAACACACAATCTTAAATTAAATGGGACACGGTGTCAATGATCCCTTTATTACTTTTCATTTTCTTTCTCTTCTTCCTTTTGCTTTCACTAGCTAGGTTGATTCTATCTGTTTTTTATTGTTTTTTTTATGAGTTTATAAACACAAAAAAATTAATTTAAAATAAAAAATAAAATATTTTTTTAATTTTTTTTTTCAAAAACACTTTTTAAATGCAATTATAAATATGATCTTTGAAACAATTTAAAAAAAAAGTTAAAAAGAAATTATTTTTTAATTTTAATTATTTATATATATATATATATTCATATGAGATGTTGGTGTTAAAAAATATAAAAATATTATTTTAATATATTTCTAAATAAAAACACCTTAAAAAGTAATTTTAGGCCGACACAAAACACACAAATCTTAAATTAAATGGGATAAGGTCTCAATGATCCCTTTATTACTTTTCTTTTTCTTTTTGCTTTCACTAGCTGAGGTTGATTCCATCTGTTTTTTTTTTTTTTTTTGTGTGGTGAGCTAAGTTTATTAAAAAAAAAAGATACAATTTGGGCATCCATTCAAACCGAAGACTAAAAGCTTTCAAATAGAACCATGAGTTCTTTTTAAAAGAAAAAGAAAATCAAAATAAATTGGAGTTTTTCAATATAAAACAAGAATTGATAGTAATTCCTTCTATTATAGTAAATTTAGTTATTCTTTAAAAAAAATTCAATAATAAATGTTTTATCATGTATATTTAATAATTACAAGAAATTCATGTTTTGAGTCAATTTTAAAATCTATTTTTGCGGGTAAAAAAAAAAGGGGAAGTTTTAGGATAACATTATGTTTTTGTGCGCCATGGTGAGATTAGACGTAATAATTACGAGAATTATAGTACTAGCTAGTTATGAATACTGATTATTTTATTTTGTAATTGTTTATTTATTTTCTATAATACATATTTTAATTTTATAAACACAGCATTGGGAAAGACAGTCGCTTTCTGTTGCGATGCTGACTTCACACATCATTTTCTAAAAATGTAGCCGTTACCACCGGGAAGAGGGCGGGGAATCCTCTTATCTCAGGCCCTTAACTCATTACAAGACAAAACTATACACCACCATGTTTGCTGTTTCCCGTGCAACAACTTCTCTTCCAAAACTCCCACTATGTTTGCTGTTTTTTCATGCTCTCTAACTCTAATTTTTAGGGTTTATTAGTTCCCGTATGGATTAATTTAATTAATACACGATCTGAAATGCGAAATTAAAATGATCTTGTAAAAAACAGATAAACAATCATAAATGTAAAATTCCAACTATTAAGGTATTGACATAATGGTTATTTTTTAAAGAATAAATTGAAATAATATATATTTTTTATTTATTCAAACTCAATTTTGACATAAGCAAGTTAAAGCAATACAAAATATAAAAAATAATTTAACGCTAAAAAATATTTTTCTTGAAAAGTGGGTCCTAACTATAATAACAAGTATTATTTTAATGTCAAATAATGAAAATTAAAAAATAATTTGAAGACATATCAAAGAAAAAACTTTGATCAATCTAGGTTAATTCGACTAAGTTATGACATGCTTCGTGAGATTGAGATAAAAAAATAAATTGTTTGATAAAAATGACAGAATTTACATCAATTAAAAAAAAAACTTGAGGATGTATAAAATAGAAATAAAAAACTAAGAACATAAAATAAAATAAACACCAATTGGAGGATGTATTTGAGGTTTAGCGGCCGTTTGGAATTGCGGTTGAAACAAAAGTTAGGGCAAAAAGCAATTTTGTCGTGTTTGGTAAAGGAGGAAACACAGATTAATTCACCATGAGACTCACCAAAAATCGATTGAAACAGTGGTTCCCGAGACTGAAAAATGAAGCTTTTCCTGCGATCATGATTGATTTTTTTCCTTCGTTTCATGGATTGCAGGTCGTGTTTAGCAGCTTGAAGCAACATCGCGGTGGAAAGCAACCGACGGTCTCTCTCTCTCTCTCCACAGCTGCAACTCTATCTCTCCATGACGTTAGCATTTTCTCTTTACACAACGACTCTCTCTCTCTCTCCATAGTCGGGGGTAGCCCCAGAGACACCACCATCCTCCTCCTCATCATCGGTAGCTTCTCCTCCACTCCATAAGCTCCTCTGTGACCACCTCCAGCGAGAGCAAGAAGCCCTAATGTCGAAGCAGTGACGGCGACAACAAGCTTTTGAAGCTCCTATTGACCATCACATGCCACCATTTCTGACACCACCACCACAAGAAGAACCACCTTGCTCTCCTTACCCATCAGCATCGACTATTAATACTCTTGTTGCTGTCGGTCAGACGATACAGAAGACGTGAACTGTGTAGCGCACCATTTCACGCGAAACATTTTAAAGCTAGACTTGGGATGGGCCTGCTCTCAGCCCAGCCGAAGTCTAGCAGAGATGGGGTTTGACCCAATTTGTCTGCGCAAACCAATTTAGCTGGGTCGGGCCCAGTCCGATATATATATTGTGTGTGTGTTCTTTGAAGTAATTTCATAAGTTGACACCAATATGAAAAACATGATAACAAAACACACGAAACTGTTTTTTATCAATCTCAAACCCAACCACAATTTTAACCAAACAATTAAATTTCAATTATGAATCGCAACTAAAAATGCGTTTCATGAAACTATTTTAATTTTTTGTTTAAGTTTGTAATTATATTGTTTTTTAAAGTGATTTTTGTTCAGAAATGTATCAAATGATGTATTTTATTTTTAAAAAATAATTTTTAACATCAGCACATGAAAATTATCTATAAACACTAAAAATAATAATTTAAAGTAAGACATAAATACACAAAAAATTTATTTTTTTTAAAAGTACTTTTGATATACAGTATTAAACAATGTGTTTGGTTGATTTTTTTTTTGTGTGTATATATATATAAAACTAAACATGTCAAATTAATTTTCTTTTCAAAATCCTAAAATACTTTAACACCATAATTTAAATTTAAGAAAGAAAAAAATAAAGTTCAATTTAATACCGTTGTTTTAATTACAATTTATAGATTTTACATAATTTATTTATTTATACTAAACCGTTTTTTAAATAAAGCATTTTGCAAAACAATTTTATCTTTATTAGCAGATTAACCCATGTATAATTCTTTTTTATTTAAAAAACAAACTAGTAGCGGTTATTTTTAAAATACCCAGAAAATATTTTGAACAGTTATGTATGAAAATATATATTTTTTAAAAATAAAATATTATTTACACCATAAAAACCAATAGCCGAACATGTAAGGGCATCTCCAGCAGCAGAGGCATCCGGGAAGCCAAAGCCAAAAATTCAAATATTTGGCTTTTTTGGGTTAAATTTCGTCTCCAGCAGAGGAGCCAAGTGAAGAGCCAAAATGGCTTCTTCATTTTCTGGAGGCATCCGGGAGCTATTCCCACATATATTGAACCAGGAGGCAAAAAATTAAACTAGTCGTTAAACTAGCCGTTGGAATGACCTGTCTTCTTCTTCTTCAAACAAGTAAGCACACAACAAACAACACAAGCACAAAAATTAAACTTATTCTCTTCAGATCTCATAACTGCTGTCGGTGTCTTCTTCTTCTTCAAGGGGCGGCTGGACTGTTGGGTGCGCTGCCGAGGAAAAGAGATGGAGGCTGGGGCCGTGGGGGCTGCAGCCGAGGGAGATGGGGGGAGTGAGCAGAGAGTGATGGAGGCAAGATCGCCATGGGAGAGGGACGGAGGCGAGAGGTAGCCGAGAGGGAGGGGGGCTGGAGGTGGTAGAGGGAGGGAGGGGGGCTGGAGGCTGAGAGGGACGAGGGCTGGACGGAGAGAGGGACGGGGCTGGACGCAGAGAGAGGGACGGGGGCGGCACTGAGAGAGGGGAAAAATAGGGTTTGGGTGTGGGGTAGGGAACGTGTGAGGGTTTATATAGGGGGGGTTTATATATTATTATTATTATTATTAATTATAATAATTATAATAGTCAGCATAAAATAATAATTAGCACAAAAAAATAAATATGCAAAATTTGTTAATTAAGATTTTTTTTATCGGTTAAAATAGTTAGCATAAACAAATAGTTAGCACAGAAAAATAATTATGCGAAATTCATTAATTAGGATTTTTTTTGGCAGTTAACTTAATTATATACTATAAATTTACTGTTAGATTTATAAATTGTTTACACTTTGTGTTTAGAGCTGCTGTGAATTTATTCGTAAGTTGTATGTTGATAATGATGTTATTTTCCTTGTATTAAATATATGTTTTTATAAGTTAGTATAAAAAAATAATTATGCGATATTGTTTTTTAGTTTGCAGGTTTTTTATTTTAAATTCATTTTTTTATTTAAATATAATAAAAAAATAATTATATTGTTGGAAGGTTTTTTAAAAATAATTATTTAATTATATAACTTATTCCTATTTAATTGTATAATTAATTGCATAATTAAATTATATACAAAATAATTGCATTATATTAAAATAATAATATAAAAAAATAGCTCTCCAAAATGCCTTTTACTGTTAAAGTGCACACCAAAGCTAAAATCATTTTTACACTATTCAAACATCTATTTTAAATATTTGGCTTTCCAATATGCCTTTACTGCTGGAGATGCTATAAATAAAAAAAGTAGCCTAGCTCGCGGTATAGACGAAGCCCATACCTGTGCTATAGAACACAGCATGATTCAGAGATGAATGGGAGACAGTTCATTTACCAAGCAAGCGTGGGTTTCCACGGTGGGACCCACCCTCCTCCACTCCTGTCGTTCAATTTGGCGATGGCAGCGTGCGGGAAAGTCTACATTAACCGCTGCTACTATTTGCATTATTATCCTCCTATTATTCCTTTTTATTTATCTCACAATGGCATTCGTGTAATATAGGAGGCTTGGAGGGCTGATTTACAACCACGATGCTTTTTATAACCGACACTGGTCCTTCCAATCTCCGTGACAGTGGCTGCCTGCACAACACCCCATCTTCTCCCACTTTCCCTTTTCCTTTTTTAAATTTATCCTGTTCACTGTCACAGTCATCTTGTGCTCCTCCTCCATGGCCGGGATTTGGCCGCTCGCTGCCCTCCTCCTGCTGTCCCTCTCGATCTCCACCGCCGCAAAACAAACCTACATTGTTCACATGAAACACAACACTAAACCAGACTCCTTCCCGACCCACCATGACTGGTACACTGCAAGCCTCCAATCCCTTGCTTCCACTCCTGACTCCCTCCTCTACACTTACAGTAATGCGTTTGACGGCTTTGCTGCCTCCCTCAGTGACGAAGAAGTTGAATTATTAAAACAATCTCAGTCTGTCGTCGGTGTTTACGAAGACACTCTTTACTCCCTCCACACCACTCGTACTCCTGCTTTTCTGGGCCTTAATACTGACCTAGGACCACTTGATGGGCGTCACGCTTCGGACATAAATCAAGCATCGAAGGATGTTATCGTAGGTGTTCTTGATACTGGGATCTGGCCCGAATCGAAGTCCTTTTCTGATTCGGGAATGCCTGAAATCCCGACTCGATGGAAGGGAGAATGCGAGTCTGGTCCTGATTTCAGCCCCAAACTCTGCAACAAGAAGCTGATAGGCGCGCGATATTTTTCAAAGGGATACAATATGGCATCGAGTGGTAGAGGTTACTTAAAAAAGCGCAAAGAAATCGAATCTCCGCGTGACCGAGACGGGCACGGTACTCACACTGCAAGTACAGCCGCTGGGTCTCAAGTGGCTAATGCTAGTTTACTAGGGTATGCTAGCGGCACGGCGCGTGGAATGGCCACTCACGCGCGTGTTGCTTCCTACAAGGTTTGCTGGACTTCTGGTTGTTTTGGTTCAGACATTCTGGCAGGAATGGATCGGGCAATTGCAGATGGCGTGGATGTCTTGTCCCTTTCTCTTGGTGGCGGATCAGCTCCTTATTACCGCGATACGATTGCGATCGGTGCTTTTACGGCGATGGAGAGGGGCATATTTGTGTCTTGTTCGGCTGGTAACAGTGGGCCTAGCATAGCTTCACTTGCAAATGTGGCTCCTTGGATCATGACCGTTGGTGCTGGAACTCTGGACCGGGATTTTCCAGCTTTTGCTGTAATGGGAAATAAGAAACGGTTCGCCGGTGTTTCGCTGTACAGTGGGGCAGGAATGGGGGTGAAGCCGGTGGGTTTGGTATATAATAAAGGAGGCAATAGCACAAGCAATTTGTGCATGCCCGGTTCACTTGAACCGAAGCTAGTCCGTGGTAAGGTGGTGATTTGTGACAGGGGAATTAACCCACGCGTCGAGAAGGGTGCGGTCGTGAGGGATGCAGGCGGGGTTGGGATGATATTGGCCAACACGGCGGAGAGTGGGGAAGAATTGGTGGCGGACAGTCACTTGTTGCCGGCCGTCGCTGTGGGGAGGAAAATCGGGGACGTGATTAGAGAGTATGTCAAGAGCGATCCAAACCCAACGGCTGTTTTGAGTTTTGAAGGGACAGTTTTGAATGTACGGCCTTCACCAGTTGTAGCAGCATTTAGCTCAAGAGGGCCAAATTTGGTGACAAGGGAGATACTGAAGCCGGATTTGATCGGGCCCGGGGTCAACATCCTGGCTGCTTGGTCAGAGACGATTGGACCCACTGGACTAGAGACCGACACTAGAAAAACCGAGTTCAATATCATGTCAGGTGCGCTCTCACTCCCTGTTTTCCTCGAGCCATGTGTTTATTGTTAGCTATTAAACTAGGAGGGATATTTTACATAGCATGCCAAGTTTGCTCATTGTTTATTAAATGGATTGAAAACGTCTGGTCGGGAGGAGCTGGTTTGTTTATGCGGTGGTGGTGAATAATTTGAGAAAGTGGTGCTGACAGGCACAAAACATTACACAATCAAAGCCTGCCTGTGCAAGAACCTATTTGTAAATGTTGGTAGAAGCGGATCTGGATTCGTTGGAGCCAGCACTGGTCAATAAAAGATGGTGGCCTGGCTGGCTCTGTCGTGTCTGCGGTCCCTTTTCGCTTTAGGTTTCATGATTAACCAGCCTGCATTAGCATTAGTATATTATTACAGGAAAGTAACACCAACCTAGGAAAGTCTTATAGCAATGTTGTTGTCTACTTTGTTGTGCAGGAACATCCATGTCATGCCCGCACATCAGTGGCGTGGCTGCATTGTTGAAGGCAGCGCACCCAACATGGAGCCCAAGTGCTATGAAATCTGCTCTCATGACCACCGCCTATGTTATCGACAACACCAACTCCTCGCTCCAGGACGCTGCAGGGAGTGCACCTTCGAGCCCGTGGGCTCATGGGTCTGGTCATGTAGACCCGCACAAAGCCCTCTCACCGGGCCTCGTATACGATATCTCAACAGATGAATACATAGCGTTCTTGTGCTCTCTGGACTACACCATCGAGCATGTCCAAGCCATTGTCAAGCGACCAAACATCACTTGCTCGAGGAAACCCGGCAACCCAGGTGATCTCAACTATCCTTCATTCTCGGTGGTGTTCGCCAACAATAGGGTCGTGAGGTACACCCGGGAATTGACCAATGTGGGTGCCGCTGGCTCGACCTATGAAGTGGACGTGACGAGGCTGCCGGCGGTGCAGGTGACCGTGAATCCTTCTAAGCTTGTTTTTAAAAATGTGGGTGACAAGCTTAGATACACAGTGACTTTTGTGGCAAAGAAAGGTGCCAGCCTCACTGGTAGATCTGAATTCGGTGCAATCGTGTGGAGAAATGCTCAGCACCAAGTTAGGAGCCCAGTTGCATATTCATGGACGCAGTTGTGAGCTTCGGCTTCTTATTTATTAGGGGTGAATATGGGGTTTTCTGTTGTGGGCTTGGACAAACTTTGCTCGAGAGCGAGCTTCAAAAATGGAAGAGGCCAGAGTTGGGGATGATTGGGTTTGATTTTAATTAACCGCGTGTTCGAGAACCTAATGTAATACTATCTGAAAGGATACAAATTGAAGATCACATGACTTGTTATTGTTGAACTATGGCCTAAAAAAATGTCAAATCTTCCTGTAACTCGTTAACCTTTCCAAGTGGGTGGCTGATTTTGACGAACACTTAACCTGATGTGAACAGAAGGGGGCTTGGGTGGCCGGGTTATCAAGCAAAGCTGTAGCCATGGTTGAAGGGACAGGAAAATATCGATCATGGATAGTTTGAGCCCTTTTCAATTTATAGTATCTTTCGTAATTTACTAGATAAAACGTTAAGGAAATGTTAAGCAAATTCATAGCTCTGACACCGTTTCAGAGGCAAAGCAAAGGTCTTAAATGGTCCCTTCGATAGGAAAAGCCCAGACAAGCAGCCTTAGTGGTACTATTTATTGACAAAAGAAAAACACTGGCAGTGGCATCATGTTTGAACACTTCCTATAATTCATTTTGAAAACTGAATGACAAGACAGCACCTGTGCTCTGTATTTTTCAGTCTTATGACCAGTAATTTCCATAACTCCGCCAGAATATGGCCACCCGATTCAATTATTTTGCTCAATAATTAGCAAGTAGGTCCCCATCAAGTTTGAATTATGAGTGTCGATGATTTCAACTCTCTTTTCAATTTAAAGATCGAACAAGAGTCGTTATGAAGGTGAATAATGAGCCCTCACCACGTATCTGCAAAATCTTGACAGTGCATTCTTCGGACGCATGTATTGTCTCGCAAACAAAATACAAACCTCGAATCGAACTATGACAAGACTACATCTATGAGAACACCAGTCTTGCATGAACATAGCCAAACCAATTCAGGCCCCAAAAAAACCAATCAGTGTCTAGATTGCCATCCTATTATTCGTGGTTTTGAGTTTACTATGGAGCTTGTCTGTCAGGTGTGGTAGCTGCATGGATTGAAGTCTCTTATCTGGCATTATAGACCTACTAGCCAAGGCCAGTTCAAGAAACATACAAAAATAAACAAAAACGTCCTTCCCAACATCGACAAGCTCTAGATGTAGAAATCGAATGGCAGGTTGTAGATAAAAGCTTCCTTAAAATATAGCACTGCAATGCTAGAGGAATAAACAACATGGATTACAGCAACAAGCCTTTTTACAATTGCAACAATGGCGTACCTTTGGACATCTGGGACAAGAGCATGTCCACCTGCAAGAAGGGCAATCTGGGCAAGAAGGCGATCGACAAATGCAGCAGCAGTTCCTGCTGCATGAGGTCTTCTTTCTACAGCAATGGGATCTGGGACGAGGACAGGAGCAGCAGCAGCGCCACTTTAGAGTTGGGCAGCTGATGCAGGAGGAGCAGTTGCATGGATTACATTCACAGCAACTGCATGGATTACAATCACAACAGCTGCATGGATTACATTCACAGCAGCTGCATGGATTACATTCACAACAGCTCGGACATTCTAGAAGACAGCATCCCGAAGAACAGCAGCAGCAAATCCATGATAGATTAAAACAGCGTGCACCACTGTGAACGACAAAGGAAATCATGTTATTCATGAAAGAGTCGAGTCATGCAGCGAAGAGAAACTTGGCAGTCATTTTTATGTAACAAAAATGGATTGAAGGCCTAGCCTTGTTTTCTTAACATGCCCCACTAAGTTCATGATAGGACGTTAAATACATCAATTACAAGAGTTAAGGTCTTGTAAACTCTCAAATTAAAGAGTTTTATGGATCATCGAGAACCAAAAGAATCCGCAATGAATATCTTGCAAGCACCAATTAATGGGATTGAAATGTTAGAAAAATGGACGAGGAAACAGTACCATAGCCACTTCCAGAATAGACAAGACCTTCGTTTCTTCCGACTTCTGGTTAAAATGGGAAAAAAATAAAGGAGAGAAACATAAGGCTATATTATTCCTCTTCAAAAATAGAAAGCAGAGTTTAACAGATGATACTGTTCTTACGTAGGAATCAAAGGATCTGGGTTAGCCACAACAAAGTCAGCGACCCTGCAAAAATATATTCCAATTAGCCGATCATTGAGCAGAATCTATAACTTGTGCATATAAGTTTTGGAACACTTGAAGCTATGCCATGTAATTGTATAGCTGACGTACTCTTTGCAGCATCTGGATGCAGGCTGGAGGCCTTGAACAGATTTTAGTTCCTCCTGCTCAAGTTGAAATTGCCAATTCAAAATTCTTTCATGGTATATAAGAGAGAATAAAAGCCTATCAGAGAAGATTTTTCTTTTTTTTTTCCCATCCAATTAATCAATCTTCACACAAACTTCATGGAATAAATTGGCTGGTAGGAAGCGGAGCAGCTACAGATATTAATGACTGCTCATCTTCTATCATACAAAACCTGTTATGAGGATGCCGGGAAATAACCAGCTATAATCACTCCCAAGACTGACTAAATCCATCTTGTGGTTTGGGTTGAAACAAACAAATAGATACTAAATACACAACTCTCTATCAGTCTGATAAGTTGGCAGTGCAAAAACTTATGCAGAACACAGAACGTTCAAAGCTACAGGATGAGCAGTGAAAATAACTGGTGGCGTCGACAAAGCAACTCTGCCTCTCAAAGAGAGTGCATTTCAAGAAGGAACATTGCTTCAAGTTTCAGGTTAGCTAAAGCCAGCAATAATGACAAATCTTTTTTTGTTATTGAACAATAACAATCCATCTTTCCGTAAGATGGCATAACAAGATATCAGTCAGCTAGGTACTCATGCATCTGGGATAAAACAACCAGCCCAAAAATACCCAATTTGCATCCTTCAGCTACTTGCAGTAGCTGGTTCTTTATTATGTTTAAATTGTGTGTTCGCAACTAGAAGGACCGTACCTCCAAGAAATCCTCACACGCTATTAGCTAACAATACAAAGCAAGTTTCAGCCTAATTTTCCATTGTTGATGAGAATTTCTTGTACTACAGAAAACCAATAAAACGCTTGTTAAGCTTGTTTCAACTTCCCTTTTCTAGTTTCTCCTCTATTTGATGATTGCTATGATATTATCACTTCAACTTCTCAAATCCACTAGGATTTAGCATATAAGAAATTAAAGAAACCAAACAGAGCACAGAATGATAGCAAATTGAAAGCCCACCTCTAAGAAACCAATCTCTCTCTCAAGCATCTGCACTTTAAGCATTTCCCTTCGCTTTCCATACAAATCCGGATACTCTGGCGGTGACTTTGGACAGGGCGGCGGCAACGATGGCACAGAGGAAGAGCCACCCGTCGCAGCAGGAGCCATGACTCTCTGTAAGCCACCCGTCGCAGCAGGAGCCATGACTCTCTGGAACCCTTTTTCAGCACTCAAATCTCAAGAAACTAGCAAGTAGATAGAAGAAGGAAATGCAAAAGGAGAGTAAACAAGACACGACTAACAGATATAAAACATACTTGGTAATAGTATAGTACTAGGAAATGGAAACATAGCAAGGGACAAACAAGAAGCGGGCGGGCAAGCAATGTTAGGTGTGAATGCAGTGACAGTACTGGCAAGGGTGGAAAGAAAAGTTGAGTGGAGTGGAAAGGGAGGGAGGAGCCACAGAGCTAGGTACGCAGTAATTACGTAACCTGACAAGGATAATTACAATACCCAGAAAAGAAAAGTAGCAGGCAAGCAAGGGACTGAAACAATTTAATAAGAGCAGAGCTGGTACATGAGTGAAATAATTTATGGTTGCACCATGTAGATAGATAGATTGAGAATTTGAGAGAGCGATATATTACTTTCACAGAGAGACTGTGCGTGTGGTTTGAGAGAGAGAGAGTTCTGTGCGTGTATTCATCTGACGGTGATCTTCTGAAGCCACTAGCTTTATGCATGGTAATAATGGTAAAGTCGGCCGTGGAAAAAGCCTGCAAGCAAGTCTCTGTACGAACCCATTTTCGCCCCTCCAGTAACTAGCTTGGAAGTGCTTCGATCCCTTTTCTTTTTACTACAAGATAAATAATAAAAACAAAGTCTTTCTTCTCTCTCTCGTGCGTGTGTTTTGTTTTTCTGGTCTGAGAGAGTGTCGCTGGAAGAGGAGGTGGATGTGCAGAGGGCGAGGCGAGAAGCACGATGTGTAGTTAAGTACCTGAGTTGACACGTGATGGCTGCGTAGGAGAGATAAAAGGTTGTTCTAGGAGAGCAAGTGGCATCGTTTTGTGTATTGGGCGAGACATATTGGACTGGGAAATTATGTCTGGATATCTCCGAGTCAATCCCCGTATTTGTACTAACTACCAATTCAGTCCCCGAACTTTGAATCCTTGCAAATGTATCCTCAAATGGAGTTGATTTGGAAGCTATTACTTAGCTTCACCAAGTTAATGGCCTTTAAAAGAATATATCCTTCAAAATATAATATTATAGGATGTGATTCATAAGAAAAAGAGAGGGTTAAAATGTTTTCAATCTTAGGGTAAGGCTACAGACGGGGATGAACTTGTAAGGAGCAAGTTTTGAAAGTAAGGGACTGGTCCGTTAATATCCATATATGTCGGGGACTGATAAAGTTGTTCATCGAATTGCAATTTTCCAAGCAAGAAGCAGCTCTGATTTTGAGAAAAAGGAAAAAAGGAATAATCACACGACGAAGAGGGTAAATCCGATATCGGGTGTCGACCTCTTGCAAAAGAAATTTAAGAGCTGGGATGTTCCTATTTTTTTTTGTTTAAGGAATCACACCACGAACAAGACAAAATCGACTGCATCTACAGCTATATATATTTATTAGATGCTAGAAACTATATACTATTCAAAATATATTTTATTGATTTACATTAATGAGTGAAATTTTAGTTATTATAAACTCGACTGTACATCTTGATTCGAACTCGAGATTTATAATATAAATCATAAATATTTTATCATTATATCATGCTTCTTGACTGTATATATATATATATATATATATAATGACATTTCTGTTATGTCTGATTTTGGTATCAGCAGTCTCTTTATTTTCAAAGACGTCTTATTTAATTTGTTTCCCATGTTACTTGCTAGCTGGTCTGCCATTAAATTGAGTGAAGGATCGCAGTAAATTCATATTAAAATGTTTCATAGAGCGCGTTCATGTAGAGTTTTTATTTTTATTTTTATTATTTTTATTATTATTTAAAATGCCCTTGTGTTAGAATCTTAATCGTCAACAACCGCCTCGTTTTTCTGATTAAATAAATAAGCCACCACTCAAAAATTCTACTATAAAACTTCATTGTCAAATACTCCATGTATTCCACTGAAATACAAGCTTAAAAATCTATTTATGCTAGGGTGTTGGGTATTGATATGAAAAATGCTTTCAAAAGTGTTTTTTTTTTTTTGCTTTAAATGCATCGATATGTATATTTTTTATATCAAAATCATTGAAAATACTAAAAAAATAACTATAAATAAATTATTTATTAAAAATCAAAGTAGCTTGAATCAATAAATTGTTTTTATTAAGCAACTTCCATGTTATCTTCACACCAAACCTCTAACTTGTAGATGATGGAACTATTAATGACACTATCGTTGCCATTATTGTCTTCATTTATACTATCACTAGCTAATTGGCCCGCGCGCTGCCGCGGGTATTCTGGTGTATATAATTTAATATAATTAAATCTATAACGATAAATTTATATGATATAAGTAAATAAAAATTATAGATCAGGAGATAAAATGTATAAAATTTTGAGTTGAGTTTGTAACGCAAGCATAGATTAATTATGATAAAAAACTCACTCTTTTTTTTTTTATCAATTTTATTCTTTAATGTTAAATTAATTGGGTATTAAGCTTTCCAATTTATTTTTTCCAAGATTCTCCTTATTGATCTTATAGGTCAACTCGGATTACCCGTGTAAATTTAATATATATCCATCTTAAAATTAGATAAAAATATGATCCAATATGCAACTATTTTTGAATTCATGATTAAAATCTATTTATTTTAGAAAACATGTTAGCAATGCTAAATATATTTTTATTTCTATCTATATCTTAATTTTTTGAAAAGTTTAATCTTTACTTATCATTAGTATTTTTTTATTAGCATGAATATTTTTTATTTAGTTAATTAAATGTATCCATAGTGTTTTTATTTTTAATTGAGATTTTTTATGATAAAAAAACAGAAAAAACTAATTAAAAATTATAAATGAGAAAAATAAATTAATATTATAAGCAAAAAAAATAACTTTAGTTTTGTCCAAAAAAACGAAATTAATCAAATTATAAATCAAATATATAATCAAAGGATAAATCTGAACAAATTAAAACCTGTGGACCGAAATTCTTAATAATGCCAAACCAAACCGAAAAATTAAAAGACCAAGGACTGAAATGTAAACCAATTATATACCAACGTTAATCAAAGGATAAAAGTGAACAAATTCAAACATATGGACTGAAATTATTAACAGATTTCAAAGAAATCCGAAAAAGTTAAAGACCAAGGACTTAAATGTATTTAGCCATGCAGGAGAGAGAAATGCACAGATTCTATTTCAACCGGCCACCGCCACCTACCTAGTTACCGTCCGATGACACGCGCGGCACCGATCGACAGAACACATGGAGGCGCACCCGGAGATAGGCCGGAATAACATTTTCCATGCCCGATAACTACCGCACGCTCCGTCGAACAGGAGCGTGCGATGCAGAAGCTCCGGCGCGTCAGGGGACGCGCCGTACAGAAATCGGGAATTCATATTTAAAAACAATGGAGAATTACCTAAGCACCCCTGCCTCAATTTCTTCGATTTTGTCTTTACTGGGGCTATAAACGTAGTTACACATTTTTATAAAAATTGAACATCCAAAAATAGCCCTCCAGGCAAGGTCTCTATTTTGTCTTATTTGTGCCCATTGAGGTCATTACACTGTGAGCCGCAATTGTGCAATTACTGGAACAGCCCCGCCAGTTTTTCTTGCATTTTGTCTTATCTGTGCCCATTGAGGTCATTACACTGTGCATGAAAATTGAAAAAACGAAAATAGCCCTGTCTCCAGCGTTAAAAGGCAGGCGCACCGAGGGACAAAATTGTCATTACACTGCTCGAATCCACAGTAACATGTGAGAGGGGCTACAGTGAATCGTCCATGTCGTTTGTTTGTTTTGTAATAATCACGAGGGCAGGGAGAGGAATATAAAAGGCAACTCTGGAAGCAAAAGCCAAGGTGGAAGCTGATAACATTAAATGTTGTTGGTCCACAATTAATTTTTTAAATTATTTTAAAATCTTTTTAAATTTGAGATTTGTACACAAATTTAAACTATTTTATATCTAATTTTTATTAAATAAAATAAAAGTAATCTGAATTTATAATCGCTGAATCAACAAGGATTTAATTGCATGAAAAACGACAAAAGGAGTGGAAGAAATCTTTTTGTTTCTGCATAATACTTTTTTATTTTTTTTTTCCTCCAGTTTGCAGGCTCAGGAACCGTCGTCTAACGAGAGTGTTTCATCCTTGTGTCTGTTTATTGCATGAACAGGTGTGGGTCAAAGGAAACATGAAGACTTGCCCTAATCAGTGCTATGGTTACTAACATTATGGGAGGGGGTCATGGTAGTTGGGCTGTGTTTACATATGGGCTAATGTTTTGGGGATTTATGTTGAAGGCGATTGGATTAGGGTTTTCCTTTCTCTAATTAGGTCAAGAAAACTAAGAGAACAGGAAATTTAACATAACTTGAGCTATGATTTGTGATGATCATGATAAGTCAATATATGCCCATTGGTATATTCATACACATAACTTGAGTTATGATTTGTGGTGATCAACCCAGAGATGTCAATTTAACAAGTAATTGGAAGTGGTCAAATCAATCAAATTTTAGAATAATTAGGCTTAAACCATCAACCAAATTTTTGATTTATTTTGATAAACTCGCCATCACATTGTAAATAAAACCATAATGGTATAACATAATAAATTATTAATAATTAAGATAAGACCAACAATGCATCGTACCTCAAATAGCTAGTTTTAAAGGTGATGATGTTTTATACATTAACTTGTCTCTTATTATGAATTTTTAAAGATTAATTAGAATTTTTAGTGATTATGATACCAAATAAAAACTATATTTTATAAGTTCATGTGATTTTAAAACACACATTAAATGTTTTTTTTTCTCTTGTTGCCACGACATGAGAATGATGATGATCGGTGGATTGCATTATGAATTAATTACAACTCATAAATATTTTATTGAATTTTATAGTTTAAAAGTATTTGTATAGATAAATTAGATTTATAATTTTTAGCACAAAATATCTTATGCAAACAAACATATTTTTAATTGACAATAAGAATATGCAATTTTATCTCTAGCTAATTTCAGCTGCCAATTCTAACAAAACAGGAAATGGCTAATTATCTAGGTGGTTAATTGTAAAAGTTTGAGATTAAAAGGTTTATTATTTTTATAATTTTAATTTTGAGTTTTGTGGTTACTAATATAATAATTATTAAAAGTTTAAATAATTATTAATTTCAAAATTCATGGAATTGGTGGAGATGTATATGAAATTATCTAAATATCCATTTTAATAAAAAAAAAAAAGAAATTAGCTGATTTTAAAGGTCATCTCATCATTAATCCAATCTCCGGTGGCCCTTCCGTGCGCGTTTCATTTTAAACCTGCCATTTATATCCTCCTATACTCTCCAGTTTTCCGGACCTGTTGCCTTGATAACCACGCGCGATCGAGAAGCGTGATCATGCTTCCCAAGATAAAATGGGACCCACCCCATCGTAGATCCCCACATCCGGGGAGGTAGTGTTGTGGGTCCGACACTGAGACGACAAGTCGATGACGTATTCCTGATCCCTTCCACCGGATAACCACACGGTAAAATTTTCTAGGACAAAAGAAGAAAGTGAAGTGACGTGTCAGTGGTGAGAGCAGGTTAGATGCTCAAAGTTAACGGGAAGAGGGTGGGTAAGCTGGTGTCTGGCCAGAAGGAGCAATCGTTGATGGTTTCTACACTTTGCGGTGGTAAGAAGAGAAAACACGTGTCTTATTTTTCGAAAATATTTTTGATTTTTTTAAATTAAAATATTTTAGCATTTTATTTTATTTTTATATATTGATATAAAAATAATTTTGAAAATATAAAATAATATTATTTAAAAAAAAAATACATTCAAAAACAAATTCAAACACAACTCTGAGAGGAGATTTCACTGTATTAAATTGGGTGATGGATTCTAGGATGCCATTTTTTTTAATTTGTCTTTCAAATTAAAATCAAAGCCCGTAATGAGTGTGTTTCCTCGGAAAATACAAATATATATATAGTTTCGGCTATAAATATTTAATATCAAAATATTTTATATAAGTTTCGGATATATATATATTACAATATAGCTAAAACAGCACGGTGTTTTACTGTAGCTTCTTTTACTGTAGCTCCACACTCAGTTATACTGTGGAGTGACCATTTTTGTAGCTCCACGCTCAGTTACACTGTGGAGTGACCATTTTTGATTTGTGCATCGCGCGAGTTCGTCCGCCTCTTATCTTTCTTTTTTCTTCCAGTAAATCACGTTTTCTGTACAAGCAAGTTTTATGCCATCAAAGTCAAATAATTTCGCCATCAAAGTCAAATACTTTCTCCCAAATCACCCCGGATGAATAAATTAAAACATAAAAAACAGAATAAACATGCAAAATGGAAACTGAAAAAAGTGTTTTGATCTACATAAGACATAACTAAAATAAAAAAATTACAATATCTCAAACAAAATACACAGCGTTCAATCTAAGATCTACCAACGAAAACAAACAAATCCTCCCAAAAAAAACATCCCAAGACAAATTTTTTTTTTTAAAATCAAAACCCATATATATATATATAAAAATTAAAATCAAAACCCATATATATAAAAAAATCAAGCTCCCAAAGAGCATAAAAAAATAGAGCCCAGATGCAAAAACCCGTCACAACTTGATCCAAAACCAAAAGACCCCAAATCAAACAATCTGTGTAAAAAAAAAACTCAAAAAGTTTCAATCTTTTCACGTTTAATAAAAAAAAAAAAGCAAATTTTGAATAAAAAGAGAAATAGAGAGAATAAGAAAACATAGCAATTAAGTCGGGAATAAATCTGGGCCGTTTTGAAAGTGGAGATGAGGAGGAGGAGGTGAGGATCGGACAGTGGAGAGGAGATGAGGAGGAGGTGATAATGAATTTATTTTTAGTATTTTTTTATTATTATTATTATTAATAATAATAATAATTTAATATTTTCTTTTCTTACTTGCTCTTTTGTTAATAGGTTTTTTCTCTCTCAGGATAATTTAATAATTTTTATTCTTTTAACAGTTATAACAATGATAATTTTTATTTTTATTTTATTTTTTTATTTGATGTTTTGTTGAAGTTTTTATGATTTTTTTAGTCTTTCATTTTTTTCCTTTCATTATTAACACACACAAAATAATAATAATAATAATAATAATAATAATAATAATAATAATTTAATTGTTTTTCTAGCTTACTCTTTTGATTTAATTTCGTTTCCTTCCGGTTATTAAAGCAATAATAATATTAATATTAAGAATAATAATAATAATTTTAGTTTTTGTTCTTACATGTTTTTTTATTAATATTTTTTTTGTTTCCCTTTCAGATTTGTTCAATAATATTTATTGTTTTGACAATGATAATGATGATAATTTAAAAAGTTAAGACTTCGATATTACTATTATTATGATATAGGATATTGATCTTTTTAATTGTATCAAATTTTACATATTAAAATATTATATTTTAATCTCAATAATTATAAAAATTATTTGTTCGATTCACACTATACCCGCAACATAGTGCGGGCATGTAACTAGTATATATATATTTCGACAATGCCATTCGGATGCTAACCCGTGCCGCTGCGGGTTTCCCCCCTTAATTTATTCTGATAACTAAGCTGTTTATGCCAACCAAATATATTCTCAAACAAAAAACTTTAATTTTTATTTTTCACTCATAAATTATTTTGAAATTAACAAAAATAGAAAATCAATGGGGAAAGGATATTGATTTTTAATAACATAAATATAAAATAACTTGAAAGGGTTTGTTTTTCATGAAATGTTCCAATTCTATCCATTTCAATTTGCGCCATCATATTTTATTTTACTTTGTTAATACTACATATAAATAAAATAAATATTCAAATAAATTTAATTCTAGATGATGATGAAGAACTTGCTTATCCTTATTCTACCATTCCAAACACGTGGGATCTTGAATTTTTCTATGATCACTCTAGATAAAAATAGACGAAAATTGTGGGGGGAACAAATATCAAAGACACAAGGGACCTGATTAAAACAAATAAAAGATTTTATGTGAAATTAAGAGAATACATAAACGTAGAAGGTAAATTGAAATTTAGCCAACATAAAACTTTGACTTTTAGGTCGTAGGCTGGCCTTTCTGAGATAAATATTTCAGTGGTTCCTTTCGAACTTTCTCGAACAACTACACCATGGGGCTTTCGCAATCTTTCCTGTTTGGGAGTGTGGTTGTGGTAGTTTTTCAAAGTGTTTTTGTCGAAATACATTAAAATAATATTTTTTTATTTTTTAAAAATTATTTTTGAAACCAGCACATCAAAATGATCTAGAACGCACAAAAACATATTCATTTAAAATGAAAAAAAAATCAAATTTCGATCGAAAGCCGGTGGGATCGCGATGCCAAACGGGCACTAATCTAGTCATTCAGACAATAATCACTAACTTTCTGTGATTTAATAATCCAACTGGTGTCGTGATAGATGTCTACCTAGTTCATGGCTTTATGGCCAAGAAATTAACTAGAAAAGAAAGAGGAAAAGGAGGGGTGCGGTGCTCTCCAATTATTATTGGTTGACTAGTCAACAATCAACGTTCCTTCTTTAGGAGGAGTGGTGATTAATTTACGTTGTCCAACAACAACAAACTTGTCTTAGAGAAAGCTTCCATCAATGCGGACCGAATACTTTGATCTAATTAATTTACTGTGAGAGCTTATTCAAGCTATTTATATAATTAAAAAAAAAAAACCCTTTCATTCTCTACAACGCTCACCCATGCATAGATAATCCATGGAGTTTGAAAATCGCTATATCATGATGAACAGGACGACATCAGACGGTGACTCGGATGATACAAATCCCAAATGGTTTAATAATTTTGTTCCGACCAATGAGAAAAACGAACAGCCTACGTGTCAGGCTTAGCATGTATTTAATGAGCACAAAATCAAAATGCATGCATGAGTTATTGAAGTTTCCCAAACGTTAGTCCAAAACATGTTTCAAAAAGCTAGCTAGATACCCATTTGACTTAAATGAAATTAAAGTGTGTTGAAAATGTGCTTGGAGAGAGGACAGCAAGTCTTGTGTTTGAAATAATAATATTCGTTTTCTCGTTTCCAAGCTGCCAAATTTCAAAAAGCTCACGCACCCCTTTTGAAAACCTGTGGTTACCATCGAAGAAATAAGAAAAATAGTCCTACTTGCTACGAACCTTTTATTTATTTATTTTGCTTCTAAAGTAGCAGTGTGGTTAGTTTTGTTTCGTTTCGTTTTGTTTCAGTTGAAATGGTCAAAATATTTTATATCAGTTAAAAAAACGAGACAAATCAGTATTATTTTTATCTTGGTTTAGATTCCGGTCCATTTTAGATTTTTTGGCTAAATACCGGCTGAAACATTTCGGTTTTGTTGTTCCTGTTCCGTTTCGGCCAAATAATATTTTTTTAAATAATGAATAATTTTATAATATCAACCATATCTCTTAATCCAAGCGTTAGATTGAGATGAAATTTTATGAGGAGTCTCTTTATATATTTATGTATATTATGTTAAAATTTCAGAGCAATCAAAGAATGTAATGACCTTGCGAGATTGATGATGATATTCTCGTAATATTATATATTTTTATAATTTTGTTCAGAAAAATCATTTTATTGTATCTGTTTTTATAATAAATTGCACAGTTCTAAATATTTTTAGATTTGAACTAAATATTTTTTTGAATTGATATATTTAATTATATATATAAAAATAGTATAGCTTCAAAACAACACGCCAAAATACTCCAAAATCAAAATATTTTATTCTAATTGAATAAACAAACTTGACAAACTTGGTCTAAAGTTTTAGCCACATACCCTTTGTGCATCAGAAGCTAATAATGTATCCCCTCTTTTGTGATTGGTTGATGAGGGGCGCGTGACTCAACATTCCTCATCTAACAAGCAACCATTGAAATAGAATGCATATATGCCACTCATGTGGGCAGCTTCTACGTAGCACAAAGTCAAAAGCTTGCCAAACCTTTAGCAAGAACATAAATTATATTGCTGTTCTCTCCCTTTTCGTTTGTATAAATAGATTCTTGTACTGCAACCAGGAACGTGCAAGAAGCTCCTACAGCTAGCTTCAAGAAAGATCGGCACGAGTAGATATGGCTGCAACAAGGGCAGATGGCATGCCGGTCATAAGCAAGCTATACTGTTCGTCTTCTCAAGCAGTGCTTGTGGTCAGGAAAAGGCCTCATGTGGTCAGCGGAGGGGGTTTTGTAGTCACAGATTGTAGCCAAAAGGTTGTTTTCAGAGTTGATGGATGTGGAGTTATTGGCTCAGAAGGGGAATTGAAATTACGTGACAGCAGTGGTGAAGCTTTGCTACTTATTCGTCGGAAGGTACGTAGTATATATCAATTGATTCATCTTTAGATTAGACGTTGAAGATTATTCCATGAGCTAGCTAAGGCTATCTATTCTTCTTGTTTAATTTTGCACTGCTTCAAAAGTTAGATACCATTGCTGCACCCAGAATTGTTCTTCAAAGGGGCTAAATGATGTGCACTCTACCCAGGAATACATAAATAAAATGTAAACATGGATAGGAAAATGCATCTATACACATCTTTTAAAGGGCTAATTGCGTGGTGTTTCAACTTGGTTCCTTCTGGGTTTTTGTTTATCCATCAGGGAGGCATGGTTCAAGCCTTGAGCATTCATAGGAAATGGAAAGGTTACACTTTTGACTATGAAGGATCACAGAAGCCGGTTTTCAGATTGAAGGAACCAAACTACTCCTGTCTGGTGAGGAACAATGCAATCAGAATCTCCACTGAGCCTAGAAGAAGCAACAAAGACTGGGATTTTGAGATCAGAGGTTATTTTCCTGATCGGTCTTGTAGCATTGTCGACCACTTGGGCAATATCGTAGCTCAGGTATATAATTTACGTTCCACAATTGGTATACAAGTTTTTATTTATTCTATCATTGCTTTTTTCTAGTCTCTTTCTCTCAATTTCTCGTGTCCTTTTCTGGAGATTGATCAATAAATGTTCATGAGCTTTTCAAAAAGACAGGGATGCTAACTTGGGAATTGTTTTTCCTCAATATCACACAGATTGGAGTCAACGAGGAAGTAAACCAGTTGATGGCAAACAAGGATCTGTATCATGTAGCTGTAAATCCAGGCGTTGATCAGGTTTTCATTTTCGGTGTCATTGCAGTTCTTGATTATATCTACGGTGAATCAACAAGGTGCTGATCAAGAAGCTGTTCAGATGAAGCTTTTCTCACATCTTTGAAAATGTCAAATTAGTAGCTTTTGTCTCCTCAATATCCGTATGTTCTTTGTTCTTGGTTTAATAGACTAGTTGGTTCGCTTTGCACGTGGATCTTTGCAAAACTAGTATGGCTATGAAAAGCTCGGAAGGTTTAATTCTCTGTACATGAATATGATCATTCTCTGTACATGAAGCTGTAAATTGCTGCTCAAAGAAGGAAGGACGTAGCAGGCCCTCCATTTCCCTTAATTTTCTTCTGAAATCATTTCTAATGTCTCCATGGGAGCATCTCAACATGATGAATTGAAGCCAAAATAACCAGTGCCGTGTTATGTATCTCCCATTACACTTTCTTTAGGATTTGAAGGTGAAATAGAAGGATCAGGTTTAATCATTAAAATAGCTTATGTATTGTAATTTGAATTGTCTTGGCCTCAAGATATATGATCACCACCACAAGGGCAAGAGTAGTTTACTCGAGAGAGAGAGAACAACAAGGTTAACACGAGAGCATTTATAATTAATTCAAGCTTCCAACCTATTTTCTATTGAAGGATAATAGTTCCTGCCCGGGTATTACAAAATCTGATGATCATCGTGTATCCTTCGGTAGAATATTTTCAATTAAGAATTATTTAAAAAAAAAGAAGATAAAATATAGAAATCAAAGTAAATTCATATCGTGCCAAGTCCAGCCCCTAACTTGCATGCGTTGTTGTGCGTTGTCGTATTTGTATCCACATGCAGGCTGCCAATATCTGTGCTGCCAATGTCTTTTCTTATTTATCTATAATTATTTTTTAGTGTAGGTAAACTTTATTTTTATTTTTAATTTTAATTTTAGATACAAAAAAATATTTTTTATCCTTGCATGTTATTATTTTACCCTATCAATCTAATATGTGTGCATATTTATATTATCGTTTGATTAAATAATTGTAGTAAATTTTTTTTTGAAACAAAACCATGTAAATATCTCATATTGCAAGATTATATATCTTAATTTACATCCGTCTTTTATTTTTTCTAGTTTTTTTAGTTATAGTTTAAGATTTTATTTATTTATCAATACACATAGTTATTGATTTATTTAATTGAAAGCACACATAAATTTTTTATTTTCTTACAAAATCACATAAAAATCATTAGACACCAATGTATCCTTATCTAATACCTTTAGCCAAAAACATTGGACAACCATCTAACCATCCAAGAATTAAGCCAAGTCAATGTTATCTACTCCAACCAGTTGTCTTGACCTTTAAGTGACAGCCTTTATCATCACATATTCTTAAACACTACCTCAAACATCATCCTCGCATGTTTCAGGTTCCAATGTCTTGTTCCTTTCCTTTTTTACTTCGCATATCAAAATGTGTGTGCAATGATTTACGTAAAATGGAAACGAGATTGATAAAAGCTTGAGTTATTTTGTCGAGCCCTCGACTTTTTCTAGAAAATGAGTTACTATATGGAAGGGTTTGGAGTTTTCTTTAGTAGAATGGAGTTGATCTGTGTTTGTTGTCCCCTGTTTAATGGCAGAAATACTATAGCTCCTCCATGCCTTTATTACACGACCTGCAGGGAGACTGAAAATTTAGGGTGCTTCTGCAGAAGAATCGGCAGCAGAAGACCTGCAGAAAAATAAGATCACAACCAACAAATGATTTTCAAAGAACTGAAAATTGTATGTAGAAAGCAAGCAAGCCATTCAACCTGATTCACCTTTTTGATCAAATAAGACACTCACATTAATGCTGGTCTCCGATACATCTTTGTATGACTTAAACTAGCATTATCTACATTCTCTTCTTCACACCACACTTGCACAACCACCGTGCACGGCTTGTTTTGTAGCTCCACTGTCATTCCCTTGACTACACTGCGATGCACCACCATCACCTCTATCACAAATCTAAGCAAGCAGCAGTTCACAGTACTCCATCTGCACAGTTCACAAACCCAGAGACTGAGAAATGAGCAGTTGAGTAGTATCCGACCAGGCCAACTTTAATTGACAGTGAGAAATTTAAGTAGCAGGAGTACAAAATGGTCCCGATCAATAAAAAAGAGTACTCGGAAGAAAAGATAAAACCGAGCACAGAAACACAAAATGGGACAATCGATTTCATTATCAGCACCTCCATTGTCCATAGCACAATACTAAGAACTTGCATCATGTCTTCAAAAGTAAAGCAGAAATTCCCCCCTGTACCACTGATAACCTCCATGGCTATCACAAGCATTCTAGGCAGGAGAAAAGGAACCTACATAGGACACATCATCGCAAGCATACTAACCCTTTTAAATTCCAAGAGAACATTTTTAATTAGTATGAATATGGCAATGCAGTATACCTTCACTTCAAAGCAATCTCCAAAATCAATATGCAAGATCTTCTCGCTGCAGAAAACAAATACGAGAAAATTCCAAAAGTAACTGTTTTCATTCAGTATCTGCTGGTAGCAATGGGCCATAATGCTACTAGGATGTCGATCACCAAGCCAAGGTTAGTTTTTGCAGTTGCCAAGTGGAGAATTAACAATCCTTTTGATGGGCAAACCTAACAGCAGTTCAGATTCCACTAAATTATACCTAGCACTTATATAGAAAAAAAGAGGGTCACATACCTGAACCGAAGGAGAAGTGAAGGGTTGAGGGATGATGACTTTCCACCATGACTTTTCAGATTTGCTAACGTCCAATCATGCAAATCAGCCTCTGCTCTCTTGTTTTCATTGATTGAATTCGGTTCAGAATGATGTAGTTAATGGTGATGGTCACTAGTTCATCTAGTAATTGATGAAGGAGTGAGTGTGACTGACAATAATTAGAGAGAGAGCCAGAGAATCTTGATTTAGGTTGTGTTTCTGAATCTCAACAAGGAAAAATAAATTATTTGTTGGGTTGCTGGCTTGGAACTAAACAATAAAAAGAACCTCTTTTCGATTGTTAATGGAATCATTGACAATAAAATTAGCTTTGATCTGATAACTCATATCCAATAAAAAAATCCAGCACAAATGGCAGGGTGTATATGTTACAAAAGAACAACAGTTGACAAATCATTCAAACAACGATAATTAGAGATTAAAAGTAAACAAATGACTCAAATTCCTTGACAAATGAAACCATAATTCTTATTTTACAATTCAGATCTGAAAATGAAACGCCCCAATTCACAAGCAACAAATAAGATCACAACAACAGCAGCAACTATACTACAAATCGAGCTTTGAAATTTAGTGGTAAGAGAATAAAAGTAGATATAGATATCAAGCACAAGCACATGGATTATCAACAGCAACAACCTCTTCATCTCCGCTTCTGAACAATAAATAACCAGCAGTCAAACCCAAAACAATTGCCAAAAAAACTCCTCCATTAAAAGACATGACAGCCAACATCAACAAATACCCGATAGCCGAGTTGATCCCGAACAACAAAGCGGTGGCAAATTTGGCTGAACTGGCACGTCGTTTAGGGGTGAGAAGAGTGACGTTGACAGATTGTGGTTGCTGGGGAGGATTGGAGACAGCGATGGCCTTGAGTCGGATGCGACGATCTTCCAAGTATTGGTAGAAAGCAGAGAAGAGGAAACAAGCAAGTAATGAAAGGAGGTAGCTGAACCAGGAATCTGTTTTCCAAGAATCGAAGAGGAGGGTCACTTTTATGCCCCAGTACAAGGTCATGTGCATCATCTTTCCTTCTTCTATTATGATGAAGATGATCGATTCGGAGAAAGAAGCTGCCTTGCTTTGATTTTTTCTGGCCGATGGCCGGGTGGATGAGAAATGCCGGCCGATGGCCGGGTGGATGAGAAATGCCGACGATGCTAGATCATAGAAAAGGAAGGCCTCTGTAAGTTTATTTCTCGGCAGCAGAAGAGCCCTGTCTTTATTTATTTATTTATTTTATTGCCCCTTCCCAATAATATTTTCTAAATCCCAAATATACTTTTTATTGATTTAAACTCTGAGAGAGGAATTAAAATATTTTATTTTTTAAAAAGAAAAGCTAACGTTGATAGGATAAATTATAGATTCTCAAACATAAAGAACTAAGTTATAATAATGTCCAAAAGCTAGGGACTAAATAATAATTTATTGTTAAAATTATTTGCAACTGCTATAACTTAGATTTTGAAGTGCTTGGATAGGACAGGACTACTTCCACGCTGCCATGGATAAAAGAGAGAAACACAGGAACATACATCGTTGATGATGGCTTCTAAATGCGGGGATGATTGCACGGACATAATTGAAAAATGGCAACGGTGACGTTAACTAACATCAAGAATACCCGGCCAAGCCAAAATTAAATAACGTGTTGTTATTTTTCAAAATATTTTTTTTAAATATTAAAATTATATATTATCTTTTATATTCGAACATCAAAATAATTAAAAAAAACTAAAAAAAATAATTTAAAATAACAAAATTATTATTTTTTAAATGTTTTTTTTTTTTAGATTTGCCAAAGACTCCTAATTCACAAATTTTATGCCCCAAAACAAATTATTGTAAAGTAGAGAAGGGTGTTGATGAAGTTAAAGGGGGTTCCATTGCTAACATAAACACCCTAATTACAAAAAAAAAAAAAAAATTGTCATTTAAAAAATCTAAAAAGTTATTTAAAAAAAAATTAGTCATTTTCATTAATTTTTGTGTGATAGAAGTAATCATAAAAAGTAAAAGGAAAACGGAAATACAAGAAAATATAAAAATGCATAGTTGGAGTTAGAAAATAGACCCTAATAAACGAGAAAAAAGTGAGTTTGAGAGCTTTTGGGTCATAATTAAAGGTTTAATTGAAGAATAAATTGGATAAAAAGAGCTTAAATTGGTTGGATTTGAATTAAAAAAAGAAAAAGAAAATGAGGCTGTATGAGCGGAGTTATAAATCAATTACAAGCTCAATTGAAATTGGGCACTCAATCAACTTTAAAAATGAAAAAAATAGGAGACATGTGGCCAAAATAAAGATATCATAGGAATTGGAGGTGACTGTCTTAATTCTGATTGAAGAAATGGGCCCAATTAAGAAGATGTAAGGAACAAGAACTGACACGCAAAAGACATTGAAATGAGAGGACGTATCTGAAGTTTGATAGCCATTACAAAAAAAGATAACAGCCAAAAGCTCTTTAATGGCGCAACAATCCCGGCTCCTATTCCTCTTCAAGAAATCATCATTTTTACTAGGTATCTTCGAGCAAACCTCGTTAAAACTCTTAAGTTGCTGTGTAGATTATTGTCAGCATGTAACTCTAGGTTGCTACGAACATGATGAGATAGTCACTGGATTAAAATTTTGTGGTTGCTAATATGATGATTAACGAAGTCTTATATAGTCATTAATCTCAGGATCTATAAGATTAGTGGAGATGCAGGCAAATTAATTCGGGCATCATGTTAATAAATAAAAAATTACTTTATCACGTAACAACTTGACAATGAAACACATCATGACGAATGCAGAAAGGCTGTATGAAATAGAGATAAGCTAGAAAAAGCAACAGCAAACTAATGAAAAGCACCAACACCATTTGAAAGGACAAGAACACGGTGGGAGAATACTATAAAAAAGTTACGAGGCTTAAAGGCAATGAAGAAAATTCATGAAAAATAATCTCACTACACAAACAAACAAAGGTGAAGTTGTTGATGCAGAAACAAACGCGGCCTTACGAAACCTAGGCAAAAAGAAAAAAAGAATACAAGGAGGTCATAGAGAAAATATGTTTAAGAAAACAATGCAAAAACACCAAAAAAATACAAATAAAAATAAAAGCGGGGGCGAATCAATGGATTGATGAACTAATAGCTGTGAGAACTAATAGCTATATTTATATATTATTTTTAGATATTTTTAATATCAAAGTATTAAAATCATAAAAAAAACACCAATATAATTAATTCGAATTTTTAAATATTATTTTATATTGTATAATTCATCTGGACTGGAAACAAGTCCAGCCCATGAAAAGGTGTCGTTGTTAGTGTGAAACTGTGAGTTAACTCGCACCTCGGTCTGCATGGCTGAGGGATGCAGCGAGACAGGGGGGAGAGGAGGTGGCAAGAAACCTGCGGGTGCACTGTGGCTTTAGCGGAAGAGGTGGCAAGAAAACTGCGGGTCTGTTTTTTATTTTTAACTTTGACTTTCAACTTCTTCCTCCTGTATAACCCCGGTAAATAGATGGTGTAATAAAACGATAATTTTATTTTCATGAGGATGATATTTCAGCTATTAATTTAATGTTGTTTTAAATTTGGTATCATGGGCTATAAGATTTGACAATTTAGGTTTCCCGAGTTCTCAAGTAGTGTAATCAAAACAAAGTTGTTTTAGTGATCTCGATAAAAGTTTAATTTGATTCTCTAATGTTTAATTACTCTAATTATATCTTTGATTGATTTTAAATTTTAATTATTGTATAATTTCACTACTAATAAACTTTAATGACATACTCGAATTTAAATGTCTTTTCACTTTGGTCATTAGTCTCAGATTTATAAAATTTGACCCTGAATTGACCATTAAATTTTAATTTTCTTGTACTTTTGCTATTAATTTCAACCAATTGACTTGGTAAATATTAAAATTGGTCTTTAAAATTTTAATATTCTCAATTAAGCTCAAATTAGGCTCTTAAACTGAGTTTTGCACAGATTAGTCCCTAACAACATTAATTTGACTCATTTAGAGTATAATTAAATTCTTATGCTTAATTAAATCTTTCAATTGGACCCAAAATTAATTTCTAACTATAATTTACCTTTACTTTGGTTCATGATTAAATCAAATTGGTCTATTAAAATCTAATCACAACTTGATTTTAATGCAGATTTGTCTGATTCTAATTTAATTTTGACTTTGGATTTGTGTTTTTTTTTTTTTTTTTAAGTTTTGAGCATAATAAGGGTACAATTGTGCTTTTGAATATGTTCAATTTTTTCGACTTGATTTTTCACCTCGCCAATACTTTTTATTTTTAATTTTTAATTTTTAGTGAATTTAAGAATAATTCAGAAATGAGTTATCACACTATTAAATTCTTACTCTCTAATATAATTATTTATGTACAGTTAAAGAAAAATATTAAAGATTTGTTTCTAAAGGTTTAATAAAATAGATCTTTTATGAGTTTAAAGTCTTCAAAAACAAAAGAATATAATGATGATAACCCTATTTAGTTTAATAGAGACCTCAAGATCGGTGTTAAAAAACACTAAGTCGTCTGGTATTCTTAGTGAAACTAGGAAATTAATTTCCTACCTATTATTATGATGACAAAAGAGTGATAGCTAAAAGGTGATAAATGTGAGTTGTGTTATTAAGTATTTTCATATCTTGGCTTACCAAGTGAAGCACAACAAAGTATTGTTCATGAGAGATCACTATATGAGTAGAAAACATGCTTGCTTCTTTGAGAATCTTGAAAGCTTATTTCTTTATAAGAATTGTGAAATTAGGAATTATTTAGGGTAAAAAGAACACAACCATGAAAATCTTATAAAGAGATCTATTAGAGTATTATTGTTTTGTTTCACTCAAAAAACTAAATAGTTAAAGATATTATTTTCATTTGATATCTAAGTAAATCCAATAGTATTCCGCTATAAAGGTAGTTATCCTAATGTATTGATCTACCGATTTGTTTCCTCTCTTTGATAATCGTATCTTCGTATGTTAGCCATTTTATATATAAGAGATTGTTAGAAAGTTATTTTGACATGGTTAATCAATGTATTTAAGATTAAATTAAATTTGATCCACTCATAATTAAACTTACAATTTTACAAATGTTTTTCATAAATATAAGTATTATAACATGTGAAAAATTAATCTTAAAAGCTCAACAAATTTTATGTACTCAAAAATTTTAAATCTAATGATGACAAAGTGATATTTGGAGAAGTAAAAAATGGATTTTTAAATGACTGTTTGGAAATATGGTTCATATTGCTTTAAAAAAAAATACTAAAAATGATGTTTTTTTTTTTATAATATCATCACATGAAAATGATCTGAAATCATAAAAAAAATTAATTGAATATAAAAATAAAAAAAATTTAATTTAATTTTTAATATTTTTAAAATTGGTACATAAGGCACCAAAATATGTGGAAAGAAAATATCTTAGATAACGTGAGAAACCACGCTTGCACGGTCGGACCAAAACGAGGAGGGCCACAGCAGCAACACGGCACTCCAAGATGGCCTACTGAGCATGACAAGGATAAACATGACCCAAAACGTTGATTCAAAATGAGATGGGGAACCGACAAGCCTGGCCCACATATTCTTGCCATCTTCCATTGCATCATCATAAACCAAGAAATTGATCTCCATCACAATCCAGAATGTACAGCTGGCCATGAGAGAGAGCTCCAGCACCGAGCTTCCATTCTCATGGCTAATCCTTACAGATTGACACCAGGCTAGCACCCCCATGCACCATGGCCTGAGCCGAGATGTGCTCTATTCGTGGAGACCCGAATCAAAAACTGGCATGGGGTTTAGCAGTTCGAGTCATCAATGGCAGCATATATGGCTGCGTTCTAGCATATATGTTCTCGTGTTTTTCTTACCTGTTAACAGCCTGTATAAAAATTAAATCTTCCACGGTTTTACCTAGCGAGGAATCGATATCCGAGGGACAGAGACGGGACTCCAAACCTTTTTTTTCCTTGGGAGGCGAAAATTCCAATTCCCACATAAACAATGATGCATTACTGACAAGCTCTAAGAAACCATCAAATCATTCTTGAATTACCAGTTTTCATTAAAAAACATTATCTGTGAGATTTCCTTAAATCACACAGTTTATCGTAGTCCAGACATTACTGAAGATGGAATTGAAATGCCCCGTTGTCTGACACCAAATATTTCCGTACATACTACAAAGACAAAGATTTCAATCATGAACTCCGAGGTAGAAATATTTATCAGCTTTAACAATGGCCAATATGCTAACTTTATTTTATTTTTTTGGTGACAGAGTGAGGAAGATCTAGTTCCTTGATCAACCATGGTGGTTTTTTCAACTCTACAACATTGTGAGAGAAAACATAAGCAAGCAATTGAACAAAACACACAGAGTTCTAAGAATTTAACAAATGATTGACATATGCATATAAAATGTTAACATACAATGAAGCTCCTTAATCAGAGTAAACTCTCAATCTTTTTCCTAAATATTAAGAGCGCTTGATTAACCAACAAGACCACCCTGATACCAGCAATCATTCAAGCACAGAGTTCCTCTGTGTTTTTACGAACTTTAGCATGCAGCGATGAACACTAAACCACAATCTCAACGAGATAAGGCAGAGAAACAACTCCCTGATCGAACCAAGGAAGACCCATCAATCTTATCAACGTCAGGCAGAGCACTGCTAGAATTGGATCGAAGAGCTCGCGGAGAATCCAAACCCCTTCGAAGAATCCTGCTCATGACAAAGATGGGATGCTCTGTTTGATTAGGGGGATCAGTACTCGAGGACCTAAAATCTCTGCAAAAAGTTATGTGTCTATTCAAGGCTTCCGCGGTGGAGATAAGCCTATCTGATCGGAGAACTTCATCTTCAACCGCCTCCTCACATAGCCCACATATCCAACAGCCCTGGTATCGCTCACGAACGCGCGAAATCTGTGCAGGAGTGCAGTCTTCAGTGAATCCACAGGAGTGGCATTTGACTGACTCTACTTCAAGTTGAGGGCCTGATTTTGCTGGCGGAGGTGATTGGGCATCTGAACCTGCAACTGCCATTTCTTTTGATGGAATAGAACATTGAAGATAAAACTCCCTCTACAAATGTCTGCTTCTCTTTTGTCTCTGAGTTGTTACGAGAGAGAGAGAGAAGGAATTTTATGGGGGGTGTCTCTCTGTTTTTGTCCTTTTTTATATTTTGCAAAATCGAAAGGAAAAAAAATACGTTTTTCTTCTTCTTCAGGTATTGCCCATAGAGCACCGTACAAATATTTCGACCCCAGAGAGAATTTCAATCTGGCTGTCTTTTGGACAAATGGGTGTGTATTATTATTGTGTTTCAAAATATTAATTTTTTTTTTTTGATGTTTTAGATTATTTTCGTATCTTAATATCAAAAATATTTTTTAAAAAATAAATAAAAATATTATTTTAATGATTTTTTAAATAAAAAACACTTTTAAAAGCAACCTCAATTATTCTCTCAAACAGACAGTGACATGTTTTATAGATAAATTTTTGCTTTTGGTCCTATGTTAAAAAAAATTTTAATTTTTTTATTTAAAATTATTTTTTGATATTTTTAAATTATTTAATGTTTTGAGGTCCAAAATAATTTTAAAAAATAAAAAAATTATTTTAATATATTTTTCTATACAAAAAACATTTGAAATATAACCTCTAATCATACTAACAAACAGACAATCGAAGATAGGAAAGTGTAGAATTCAGAAATTCTTAGCCACATACAAAAGCGCAAGAAATCTATAAAAAATTGGATTTTTTTCACGTGTTATTCGTTTTAATTCACAAGGATTAGCACACAGCAGCTAAGTACTTGATTTGTGATACAAATAATTAAAAAATGAGCTCTATCAATCATGGTCCAACCAGTTCCCTTTTCTTGTAAGTAAAGTATACACTAAGGACCTCTTTGGTATTGCGAATATTGTTGTGATTGAAGTTTAAAAGAAATAGTTTTATGAAAAATATTTTTAGTTGCGGTTCATAACTGAAATTGAAGTGTTTAGTTAAAATTGTGGTTAAGTTTGAGGTTTAATAAAAATCAGTTTCATGTGTTTGGTTACCATGCTTTTAATATTATTGTTAACTTGTGAAATTACTTTAAATGACATACATATACAAATTATTTTTAAAATATTATAGATTTAATAATCATAATAATAAAATATAATTAATAATTCAAGTAAATTAGACACTTGTGTTTACTCTCTCATCAAACTACTTGCAATTCCATCATGAACTAAATCCATACATGAAGGCCTCTGTGATCCTTTGTTATTTGATCGAGAAACAACATCTAGTAAAATATCATCGGGAACAACATCTGAGATCCATATTGATTTTCAGAATATCTATTTACATGCTATAGAGATATCCAGTTGCAAAGTTTCTGAATTTCATCAAAGACTCCACTGATCTTCTCATCTTTCTAATCCATAATTAATCGAAAAGAAAAAAGATTGTGGAGTGAAATGAAGTCACGTGCATTTCCCTTTCATCAGACTGCTATCTACACATTTTTATTTTTTAAATATGATTTATATATATATATATATATATTAAAAAATAGGTTGGGTCAGACTCATCTTAGTGGGCTGGGTCGAGAGCAGATCCAGCCCAAAAGTTTAAACAAAATAAAAGCGGTGCACTACACTGCTCATGTAACACGTGAATTAGCTAATGGTGATGAGGGGGCTCACTTGTCGATGCTGTCGGGTAGAGGAGGCCGATATGGTTCTTCCTGTGGTGGTGGCGTCATAAATGGTGGTCTGTGATGGCCGGAGGCAGTACGGAAAGGTTGTTGTTGCTGCTGATGCAGTTGCCACCGCTGCTTGATGCCAAAGCTGTGGGAGAAGACTGCACTGCTGCAGGTGCTTTCGGTGAAAAGGAGAGGTTGACGGTGCCAAAGGAGGAATTGTTGTTGCTCCCCAGTGACTACTGCTGCTGCTGGAAGAGAGAGAGAGGGCTGCATCCATGGCTGTTCTTTAGAGAGAAACATGTGACTAAGAGAGAGAGAGAGGGAGTTGTCAATGGTCCTGTCGGCGCCAAGGGTTGCAGGGTGGTTATGCTACAATTTTTTTACGTTGTGTCATCGTCTTCTTCCTCTGTTATGTATTGTTTTTTCCACACAGTTAAATGAAACACAAACAAAAGTTTCAAATTTCTACTTTTTGTAAATGATGATTCGACAATGTTTTTGGTGGATCCCATGACAATTAAAATTGCGGTAAAACCTTTACCAAACGAGTGCAAACAACGTTTTCCTTAAAACACAGTTTACACCGCAATACCAAATGACCACAAAATTGTGGTCCGAAAATTTAGCCAAACGGTTTAGCTCTACGGTGAGCCTCAACCGCAAAAGCTACTGCATAGCCAAACACTCACTAAGTTGAAAAATAATTTATTAATATTTTAACTTTTTTTAAGTTTATAAAAAATAGAGACCAAATTAGACAAATTAAAAAATATTAAAAATGATGAAATTAAAAAAAACATATAATGTTTTTAAAAATATGGATAAAAGAATATGATAAAATTAAAAAGATAAAACAATTGAAACATGATAAAATTATCTTTTTATTATTGCCTAAATTATTTCAAATAAAATAATTAAAAATTCAAAAGAATAAGAACTAAATCTTATAGATATATAAAATTCCAATTAAGAAAAGTATAAGACAAAAGAATATAACAATCAAAATAATGAGGACCAAAAGATATAAAAATCAATTCAAATCAAATTCTAAGAAAACATGACTCAAAACAAAATATATGGCAAACAAGATATTGAAGATCAAATTTGATATAATCAATAAATAACATGATATGTTTTACATTTTTTTACAATTTTTGAAAAGGTGTACTTCACCTGAAATAAAAATAAAATACTTAATTGGAAACCAAATAAAAATAAATTAAATATTAAGTATCATTTTTCATTGACAAACTTTTTTGATGATATATAAATATTAAAAATTATGTATAAAGCTAAAAGGCGTGGGGAGAACATTGTTGTCCCGCACTTATTAGCACCATCAATTACAATAATAATCCATAATGTTTTTTCTTGCATTTTGACCCTTGTTTTCCTATGGTTAATGGTTTTTTAGTCCTTATAAAATGTAGTTATGAAAATTTAAAGTTGATAATTTATTTTAATTTATTTTTTATATGGTTATTGTGATATCAAAGAAATACCCTTGTATCTGGTTGATAAAAAAAAAAATATCCCAGCATCTCAATATGGTCTTTTTAGTTTATTAAAAAATATTTCTTTAAAAATCAAGTTATTAATTTTTGTAGAGTCAATTACCCATTATAAGTTTGATAAGGTAACCTTGGTTGTCTTGATTTACAGGTTCAGTGAGATATTTTTTTTCTAGTTGAATTCAATTTTATGATCTTGTATTTTTCTATTTATCATATAGTTGATAAACATATTAATTTAAAAAAAAAACATGTTATTAGGTTTCAGAAAATTTCATAAACATGTTTGACAAGTTTAACTTTTCTTTTTATCTTTTTTTTTTAAAATTTAGTTTTTTTTAGATTTCATCATTGAGAATCAACTTTTATAATTTATTTTGTTATTTTTTTATAAGGTCATTATATTCTTAAAATAAAATCTCAAAATTAGTTTGACGCTCGATTTTGTGATTATTTAATTTTGTTATCATATAGTTAAATAAATAATAGTTTACTAAAAAACAAGTTATTAATCCCAATAAAGTTAAAAGCTGAGTTTGCAGGTTTAACATGTTGATCTGGGTTACATGATACATGTGTTTAGTGAGTATACACATGAAACCTAATATTGTTTTTCTTAGTTTCTGGTCTTTTAATTTTTGTAATATATTTTAATTTCACCTTTCTTCAATATTGGATTGGTTTGAAAATAAAATTCATATTTTATTTTATTTTTAATTTTTATAGGGTTATAATGGTCTTAAATAAATATCTTTTTAATATGGATGCTCGATTTTGCAAGCATCTATTTTTATCACACATACAAAAGTAATATACAAAAATAATAAATTCATTAAACTCATTGAAATTCATGATCTAGATTGCAAAGTGAACAATTTCGATCCAACCTCGCATTGTCTCAATGAATTTTTTTTTTTAAAGTTATGTATTTTTTTACCAGTTACACGAATTATCTTTAGACTCATTAACTTAAATGATTAATTTTGTATCAACTCCCATATAATTAAAACTTGAATAAAACAAGAAATTAAGTTTTCAAATTTCAAAATTAAAATGCTTGGTTGGACTATTTTAATAATTACCATTAAGAGAAATTTATTGCTGAACTCCAACAACATGCATTGTTTTGGGCCTCTATTGGAAGCTGTAAGCAACAAGTGGGTTTTTGATACGATTTTATTTATTTATTGCGAAGATGGTGAAATAAAAATGAAAATTAACTCTTGTAATTTCTTTGTGTTTGAGAATTATATTGTTATATATTATATCATTTATCAGTCATACCATTCAATAAAGAGTCAATTAATTTTAACATTTAGTTTGTTATTATTTTCAAATATATTTCTTTGTTAACTTAAATTCATTAGAATTAATCATCATATGAAGTATATGTGTTATTTTAATATAACTTGCCACTACTCGAGCGACATTGTCGTGTTTTTTTTTTATAACTTAAAAAAGAGATGTTTAGACAATTTTATACAAGTTTGAAAGATTTGAGATATGAGCTATTAATTTGATCAAGTTTAATAAAATTGGTTAATTTAACAACACTATTAAAAAACATTTTGATAGTAAATAAAATAAATATAAAAAATTGACAATAATTAATTATAAAAAATAAGACTATACCCGAAAATATATGAAATGAAAACCCATTTGACACTTATTGTAGCTTTGTCATAGATACCACGAAATAGTTCACAAAGACAGATCCATCGCCATTACAAAAAGCTCCATAACGATACCATAAGAGATAACATGGGGTGTCAAAGCAAACCAAATAAACTATTGTGAAGATAGCATCACATGTTTGTATTTAATTAATTAATGTAATTCAATTAAAAAAATATTTTTTTTAAAAATAAATTTATATAAAAAAACACAAATAATTTTTTTTTTTGGGATAAACTGGATCATTCTCAAAATTAATAAAAACAAAAAATCCGACATAAAACAAATAAACAAAATAATATAACCCAATTTTTAATTGAATAAATATTGAGCAATGAAACTGAAAAAAACATAATCAAGCAAACTTGAGCAATTTTCTAAATAAGGATTAATCTTTAAAATTCACAACATGTGAACTTCCTACCTGATCTCAAGTACGAAGCTCAATTCCTATAAATTTAATATTGAACTATGAAATTAAAAAATAAAACATCAAATTTAAAAATTTGTCTAAGAAAAAACAAAACAATTAAAATAATAAGGATCAAATTTGGTATGAAAATAAAAAAAGGATGAATTCATAAAAAATCAATTTTAAAAAATCTCCATTCTCATAAATTAATCAAAATAAAACAAATAGTAATCAATGAAACAAATACCAAATATAAAAAATAAATAAATTGAAGGGCTGATTTAAAAATTGGAGGACAAATGCAAAATAAAGAGAGAAACCCCTTTAGTTTTACAAATTTGATCTCTAAGACACTAAAGTTAATTCATATATGTTTTTTAAAAAAGGAAAGAAAATGATGTTAAATCCCCTTGCAACCCGTTATTTTTTTATTTTTTTTTACTTTCAAGATAATTATATTATCTTACTGTAAAAAAATAAAATTTAAAAATCCTTATAACTCTAATTAATCTTACAATAACCTATGAAAAACATCATTTTACCTGAAAATCAATTCAACAGAAATGGATCATTTTGTTTAAGAAAGGTAAGAAAAATGATGAAAAACATCATTTTGTTTAGGAAGACAAAGATATCATCGCACTGTTTCACTCCACAGCACGAAGATATCTGCTTGTGAGACACCACTGACAGCTAGCACAAATGGTCAGACCACAAGACATCACAGAAATGGATCCCGATGGAAAATTTCAAAGGCAGCCTCAATGTGGAAAAACAGTACTCTCTATCCACAGAGTAAAACATCCAATTTTTGCCATGGTTAGTTGATTATCCCCACAGATTCCTGACCATGGAAACTAGTTTCTCCAGTTTCAGCCGAGGAATGAAAGGGAAGGCACAGAAAGGTCTGGTTTCTATCTCTGTTTCTGAGCAAGCGAAGTGGTTTGCGAGTGGACGTCTTCGAACTCTAATCTGGCCAATGATTTTGCAATCAGCATCAGAAATGACACGAACCACTGCATAATTACTTGTATATATGAGCCATGTGCAGGCTGAGTGATGGATCTTCGGGCGAGACGCAGAAAGAATGTCATGTTAACTGATGGGAGTGGCAGCTTCCATACCTAACGAGTGATCTTAGCTAGCATGTTTATTGGGGAATCTTTTCATTTGGGACCGACAACTACGAGTGATGTATCATCGTTTGGATTCATATGATCAATCAAGCACTGATTAGGGGAATCGATCCCAAGATTTCTCTTGTGCACGTCTCTCTCAGAACCTCCCTGCATCGCAGTCAGCCACTTCAGCACAGTATAATTCAAGATGCAGAGGTTGATTGTTGTCATGACTAGAGAGGGAACGCCGCCATCCTGTGGCCCCGACAGTTTTTTCAAAGGAACTAATAACCTGGACCACATGATCGACATAACCTTAAAAAACCTATCTAGAAACTTTGAATCTGCCTACAAAAAATGGTAACCAGGAGGAAAAGGAAAAAAAAGAAAAGGGAGAAGAAAAACCTTGGTTAAATTCTTGTTTGAAGATTTTAAACTTGGAAGGTATAAATTTATAAAATTTGAAAGTGGAGTTCATGGGGGATGTTGGGTTGGTTTCTTTCATTTCAATGCAATGTCTGAGATATGCTGACATGTTAATAATTGCCCCAATGTATTATGCTCATATGTTTGTTTGGTTTAAAATCTATTAGAGGTGTTTGTAAAATGTTAATGTGCTTTGTTTTTCCAAATACACGGGTCCAAGTTTTTGACCTTTGTTTTAGTTCCATGAGAAGTTAAAATGTTAGTTTTGAACCCAAATTGGTTAAGCATGATTGTTGTTTCATGTTGTGAATGTTTCTTAGTAGTTTTGTTTTTATGTAATTATGTTTGATGTCGAGAATATGGTTTAAAAGAACAAAAGGAGCATGTGTTAGAGGCCTCGAATAGATATTTTGGGTTTACCAATGCATAATGGGTTTTTTTGGGCAAACTAGGTTTATGTTCTTGGTGTTTATCCGAAAAACATTGTCTTGAGTGTTCGTTTCCAGCCTCATTCTAATTTGTTTTTTTTTTTAGCAAATTCATAATAATATAGGGTTTTCATGTATCAATAACATGTTTTTATGATTTTTAACCTTATAGTTTCATTTTAAATAGAAACTCATTTATGATAAAATCATGATTTTTAAGTAATAATCAAAGAAGATGGACCATTGATTCTTGATTTGTGCTTGATTGAGAACTTGGCCATGTTTTTTGCTGCTTGAAAACTGGTCTAGTTTGACATTCATGTTGTTGGGATTATTGATGAATGTCCTTATGGTATTCATTTTTCATGTGTTTGATCCATTTTGTTTGAAAGTTTTTGTTAACATTAACTAGTTTTGGTTTTCTTTTCTGGCTTATTTCTAATTCAATACGGTTAGGTCAACTCGATCGAGTATAAGAGGTCAACCCTATTAAGTGATTAGTTGAGTCAACTTGACTAGGGTTAGAATTTGACCTATGGTTAAAAACCTATTTGTTTATCTTTTATTTTTGTTAAACATTTCTTGACTTAGAGGTGTGTTTAACAAACACCCTTTAAACCTATTTTGTAATAGAAATATTAAATATATAAGAATATGTTTTATTGGTGTTGAATACGACCGCATATCTCATAACAAATATAAAAAAAATCATATTTTTACTAAAAATAAAATATTATGTGCTTTAGTTCTTTTTTAGAATTTTTTAAAAAAAGTTTTGCATGCATTTTGGATCTAATAACTAGTTTATTGAATTCATGATGATTTGACCAATATTTCAATAATCCATAATTTCGTTTTAATTCATGGGAAGTGCTCTAGTATAAATATCAAATCTATAAGTAGACTAATATTAAAATATAAGTAATTGACCAAGAAATTTCAAGAGTTATCTGAAATATTTACAAATTTTAATGGAAAGTGCTTTTTTTTTGTATCATTATGTATGAGTCATAGAAAACCCATTTGTCTTTCAAGATAGGTGAACCCTATCATGACACTTATATAGATCTCTTCAAATAAAAATTTGTTTAGGCACATAAGCCTATAATAAATTTAAAAAATCAAATTTATTTATATAAATAGATATTACACTATAAGCTAAAACAAAATGAACTTTTGAACAGTATTCAGCACTGTTCATCTACACTTAGATGCATTGATATTGGAATAGTGAAACTGAATACTAATATAAGTAATGTTTGTATACTAGGTCAGCACAAAGAAGTCGCTTTGGCCGAGTGGTTAAAGCGCGTTCCGTCACAAGTAGACGGGAGTTCAAATGTCCCAGGCGTCAAAATGGTTTTGGATTTTTAATATTAATAATTTGCAATATGAATATTTGTATACTAAATTCAAAAAAGACGTTGCTTTGGCCGAGTGGTTCATATCTGTGCATGGACACTGGAATCTGGAGTTTGAATTCCAGGCACGCCAAAATCTGATTTCCTTTTTTTTCTTTTTAATTGGTTTTTTTTTCTAACCGGGGTGTCCAGGGAAGCTTATGCGCACCACGACTAATCTCTAGGCCCACTCTTTTTCTTTTTACATTTTTTACTGGGTTTTTTTCTCCACTTATATATTTTTTTTGGTTTTTTTTATAACCAGGGAGTCTGTGTTAGCTTACGCGCAACATGTTTTGTTTCTCCAAAATAAACAGTGATTTTCATTGTTTATTACTATTTGAAAAGGTGATTTGTCGTGGCTTTTTTTTTGTTTGTTTTTTTAATTGCTTTTTTTTTGTTAATATTGTTAAGTGTTGAAATTTCTAATTATTATAGATAAGACATTCAAAATAATGATAATAATTATTTGTAAGTTTTATTTTATTTTAAATATATCAGACTAATTATATATTTTTTTTGGTTTTTTTTATAACTAGGGAGTCTGTGTAAGCTTACGCGCAACATGTTTTGTTTCTCCAAAATAAACAGTGATTTTCATTGTTTATTACTATTTGAAAAGGTGATTTGTCGTGGCTTCTTGTTTTTGTTTGTTTTTTTAATTGCTTTTTTTTGTTAATATTGTTAGGTGTTGAAATTTCTAATTATTATAGATAAGACATTCAAAATAATGATAATAATTATTTGTAAGTTTTATTTTATTTTAAATATATCAGACTAATTATATATTTTGATATTTATTTAATATTAGCGCCTTAATATATATATGACCTAGCTTTTTTTTTAAAAATAAATAAATTATATCATTGTTCTCAAATACTTTTAATATAATAATAGGAGGAATAAATCTTTTACAAATAAAAAAATATGTATAATTTTTTTTTCTAACAATAATTATGGTCTCACCAGTTTTTATTATTTCCACTGTTATTAAAAAAATAATTTAATGTTTACATTTTAATTTATGTTGGTGATTGTTTGAAAATTGATATTTATTATTTTTTCTCTTAATTTTTTAAAATTATTTTTATTTATTCTTCAAGTCGAGTAACTTTTTTAAATCTAATAATATTTATTTTTGTTTTTATCATTTATTGAGTTTTTTAACTGTTTTTTTTTGTTAATATTGTTAGGTGTTGAAATTTCTAATTATTATAGATAAGGCATTCAAAATAATAATAATTATTATTATTTGTAATATTTTTTCTTATAAATATGTGAGACTAATTATATATTTTTATATTTATTTAATATTAGCACCTTAATACACACACACACACACACACACATAAATGACCTATTTATTATTTTTGAAAAATAATAATTTACTATCAATATTCTAAAATATGTTTAATATAAAAATATCTGAAATAAATCTTGAAAAATAAAAAACTAATAATTTCTTTTTAAAACAATAATTACGGTTTCATCGATAGTATAACCAATAATAATTAGAATATTAATTTTGTATAATAATATCTATAATGACAACTATAATAATTGTGATAAAAATTCATTGGTCAATGTTATTTTTGTGAAAAATAACTTCCGTGTCTTTTTTTATATACGATATTTCAGATCTCATATCATGAAAAAAAGTACGAAACCACACATAGACAAGACATGTAGAAAAATTGTGCCAAATTATCTACATTAATAAAATAAAAAATTGCCCTACATTTCACCACAGTCGACCCCAAATTTTTTAACATGTAACAATTTGTTAATGGTCCTAAATTTTTATATATATTATTTTTGGGACTTTTTCCTTAAAAGAATAGGAGATGCTAATTATATATTGTGATATTTTTTTTCTTCATATTAACATCTTAAAATATATATAGTTGAAAAGTTACTTCTTTGGTCCATTGAAAGGGATGAGATAGGGGATCACGCAGGGTATGCCTTGAACACAATGCCTACCTACTGGGCTAGCCTAGGACTTCAATTCGTGAAATGGACTTATCCATAACTTGGCCTATTACCTATATGATTTGTTCTTACTACAATCTCCATACCTCTAGCTATTCATTCATGCCCATTCGTAGGGCATCTTAACGGTCTACTATATCAAGTATCAACTGCTAAAATAATATTTTTAAAAATAAAATATTATTTCTTACAAAAAAACTGAAATGCTGTTAAAATTATAAATGACCGTTCACAATATCTATATATACTTGTTTTCTCACTTTAAAAAGCTGATGCAAAAAACAAACAAATAGTATATCACTTTGCCTTGAAATTTAGCTCTTTAATCCAGTATTTACCATTAGAAATGCTCTTAATTGGGCTGCTTGATGTGTAGATAATACCAACTTCAAAGGGAGAGCTAAAAGAAAATTAAAAGGAAAAGACATTTTTTTTAGATTTTATCTTTTATTTTTATAGCTACAACGAGAGAGATACATGGAAGAGTTAAAATAAAATTTCTAAATTGAAGAATTATTCCTATATATTGATTAAAAGAACTAAAATTTTGTTTGATATATTTTTATGTAAGAAAATAGAATTCAAATAAGAAAATAAATATCCATAAAAAAATTCACCAATAAATTTAAAAACTTGTCGCTTTTGTCATTAGGAAGTTATATGATCTGCTTCAAATAACAGATCCTAGGTTTTTCCCTGTAGAGAAATGAGAGCTCCTTCAAGGACTCAAATGATTGATACGCTCGTTGGCCTTCAAGGACCGTAATGGTTTGCCCCGTATCGGCTTGAAATATATACATCTCGAGAAATGCATGCATGCATGTAGCTAAGAGGGCTATTTTCAAGTTAAAAGTAGAACTTTTGCTGCGCAAAATTAGGCATTTTCAAAGCTAATCGTCGCCCCGAGGTTTGAAATTTTGGACCCATGTCCCTGAAGCAAAGAAAGAAAATTGAAAGAATGGCTTCCCTTATACAATTCAATGAGAAATCCATGAGTCTTTGTTTTTGGTTTTGAGCAGAGAGCTTTACCAGAAATAAATGGAGTTTTGCAGGGGGCGCGGAGGCACAGGAAACAATGACAGCCATCTCAGAGGAGTCCAGCAAAGAGATTTCACTGTTGGTGTTTAATCCTGCGCTGTCTTGCTCAGACAGAAAGCTGTCACCACAGAAGCGCATAAATAAAAGTGGATCTGGATGCAGTGTGGTGTAATTTAAATGACAACGACTACTACTTCTACACCTACCTGTAGTGATTTTTGGTTCCCGAACTGGAGACAGCACCAGCATGCATGCATGCAGCACACCGTCATAACTTCAGCCGATGCTCAGCTATTGCTGTCTTGAAGATCATCCACGGCCACAGAGATTAATGTAATACTTTTGCAGACCAAATCTTCATATTTGTTTGTTTTCTGAGAATGTACTACAGCATGGGAAAAATAGAACACAGTTATGAACCAGTAAGAACGCATACCATGGGTGAGATATAAAAAAATTACTGGATTCATTTTTCCATTTCATTTCTGTGCATGTTATGTATTGAATGTCTAGCAGCACAGATTTTCTTGCTTACATTTGGCAAGATTCATGAGTACCGTCTCTGTTTCTGATGGGAAAGCTCTGATATTCTATTTTAATTTTACATGAAACATTTTGGTTTAATCATTCCCATTGACTAGGTTGGTCTGAGCCCAAGACTTCTTTAAGGGAGGGGGGACATGCATGCCACTAAACCCGAGAATTCTTGTTGAGTTGGTGTGTGTTTCAGGAAAGTTGGCGAACCTTTTTATTCTCTGAAAGATAGCAAATAGAATTCTGCTTTTGCACTTCTATTTCCCCATGATTCTTCCAATTTCCTGTAAGGGATTGAAGTGTAGATTCTATTGGTCAGGTATTCAAGAGAAATGAAACTGGAATGCAGAGCAACTTTAACTAACTAGGATCATTTACCCCATGTTACAGAATCAAATTTAGTCAACGTCCTCACCAGACTATTATCATATGAAAAACCTATGCAGTGTTAGCTTCCACCCCTCGTAGTTCATGCCATATATTTGAGTAATTAGTAGAGAGAGCTTATGATGAATTGGAGTGTTCAAGCATGAAGCAGTGGACTTTTCTTACATCCTCTGCCTTTTCAAGAGCAGTGGTGGTCGGACAAGAACTTTCCAGCCACTTAGGTGAACTCTTCTACCCCTGATTTGTGGAGCCGAGATCCCATAATCTCAGTTGACTTGTTGCTGGCACTTATTTACATAATCTTTTTTGTCGAGTACTACTTTGGGATGGACATAACGTATGGCAGGCATATGTTCAAACATGAGCTGGCAAAACTATCCTTTTCTTTTAGGTCCACTCTGCCTACAGATGCCTGCCAGTTAAATTGAATTAAACTCAAATCATCATGGCTACCTTACGCTCTGACACTGGAAGCATGGGAGCTGGAAAACTCATGACACTAGCTCAGCTGCAGTGTTTCATCGTAAACTTCTATACTCACTGCTGCGATTTTTTAGAAAATATATTAAAATATTTATATTTTTTATTTTATATCAAAACAACTTGGAAACAATCAGGTTTATTCATAGCTGCTAGTGAATGATTGGCCAGCAAAGAGAAATTATTGAGAAAATATATGTCCAGGCACCAAGTTCTCCTATTGAAAGTTGAAACCGAAACGCATGTGATGAAAGACACGGAAGCATATGCATCTCCCCAAGGAGTTGACCTGGAATTCTTAAGAATATATTATCTTTCTTAATTATTTGGATTCAGATTATGAGAGGGTTTTTTTTTTTTATAAAAAATCAGTGAATAGGTTTGAGAAAAAAATTTAATCTTAAATAATTAAAGGAGGTATAAATTGTTTAAATGATAAGAAGAAGAAGAAGAGCAAGTGCCGAAAGTAAATGGCGAAAGCAGAAAACGGACAAAAACACATTTCATTCAACCATGCAGTAGCCAATAGCAAACAGAAGGACCAAGCAATCGCTGCGAAGTCATTTGGCTGTTAAACACCCCCAGTCGTTAGATCAGGATTAGATCAACGATCATTATGGGATAGATTAAGCTGAAACAGCCTGATGTACGGACCGATCGTCAACTCAAATCATGGTGATTCATGACTTCACCCAAAAAAAAAAATAACTGAGAGCTTACGATGGATAATGTATCTTCTCTCCTTCTTTCTTTGTTTACCCTCTTCTCGTCGCCCGTGTTCTTAGCTGATCATGGTGCCTAGCTTACCCCCCGCTCTCTCTGCATGTATTATGGACATCAGCAAATCGCTTTTAACCTTTTGTTTGGTCTTTGATTGATTGAATCAAGTACATATAGTTTTTGTCCTCTAAAGTTGTTCCCGATTTTTGAAGGAAAACCCCGTTTCTGTTTCTCAATACTGACTTCTCAAATAGAAAGTCGGCCTCTTTTTGTCTCAATCAAGCTCAATCTGCTCCAAATCTCAATCTTTAAAATCCAAGCTGTATAGTTTCTGGTTTTCTTTCGGTTGTTGATGGATAATAGGATTGGTTTCTCTGATTCTAACGAGATCAGTAATGGAAGTAGCACTTGCTGCATAGAAACTCCTTCAACTTCAAAGCCTTTTACAAACCCAGAAATTGCGGCTCTTCGACAACTATCAGGAAACCTTGAAACCATCTTTGACTCCCAAGATTTTGGCTACTTTGCTGATGCCAAAATCACAAGCTCCAATTACAACCGTGAAGTCCCAGTTCACAGGTGCATTTTATCTGCGAGAAGTCCTTTTTTCAAGAGTGTTTTCTCGAGTCCTGTGGCTAAAGACAGAAGTGGGGTAGCAAAGTTTGAATGGAAGGAATTGGCTAAGGACTATGATGTTGGGTTCGATTCACTTATGATAGTTTTGGCTTATTTCTATAGTGGGAAAGTGAGGCCTTTGCCTAACGATGTTTGTGCTTGTGTGGATGATGATTGTTCCCATATTGCTTGCAGGCCTGTAGTTGATCTCCTGACTGAGATTCTTTATGCCTCTTTTACATTCCAGGTTAATGAGTTGGTGGCTCTTTATCAGGTTAGAGCTAAGAGACTGATTCTGAATTTACTCTCGAGCTTTGTTTTATAGTTGTTGCTCAGTGTTTTTCATGTAGCAGTTTCTAAGTGTGTTTGTGTAGTAGCTGTTCAATTCTTGTGTTTCTTGCCCAATGCTGCCAACATCACCTTCAAATAGGTGGCAAGAAAGTGCTATGGATTGATTTGAAGAGGACGTTTTCTTCTTTTGAGTATTACTCTAGGAAAAATGCAGCTGTCTGTGTGTTTTGTTTAGTATATTTGGGTCTTCCAAAGTTGCAAACAATTTAAGACCATAAGCACTGGAAGGACCATCATCATGTTTCCAAGTTGATCGATGATAGCCCATCAGATCTGATCATATTGGCAAGATGCTATCAGCTGTATTTAATTCTTATGGAAGGAAATGAATCTCATCTTTAAATTTAATGATATGAGGATCGATATTATGGTACTAGATACCTTTGAACTGACTCGAGTTTAAAATGAGCAACATCATAGAATTTCATTCCTTTCCAAAGGAACCGAAGATTGCTATTACAGAAGATTAAAATGAATGAAATCTGTATAGTTTCTGCTAATGGAATACAATTACGGAATCCAATTACATTTACTCAGTTTCATCTCTTGATTTTAGTTTGGCTATATTTTGTTTGATTGCAGAGGCACCTATTGGACATTCTTGACAAGGCTTCAACTGATGACATCTTGGTGATCCTAGCAGTTGCAAACATATGTGGTGAAGCTTGTGAGAGATTGCTAACAAGATGCATAGAAATTATTGTGAAGTCAAATATTGATATTGTTACTATTGAGAAACCCTTGCCGCAATACATTGTGAAGAAAATCATGGATTCTCATTCGGAACTTGGTTTGAATGTGCCTGAGAACAGAAACTTAGTAGATAAACATGTAAAGAGGATACATTGGGCTCTGGAATCGGATGATGTTGAGCTAGTTAGAATGCTACTGAAAGAGGCACATAGTAATCTAGATGATGCACATGCACTCCACTATGCTGTTGCCTACTGTGATGCGAAGACTACAACTGAGCTTCTTGATCTTGGATTAGCTGATGTTAACAGCAGAAATTCAAGGGGTTACACCGTGCTGCATGTTGCTGCAATGCGGAAAGAACCTAAGATTATAGTGTCTCTCTTAACGAAGGGAGCTCGGCTGTCAGATGGTAGGAAGGCTCTTCAGATATCAAAACGACTTACAAGGGCCACAGATTATCATAAGTCAACAGAGGAAGGAAAAGCTTCTCCCAAGGAGCGCTTGTGTATAGAAATATTGGAACAAGCAGAAAGGAGGGATCCATTACATGGAGAGGCTTCTCTTTCTCTTGCTATGGCTGGTGATGACCTGCGAATGAAATTGTTGTACCTTGAAAATAGAGTTAATTTTCATTATGTTCATATTTCTTCCTTTGAAGTATTATGCCTTGATTATATCTGTCTTGTTTCAATATGAGCATTTCTTTTTAGTTTTAACGCTTTCAATTGTATTTTGATAGTTTCACGACATGAAACTTGTATGTTGAACATTTGCCTTGAATATACTATATATTAACCTGAAGTTCATGTAATCTATTTCTGAAGTGGAAAAGAAAAACGGGCATCCATTACATATGAGAGCTTTGGAAAGTCATAAAAGACAAAAACACAGGAAAGAGTTTTGTTTTGTTCTTTTTCTCTTTTTGCTGCAAGTGAAACATTATTCACATGCTCATTGCAATAATTTTCTAATCTATCTCACTAGTTCAACCTCAGCTCATTGATTGGATTTGGAATTACTTAGCTATTGCCACTCCTGCTTGTTCATCTGGTTGCTCTTTCCTTACTGACGATTGTATGTGTTGTAAAACTTGATTGTTATGCCATTCACTGCAGAATTTGCTGTCCTCTCGCTATCTTTTTGCAAACTAACGATACGATGTAATTGTAACACCTGGTGTCCTTGTCCTATATTTAATGTACAGCATAAAAAACATTGTCTCGTTAGCATCCTTTCTCATACTCCATTTAATAACACCTGGTGTCCTTTCTCATACTCCAGTTAATACATTTCTATCGCAATGGAATCGACAATGCCAATGATTTACAGGGACTTATAATCCACTCTCTTCATATTCATGTCTTCATTTTGTGATGTCAAAATTTATTCCGTGTCTTGAAATCTTAGTTTGTAACTTTCTGCGGTTTCTTGCCAAGCATATCTAGCTCTACTTGTCCTTTAGCCAGCCACTTGTGGAGTTAAACTCTCTTTACACATCAAACCCTTCTGCCAGAATGAAATGCTCAAGCCAAAAAACTTTTTTAAGCTGTACTGTCTAATGAGACGTGCTTTTTTTGAGTCTATTCTCTATAGTTTATTGCAAAGAGCATTTGATCATTCTGATTGACTTCTTGTGATTAACTTCTGAGCACCAAGGATCTGTTTTTTTATTGTTTAAAAAATCTTATGGAAGCTATGTAATAAGCTTTCTGCTGAATATATGTGGTGCTGCTACTAGATTCAAATCTTCAGTCAGAAGGCTTGCTTTAATTCTCATTATTCCATGTTCATATTTAGCTTTATATAGTCAGATGCTATCGGTGCTAAAATTTATCAGCTTATTGGTTTAGGAAATTAACATTTGTTTTCCCCTGATTTTCCCTCTCTTCTTTGTTTTCATGCTAATAAAGTTGTTCTTTCCTTTTCTTTCATGGAAAATAAATTTTTGTTTTAGATTTGCATAGTGTAGTTGATGATCCTTGGAGAATGATGGTAGTTTATTCGTTATCTATCTTGAAATGGTAGCAAAACCTGTTTCCGTTACTTGATGACTATGATGAAAGCAAAACTAAGCGTGTGATGATTAATGTTTTTGTTCTTTCAGTGGGACTGGCAAAACTTCTATTTCCCATGGAAGCAAAAGTTGCAATGGATATTGCTCAGGTTGACGGCACTTCTGAGTTTCCATTAACTGGCATCAGGCCCGGCAATTTGTCTGCGGCACAAAGGGGAACGGTGGACTTGAACGAGGCACCTTTCAGAATGCACGAGGAGCATCTAAATAGGATGAGAGCACATGACATGAGACTGCTTTTCCTTCAATACTTGAGTTAGCATTGCCGAAGGGCCTTGACAGCCCTAGTTCAATTCGCTAACGCACTGTTCCATCCGCACACATGACACACCGTCGGAGCGAAAGCTGGAAGCCATGCCTTCGGCGTTGTATTCGAATTTGAAGAGAGTGAAAAGCATTGTTTCATGTTTATCTTTCCGTTCAGTTCTAGATTGTCATCTCATAGTTGATCAATTTTCTGATAATAGTTGAACTCGGGAAACGGTTTTTCCCTCGGTGCTCAGAAGTGCTCAACAAGATCATGGATGCTGATGACCTATCGCAGATAGCTTGTTTAGGGAATGATACTCCAGAGGAACGGCTTCTGAAGAGACAAAGATACCATGAGCTCCAGGAAGTTATAAGCAAGGCATTCAATGAAGATAAACAAGATTTTGACAGGTCTGTCATTTCATCTTCATCATCTACTCAGTCAATTGGCACGGCGAGGTCTAATGGGAAGAAGCTTATTGACAGGGGTGGTGGTCAGTAGGCCTAATCCCGTTCTCCTGTATGATATGGTTTTAATGTTTCTCTTGATTTTACCTTGATAATAATAGCATATTCTGAATTGTAACTGCATAAATATTTTAGCAAGTAGGATAAGGCCGCAGGATTATCCACCTTGTTAGATGTTAGGGAACTTCTCGATGTTGTCCTGTCCTGTAATATGGGTTTGACAGAAATTCAGGAAACAAAACCATTTAATTTGCTAACTTACATGGATTGCTCAACTGTATATTTTTGGGGAAGTTGAACCCTTTTAATTACACTTTGCAAAAAGTCTACACCAGCAACATATGTCCTTGGATTTATATTCACAAAAGATACAAAATGGGGGGTTGGGGAATGAGGAGGCTTCCTTCAAGTTTCAAGGTCAATGAAACCAAGGAAAGAATATAAAAGATGCTATAAACCATTTTCGTCTTTACCTGATATCTTTTATTAATTACAAAAGAAATTTCTAAGATAGAACATATGTTCATCCTCTTCATCTCGCACTTATCGTTTTTGCATATCTTATCTTGAAATCTCTTGCAAAGACTGAAAAAAATTTAATTTCAATCATTTATGCGCTACAAATAGAGAAAACATTTTCTTTAATTTTATGAAAAAACTACTAATGTATTTTCTCGTTTAACCAATGTTATAAAGTAAAAGTCTTTAGTCACACCCTTTAGGATTCACAAGATATAAGAAAAAAGAAAAGCAATAGATGTCCTGAAATTTACAATATTATCTGGAAAAATAGACCATTTCACTTTTCTAATATAAAGATGATTTACAAAAACAATTTCTTCCAGAAAAATGTATTGGGAAAAGAGAGGTTCTAGGAAGTGATCTCTTTCTTACCCTATATTCATGTTCATACAAGATATATTCAAGAAAAGACAATGGGGGTAAATTGACTAGATGTAATTAAAGAATTTTTATTCTAATTATAAAACTTTCAATCTTAATGATCACACCATTACTTCTATGACCAGAGTATTATGGCCTTCGATTCGTGTTCGACAGCCAAATGCATTTGAATTTGCTTCAGTTCCCAGTGATATCTAGTTGGCAATAACATGTTACTTCTTTGTTTCGCCACCAATACCTGATAAAAAATCCAAAAGTTTTGATGCCTTTTCCGATTCAATCTGTAAACCTCTAGGTGTATTACTATCCCTGTTTTGCTTGCTGACCATGCTACTGACAGCAAGAGCACCACTGGTGGACTGATTCATTTTCATTAGAGATTCAATCTTTGCAGCAAATGCTAGTGTTGACATCAGTGCCTTCTGAGTAGATAATGGTTTGTTTTTCAAACATCCAAGTGCCAACTGATCAGAAGATTGACCTGATCCAAGTGGTGAAGCTGGCAACCTCTCCTGAGGTGCACTCGACTCTATATGTTTATTGGATGCAATTTTACTTTCTTGAACAGATGCATGAACAGCCCGTGGATTTCTCCTCAAACTATCTGTTGAAGCATCTTGAAATGCTATGGATTCAGTTTTCTGCAGCATCTTATTCAACCCATGCGCCACATTTGACACACTTTGTTGTGACCCTTTGCCTGCTAGGACACTATTATCCTTATTTGAAGATGAGCTAGCTTCTTCTTGCACAGTGAAACTTTTGGACGAAAATAAGTGGACACCATTTCCCCGATTAATGGCCAAGCTCTTTAATTTCACAATACTCGAACATTTATCCAATGGAGCTTTGCCAAATGAAAGGAAATTTATCCCCTTTGGTGCAACAACCGAAGGAGTTTTCCTGGGAATCTCATTGCAATTTTGAACTGTGACAGATGCACATTGATCTATCTGGTTTCCAACTTTGACAAACACATTACTCTTCAGAGATGGGCTGCTTGGTTTAGGACTAGATTCAACCATTGACTTCTTCCCACCAGAAAGAAAGCTAAAACCTTTGGGCACCAGTGCAAGCAGATTTTGTGCAGTCTTTGCCACATTTAGTGCAGCATGTCTATCATCAGAAATAACTCCTGTGGAATCAGGCAAGGCTTTGGCAGTCTGGTTGGAGGTTCCATTAATATCCGGTTGCCTCTTAGAGTTTGAAGTGCTCGGCAAAGATGGAGGCTTCACCTTAGGAGTGCAAACATTTGAAACGTTTGATGTAGATGAAAGATCTTCCTGAAGTGGAACCTGAATCAACGATAGTCATTAGAAGCTAAACACAACGAGAGTAACAACTGAGGTTATGTGTGTGAGACAACATAAAAGTAGCTGAAAAGGAATAGTATTTAGCAAGGGCAAGAAGGTACCTTGTGTGAAAACATACAGCTCTCACCCCTGATACAGTAACCTTTCGACGCGTAGTTTGTACAAGGATACTTGGAGAGCTGATGATCATATGGACAATTGTCACCTTTCATGCATTTGTGACGTGCAAAATGATGGCATGGCTGCAAAACCAGAATGCAAGACAACACATGCTTAGCTAATAGAAATTGGCAACTGCAACAATCACCTTACCATCAATTAATAAAAAAAATATAGCTAATTAAACTAAGTCTATGATTTCGCAACAGGTGGCTAGATAGGAGAAAATAAATTGCTGGCCAGATAATTTGTGAGAGGACATCCTTTGAAGCATGCTTTTCCAGAATGAACCTCAATTACTTGCTACTTTTTCCCTCTTTTCTATGGTTGTCAAGATAAAATGTGCCTTGTTCTTAACCGTGGCAAAATCTGATGATTGCGTGTGAGACATGTGTAGGCTGCACAAGCATCCCACACCCAAACTTCTCTTGACTGAGGTGATGCTGGTTTCTGGGGCTTTCAGTCCCAAATGCCAACTTCAGCCTGAAAGCCAAGCACACACTTATACAAGTTGGACAGTCAAAGCAGTATATTCATTTCTTAAATCCAAGAAGAAGAGATAAATATCAGTATATGAGTTCTGGCTTTGGCATGAGATGTAATTGAGGTGTTGTTGGGTTTTTGGGGCCTTCAGCCCCAATTACCAGCTTCAACCTGCAAGCCAAGCACACATATATACAGGTTGGACAGTCAAAGCAGTATACTCATCTCTTAAATCCAAGATGAAGAGATAAATATCAGTATATGAGTTCTGGCTTTGACATGAGATGTGTTCAAGGCCAGTCAGAAGCAGAAATCTTTAGCTAAGCTTCAGTCCACTTTCTGGTTGGGTAGAGGAGAACCACTTCCATGGGAAGAGTTTCTCGCATGTAATGTTCACATTAATATGGTTTTCGAAACCACTAGGCAAGAGAGATTGGATAACTGGCCGTGCAAAATAAAGTGCTAATTTAAGTAATTGTACCTCAAATTTTGTCAAAGGTATTGCATCATGGGAAAATTTGCATTTTTGACCCTGTCAAATAAAAAGAAATATGCTAAGGACAGGTAGCAGGATATAAAACTAAAACCAGATAAAAGTAGAATACAGAGCACCAAAACAATATACCACTATTGACAAAAAAAAAATACACTACTTCCAAGTGCGACCTAAAATTTGAGACTCAGTTAGATAGTGATATCCATTTGAATAATTCGTCTTAAAATCTATTAAATTAAAGAGAAGTTGAAGTGGAAAGTCAAGAAAGTGGAAAATGAAAATAAAGGCAGTCCCTTTCTTTTTACATCCAAGAGATGCTTTCAGCAATGGGCAGAAAAAAAATACAAGGGAAAATGTTCTACAAAAAAGAGGAATTTGGAAGAACATGGAATCGTTTCTGCAGGAAAAAGAATGAGCTCCACAGGCTAAGTTGTTAGACTCAAATATGCTAAAAATTTATAACTGACAAAGACCAACTATAACAAGAGATCAAGGTGAATCACCTTCATCAAAGCTGTCTAATTTAGATTTCATCACAAACAGAATATTAGATCATAAAGACCAATTTCTTAGTTGATTGTTTCAGTAAATGACTAAAGAAACTTCTCAGCACGACAAAGTTTTTGATTCTTTGAAGCAGTTCAGAAATCAGAATAAAGATATACTAGATTATAGAATTGAGTGTAGAGAGAACACATACCTCCCGGCATCTCCCCTTGAGGAAATGACGGCAGTGAGACTTAGGTTTCAGATTCAGCACAGGAAGTAACTTCAACCTTTTAACACCAAGCTGTTTGTTCTTTTCTGCCCTTTTTTTTCGTTCTTTTCCCTGTAAATAACATCAAATGATGAATAAAAGTTGTTTATTTTTAGGGACAACAGAGTTACACTTAGTAAGGATTAAATTTTCAGATGGAGGAATACAAAGTTAATTGGAAGAGAAAAAAAATACAATAAAAAAAGAACCAGGCCAAACACGAGAAAACAGTAAGGACAAATCAAAACCTTCTTCTTTGCTTTCTTTTCCTTAGAAGGAGGACCACGCTTTTTCTTGCTGCATAGACCAACATCCTGGAGAGACAACCAGAAAACATAATGGGTTAAATCTGGACAGATATTCATTAAGAAAACACTAGGGGTATGTATTCATGAGAGAGTGCAAAGAGAGGCCAAGAGGAGGGAAGGAGAGCAGAAAAGTGCCAGAATTAGCTTTCTGGTTTTGGTGCACTATCAATATATTAACCCTCATATTCAAGAAATTTTTAAATCAGTTAGTCTAGACATGACTATTCCAGCATCATATTAACATCGTCAGAGATATAGAGGCAGAAAACCCTGGATCCAACCCCCAGCAAAGAATATGAAGAGAACTGTGCATCTAATCTTTAAATGATAATCCCTACCACATACAGAGACGAGAAAAAAAGAAGAAGAGGATTTTCTTTTTTTAAACCAATACTCGAAGACTCCATGCTTCACTAAAATTCACTCTCCTAATGGAATAAACAAATATAGCAGGAGAAAGCAAAAGAAACTCAGGAGAATGATTAAACCTTTTCTTTCGATGCAATTCCTTGGTTTGCAGATGCAGTTTGATCTGAATTTTCTGTGAACAATGCCAGATTGTTAGGACAAACTACTGGGCAACCAGCACCATCATTGGCAACATTACCTTTCTTTTGTTCCTTAACTCTGCTGACTCTTTTTTGATCTTTTGCTGCACTCCCTTCATTTTGCTCCCTGACACCATGGCACTTCTTTTGTTTCTTACACCAGACACCCTCTTCATCTAATATAGGATCTTCATAAGTTACAACTTTCCGTTTACATGCCATTTCACTTGAGAAACGTTGTTGGGCTTCCACTTCTCTTCTATCTTTGGCATTCTCAACCGTGTCCGCCATTAAAGATGAAAACCAAGAATCCTTTTTGTTTGCTTCATTTTTCTCATTAATAGGAAGCCTATTTTTATCAATAATAGCTTCAGAAGCTTGCTTCTCATCAACTTTCTTCTCCTGTGGCACTACAGCAACCTCAAAAAACATATCGACTGATCCATCATCCACCTCAAACTGACCAGAAACTTCTCGCTCTTCTATCTCACCATCTTCAATCTTATGAGGAGGATAACCCATTGAGGCATCGGCACAAACCGATTTTTCCGACTGTATCTCTTTATGTTGCATTTCATTATTTACTTCCAATCCATTAGTCCTCGACAATGAACTTTCTTCACAATTATCAACTGGTTTTGAAACTTCACTGCTAATTTTTTTATTTTGACATAGGGTTTCTTCATCAAGTTGTAGCTGACCAACACCCCTGCATTCTTTGATAGCATTTGGATGATGCTCAAAGTGTTCATCTTGGTTATTTGAAACCGCAACAACATCACCAGCAGCATTCCCGTTCCGGTTAGGCACAGGGCCAGAACTATCATGACAAACAAGCTCCACGTTTCCTTTCATGAGATGCTTTAACTCATCAATTAGCAAATGTTGCGCCTGAATTAGATCACTACCTTGTAAACCAGTTCCACAAGCAGTATGATCAATCACCAAGTTCTCATCTTCTTCTATTCTCATTATATTCTCTACCTCATTGATCACCGCTTGTGTGTCACTAAACCCTCTTTCTTGGCCATTTTTATCCAGCAAACTTTCATGGCACAGCTCCACATGCCCACTGCATGCTTGGTTTCCCAACTCATGCGGCCGTCCACCACCACCATCACCTTAAGGAAAAACAACAGCAGCGTATAAGTCGTCAACACTAACACAAACAAATATGCATGCATGAAACTGAAAATTAAAATACCTGGTGGCGGAGGAACAAATTGACAAAGCTGAGGGTGCGATAAAATTCGAACAAGAGTGCGAGAGGTTTGACTTTTGAGAAGCGATTTGCGAGGTAGAGAAAAAGTGAAAAGAGGAGTCTCCTCCATTGGATTGGGGAAAAATGAAAAGAATTTCCACCTCACATTTGGAATCCCAGCTGCCAAGATAGAAAATGATCAGAAATTAGATAAGAAAAAAAATAATAGAAGAATGCATGAGCAACAACACACTCATACAAAAAATAATTTTTTTAAAAGTAAATAAACAGAAAAAAGAATCATGAAAAAAGATGTCAAGAAACATTATTACTTCCTCCCTGCAGGATTCTGTACAACTTGGATTCATATAGCAACTGAGGATGCTTTGTTTTGACATTTTCCTGAACATTAACAAACAATATAAGAATCACACAGAGCTAAGAATATAATCGTTTTGGCTCAAACCCACAAAAAAAATTAAATAAGAAAAATCAATAAATTAAAAACTCATCGATTAATTGATTGAAAAGCAAACGACATCAATCAATCAATCCAACATTATTAAAGGTGTGCAGTAAGAAGAGATAGTAAATTTAGTTCACAGCACTGTTAAGAATTCTTGATTGAAAATTTAAACAAAACATAAATAAATATGTGGAGTCCAAATATAGCAAATCCTCCCCTACAGCTAAAAGAAGTTAAACCAGCAAAATTAAATTAAATTAAATTAAATAATTAACAAGTACTGAATCCGACATAAAATTAAAAAAAGTAAAAACGAAGAGGAATTGAACAGAATAATCGAAAGGAAAATTAAATTAGTCAAAAAGAAACTTACAAGCTTAATGGCGACTTCTTCATTAGTGTGGATATTCGTACCTAATTCAATCAAAATTCAATCCAAAAGGCCAATGAGTAAAAAAGAATAAATACATAAATAAAGATATATAATTAAATTAAAAAAAAAACCTAGATAGATCTGTCCAAAGGAGCCGCTGTCGGTCGGCCGAGCCTGAACTTGTTATTACCAACACGCGGCTCCATCTAAAGAAACTGAAACCCTAACTGACAAATATTAGGCAAAAGTTGACACCCCACAATAAATCGATGTAAGAATGGCGGAATTGGAGATCTACGAAAAGAAACAAACAAACGAATTTCCTAATCGAATAAAATTCAGAAAAAAAATACAAACTAGAGGGTTAGATAGATAGCGTCTGTCACCCTATCATCTTTCCTTTCTTTTATGCTGCTTTGAATTGAAATTGAAATTGAATTGAATTTTGATCATCCAAAACCAAAGTGTTCGGGGAATAAATTATAAATCAATCCCTCTATGTTTTCAAAACTAATTGAATAGTCCCTTTTCTTTCAAATAATCAATTTGTTTATTTTTTTCATCTCCTGTTCTCTATCGATTATTGTTTTAGAGAGAGAGAGAGAGAGGAGCAAATAATCCGTAAATATCATTGCTATTAAACAAAAAAAAGCATTTGAAAAACAATTTGATGGTCCATAATTGAGTGAAAGTTTTGGAGTTTTGTCAGGTTATCAGTTTTTAAATATTTGTATTTTTTCTTTTAAAAACATTTGGCACTTATTTTTATTCCTATCACAATTAAATTTCTAATTATAAAAATATATATAAAAGTGTTGAAATAGAGAGAGTGGAGAGAAAACTCCCACTAGATTCATTTCAGTTATAAAAACACCAATTTAATAAGTTTAATATATCATGTAATTATTCAACTATTCACACGTGTTGATGATGCTTTTATTGAAGTTAAGACAAAATATTGTTGTTATATTGATGATGATGAGTAGGCTATATGTTTCGTGTTAGCTAGCATGTCACCTCAATTTCAAATAAAATATAAGAATATGAACACCTATAATATGATTAAACGTCTCAAATAGTTTTTTTTATATTGAAAGGTATGAGACCTCTTAGGAATTGTTTTCATGCATGATAATAAAATGTCTTAATGTAAACACTCGCATGATATTTATGATTGAAAACTATCATGCTACTTCATATATGTGTTTTCTAGGTTTTGATTCGTTTTGAATTTTTTTTAGTTTCTTTTTTTTTTGTATTTTTTACAAGTTTGATCTGTTTTGGATTCTAGCTTAGGTTTTGGTTTTTTCTTAAGTAAAACCAATGATTTTTGGTTTAGCTTATGTGCAAACCAAAGATTTTAGGTTAATCTAGTTGGGTTAGATTGATAAGGCCATGTTTGGATTTCAACCTTTTTTATAAAGAAAGTTTTGGCATAAAAGTGTGTTTGGAAATCATGCTCTTAAGCTTGTTTTGACAATTTTGTTTTTTTTAAATGAGTTTTTTTTTCAAACAAGACAAAAATAAATAAATTATCTTTTTATATTTGCTAGGAGGATATTTGTTATTGAGGTGAGAGTGACGTCAGATAAATACTTTAATCAAGGATAAATCAAATATTATAATACGTGTTCTTTTCCTTTACAAGTAGGAGTGCACTGTAAAATTGGTAAATCCCAAGAAGAGCTCAAGGATTGGGTGTACGTATGGTCAAACTATGATAAATCCTTGTGTTTAATTTCTCTACTGCTATTTTTTTTTTATCTTATTGTTTTATCTTTATATCTTGCTAGTTCATCATCTTTACATATCATTTGTATAATGTTTATTGTTTTGTCCTTAAACTTGCAACCATAAATTTTTATATTTATCCATAATATTTTGTTCATTTTATCAAAGTCCTTTTCATCATGTTTTTATGGAGAGCTTGTAAGAAGACCCTTCTAACTTAGGCTAATTTGGCAAAAAAAAAATGATATGCTACACGAAGTGCTACCATGATTTTGAAGACATTATTCATGGTTGTTAATGGACTAAGAGTATTGGGTTTATATCTTTATTGTTTCTATATAAATGAATATACTCTTCGTTTTTTTCCTCATAGATTAAGATAGTGTAGAAGAAAACAGATAAGACGTTAATAAATATTTTGTGTTTTATCATGGGCTTTATGGAATTCCATAAAGGAATTGATTTCTGAATGTGAGGAGAGGGGTCCTTACTATGTTGTTTAGTTAGTTATAACTCTAGTTCATGAGCACAAAGTGAAAAAAAAAGTAAAACAAGAAAGATAATAGGTTAGTAGAATTGAACCTTTAAAATTAGTGATTGTCTCTAACTTGGATGTTATGAAGATCAATCTAGGTATTTTTTTTTCCAATAATATAGTTATGAAGCTTGAAACTATCATTTGTAATGAATTGGGTGAAGCTATGTAGGTTGTTGTGGTATATACTCTAAATCCCACATCTTTAGAAATTTTATAAGCCTTATTTGCTCTTTATGGTTTGTAATTGGCATAGTTCATGGGTTTTAGGAAAATGACCCTTAAACTATATTAATTGTATAGTGGTGGTCATAGTTATGAATGATTATTGGATTCTTTTGAATTTAACAAGTTTTTATCACAAAGGATATAAGGCTTTTTGTTATAAAAAAAAAGAAGTAAGTCTTTTAGATGTACTCATTCAATGAGAGACTAATAAGGTGACATATTTTCTTGATAAGTTAACTTTGTTTCTTTGCAATGGGTAGCTCTACAATTTCTACTATCATAAGAGGATGCTTAGTTCATCTCTTGAATAGATTTTAAACTTTTAATTTAAAATAAAAATAAAAATATCATTTCGTTGTTATCCAATACGTACATAATTAAGGCAAGTTAATTTTTAATGACATAGGCACACCAATTCACAAATCAAAGTGATTTTGTAAAGCATACAATGTCATATATTTCTTCTCTCACACACAATTAAGACAATTATTTTTAATAAAAACAACACATTACTTCACAACACCTAAGCAATTTGTAAATTATAAAATCTCACATATCCACACATGCTCTCCAATGAAGTGAGATTCAAAAAAATGAATGACACGGGACATGTATCCACACTTACTCTCCATTGAAGTGATATAAAAAAATGAATGACAAGGGACAAGAACACAACCCATAAATAAAATCCTAAGTGATTTTGTAAGCCATAAAAGCCTTCATATCTTGAACACACTACCCCCCTATTGATGAGAGAATAAAATACATTTTTCACAAATAATTAGGATATAACTTGCCACTTCATTATCAAAACAACTAAAAGAATTGGTATATGTTTAGCGGTTCATATGAACAATGAACCATGTATTCCAATCGACCGGTAACATATTTATTCTATAGTTGAACAATGAACCATGAATTAGGGAGCCTAATCTGTTTCTTTTTCCTTCTTTTGATTCTTTTTCTATACCTACCAATCTACAAAGTCATGTGAGGACAACATTTACACGATTTAGTTCAAAACTTAAGCTAAGTAAAGAGTCAAAGCTATAATTTTAGAAAGCTTGAGCTATTACACCGAGTTTAATAACAATATTAAAAAAAAATATGGCAATTTAAATATTAATTTTTTATATTTTATTTTTTTGTTGAAGCTGCAGCAGGAAAAATAACATGGTGAAACTAGATAATTTTGAAAATCACAAAATACATACATCCCAATACACACTTTCCCATTTCAAACCTAATTTATTGTGTACATTTTCAAGATTATCTCCATGTTGAAAAATGTAAGAGTTAAAAGTATTTTAAATTAAAGTTATAATTGATTTTGGTGGGATGTGAGGCTTTGATCCCTCATTAGAAAGGTATTTATTTTTATTTACTGTCTTTGTAAGAGATTCATCCGAGGATCCATGGAGGAGAGAGGTACTGATCTCTAGATCTAATAGAATCCATGGAAATGGAGTCACCACCTTTTTCTCATTGAAAAAAATAATATTTGGCAAATGATGACATCCTTGTTTTTTTTTTTCTCTACGAGCCACTGATGAATCAATGTGCTTTGTTCAACATTTCTATGACAAGATAGATATACAAAACCTAAACACTAAAGAAGTTGGATGAAAATTAAAAATAAATGAAGTAATAAATCAAGTAATATTAAATTCCTGGATCTTGGCGAGTAAAGAATACAGTTAGCCCCTCAAATCCCCTCCATATTTGCCAGGAAACCCATCATTTGGAGCAGCAGCATCGAGCATCGTTCACCTCCAAGAGGGGAGCATCACAGAGTCATCTTCTTTGGTGGACACGAGATGTCTGAGGTAGCTACAGGAAATGGGGTCCTTGGGCTGGGAATTCCCATGTATGCAAGCCTAGGTGAGACCCTGACCTTAGGGCTGGGGCGTGGAGAAGGGATCGGGCCATAGTTAGCCAGTTGCCCAGGAGCCACACGAGGTGATAGGTTGACTTGTTCAAGTGCTCTCGATTGCAGTCCTTTAGGATAGTCCCGCACGCACCCAATACGGGGTCCGGCCCCAGTGGTCCAGTTGCATGGCAATCGTGTGGTCAAGTCAAATACAGTAGCCTGCGGGCTGGGACTGCTGGCGTTCTCTGCTAGATCAACGGTTATGGTACTGGTGGTGGCATCTGGATGATCAACGGTTATGGTACTGTGGTTTTTGTTCCTCTTCAGTCGCCATTGTTGAAGGACTGTCATCATCAATCGCAAACCTCTGTGTGCAGATTCATAAGAAGAAACAATCTCACTCATCAGCTATTTTGTACTGAAACTAATTACTTTCTAAGCACAAACCAGATAAGCTAATCAGAAGTGCATTACCTTAACGTTGGTAAGATCGACATGGTTTTCCTGGAGAAAGCTAATAAACTCCCTGAAGTTTTCTTCTGTTGGGTGATAATGTCCACTGTATGGCCACACAGCCTGTGTAAGATTAGAGAGAGACAAGCTTGTAAGTACTGGGAGAGTGACGCGCGATAATGCATGCTCTGATAAGAAAATAAATCTAGAAGCGCGATGGAGATGAAAATTTACCTCAAGAATCCCGTCGTGCGCAACTAATCTTCCGGCGGCCGTGGTGGCACCGCCGGAAAGAAAACTGGCAGTGTTGAAACCTACCCTTTTTCTTCTGCCCCACGTACAAAGCCCTCGCCGTGCTCAGCACGAATATCCACTTGGAACCTTCGACTGTATCCACCAGCATTCCGCTTTCCCTATAAACAAGCTTCCCATTTTCAACCATCACTTCATACGCCTGCCTTTCTATCTGAAACATAATTAAGAACATCAAGCTCATAAATCTTGTGTTTTTTTGGATGGGCAGAAGAATTAGTGTGGATTAATTGTCATGTAACTTACTGGTCCGAGATATTCGATGCATTGAAGGAGTAGAGTGGGCCTCGGACATTTATCTAGATTTACTTCTCTGCCATCTCCGACATCCAACCTTCATTTCATTGCACACAACATTGCCGGTCAAAATGGAAGTTTGATAAGCCTTTTCCCACCTGCAATGAGGCATCACTTCCTTAAATACCCATTTGATTGTCGGAAGAAGACGGAGATCTAGAGCATTAATCTGTTGAAACTAGAAATGGTAAGAAGTTGAGACCTTGGCAGCCCTTGTTCTGGCTCTTGCCCACCTTGAAACAGCAGTTTCTGGTTTCTCATCATTGAAGAATGACACAGAACTCCGCTCGAGAGCAGCAAACTCCAAAGCCTTCCACCTGAAATGTATCAAACAAACCAATCACAGCCATCCACCGATACAGAAACATCAAGATTTAAGCAATTAATTTCCTGATAGTTGCAGATAATCTGAGGACTAACCAGAGCTCCTCAACCACAACTGCACAATCAGCAAGATTTCTTCTAGTCCGGTAGCTCTTATAAACCTTCTGGACCTTAACTGCGGCGGCTTCAAGCGCACTTTCCGGTCTCGGCGAGAAATAAAACTCGGGTTCAGGAAGGGACAGCGCCGGCACTTGTTTATGCACCAACCCGTCTCTCCCATTGAAACTATTCGAACCCAATCTCCACTGGTCTTGAACTAGACTCTTGAACGACAGAGATTGGTCCAGCGGCACTCTTACAGGTGCACAATACTTCAGGTTTTTTGAGCTCTTGGTCTTACTCGCGTTAGACTTTATCGGCTTGATCGTGGCTTCTGTATTTATCAGCTCAAACCCATCTGATCTCAAAGTTACACCGGCGTGTTTAGGACTCAAACACATGTCGGAGGCCGAACCGAACAAGCTTATGCCTTGTAATTTCTTCGCTGGCTGAATATAACAACGAAAGTTATAAACCCACTGTGCTGTCGAGCACCAATGCACTTCGCTTTTATGAAGGCAATCTTGGACCTGATCAAAATTATTTTTAAAAAAGATATTGCTAAACATCAATTTGACATAAACTGAAAATATTTAATCCTTAGATTGCTATTTCTTCTTCTTCTTTTTTTTTTTTAAAAAAAACATATATATATATATATATATGTAATAAAGTCAAACGCCGCCTGTAGCTGCCATTGACTTCCAAAAAGAGGGACAATTCAGACAATTAAATATGCTCCTATCTGAAAAACCAAAAAGAAAAGAACATGTCACCTAATTTCAATGATTAACAACACAATACATAAAGCAAAAAGGAGTGAATTTTCTCTTATTTTCTTTACCTGTAATTCAGGAATTAAACAGAGGTATGACGATGTTTATCTTGCAAAAGTGTTATCAAATCGGCAACAGAGATATTATGCGTGACAATTTTGAACCCCCTCTCCTGGTCTTTCTTTATATATTAAGAAATAAATCCAGTAGAAGCAAGCTTCAGAAACGAGGACAGCAGCGGTCGTGGAATTCTCCGAAGAAAGTCAAGAAGAGATTATGGGGTTTCCATGGAAAAGGCAAGGCAGTGATGAGGTAGAGATAGACGTGGCCATTCATTCAAAGCTACCTACCTCCCTTTTTGTATTTATCAACAACCACGAGTGCTTTGATGAATTCAAAGCCTGACGTTTTTCATTATAGAGTTTCTGCCTTCTCTGTTCTTCTTCACATTACCCATGATCACCAGCGCGCTGAAAGTTTGAAAAACTGTTAAAATTTCAGTATTGTATTTCTTCAATCTCACTTTCATTCATCTTTTTCCTTACAGTGCAGGAATATGTATTTATAGAGACTACTCATGCTACAGAACAAAACACACACAAGTATTTCCTAATACTAAGGGCCAAGATCAGTTATAACAAACTTTGTTATAACAGCTTCATTCTCTCTTTACAGCTGGTTTTTAACACTCCCCCTCAAGTTGGAGCGTAGATGTTTATCAAGCCCAACTTGTTAATTGCACCGTGAAACACTCTTCCTGAAACTGCTTTTGTGAGAATATCGTCATTTCACTGCAATGAGAACACACCAACCAAGTTGCATTTTTATTTTCGGTCAACTCGGTCAGCCTTTAATCTCGTCCTAACAACTGTTCCGCTCTTTCTCTTCCCCCCCTTCAAACTAAGAATGTAAAAAAAAATTCCTGATGGTGATCTCCCCCTGATTAACAGGGTGTGGAGTCACGGAATATCTTCAAGATCTCCCCCTGATTAACAGGGTGTGGAGACTCGGAATAATTCATTCTCTTCATCCTGATGGTGATCTCCCCCTGATTAACAGGGTGTGGAGTCACGGAATATCTTCGGGATCTCCCCCTAATTAACAGGGTGTGGAGACGCGGAATAATTCGTTCTCTTCATCCTGATTGTGATCTCCCCCTGATTAACAAGGTGTGGAGTCTCAGAATGATACAAGAAAAAGGCCCGGGATCTCCCCCTGATTAACAGGGTGTGGAGTCTCGGAATATCTTCGTTCTCTTCATTATTACTCTCCCCCTGGAGAGAAGGCCCGGGAACTCCCCCTGATTAACAGGGTGTGGAGTCTCGGAATTTCTTCGTTCTCTTCATTGTTACTCTCCCCCTGAAGAGAAGACTCGGTAACTATTTCGGTCAACCCCACTGTTTCGGTCAACATTCGGTTAACATTGTTTCGGGCAGCACTGTTTCGGGCAGCCCACTGTTCGGGCAGCCCGGTCAACCGGTCAGCCCAAACCCGGTCAGCTTGGTCAGCCCGGTCAGCCAAACCCGATCAGCTATAAAAGGCAAAAATTTCGCCCTAATTTTTTCATTCCTCTCTCTCCCTTCAGATCGTGCTGCCCCACTTTCGCAACCTGCCTTCTCAATCTTGCTCATAAACAGCCTCTTCAAAATCACAGCAGTGCCTCTCCCTTGCTCCCCCGATCGACGGTGACCTGCCATCATCGCAGCAGACTCAGAGACCATCGGAGGGCCACCACGGTGACCGCCGTCCATCACTTGCTTCTGGGAGTATTCTCGGCGAACGGCGGCGTAGGCATGCTCCAGTTCGAGCTTCGGTTCCTTCCTCAGAATCTCCCCCCTCACCTGGTCAAATACGGGGTCTCTGTTAACAACAGGCTTGTTTTGGATGTTGCGGGTATCGAGATCTTGCCCGTTCATCCCTTCAATAGCATCTCTCATTGCCTTCTCATTGCCGAGAGTCACAAAACCAAAACCTCGAGATCGCCCAGTTTCACGATCCTTTATAATCTTTGAATCGATGATTTCACCATACTGGCTAAAAGCCTCATGGAGGATCTGGTCAGTGGTGGCCCAAGCAAGGCCGCCAACAAAGCACCTGTACTCAATCTTGGCAGACATTGCTTCACCTAGTTGCTAGAGCTGGGTTTATGAGCTGGGTTTTGTTGGGTTGTCGAAGGGGTAAGAACACGCAGATACCAGTGTGCTACACCCTGATTCGCTGCTATACCAGTGGTTGATAATTTCTGGGAAACAGAAATTGAGTTTGCTTCGATTTGAACAGTAGATGTTCAATAAACAGTGTCGAGAACACTGTAGCTTCCGAGAACAGAAATAATTCGAAAAACTTGCTCTGATACCATGTTAAATTTCAGTATTGTATTTCTTCAATCTCACTTTCATTCATCTTTTTCCTTACAGTGCAGGAATATGTATTTATAGAGACTACTCATGCTACAGAACAAAACACACACAAATATTTCCTAATACTAAGGGCCAAAATCAGTTATAACAAACTTTGTTATAACAGCTTCATTCTCTCTTTACAGCTGGTTTTTAACAAAAACAAAACAAAAAGGAGAGATGTGGGTGGTCAAACAAGGGAATTCAACGTTCTTCGTTGAAAAAACACGATATTGCTATTATAAATATATTCTCCACTCTGATTTTATTATTTTTACTGGTCATTTGCATGTGCTTCGTGAAGGCTGGAATCATATTTTTTTAACATAAAAAAATATTAATCGTGTGATATTTTTTTATTATAATATAAATTTTGGTATAATAATTAATTTGTGCAGAATTCTTGTACAGTGCAAGTTTCCTATAAAATATATGAATTTTAAATCGATATAAATTTATATGTTTAGTAAGTTTCAATGAAATCATCAGTATAAAATTATCATCATCATCATTAAAAAAGCAAGAAGATTCGGATACCTGAATTATTGAATTCACTATATTAGGATTAATTCATTTTATAATCCAATTTAAATTAAACACAACAAACAAAATATATATTGTGAAAACACCTGCAATAATCAAATAAAAAAATAAGTAGTTAATTTTCAATCTAGAAAACAAAGAAAACATCATTGAAAATTCATCTCTACGTTGTCGTCATTATCATGACTATAACGGTTAAAATTATTATCAATATTATTGCCCAAACAATTAAAATCATTAAATTGCCCCCAAAGAATTAAAAAAAACATTTTAACCAAAAAAAATCACAAAAAATTATCATTATTATTTTGTAAGCAATGAAACCATAAAATCATTTGATCCGAAGAATAAATAAAAATAACAAAAAACTCAAAAAAAAAAAAAACACAGGCAAAACTGGAGATATATTAATTTTAAAATGATCACCAACATAAATTTTAGGATCAAACTGAATAAAAATAAAATCCCAATAAAAAATATAACAAAAAAAAATTAAAAACAAAAACTAAAAGCATAGACGCATAAATACGGGTAAAAAATAAACAGTATCCAAGAAGGACAAAAAAAAACAAAGGAATTAATACCAAATAAAAAATTCAAAGAATAAGGGCCGAAATGAAAAATAAAATATATAATTAATTCCGATCGAATAGCAGAAATGAAACAAATAAAAACCTTGTGGCCGAAACAAATAAAACAACTTATTTAAAACAATTGCGGTGTAATTTTGAAAACAAATTAAAAGAATAAGGAACGAAATGAAAAGTAGCATATATAATCAATTTCAATTAGAGGACAAACTAAAACAAATTAAAATCTGCATGCCGAAAAAATTAAAGGAACAAAAACAAATAAAAAAAGGACTAAAATGAAAACCAACATATTTAATCAGTTTCAATTGAAGTGAATAATTGAAAAAAATCAAATTTTTCATTGAAGAAATCAAGAATAAAACCAAAATGAAAAGAACAGGGACTAAAATCAAACAATCGCAAACATTAAGGATTGTCATGTATTCTCCGACGACAAGAGCGAGAAAAAACTAAAAATCATTCACCGTCTATTCACCGACAACCATCACATGACATGTCTCGCACCAAGAGGTAGAGGATATGCGGTACACCCGGTGACATGGCGACCATACACTTCCACAACAAAAAAAGGTCACACATGCTGCCTAAAAGGTGCGTGCATGTGAAACACCACTGGGGTGTCTGTCCGTCGCGCCTGTGGTAATTTCAAAAACAAATAATAAAAAATATCAAATTACCTATACACCCTTGGACTCAGCGATAATCGTGAAAAAACTGGGAGTGAAAGTACCACAATGCCCCCAACTCTAGACCTTTGTTTTTGTCTTTTCTGGGGTATTTGCGTAGTTTCATTGTGCATGAATATGTGAAAAATCGAAAACACCCTCCACTGTTCCTCATCTTTTTATTAGCACCTAGAGGTAAAATGTTAGTTTCACTGTGCAATTTAAAACAGAAAAAAACCTAGAAAACCTTTAACAATCTAAAAATACCACACACGTCCCCTGGAAATGTCCAAAATATCTTTGATTCTGAGGGTTGATTTTTTTTATCTGTGGGGTAAAAGGGTAAGTTTACCATTGAAATCCACTGTAATTTGTGTCTAGGAACATAGTAAAACATCAATGCCTTTTATTATTATTATTATTATTATTATTATTATTATTATTATTATTATTATTATTATTATTATTATATACTTGTACATGTTGCTCTACTCACGAACGCACTATGAACAATACAAGGAAACATGACCGACAAAAGTTCACTTTCCCTTAGGAGTTTTCATTTTTTCAATCTAGACCCTTGAGTTTTATGCTTTTAGGTTTCAATATTTAAAATTTACTTTTATTATGTTTCAAACTCGATATTTTAAGAGATTAGTGAGATAGTCCCAAAGAAATGGAAAGGAGAGAGAAATAATTTGCTCGACCATATTTTGCCATAAAAAAAATTAATATTGGTGTCAATAAAATTGCCTTTAATATGCAAGTTGAGTGGTATTGGCCTTGTCGATTAACCATGTTAAACAAAGTGGATCGAATCTTGAAAGTTCTTGAATTCAATTTGATTTTTTTAGTGTGCTTTGGAATTAAACAAAAGAGAGGATGATTGAGGTTTCTAGTATGGTTTAAGGAAAATTACTAGTCAAAATAGGCTTAAAATGAGCTTTAGATGATTAAGAAACTAAAACTTGTTTCTTAGGCCACAAGATGTTTAGTCAAAAAAAAAAAACTATTGCAATAGACAACACATCATCTACTAAAATTTTTATATTGAGTGGATGATGCATAGTTCACTCAATATAAAAAAGAAAGCGTTGAACATGTGGGCTTGGTTTGAGTCCACGCATGCTTGAATTTTCTCTTTAGAGGCTCAATGAGTGAACCTACCTTTCTAGGTCCATAGAACATTTTTAATTTAAAATAAATTCTAATTTAAAATAATAATTACAATATTATTTAAAATTGAATTATTTTATATTTTTATTTAAATTAGAGCTTGTGATTATATATGTAATGAATGTTTTAATAATTATATATAGGCCTAAAAAGGCCACATACATCAGCCTAGCTTTACAAGCACATAAGTCTCACCTTTTTTTTAATTGGCCAAGTGTTCTAGCCTACCCAGCCTAGATGCTTGCCTTCTTTTAGGCATTTTTATTTTTTCCTTTAAACATAATTATGATTAATTAAAGTAAATTAATTAGAGTTTTTATTTTGAATACTATTTTATTAAACACAATTCAATTTTTAGTTTGATTTTTAATAAGACTGTTGTATTTTTTTTATATATAATATGAGGAAGCAAATTGTTTATATTGCATTCATAATCCTTTTTTATATAGAAACAAATTATTCAATGTCTTTTTTGTGCATTTCTATTTGTATTATCGTATAATTAAATAAAAAATATATTTCAAAAAATATAGTTATTGAACCCAACTAGTTTCATGACCCAAGTCATGAGTTAAACCTATTTGATTCAGGTTTATCCAAGATGCCATATCAATACATTTTAAAAATGGTTTAAATGATATTGATGTATAGAAGTTTTTTTCATGATATTGTGCATGTTTGGGAGTGTGGCTTAGGTTGCTTTTTAAGTGTTTCTCGTTCATAAATGTATCAAAATGATATTTTTTATATCATCACATGAGACTGATATAAAACACCAACAAAAAATAATTTAAAGTGAAAAATAAAAATAAAAAAAATTATTTTTTTTCAAAAATACTTTGGAAACGCAATATCAAACAGGCCAAAGGGACTTTTGATTTCATCATTAGATCAAATTGACACTTAGCTAAGACTTTCTAAGGCCTTTATTTCCACTCTAGTTGAGATTTAACAACAATCAAAGTGTGTTGAGATATTAAAACAAGAAATTACTATTCAAGAGCCATAATATTCTCCTTATTGATTTAAGATTTTTTTTATTATTTAGATTAGAACTTTTTTATAGTTTTTTAGATTTGTTCACGAATGCTTTACTGGTATTTAAGAAGCCTTAAAGGCTATGATATATGGTTTTTATTAAATTTTGATGTGGTAAAATATTTAGTAATGAAATTTTGAATTAAGGTTAGTGATGTAACCTTATTACATAAAATTTTAATTTGTTTGTTCTTGCTATTTTTCTTATGTTACTTTTGTCTATGTTAGTTGATATTAAAGCCTAACAATTTATTGTCGTAAATGTTGTGTAGTAGAATATAACTAAAAACATTTATAGGGTTGAACGTGAAGGTTAAAGAGATTTCTCATCTAAAAAGAAACATTTAGGAGGTGGTGATAAAAGATATATGAAGACAAATTGCAGAGTTGAAAAAAGTGATAGTATACATACAAAGATAAATTGCAAAACTAACCTGTTAGTTAGTAAAGGTGAGGATATTGGGCGTCATAAGAATAGTGATCATAAATACATAACCAACTTTGAGAAGTAATTTTAAAGGCATGAGTAGATCAATCAACTTCTTGATCATGATGAATATGATGTTGAGATTTAAAATTTTGACAAGTGTAGTTTCTTTACGAATGGATCAATTACTAAAATTCAATAAGGATGATATAAATGATGTTGAAAAAAAAGGATTTAGATGTCAGATTCTTCATTTATAATGCCAATGAGAAGGAACCCAAATTAGATGTGGTTCTAGATGTAATTCTTGATGAAGTATTTTAGGAAAACATGTGCCTCACGTGCACTTCAGGAAAATTTTAGAATTGATAATGTCAAAGTTGATGTTCTTGTACTTCAGATAAACATTGTGAAATAGGTTTTCAAATCTTCTTATAACTCTAAGATTGGTTTTTTTTATAAGAAGAGTTAAGCATGTTGTTGACATTTATGATGTTTTATTGTAAATGAAGAGTATATAAATGATTGAAGTTTTTTTATTGGATATCCACAAGATATCGGTAAGAGAGATTTGAACTTGAGGACGAGTTCTCTCAAACCCTATAAGAATAATGTAGGAGATTGTTTTCATAACGTTCAACCTTATATTAATGAGAATAAGTTTTCATCCAACTATTGGATTCACTAAAATTTTACTAGAGATTTCAAAGGCAATGTTCACTTTAAGGTTACAATTTTATAACAATTAGTGGTCATAAAGGTCTTTAAATAAGGCTAAGAAGTTATTATTCAAGATTTACAATATTTTTCTAGTTGATTTAGGATTCTTATAACAAAATTTTTCTACTTGGATTACAATTCATTTATTATTATTTTTAGAATGGCTTAAGATGTTTTACTAGTATATCAGCGTCCTAGAAAAGTTGTAACAAGGAGTTTTGCTTAGAATATTTGTGTGGTAAAATATTTAATAATAAAATTTTGAATTAGTGATAGTAGTTTGACCTTATTCAGCAAAGTTTAGTTTTTCATGTTTTTGTATCTTTCTTGTGTTGTTTTATTCAGTGTTAGATGTTGTTTTGATTTTTTTTTAGTTAAATCAAGTTTTGACCAAGTCACATTTAGACTACCAACTCGATTGAGTCGCATCGTGTTAACTTCCACTTAGTTTGATTTGAAGCATGAACTAGCTAAGGGGTTAGATTGACGGGGGCTTCAAGTTGTTATGAAATCATCTCACCTAAAAGCTTAAACTGTTAGATGAGGTCCCAGAATATGATTTATATTATTCTCTAACATACCCCCTCAAGTGAAAGTCATTTGGGCTTGGAACTTGCACATGCTCACATTACTTTATCCTTGATTTTTATTAAATAGAATGAGGGTGGTGAAATTTGAACTTGTGACCGTTGGGTCAACAAGGTTCTGATACCATATTAAGAAATTGTCTCACCTAAAAACTTAAGTTGTTAGATGAGGTCCCAGAATATAATTTATATTATTTTCTAACACAGGTTGCCTTGTTGAGCCAACCTAGGTTTGGTATTGCTGTCAAAACATTTCTTGCGACAACGTGTTGGAGTTGTATTATTCTTATTTTTTAATGATTTCATGTCAAAATTATCATTGTATTTTTTAAACTAAAATGGCTTTTATGTTTATGAGAAGATATTGTCTAAAAAAACACTTTGGTAAAAAAAAAAAAAAACATTGGAGCACATTAATAAAATAAGAGGATTTTAACTATTGACATACATTTCTTATCCTCATTTTAAATTATTTATTTATTTTAATTAATTTTGCTTTTTTTAATAAAGAACATAGAACAAAAGGTTATATTTTTTTGTGGAAAAATACATTAATAAGAGAAGGAGGATCATATTAGCAAATTAGTTTATTTCATTACAGCCTAACTTGGTATTATTCTTATAAAAAAAAATTATTGCACTGTGATTAAATAAATAAAAATTTAAGTGCTCAATGCGACACAAGATTATATATGTTAATTTGTATCTGATTTTTAATTTTACAATTTATTTTTTAGTTAGTATTAATAATTATTTTTAACATATAAGTTTTTTTATATTAAATGCAAGAAATCGAGCTCTTACTTTTCAGTTAAATCTTTTATGCTTGGACAATATATTCACACTTTTTATGTTGCATGAATGGGAACCACGTGGGTCAAAGTCAACAGAGTTTGTCAAGAATCAATGCCAATGTAGACAAGTCTTTCCAGCCTTTGATCATTCTTCTCTTCCCCACCTGGTTTGAAATTAATTATTTTGTGCGTCCCGCAGGGTTCCAAAAACCTGTACACGAGTTTGCAAGAATACCAAAATTCATTAGTCATACAATGCGTGTATCAATTTACTTGACAACAAAGAAAAACTAGAAAACACAAAATTAAAGTCCTTAGAAGGAGGACCACGCTTTTTCTTGCTGCATAGACCAACATCCTGGAGAGACAACCAGAAAACATAATGGGTTAAATCTGGACAGATATTCTTTAAGAAAGCACTAGGGGTATGTATTCATGAGAGAGTGCAAAGAGAGGCCAAGAGGAGGGAAGGAGAGCAGAAAAGTGTCAGAATTAGCTTTCTGGTTTTGGTGCACTATCAATATATTAACCCTCATATTCAAGAAATTTTTAAATCAGTTAGTCTAGACATGACTATTCCAGCGTCATATTAACATCGTCAGAGATATAGAGGCAGAAAACCCTGGATCCAACCCCCAGCAAAGAATATGAAGAGAACTGTGCATCTAATCTTTAAATGATAATCCCTACCACATACAGAGACGAGAAAAAAACAAGAAGAGGATTTTCTTTTTTTAAACCAATACTCGAAGACTCCATGCTTCACTAAAATTCACTCTCCTAATGAAATAAACAAATATAGCAGGAGAAAGCAAAAGAAACTCAGGAGAATAATTAAACCTTTTCTTTCGATGCAATTCCTTGGTTTGCAGATGCAGTTTGATCTGAATTTTCTGTGAACAATGCCAGATTGTTAGGACAAACTACTGGGCAACCAGCACCATCATTGGCAACATTACCTTTCTTTTGTTCCTTAACTCTGCTGACTCTTTTTTGATCTTTTGCTGCACTCCCTTCATTTTGCTCCCTGACACCATGGCACTTCTTTTGTTTCTTACACCAGACACCCTCTTCAGCTAATATAGGATCTTCATAAGTTACAACTTTCCGTTTACATGCCATTTCACTTGAGAAACGTTGTTGGGCTTCCACTTCTCTTCTATCTTTGGCATTCTCAACCGTGTCCGCCATTAAAGATGAAAACCAAGAATCCTTTTTGTTTGCTTCATTTTTCTCATTAATAGGAAGCCTATTTTTATCAATAATAGCTTCAGAAGCTTGCTTCTCATCAACTTTCTTCTCCTGTGGCACTACAGCAACTTTAAAAAACATATCGACTGATCCATCATCCACCTCAAATTGACCAGAAACTTCTCGCTCTTCTATCTCACCATCTTCAATCTTATGAGGAGGATAACCCATTGAGGCATCGACACAAACCGATTTTTCCGGCTGTATCTCTTTATGTTGCATTTCAATATTTACTTCCAATCCATTAGTCCTCGACAATGAACTTTCTTCACAATTATCAACTGGTTTTGAAACTTCACTGCTAATTTTTTTATTTTGACATAGGGTTTCTTCATCAAGTTTTAGCTGACCAACACCCCTGCATTCTTTGATAGCATTTGGATGACGCTCAAAGTGTTCATCTTGTTTATTTGAAACCGCAACAACATCACCAGCAGCATTCCTGTTCTGGTTAGCCACAGGGCCAGAACTATCGTGACAAACAAGCTCCACGTTTCCTTTCATGAGATGCTTTAACTCATCAATTAGCAAATGTTGCGCCTGAATTAGATCACTACCTTGTAAACCAGTTCCACAAGCAGTATGATCAATCACCAAGTTCTCATCTTCTTCTATTCTCATTATATTCTCTACCTCATTGATCACCGCTTATGTGTCACTAAACCCTCTTTCTTGGCCATTTTTATCCAACAAACTTTCATGGCACAGCTCCACATGCCCACTGCATGCTTGGTTTCCCAACTCATGCGGCCGTCCACCACCACCATCACCTTAAGGAAAAACAACAACAGCATATAAGTCGTCAACACTAACACAAACAAATATGCATGCATGAAACTGAAAATTAAAATACCTGGTGGTGGAGGAACAAATTGACAAAGCTGAGGGTGCGATAAAATTCAAACAAGAGTGCGAGAGGTTTGACTTTTGAGAAGCGATTTGCGAGGTAGAGAGAAAGTGAAAAGAGGAGTCTCTAAATCCCCTTCACTCAAAAAGAGAGAAACAGAAAGTAGTAGTTTGGGCAGGCAGGGATGAGTTTATAGGATTTTGTGACCTTTACCTATTGCATGATCAAAGAATAGACTAAAGGCAATAAAAAAAAACACCAAACTTCATGGAAAGCTACAGACAGTTGTATTGCGAAGAGAATTCAAAGAGAAAACTTTGAGACTGTTATTTGATACCAAAAAAAAAAAAAAAAAACTACAAAAAAATCGATATAGCAGCCAGCTCAAAGCATGACAATCCAATCTTTATTTTATTGCAGAAGAAGATACGGAACTGGAGGATTTTGACAGCCCCACTTAAAACCTAAAACCCCCTAAAACAAGAATGCCCTTTTCCTTGAAACCCAGCTCATGTAATCTGTCAAGAACTCAATGAGAGAAAACTTGATTCTCTCTGCACAATTGGGCACCAAAAATCTTCCTCTCACGCGGACTTCTTGAAGAAACCCACACTCAAAAGACCAGTTTTGTACAGAGAAAAGGGATACAGGATTGCTTTGAAGTACAAAACCATGTTCAATGAAATCAGGAAAGTAGGAGCTAGGGGTTTAGTCCGTGACAAAGACAGGCTTATGGCTGAGCGGTCTCCTTGCTTATTGAGGGTTTTGTTCTTAACTGAAGGCAGACTTCAGGACCTTTTTTTGTTTGGGCCTCGATTTGGGCTGGAATCATCGGTGGATTTGTATTCTGACCAAGGTTGTCAAAATCGTGATTTTGACACGACACGAAAAGGGTTTCTGAAACTCGGATCGTAAAATCGTACCTGAATTTGACCGTACAAAAATCTTAAAATCACAGTTAAAATCGTGTAAGCAGAAAAATCGTAGGTAAAATATTTCTGAATATAATACATCATAATTATGGACATACAATTTCATTAGTTAAAGTTCATTCATGATTTAAAATAACTTCAAAATACATTACAAAACAATTATGTCCATAAAATTTCATAAAATAAAAACTAACAAATTTAAAACAAATCTCCAGTCATGAATTATTTCAATATTTATATCATGCTGCCATCCCACATCAAGTCTATTGCCACTGGTAGTGTTTTTGGATGCCATGTAATCTGCAATTCATTGAAATAATAAATGTGTCCATGTTAAGTTTCGTGAAACTCAATTATAGCTAAATTATTTCAAAATTGCTAGCTCCTCACATTTGACTCAGTCACCCATGAAAAAACCACAATTAACCACACATCACACATGCACTAGCCGAAGCCTTTGAAATATCATTTTGTAAATTATTTATTCTGCAATTAAGACAGTATATGAATTTTGTTATAAACTCATGCTTTGCTGATAAGAGTCCACTATTTAGAAACAGTATATGAATTTGAGTAAACTCTGCATCACTAAACTCTCATCTTCACCTTCCATGAACAAACACAAAAATTTTTATTCATAATCAAACGCCAGGCACAAACCAAACCACATAATCAAATTCAACAGCAATCAAAACATACACCTAAAGAAATTCCAACACTGTCTTTGAAAACATAAATCCCTTCAAAATTATAATCAAACCCATACACCCATACATAATATATCAGCTCTATGCCTCTATCTCTTCCCATAAACCATCTTTTTTTATTATTTCCAATCCTACAGAATATATCCGACACTTCACTACATGCATTGAGGCAATGAAAATACTAATAATACATTCATTATTATGTGATGAACTGATGACACCGAGAAGAATATTACAGTCAAAAATTTCAATTGAGATTTATAAATCAATGAAAATCAAGATTGCACTAACCTTTAATGGCGACGACGGCAACGACGATTTGGGGAAGACTGAAGAGAAGGATGAGAAGAACGCTTGGGGTCCTAGGGAGGAGATCGGCCGAACTGAGACTTGACGATTTAGGGGATTTTGTGCTGAGAAGAGAAGAGAAGATTTTGGGGGTGAGAGCTGATGATTTAGGGCTTTTTGCTGAGAAGAGAAGAGAAGATTTTGGGGGTGAGACCAAAAACTTCTTCGTTTGAGGATTCTGATTTTTACTTCCTTCTTTAAAGGTTTTAGGGGAGTTATAAATCTCAATTGAAAGAACATTTGGTGCTTTATTATGTTGAAACACAAACGCTCAAGAATGGGAGGAGATGCAGAGTGAATCGATCCGGTTTTGTATCGTATTTAAGAAAATAAAAAAATATTAATTTTTATTTTAGATTATATTTTTTGATGTTTTTAGATCATTCTCATGTATTGATATTAAATATAATTTTCTCGCTCTTCTATCTCACCATGTTCAATCTTATGAGGAGGATAACCCATTGAGGCATCGGCACAAACCGATTTGTCCGGCTGTAACTCTTTTTGTTGCATTTCATTATTTACTTCCAATCCATTAGTCCTCAACAATGAACTTTCTTCACAATTATCAACTAGTTTTGAAACTTCACTACTAATTTTTTTATTTTGACATAGGGTTTCTTCATCAAGTTGTAGCTGACCAACACCCCTGCATTCTTTGATAGCATTTGGATGACGCTTAAAATGTTCATCTTGGTTATTTGAAACCGCAACAACATCACCAGCAGCATTCCCGTTCCGGTTAGACACAGGGCCAGAACTATTGTGACAAATAAGCTCCACGTTTCCTTTCATGAGATGCTTTAACTCATCAATTAGCAAATGTTACGCCTGAATTAGATCACTACCTTGTAAACCAGTTCCACAAGCAGTATGATCAATCACCAAGTTCTCATCTTCTTCTATTCTCATTATATTCTCTACCTCATTGATCACCGCTTGTGTGTCACTAAACCCTCTTTCTTGGCCATTTTTATCCAGCAAACTTTCATGGCACAACTCCACATGCCCACTGCATGTTTGGTTTCCCAACTCATGCGGCCGTCCACCACCACCATCACCTTAAGGAAAAAAAAAACAGCGTATAAGTCATCAACACTAACACAAACAAATATGCATGCATGAAACTAAAAATTAAAATACCTGGTCGCGGAGGAACAAATTAACAAAGCAGAGGGTGCGATAAAATTCGAACAAGAGTGCGAGAGGTTTGACTTTTGAGAAGCGATTTGTGAGGTAGAGAAAAAGTGAAAAGAGGAGTCTCCACCATTGGATTGAGGAAAAATGAAAAGATGTTAAAATACAGAAATGTAATATGGTCGTTAAATTCCTAAACTAGGAGTCATGTAAAGTAGGGAGAAAGGAGGTTCTGTAATTGCTATTATAGTATTGTAAGGGCAAGTCCAACGGGAAACGCCATCGGTGCAGCCAAAGGCAAAATTTCAAAAATTTAGCTTTCTTTGTTAAATTTCTGTCTCCAACGAGAAGAGCAAAATAAAGAGCCAAAATGACTTCTTCATCTTCAGGAGCCATTCCTACATGTGTATCCTGCAGAGGAAAAAAAAAGACCGTTGTAAATGTTACCGTTGTTGCCATTGTACAAATTAAAACACCCATTAGCAACAAATTGAAACACAGCTACACAACTCAATAAAACAATAGAACACCCATCAACACAGCAACCCAACAAAACACATCAACCCATCAAATTCAACAATTGAACACTCATCAACATAGCAACCCAACGAATTCAAAAATTGAAAAAACACAGAATATTTTGCAGACAATCCGAAGAAGAAAAATCACAGAAATACCTTCATCAAAATTATTTCACCGTTGAAATCGGATTAAATGTTTGTACACTGTTGTGCTTAGAAATTTTCCCCATAAAAGAGAAATCACCGAAGAAGAGGAGAGGAAGACGAGAGGAGGGGAAAATATAATAACCTAAAATCTCAATTTCTAAACCCACATTTTTTAAAACACTTTGATTGCAGACAATCACAATTTATTTCCTTACAATGGCTCACCAATATTCCCCAGCAACAACAGCAACGTATCAATCTCCATAGCTGACGACGACGACTCAGATGAACTGAGTCGAATGCGAGCTCGAGTTCATAGAAAACACAAGATACACCATCACCGAGTCAAGAACAAGTTTTCACAATAAATCTTTAGGTTTGTTTTAAAATACTGGACGCTCTTGATCTTCCTTCCCGCTGCTGGATTGCTAATATTTGAAGCCTCGAAGATTGGTAGAAAGCCGAGCTTGGATGATGCAAAAGTATCTGAACGAGTTGTTGAAGTGAGAAGGCTGAGTTTTCAAGCTGCGTGGGGGGGACGACTGGAGGGTAGTGGATGGTGTGTGGGTGGGGGGGCGGCTGGAGGGGAGTGAACGGTGGGTGGGTGGGGGGGCGACGGCGGCCTGAGGGAGAAGAGAAGGATGGGTAGGGTTTTTTTAATTTGTGATTGAAATGAAGGGGAATAAACGGGGGGTGGGTTTTTATACTAATTATTATTATATAATAATAATAATTATTATTATTATTAATTATTATAATAATAGTTAGCATAAAAAAATAGGGGTATTAATTTGATTCAATTATTTGTAATGGAATGTATTTTAATTAATTATGTTTAAACTTATTGATTATTTGTTAATGTGTTCATTTTTTTTTTAGGTTTTTCTAACACTCAAAGACAATAAGTAACATTAATTAATTTCAAATACAACAACCATAAAAAAACATAGAAATATCGTGTGTGTTTTTAATTATATTTAAATTTATTTTTTAATTTAAATATAATTAAAAAAATAATTTTATTGTTTGAGAGTTTTTCAAAAGCAATTATATAATTATATAACTTACTCATATTAATTATATAATTAAACTATATACAAAATAATTGACCTTTATTTAAAATAAAAAAATGGCTCTCCAAAATGGCTCTTACCATTGGAGAGCACATCAACTCAAAAATCATATATACACTATTTAAAGAGCCATTTTACAAATTTGGCTCTCCAAAATAGCTCTTACTATTGGACTTGCTCTAAGGGCATCTCCAACGGGGAGAGCCATCAGGGCAGCTAAAGCCAAAATTTTAAAAATTTAGCTATTTTTGTTAAATTTGTGTCTCCAACGGGGAGAGCTAAATGGAGAGCCAAAATGGCTTTTGTATCTTCCGGAGGCATTCCTGCATATCTCTCCTGCAGAGGCAAAAAAAAATCTGACCGTTTGTTACCGTTGTCGTTGTCCAAATTAAAACACACAGCAACACAATGAATTCAGCAATGGAAGAAACACAATATATTTTCCAGCCAATATTTTACCATTGCAGAACAACAACAATAAAAACACAACAACAAAAACACAACAACAACAACAACGAAAACACAACAACAACAGCAGCAGAGGGAGATGGAGAGGGGGGGGGGGGCAGAGAAGAAATGCAGTAAGTTTAATAAATTTTTAAAAATGAGCTGATTAACAGAAATATAAATGAAGAGATATTTGTTTGGCCAAAAATACATACCTGTGCCACCATCGCCAACAATCACAAGCTTGAAGCTTGGATAATCACCAGTTTGCTGATTCGGCAAAGCCTACACCAATTACTAATAAATATCATCAAAAAGAAAATAAAAACAAAGTCTTGGGATTATTGCAATATAGAAAATGAGAAGTGAAAACAAGGGCTTGACTAGCTCACCATTCCAATTGTACAATCTACCGATTAAATAATTATCAAAATAATTTTAATAATAGCAATATTCAATGACTTTAAGGCAGGAAAAAAAACCCTGTTTCTAACAGATTCTATCAATTATAATTTTACTAATTAAATATTAAAATAATCAATTACAACACGCATAAAATCAATCAGTTTTTTATATAAATAAAAGCTCAGCACAACGCGCGGGCAATTTGGCTCGTTTACCCTAAGGCATAGGTAGAAGACTACCGGTAAGAACCCATAAAAAGTATTTAATCCACTTTTGTTTATCAGGAGCATTAATATTTTATCTAGCTATAACCAATCATTTATCTCTTGAATCTCTGATCAAATGAGTGTTTTGAGTTTCTAACAACCCTACATCAAATAAATAATTAGGTGACGAATCATTAACCCTTACCAAAAAGTCTCATTTCTCGCGTTGCAACAATCCTATAAATAGTCTCATTCTAAGATCACGACTAATTTCTATACTATACGACAGCTAACACAGGGCCGGGCCAGCGTTTCAGTTTCAGTAGAAATAAATCTGACATATCAGAGTTACTTCCTGTAGTGACCATGTATTATTACATCAACTCATAATTTACCCTAATATATACAGAATCTTGAGAATTTTACATCACATAACATTATCTCTATCAAGATTTCCCTCCCCGCCACACACCTCAACGAAACAGCTCTTCCAGACTGGTCGTGGATAGCTAGGGCAATGATACCTTGTGTTTCAGCATGTTCAGGCTTTCTGCTAGCTTGTTTGCTTGCCCTTACTCTTCAAATCTTCTACTTCTCACCTATATCTCCGGACTTGCTTGAACTGCCTCCAGCTTCAGCTCTTCCCACAAACAGGCACTTACAGGCAAACAGCTGAACATGATTGTTTCTCTGACCTGCGATAACTCCATGCTTTCCACTAATAGCTAGCGCACGCACTGATTTCTTCTTTATTTTTTGTTTTTGTTTTTCCCTGTAGGGAGTGACTAAGCTTGGAGAAGGATTTCTAGATGGCCCAGAGGATTTTGTCTTTGATAGAGATGGTGTCTTGTACACAGCTGTTAGAGATGGATGGATCAAAAGAATGCATAAGAATGGATCCTGGGAGAATTGGAAGAAGATAGACAGTGATAGTTTACTTGGGATTGCAACTTCCAGGGAAGGAGGTCTTATAGTTTGTGATGCTGAAAAGGTAAGATAATTCAAAAACTAGCACTTGCAGCTGAGACTTGGTGATGGCAAGGAAGATGAACAGAAACAAAACAGAAGAGCCCCAGAAACCTGAATGTGAAATAACATCAGCCAGATATAGTCGCACTAATTATGGAATTGATATGATTTCAGGGTTTGCTCAAGGTTAGTGAAGATGGAGTGGTGGTTCTTGCGACGCATATTAATGACGGGTCCAAAATAAGGTAATATTTAGAATCCAATTCCATGATGCACCCCTTCTTTTTCCCCCTTGAGAAACACATTTACAAATTCTGCCAGCGAGTTTGTGGGTGTAAATCCTTCACTCCTTGACCATTTTTTAGGCCATCGAAGGACAAGGTGACAGGCGGGCCTTCGATTGAACATCAAAATACAAAATCTTCTTAAGGGACTTGGTTAATTTCTATACCAAGACCTACAGAGAAGATTATCTTGTACACTCTAAAGGAATCCACACAATCAATACTGAATGTACTAGAAAGGAAAGCAGATAATTACAATGAAGTAGAGTGAAGAAATGGTGGGATTTCGACCTTCTCACGTCTCAAATGAACATCAACTTCAACATGCTTAGTGCGAGCATTAAACACTGGATTTGAAACAAGAGAGATAGCCCCAGGATTATCGCAATATGTAATAGGAGGAAAAGATAATGAGACACGTAAACCTTTTAGAGCCATTCAACTCTGGTGAACTTCAGCTTCGGTCTGGAAACAACATGTCTTATTAGCACACCAAGAAACCAAAGAACAGCCAATAAAGACTCCATAGCCGGTAGTAGATCTGCGATCATCAGGATTGTTTGCCCAAACAAAGTCTGGAAAAGCACATGACTTTGACAGGTTCATTATAGCTTTCCAACAATAATAGTTATGGTCATTTGCATTTGTGTCCAATGGTAAATTTCTCATTGCAATTAAAATAGAGTCCTTGTGTATGCCATCTTTGCATTTCATCCCACATCAGTCTTTTCATCGGAACTGATGGAGTTAATTTTGGTGGGGGAAGAGCTAATGATGCTTGATTTAATAGTATTGGTCGCGTGGACATCCTTTGCTGTATTTTATGTTCATCCTTCATTCTAGCTAAACGAATAGCCTCTATAAGGTTCGTGGTCTGAACATCCGAATAACATCATAAATGTATGATGCTTTATGTCCTCCTATAAACGTGCCCACCATTGCCTTCCAAGTCTATATCATGAACTCGATTGCCCAACTTCTCAAACTCCTTATGATAGTTCCTTAAGGAACCCATTTGTCGGATCTTTGATAATGCTTCATCAAAATCCTCAAAGTTTATTAAGTAAAGGAAAGCCGATAATTACAGTAAAATAGAATGAACAAATGATGGGATTTGCTGCTACTTGTCGTGCTGATTTACTGCTGCATTAACAAAAATATGATGAATGATCATATGAGCACTTAAGACATTTATAACAACATGTGCAAGCATTGCTCTTTCTTTCGATGGGAACGTTGAATATTAAGGAAATCTTATATATTTTGGACTTGGGATGTGTGGGCACTCTAAACCTCAGCAATTATATTTATAATATAGAGGAGTCAGCATTGATAATATATTTCAATCAGGTTTGCAGATGAGGTCATTGAATCATCGGACGGGAGTCTTTATTTTAGTGCCGCGAGCACCAAATTTGGATTCCACGACTGGTACTTGGACGTTCTGGAGGCAAAACCTCACGGGCAGCTGCTCAAGTATGATCCATCATCGAACGAGACATCGATTTTGCTTGATGGTTTGTGCTTCCCTAATGGTGTTGCTCTCTCCATGGAGGAAGACTATCTGGTCTTCTGCGAGTCTTGGAAGTAAGTACATTCGTGCCAGCACTCTGTTTTATAACCCCTGTGCGCGACGCTTTGGATATCAACGATTAGATTTGCACTTCTTAGCTTGTAAAAAAAACACCCGCATCTTTCTGCTTGCTCAGATTCAGGTGCCGGAAATATTGGCTGAAGGGAACGGATAAAGGGAAAACATAAATTTTTATCGACAACCTTCCCGGTGGTCCCGATAACATCTATCTGGCTCCGGATGGCTCATTCTGGATTGCCTTACTGCAGGTACTTCTAGTGATTTGAAACTCTTATGAGTTTATGTTATTTTGTTTTTTTGGAGAAGAAACATCCTGACGGAACTAGACAAGAATAAAGAAGAATATTTTCCACCACAGGTGGCGGCTAACGGGCTGGAGTTTGTGCACACGTCAAAGCCATCCAAACACTTGATCGCAGCCTTTCCAAAGTTGGTAAACCTAGTCAGTGGTGCCCACAGGAAAGCAACGGTGGTCAACGTGGCAGCTGATGGCAAGATTACCAGGAAGTTTGACGATCCTGATGGCAAAGTGATGTCCTTTGTTACAACAGCTTTCGAGTTCGAGGATCACCTGTACTTGGGAACCCTGAATAACAACTTCATTGGAAAGTTGAAATTGAATCCGACAAATTCCTGAGCTTCAGACAGTCGGACGTGAAAGAACAAGTGCGGAACATGGGATCGTAAAAGACTCCTAAAACAAGCTATTACACTTGGTTGTTGTTTAGACTAGAACCCAGATTATTTACAATAACTAATACAGAGATTGCATGCTGGCTTCCTAGTCTTCCGCTTTTCTTGATCCACGGAACTATATGATATGATATGGCAAGAAAACATCAACGGCGCCTATTATCTACTGGCAAAATTCTTATTGGTCCGATAACAAGGCAGCTTTCTCCAGTGCACCGAGCAATCCAGCTTCTAGTAAGAACCTAACGAAGACATCTAAGCTCATCATCATTTCTTGGAAAACCAGCAGACAGAAAGACACAGATAACTGCAGTAACGGCATTATTTGTAACATGATTTGGCAGTTTAACAAATTTTTGGGGGGCGGGAATATAATCCAGAAAAATTATCTTGCTTCTTTTCCCCCCCTATCAAACTACATGATTAATCAAGCAAGTTTTGATGACTTCTAATGAATGCACGATACTTTCCCCAACTGGTCAGGTTATCCCTCAAAATCAGTCACGTTCAGTTATGGAGGTTAAATGTTCATCGATTTCCTCGGTGGACAGCACTCTAAAAAAACGATTGTCTGTTCTCACAACTCCCACCTGCAAAATTGAACACTAACTGTTAGAAACCATTTTTAGTTGTACAAAGTAAATTCCATTAGAAAGCATTTTCATGTCCATACCGTAATGGTCTGCAAATTTAGCAGACAGTAAGTACATAAAGGGGCATCTCATGAGCAAGTGAAAAAATAAATAAGCAAGAACATGCACCAAGATTCTGAATTCTACTCAAAACATAACACCAACTGTTGAATGTAACAAAAAAAACAGGCTAATACTACTAGTCTAGTATCGGCAACTGATGAATGTAATAAAGGGAGTCGTCAAACCTCTATCTCAGTGGCTTTGAAATCCTCTTGAAGAACAGATTGAAGAGCAGAAATAGCAGTCTGCATGATACAAGCAAGATGCTGTTTTAGGACCGTCACATATAGAATGTTGGGAATAAACATAAAACAGAATAATCCAAAAGCACCTTCTTCGCACCAATTTGTCTAATAATCCAACAAAAACCAACAGAATTTAACCTCTTGAATTATTTTCTACTACCATATACACAGAATCCTCTCAGAGCCCCGGAAAACAAACAATCCAAACAAAAATAATTTGAACTCCTGTAAAGTCATACCCTTGAAATTCTTGTAACACCACGAGGACAAATGAAAAGTTCTAGCTTTCGCATATTATATGGCCCAAATATTCTATGCAGATTGAACTACCTCCCAACCAAGAATAGGAAAATAAGCGCACTTAAATAGTTGATAAGCACAGAGCATATTTCACTTCTGCAAATAATAGTAGATGGCCAATAAAAAGATTATAAATATACACATATAAAAGCCCAGCATGTCCTTAGCAGGATTAGGACATGTACCTGCACGGTTTCCTCATATGAGAGAGCAGGGTCATTTTTCATTTTCTTTTCCAGGAAATTGATAGCCTCTTGTTCTTTCAATCCAGAACTTGTAGCCTGCAACATGAGCATAAAATTATGTTCCTTGGGCAAAATGCTTTGTTAGAATTGTGTATGATGCAAAGTTAAAATAAAGTGATCGGTAAATTTTCCCTTACTTAAGAAAAATCCCTTTACACTATCTAGTGAATATATTATAGAAACAAGTAGATATATCTACCTGCCCATTAGCTGCAAGATCTAGTAAACATACCTAGAAGGCAAATTAACTGACGAACAAATATTTGCAGCAGACCGGGTTGCAAGGAGTGTTCCTGCAGCCCATATGTCTACTTCATTTGCAGGTTTAAAACTACAACCATGAAATAATTAGATGACTTCTTAATTTACATTTCCTCTTCTACCCTTCTTTGAAACAATTGGAATTGTTGCATCTTTTTGACTTGCAGAACTTCGCATAATGAAATTCAACTCAAGCTGGTCCCTAGTTCTCTACAGTTGTACTTTTCTTTGTTTGCCAGCACCTTTTACTAACTTTAACATCAATTCAATTTTCTACAACCAGTGATGAACTGTTACTTTTCTTTGTTTGCCAGTACATTTCCCAAATTTTAACAGCGATTCAATTTTCTTATATCTATGATAAACTAAATGTAACTTTTGATAATACAAAAATTATAGCCTAGAAAAATCTCTATCAAAAAAAATGTTGACATGAGACGAATGTTAGTCAATGAAAGGCCAAAAGCAGCTACATAAGAAGTATGATTTAGCTCCCAAATGCAACCTAAAATCACCGAGTACTAAAATTCAGAGGAACATATACATGGAGATTTGCACGTTCAATAATTGGTGAGGTTGATCTACAAGCTGTTTTATAACAAGACAAGCAGAGAATACTACACTGTTGTAAATCCTTAGAGATAATATTGTTAAGTACTCTATTTACATGGATATTGCAGATGAGGGAGGAAGGAACTCGGCAGGTGTTTGTAAGGGAAAAATCAGTAGCAACAAATTAAGAGGGTATATCAGGAATTGAGCTTGAGAACTGAATAAGGGAATCTAGATATGTGATTTTAAACCTTTGAGAGGAAGGCAAACACAGGCAGCAGCAGTTTCCTGCTGACAGGCCTGGGGCTAAACAATAAATAACAATGTTTGGCAAATTTAAAGGACTGCTAGAAGAACACAGGAGATCACCAAAAAAAGGCAAAAGCCACTTTCAAGTGAATTCAAAAGCACACTCCTTAAATTATCAGATTTATTCATCCTAAGGATAAAGCTCAAGTATGTCCTTAAAGAGTCATATACCTCAGATTCATCGTAGTTTTTTTGCTTATATGATCATGGGAATCACAGGTGTACTTGCTAAGCAATAGCAAAACAACATACTTAGCATAAGGCTTACAAAAATGTAATGCATTGTGAAAAGAACTTTGCAGAATACCTTGTGACCAAAGAAATGGCCAGCTGGATCACACTTGTAAAGTTGAGGCCCATTCTCTTCATCAATACCCAAAACCATAGCAACTTCACAGAAAAATCACATAAAAGATGTCAAGATAAAGGAAAATAAGAATCAGACCAACAGGAGCAATTAGAAGGTGTAAATGTCCACTACAAGCACTCAGATAAACCGTAAGAAAAGGAACAAAATAAGAATAGAAGCCATACCAACTCCAAGAGGTCTCATGTATGCATGCTGAGTATAAACTTGTGATTTGTCCGCAATCCTATATATGCAACAAAAATATCATTGCACAAGAAATTATCAGTTGCAGTAAGGCAAGGAAAACAATCCATGCATTTATTGATAAAAAAAATCAGAGTTCAAGATTATAAGGATGGAAAAGAAGAATGATTAGAGAAGATAGCATCAGCTAATTCATAGAACAGGTTGATTTGCATCTGACCATCTTCCCTCAATGATATTGGAGAATGGGCATAGATAAGAAAAGTTAAAATGGTGCGATAAAAGGCAGTTAAAATTCAAATTTTACAGATAAGATCATGAACAGTTTACAAGCAAGCTTGACTTTCTTAAAAGGAGTTGTTTTGAACAGCACTAGTAACAATCCAAACAAAAAAATGGACGCATCCCACATATGGAACACATCCTGGCATTAAACATAATCAAATAGCTGAGCTTTCCACAACCACAATATGATCAATGAATCACCTACCATCTAGCTAAGGCATCCACAGGCATTTCATATCCATATCTGAACCTAAATTCAGCCGCTTCATTCCTTGCTTGTTGTACTAGATTCCTTGAATCAGCTGAAAAATGGACAAAAAAACATTATCAGTGGTGTAACTGGAATTTCAAGTTCCAAGCTTAGTACATGAAGGTACCAAACAATAATAGCAATAGTCAAATCAAATTCATAGATAAACAAACGGCTCTATTTGTGCCTCCAGATTCATTACATCAGAAGGAATTAAGAGTGTCAATTAATTGAAAGCAAACCTGTCATGCCGGTGGCAAGTAGTCCAAGGTACTTGGTAATAGGGAAAAGATGAGTAACACTAGTCTGATCCAAAAGCTTGTCCTGCTCATTCATTATCACCAAAAACAAAATTATTTACCTCACGCTATATACCAAATACGAAATGAAAAACAAAACCCTAGATCAAGAAGGCGATTAATCAAACTAAATTAAGAGATGATTAATGCAATGCAGTCAAATTAAGAAAATAATAATCATATTTAAAAATTAAAAAAAAAAAGTCACTCACCGGAACCTTCTTTTGAGTGACGACACAGACAGAATCCTTGCCGCGAACTCCAATGGAAGTTATCGCGGCAGCCTTCACTGCCTTGAACGCATACTCTGCAACCACAAATTCAATTAAATTAATTTAAAAATACTTTCCGGTGGGAGAAATAAAAAAAAAATAAGAGAAAGAGAGAGGAGAGTAAAATTACACTACATACCAACTTGAAAGAGGCGACCTTCAGGGGAGAATATGGTGATATGGCGATCGTATCCGCCTCCACTTCCTCTGCTCATTCTTATTGAGATTCTTCGTATAGAGAAGAGATCTGGTGTTTAGAGTTTCAGTAGCCAACAAAGTTTTCAACAAAACAGTTTTCTCTTTGTATTTGATGAATGCGTGCCTCGCTGAACAAGAAACCTTTTTCTATTTTATTTTCTTTTTCTCATAATTTTAGTTTTAGGGTTAACGTCAGACTAGTTCTCATTCTATTATTCATTTCTCAATTACATCCCATACCAACCTATAGTTTTTGTACATTAGGTCCCGAAATTATACAAAATTCTAAGTTGTGTTCTTTATTATAAATAACACATTTTTTGACGAAAGCAAAGAAAAACTTTATGATTATGAGAGGTTTTGTGCATAGGTTGTAGAACCAATTTATAAAATGAGGATCATTTGATAATTTGATGTTTATTTTGGAGATTATTATAGGTTAAACCTTTATTTTAATTTATTATAATTTACCCCTGTGATCTCAAAAATTAAAAAAAAAAATAGGTGATAAAGATTTAGACAAAGACATGGGTTAAGACAATCAAGAGTTAATGGAATCAAATCTTATGTGCTAGGAGTTTGTGCTTGAACTAATGATGAATTTAAATATATAATAGATTTTAGATGCTCAAGGTTTGGGTTAAAATAATCATGCTTATGACAAAGAGGGTTGAATTAAGACTTAAAACTGGAGGCTTGAGGTTAGGGCAAGGATTATATATCAAGCATTTAGGATTTAAGATTTAGGATAGGACGAGCCCTTTTAGTCCGGGTTTGGACATGGTCCAAGTTGCCCAATTTCAATTCAAAAGTACAAGCTAGGACCAAGTCATCTATAGTATAAGTCAGGATCACCCCAACTAATTTTGAACCAGTTTTGGTTTTTTTCATAATTTTGATTTAGTTGTTTTGATAAATAAAACCGAATCGGAAATGATCGCCCCTACTAAAAAGGCTTGGCGAGCATGAATTAATTCATGTTGCCTTTCTTTTTCCTGAGATTTGCTAGTTTGGTCGACGGTGACAAAATTGATTTAGGGTTAAACATAAAATAATAAAAATGATAATAAAAAAGGAAGAATGACTTTATAACTCATCTTCTTAATCCCATTGTAGATTATTGATTCCAACCTTATTTCACTTAAAAAGTTAAGTCATGACTACCTTAGAAATCCTAGTCGCCACATAAATGTGTGGATCCCAACATCTCAAATATTTCACAGTCATTCACAATAAATCAACAATTAATTAAAAATAATAACAAAAAAATATTTTGTCATAATATTTAATAACATGTTAAAAATTATTCAAAAATTCACTTGGGGTTTAAAATTGACTTTCTAGAATAGTTGGGTATGACCAAAAACTACAAGAACAATTCTAATTGTGGTACATGGATGAACTATCAAGGCTATAATGTATAGTTACATATGCTAGTAAGGAGTAAAGGTTTCCTTTTCTTCTTTTTATTCATTGTTGTTTATGTTACGCATGTTGCATTCATAGTTTGGTTGCTTCCGAATATACTCTTGTCATGGACAAAGGCCAATCATCTTTTGAAAGGTTCTCAATAGTGTTGGTGGTTACGATAGTGGTGATTGACATTGATGATAGAGAGCAATGATAGAGGGGTTACCATTAGTTTTATTTATTTTTTTCTTCTAATTTCTCTCTTTCTACACGCACATTGTTAAAATATCTCCCTCTTTTCCCATACTATTCATCCCCTTTTTATAATACCTAATATCCATTTATTCCTCCTTTATATTCATTTTTCCCTTTATTTTATATTATTACTATGCTTACTAAACTTTTTTTTTTCATTTTGTTCTTTTATTTTCTTTTGAAGATTTTAATATATTTTTTGAAAATATAATATCAAAGTTACAACAAATAGTTCCTTTAACTATCTTTGACCATCTTTAATTAGTTTCTTTTTCCTTTTCTTTCCCTTTCAAAGATGACTTCGTGAAGGTAGAGAATAAATTATTATTATTAACTCAAAACCCACCCGAAAAAAACAAGAAAGAAAGAAATAAAATTTAAGAGGAAGAAAAAAAAAAGTAGTACTTTCCAGTGAGATTCGCCTCGTACTCTCGTCAACGGTTCATAGTCGACACCGTACCATCCAACATATATCTATATCTATATCTATAATATATTATTTCTCCTTCCTCCTCATAAAGCCCACCTGCCCTTGCCTCTCTTTGACTGTACTTTAATCTTATTGGCAACAAAACAAATCTCACGACCAGGTATTAATTAATTAAATTGATTTTGTATTTTCGTTTAATCTTACTATGATATAGCTTAAATCTTATTTCCATGGTGATTATCAGTTCATAGCATAGGGTTTTAATTAGTTAGTACTGTCTTTTAATTAATTAAACTGAATTTGTATTTCGTTTAATCTTATTATGATATACCTTGATGTTTTGATTGATAGATTTGCAATCTGTTCTTGAGACGAGCTATTTCTTGAGTGTTTGCTGTTTGGTCTTCAACTAAGATTGTCAAGATTGCTCCCAAGAACCTGAAATTTGGGTCTTCGTTCAGTTATTACTGTTAAATCTTGTCTTTGAACGTCGCATGTAGGAGGATAGGATGAGAGCAGGGTTTTCATTGTTCAAGAGTACAGCATTCTCTCTTCTACTCATTGTTCTTGTGTGTGTAACTGTGCTTGTATGGGCATGGCAGAGAACTCCGCTTCTAACCGCCTTCCTCCCGCCTAATAGTCTTCTACAACTTTCGTCAGGTATGCTTCGGTTTATGGGAAGATTGATTACTTTGTTTTTCTAATTCTAATGGGCATTCCATTTTGTTAGTTGTGATAGATCTTCCGAACAAGTATATTGTTATTACTAACTTTATCTTGCTGGGTTCTCTATTGAATTTTATGGGGATTTTTGAGTGTTTGACTATATATGAGCATGCTAGGATTTATGATGTAAATGTTGTATTAAAGATGTTTTCTTAAACAGAAGCTAAAGACAAGCAGCCAATCCTGACAGTAGGAAGAAATGGCACTGCAGAAACTTCTGCAGGTTTGGTAGAAGCAGAAGTGAGGCCTGACCAGAAAATAGAAACAAATCTGAAAACAGATGTGCAAATTACGGAGTTTGCATCACCAGAGCTTTCTGAAAACACAAACTCTTCCACAGGGAAGAAACAATATAATGAGAATGTCACGATGCATATGGATGATCAAGGTAATATATGCATGTATACAATCGCTTCCTACATGCTTTTTTCTAACTTAAATCAACCTACCATGAATACAATGTTAAATGTGCACTGCCAAAAATGGCATGTATGATCATCGGCATAGATCGTTGATGCAACTTTTATTAAGACATCATGTTGAGTGTCATCAATGTCTTGTTGATTGGTTTTGAAGTCATTGATGTAGTTCCCAAAAGAGATTTCTTTGTCCTTTTCATGTTGTACTCTGTCAAGTTTCTAGCTGCACATTTTGGAAGTGATCCAAAATTCTTCACTGCATGATAGCAATATATTGGAAAATGTATAAGATCACGTGTGCTGCTACTAATTCTGGTTTATAAATAACAGCATACTCTCTGATGAATTGAAAATGATTGTTTGTGTTTGTATCCACATGGGTTCTGTGTACTCTTTTTAACTAATAAATTCACAACCATCAAATCCTTGGCTTGCAATTATTCTTGTGCCATACTCTACATTTAACATTCAATTCGGTTCCATGGTGAATTCATGGGAGGCTTGAGTGCGGATGCAGAGCTAATTTTGACAAAACATTTTTTTTTGTTTTAATTTTTAAGTTGAATGTCTATTAGATGTCTTAGTATGCATATCACCAGTTGCCGATTCTCATCTCATCTTATTCTTACTCCAGGCTGTAACTATGGAAAAGGAAAATGGGTTTTAGATAATAGCCGGCCTTTATATTCTGGATTTCATTGTAATCCATGGCTGTCACATATGTGGGCCTGCCGCTTGATGCAACGCAAGGATTTTGCCTATGAGAAACTACGGTGGCAACCAAAAAATTGTCAAATGGAAGATTTTGAAGTGTCCAAGTTCTTAGAAAGGTACTAATGCATTTTTCCCTCTCCAACTGTTTACTGTTCAGAAAACACCAACAAATTGATGAAGCTCTAAACTTTTGTCAATTCATGAGTCACATGCCTTCAAATGCTCCCCAAGCCTTGCCATTATATAGTTGCTTTCACATTTAACATACTCTGTGCGTCAGCTATCAAGGCTGATTACTGATTCACTTTCTGCTGGTTCTAAAAGTAATATACAAATTTCTCATTCAGGATGCGAGACAAAACTCTAGCCTTTGTTGGAGACTCTTTGGGCCGACAGCAGTTCCAGTCTTTAATGTGCATGCTCACTGGTGGTAAGAAGAGCCATAATGTAATAGATGTAGGAAAGGAGTATGGACTCGTCATTCCTCATGGAGGTACTCGCCCTAATGGCTGGGCTTATCGGTTTTCAAGCACTAACACGACAGTGATTTATTACTGGTCATCTTGCCTCTGTGACTTGGAACCCATTAATACCACAAACCCAGCAACTGACTATGCCATGCATCTTGATCGGCCTCCAGGATTTTTGCGTCAATTTCTTCATAAATTAGACGTTCTAGTTCTTAACACAGGGCATCACTGGAATCGAGGAAAGCTTAAAGCGAACCGCTGGGTCATGTATATGGGGGGCATGCCCAATACCAACAGGAGACTAGCAATGATTGGGGCTGCCAAGAATTTCACTATCCATAGAATTGTCAGTTGGGTGAATTCTCAGCTTCCAAAACATCCACACTTGAAAGCTTTTTATCGAAGCATCTCACCCAGGCATTTTGTCAATGGTGATTGGAACACAGGGGGGAGCTGTGACAACACTACCCCAATGTCTATAGGAAAGGAAGTACTGCAAGATGAGTCTAGTGATTATAGTGCTGGAAATGCAGTGAAGGGGACTGGGGTTAAGCTCTTGGACATAACGGCTCTATCCCAACTAAGAGATGAGGGTCACATATCACATTATAGCATCAGAGCTACGAAAGGAGTGCATGATTGCTTGCATTGGTGTCTGCCTGGAGTTCCTGACACATGGAATGAAATCCTTTTTGCACATATTAGTTCTACACCAGTGATTAATTCTTGAAGGTAAATGGTTTGAAGAAGGTGATATCATTTTGTGGAATGGGTCAAGAGTTCCATCGAGAAATTTTATTATGGTGATTTTTTTAGATCTGGGAGAAAGAAGGATAGATGGAAAGTTTAGGAGAATTGTTTTAATTTGGCGAGAGTTACTGATAGAATAAGTTGATGACGTGGTATAAAATTTCCTGACTTCATGCACAGGATTGCAACACAGTGGTTCAGAGAGGCTGCTGAACAGACCTTCAGACTGAATTTTTAACATTCCAGAGTTTTTGAAAATCATGGAGAAGGTTCGAATTCATGGTTAAGAAGAACGAGCAGTGTTGCTGAATTGACTGTAGCAATTTTATGGATAACATCTGGTGATTCAATCTCAAGTTTCGAGCTCAATTAAACATGGGTTTCTGCCACTGCTGCGTTTCTTTTGGAATTCAAATTTAAAAGGAAGCTGCTCCTTGGGGTGTATTTGCAAATGCCTGTGTATGATATTATTTTCCTATTACGTTAGCATCTTTTATTGTAATATTAAAAATTACATTTCAAATAATTGTATATAAGCTTAATATGCATGATTTTTAAACTTGGAGGAAATATCTATTTTTTTTTTTTAATTTTTTATATAATGTTTCTCAAATTTATTATTGGTATATTTTCTTAATACATTTGCTCCAAAATCATCCATTCATTATTTTTGTTATTTTATTAAAACTTAATTGAAGATCATATTATGTTTTTTATTTATAAAACGTATTTTAATAAGAATATTAAAAAAAGGCATTTATAAGGCAAAGAGGTTTAGATTAAAAACATTTATTTTAATCATTGAGATTTTATATATTGATTTCAGTTGTTTGCATTTTCTATACAATAAACAAAGATATAGAAAGAAAATGCCCCTCGCGATAAATATCAACATTACACTTTAGTATTTAGTTAAAATTGATAGTTTTTTTTTAATTTATTGGTTTATTTAATTCTTAGCTTATTTTATTAAATTTACACATCAACTATCCAAATCTCAATTAAATTTTTTCTTAATGTTAAAACTTATGTTCAAAATACTTGAACATTCTTCTCTTGTATTATATTAGAAATTAGATTTTGAAACCCTACCCCTGGAAAGGGACAAATACATGCCTAGTACCTCTGTAAACTTATTATTATTATTATTATTATTATTATTATTATTATCCTATAAGCTAAAAAAGAGTGACATTTCAAACAAGAATGAACAATGTTTTGCACTGTTTATCTACATTTAGCGGCACTGTGAATTGCAATAGAAAAACACTGTGGATTGCAATAGAAAAATGGTATAATAATATAAGTATTATTTGTATACAAAGATTAAACAATGAAGTCGTTTTGATCGAGTGGTTAAGGCGTGTGTTGCTAAGGTATCCCCACGAGAATTCGAATCTCAGGTGATGAAAATGATTTTGGGTTTTTAATATTATATTATCATTGCCTTTTTCCTCTCTTTCCGGTTCCGTTGATGCCTTTGTATTTTTTATTATTTTATAATAGTTAAAGATGTAGAGTAGATAAAATTCTAAGAACATGTAATAAAAATAAAGCAAGGAAAAAGCCTTTTTTTTTTTTTTTATTCTTCACGTCCAGATTACACCTTGGATCATTAGATAAAAATCCAAAGATGAAAAGGGGAACAAAGAATATTACTACTGTGTAAACAAAGAGTTTGAGAGTAAGCATTAGACAATCTCCAAGATCTTTTTATGTGTTTGGACAAAAAGAAAATAGATTCTCTATTCTTTAGACAATTCGTCCCACAGTCCTTTGTTTTGGCATTAAATTAAAAAAAAAAACCTAAAAGATATGATATTTTATTATTACTATTACTATTACTAAAGAAGCTAAAACAAATCGACATTTTAAACAGTAATAAACAATGATTTTTCACTGTTCATCTAGACTCAGAGACATTGTGGATTAGAATAGTAAAAATATTATTTTGCCCCTCTGTTTACTACATTTTTTAGCCTTGAGTCTGGGGTATTTTTGATTTTTCACCTTCCTGTGCACAATAAAAATAACCATAATACCCACAAATATGACAAAAATGCACAGTTACCACCGGGGGCATAAAGGTTATTGCACATAATTTTTTAAATGGCTAAATAGAAATTTACCACTAAATAAGGCAAAATAGAACAGTAACATCCAGAGTCAGTAGGGTCATTGCACACTTTTTTAAATGGCCAAATACATAAATACCCCCATATAAGACAAAATCCAAAAGTTATCTGAGGTGTGGTGGTAATTTACCATTTTTTATAATATTTACTGCCGAATTACTATTGGCGCGTTGTTGGACGTGCCGTCCATTCCACGCTCACACGGGTTTCGGACAGCGCGTGTGGCGTATTCCAGCGTCCAGAAATGCCCAACCACTGTCTAGAATGATTTTCAGACATGTTTGCTTCCTTCTGGTGTGGCACCTGCAATGATAAGGTGGTTAGAGACGTGTCAGTGGTCGGTTGAATTCCCCTTTGTTTTCTCTCTCCTGCCTGCGTAAGAACAGTTTAGTCCTACTGTTTACTATGATTTCATTTTAGTCCCTCATCTTTTAATTGTTTTGTATGATCCTTATTTCTGTTATATAGGTTTTGATTTGTTTCAATTTGGTCCTTCAATTGAAATTGATTATACATTGTAGTTTCATTTCAGTCACCTGTCTTTTAATTTCTGAATTGGTTTGAAATCCTTCATATTTTCGGTATCAAAGTTTTGATTTGTTTCAATTTTATCTTTCCATGCAAATTGATTATATATTTCAGTTTTATTTCGGTCCTCCTTTTAATTTCCTATTTTGTGTTAAATTCTTTAATTTTTTCGGTATCAATGTTTAGATTTGTTTCAGTTGTGTCCTTTAAATGAAATTTATTATAAGTTTGTTTTCCATTTTGGTCCTTATACTTCTAATCTTGGATTTTATTTTAAGTCTTTTCTTTTTTTGTATATATTTCTTACATAATTCCTATTTCTGTCCATGTTTATATGTACATGCCCTTATTTTCCAATTTTATTATTTTCACTGTTATTAAGGGTTTTTTATTTAATATTTAAATTTTAATTTGTGTTGATGATCATTTTAAAAATGATATTTATTATTTTTTCTCTTTTTTATTCATTCTTCATGTCAAATAATTTTTTTAAATCTAAAAATATTTTTTTATCATTTTTATTTTTATTTTTTAATTTCTTTTTTGTTAATATTGTTAGGTGTTGAAATTTCTAATTATTATAGATAAAGCATTCAAAATAATGATAATGATTATTTGTAAAAATATTTTTCTTATTAATACATGAGACTAATTATATATTTTGATATTTATTTAATATAAGTGCCTTAATAAATAAATGACCTATTTTTTATTTTAAAAAAATGATAATTTACTATCAGTGTTCTCCAATATTTTTAATATAATAATATGAGGAATACATCTTAAAAAAAAAAAAAAATTTAGTTTCTTGTTTTAATAATAGTTAAGGTATCATCGATAATATGACCAATAATAATTAGAATATTAATCATATATAATAATATTTATAATGACAACTATAATAATTGTGACAAAAATTCATTAGTCAATGTTATTTTTATGAAAAATAACTTCTGCGTTTTTTTTTATGTATAATATTGCAGATCTCATATCACAAAAAAAATATAAGAACCACAAGTAGACAAGAGAGGTAGAAAATTTGTGTCAAATTATCTACAATTATAAAATAAAAAATTACCCTGCGTTTTGACACAACCAGCACCAAAATTTTTAACATGTAACAAAATTGTTAATGGTCTTATATATTTTTTAAAATTTCTATACATTTGAGCTAAATAGGCAACTTAAATTTTTTAAGATTATGTTGCTTTTATATGTATTTATTTATTATAAATAAGACATTTAGACTAATGATAATAATATTTTTGGGACGTTTTTCTTAAAAAATAGGAGAAACTAATTATATATTGTGATATTTATTTTATATTAACATCTTAGAATATATATAAAAAAATGAACTGACTTTTCTTTATAAATCTCACATTAATTTAATATCAGTGTTCTAATATAATAATATGAAGAAAAAAATATGAAAACATAATCTTTGATAAATTTTAGCAGTTGCATTTTTTTTATCTATTAAATAAATTATTTGTCAAATAATTAAAATATTGCCAATAAAGAATTAGTATGTTATAGACAACAAATAATATATCTTTAGTCAATTTGATCGATCATGACTTTGCTTTCTACGAATTAAATTATTATCAAAGTAGTTAGAACAAAACCACCAATCAAATTGTTTGTTGCGTAAAATAAATCACTCATCTATACTAAAATTCAACGATTGTAATTTTACTATTTGCTAATAAAATAATTCATGAAACAAATAAAACATATATAACAATCAATCAGTACATTACACGAAGCACAAGACTCATTTTAATAGAATTTTCTTTATTCTAATTGTACAATCTACCGATAAAATAATTAGCAAAACAATTTTCTACATAGAAAAAAAGTTCAGCGCAACGCGAAGGCAAGTTAGCTCGTATAATATAAAATGGAACACTACCATTATTATTATAATACTATGATGAATTAAAGACCCCTTTGTTTCTATACATTAAGACTATCATATATCTATCTATCTCTTTATTTATTTAACTATTGATTAACAGTGATAAAGTTGTAAGGCATGTTAATAAATTATCTTGTGAGTTGAGAAATAAAATAAACTAAAAAAAATAGAGGATAGCGTGGACCTATAACTAATTTTGAGAATCCATTGTGAAAACATGGATTGAGGAGGCAACTTTTTGGTCATGGTAAGATTTTGGTGATACTGTTTATGATTATATATATATATATATATATACAAAATAATATTCTCCATCAATTTATGATTTTTATTTTGGTGATGCTTATGTTGATAATTATAACATAACGGCAATAATAACATTGATAATATCATTATTAGTTTCCTCATTGACTACAAAGAGAACATGAAAAGTTCTCAACAAAATCCTTTTGATTACAAGTTTACTATTATCCTATCACAAAGATAATTTATGTTTTCAATGGTTATATGGATATAACACATGTTGATAAAGCATGTTTGAAGTTTGTAACTCATTATTCTAGAAATCCGTGGAAAAAATATCATTTTTAAATTAGCATTTCTCATATAAAATCTAATGAAGCTGAAATCTAAATTGTAATACACTTAAGATTTTTTACAGTCATTAATTTCAGGATCTGTGAGATTAGTCAATGTGCGTGTATGCTGGTATAAACATCCACTTTAATAATAATAAAAAAACTAAATACCTAGAGATAGGTTTTGGTGCTTTGCCACCGGTGAATAAGAGCATTACATAAACCTAAGTGTATTTATTATTTTTAAGGTAGATCCCTTTTTGAAGTCATCTTATCCGTAGTCTATAGTCTTACAGCGAGAGCCGACATCAAAGTAGGTTTTCAAGAGCAATCCCATAACATAAACAGAAAATCCAGCAACTGTAATCGAAGCTATCATGTTCCATTCAATATATATTGTCTTCCAAAACAAAAGCCAAGTTTGTTTTTTAATTGAATTTCAGACCGAAGAGCTGAGGCCATGCAGTAGATAAACACGTAAACTCAACTTCCTTGTTATTCATTGCTGTCTCGAACCTCAGTTAGCCAACCACATGCAGTAGCGGAAACATAGCCACCATCACTTTCTCTGGAAAAAAAATCTATGCTTTTACACCTGTCGCACATTGACAAATGCACTCCATTAAATTAAATTAAATTAAATGGAGAAATAAAAAACAGATACTTACGTTTGAGACAAGCAAGATTTTATATTAGTTTTTCATTTCTCTTAATTTATTCTATGCTTGCTATTAGCTGTATAAACTATATTATGAACTTATTAGCAATTTATTATTAATTTTTAAATTAGTTTAAATCTCTAAAAATTGAAGACTCGTTAAGAAGTTTCATGTTAGTTCTTAAAACTAGAAGATTCTACCGGAAGGGAATTTTAACAAAAACATCTTGATATTGATCCCTAATTCATCAAAATATGAGTTTTAACAAAATTTCTGACATTAATCCACAGGGAACAAGAGATTTTGTTGACATGAAGATTCTAAGAGTTTTTTTTTTTTTTTACATTAATCTCTAAAAATAGAAGATTTCATCCAAATAGAAGCTCGTATATTTATCCCTTCTCAGAACATAGATTTACCTTTCCCTCCTCTCGGCTGCTGTTTTCTTGACCCAAGACCCGGAGCTCTTACATGGCAGTGAAAGGGTTGATTGTAATAGCAAAGCAAAACGACGACGAACACGAGCTAGAGAAAATGCCTGCTATACCAGCATTTTAATGGAGGTATGCTGTCAGAATTGCTTGATATATAGCAAGTATCTTGTAGCAATCCTTTCTAGTATTAACACAGCGCGCAATGTAACCAAGCGAAAAGGGATACAAGATTTGGCTGCAAAACACAAGTTATAAGAGGAAATCTTTGACATTAGCTACAAGAAAAGAAATATATATATATGCCGAAGTTCATACTCCATGTTTGACAAGTTTAGTTAAGTTTCGTGCTACTACAAATTACAGATTGAACATGAAACAACAGTACGGGGGAGAGAGCACCATACCTGTGTTACAATAAACCCTTTGAGCTCTCTTATCTTTCCACTACTTTGCCTCCACTGTAAATGGTGTTTGACGATATTCTCTTCCTCTCCTTTGCCTTTCTTCTTCCTGTAATTTTCATTTTGAGATCCTCTTCCCTCGAGGCTAGGGATTGGGGTGCTTTTATAAGGGCTTGGAAAGACTCTATACCTCTAATGACCGGCTAAATCATGGCTCTTTGTTCATTCACTGTTCATCGATCCCAGCCTATTGTAAGTCCAGCCATATTCGTACCAATCGCAGGCTTGGGGTGTGTCCTTCGGCTTGCGGCGAGTTCAGAGCTGTAAAGAGGTAATTTTTGACTGGGGTTGCATAGCAGGGTGTTGTGATTTTTTTCTTGAACAAGGTACGAAACATAGAGGATCGAAGTGTACAACGTAGCTCTCGTCGCTGGAAACTTTGACTTGGAAGAGAAGAAAAAAAAGAGAAGAGATTATCATACATGAATAGGTGTTTGATATTATGTTTTAAAAATATATTTAAAAATATTTTATTTTCATTTTTCATTTTAAATTAAAAAAATGGTGCTTTAAGATAATTTTCATGTGCTGATAACAAAAATAATTTTAAAAAATAAAATAAAAATTATTTTGATGCGTTTTTGAATGAAAAACACTTTTAAAAACAACGTTAACTACATTTCCAAACAGATAGATTCTAAAGTATCGATGAAGATGGAATTGAGTTTATTTTAAACATATTACTTTGTATCATATTCTTTAAAGGTAAGACCTAGCTAGTTGGAGTCAATTTTAAATTAAGTCAAAATTGTTTCAAGAATGCATTGACTAAATGTTCTCACTTATATTTAAAAGCCATACCATATGCTAGGTAAAAGAAGGTAATGAATCAAGAGTTTTTCATCATAAAAAACTTCATTTATTTTATTGTAGTACATTTGAAGATAGGTCTCTAGATATGAAGCTCTTCTATACTTGACAAACTCACAAACTCTAATTGTTTTTAGAAATGCCAACATCTTGCTTATAATATTTTTTAAGAAGTTAAAAATCAATCATATGAGGTCTTGGGTTTAATTTTTTTTATATATATTTGTGTGTTTATACTTTTTTTCCTTTCATATTGAGGGTCTTTATTATGATTTTTTTATTTAATTAATTCCATTAGAATTTGATTGAAATTTATTGACATGTTTATTAAATGGACATTTGACATTGAAAAGTGGACTCCTATGTTAAACACTTTGTTTACACGCGATAATGACAAAATTGATATCATGTTGACTTTTATGTTTTAATGATAATTAGGAATGTTTGGGATTAGATTGAAGTAGTTTAATGTGGAATAATAGAGTTATTTAATATTGATTTTGTAGATTAAATCTTGAGGGAGTTAACTAAGTGTTGGAAGCTTTATATTTTAAAAGATAATATTATGCTTGAATTTGATTGCTATGATAAAAAAGATGTGTTTTAAATATGAGGGTGATTCACATGAGATAAAATGCTAAGAAATTGGATTATGCTTGGAAATATGAAAGAATAGAAGTATGAATTTGATAAATTGTGTAAATGTGTTTGTCTAAAGTGATTCAATAAGGTTAAGAATTGTTTAGGAGTTAAAATTTAAATGGTTTGATGTGTTGTGTTTGGATTGATAATTTGGTATAATGGAAAAATATAAACTATATGTATTGGATGCGCGATGTTAGTAAACAAAATAGATTGTATGTGACTTTCAAATTAATAAAGTGAAAAGAATAAAGATGTGTCTGGATGTATTAATAATGAGTTGTGGATTAATAAAGTACTAATTAGGGATGCTTTCTTGAGAATTAGGAGGGACATATAAGGTTAGACTAACATCTAAAGGATTTTGTGCTATTGAAAAGACATGTAGATGCCCATCACCCTACTTTTTTAAATTAATATATGTCCTATTAAGAAATGCTTTGCATATGTAAAACGAGTTTTGGAAATGAGTTACAAAGAAAAATTATGCCAAAAAATTAGTCGATTGTTTGTATGGAGACTAAATTTTTATATCTATTGTAATTAGTTGTTTAGATGGAGACTAAATTTTTATATGTATTAAAGTTGACTATCTGAATAAAAACTAGATAATTATGAATTAAAGTTAGTTGTTTGGATGAATACTAATTGTTTATGTATTTAAATCAATCATTTAGACGAAGACTAATTAATTCTGTATTTACTTGGTGATTTGGACGAAGATTAAATATGTATGTGTTTAAGTCATCCATTAGAAAGAGACTAATAACATATATTAAAGTCGACCATATTGATATAGACTAAATATAAATTTATGTTAACTGCGTTCATAGAGATCAATTATGATAAAATTGAAGTCAACGAAATTGGTAGAGACTAATGATGTAATATTAAATCGATTATGTTTAGAAAGGAATAATTATGTAGTGTTGAGATTGTCATAATAAAAGAATTATGATATAAAAAAGAGGGGGGGGGGGGGGGGGGGGGGGGGGGGGGGGGGGGGGGGGGTGCACCTAAACATCTATTATTATTGATACGTCACATGATAGAATATTATAATCCATATTTTAATGATAAGGCGTTAAACTCAATGCATATGTTATGTTTTAATATGTTAAATCTATAATAATGTAAAATTGTTGAAGTTAATAATTATTATGGGTTGTATTGTAAATTGGCAAAAATTAGTCTAGTATATTGATGAACAATATGGTTTTGGGATTGTGATTGTTTTATATAGTTATTTAATAATGAGAAATTGTTTTGGGTAGGATGAAATGGTAAATTTTTTTAATGGTCATTGTAGTTGGTTGGAAAGCCAAGGTTTACGTTTTTGTACATAAAAAAACCTAATTATCTATTTATTTTCACTTAAAAAAACTCTTAAAAATCTCAATAAATATATTTTAAATCCTAAAACACCCTTTATCACTTTCACTATAGAAAATCAAGATTTACTTTCTTTCAGCATGTTACAAGAGAAAACCACCTCCATCGGACTTCCATCACCAAGGCAAGCCTATGATACAAATATAATATAAGCTTTTTTTGTGGCTGGAATATGATTGACCGAACTCTCTCTTTTAACATCTAAGGGTTAAAACCTGAAAAATAAAGTTTATGACATTAAATGCACAAGAACATCGAGTTTAAAAATTAAGAATTTCAACTATAACCCATAAACAATAAAAAAAACAAAGAGTTTCTTTTCAGTTAAGTTTATTCTTGTTTTTTTTTAAGAAAAAATCCATATCTCAAAATTCAACTCTTTTTATTAACGTGGATGTTCGAGTCAGTTTATGTGCATCTCGTTTGATCTCATAAGTCTTGAAATTAACTACCATGTAAACCATCAGTGATTATTATATTAATAATCACAGGGCTCAAACCTGAGATCACAGATGAAACAAACATTTTAGTCCTAAACTTTTACCGTTGAGCCAACCATTAGATGATTAAAAAAAAGCTTGCTTCCCGATGTCTCAAATAACCCAAAATTCAACTTTTAATTTGGTGCCGGGATGTTCCACAATATCTCAAATATATCATAACAAATAAATAAAAAAATATATAAATTAGGATTAGAATAAGAGAAAAAAGAGCGATACAATTGCACAGTAATAATCCATTGCTTCAAGTAGTAAGAGAAACAGTAAAATAGGGTTTTGTTTTCATAGTTTCTTTATAAAATGAAGAAATATAGAGAGGCGAGAAAGAGTTTGCGGAAACGGAGAAAGAGATGTTCTTGGACCTCATCCTTTCTGTCACTGAACTACAAAGCTGAATATTATAGTTCATTAAATTAACTGCAGAGCACTTTACAGTGCGGGAGAATACTAATTAAATACGTGCATTGTGTATCATCATTATTTTCCTATTTCTTTCTTGAATTCTACGATCATTTCCCCTACGAGACCACCATATCTGTCTCACTCACGTGTTAATTACAGATTTAGCAAGATAAAGTAATATAGGTTGCTTTCCATTTTGGGACAGTCCGGTAGAGGTTTCCAAATATAGATCGGACCAACACCTTAAAAGTCTAAAATCATGACCAATAAAATGGCTTAGGCCGGGGAACAAGAAAAAGAAAATCACATCGTTGTTTGTGTTGAGATTTCATTTTCTCGATCAAAACCAAAACCTTGCATCTCGATGAGCTTGGTTAGAGAACTCCTAGGCTTGATCGCAAGGAGACCACATGCTCTGAGGGAGTATACTACTTAGTTTAGTGTTATTAATGGTCCTATGGGAGGCATAGTACTTTGGGGTAATTTGAATTACCGACCGCTAAACATTTGTAATTTTAACCGCCTTGAACTCCTGGACAAAAAGTTTAGGTTTTAGTACTTGTGTTAACAGGAAGATGAAGCAATAGATCTCATCTCAATATTTGATTTCCCTTTATATTATCCTCCTTTTCATCTCCTAAGTTATCATCAAAATGAAGGAGATATATGATATTGATGACATGGTAAAAATAGTTGGACGAAACATTGTTTCATCGGGTCTTAATCATGCTTTAAGACAAATATTGGTTCATATTATTATTATTGTTTTTATTGTTGTTGTTGTTGATCCAGCTTTCATAAATGGAGACTAAGTCTGTCAAGAAATTATCTCATTTAAAATCTTAACCATTTAAATGAAGCCTTAAAATATAATTTATATTATTTTTTAACACACTCTCTTAAGTGAAAACCCTTTAGGTTTGAAACTTGAACACAAGGTCACACTATCTGGTGCTTGATTTTTATCAAATAGAATAAGGGTAGTGAGATTCTAACTCGTGACCGTTAGGTTAACAAACTCTAATATCATGTTAAGAAACTATTTCATATAAAAATTTAAACTTTTAGGTGAGGTCCTAAAGTATAATTTATATTATTCTCTATCAAAGTCTACTTTACTACTTTCCTTTAATTCTCAAACATTTTGAGGGTTTTTCAAGACTTGTTTTTTTTGTTGAATGAATATATAGATGTCAGATGATAAAAATGGATTAATTTAATGGTTAAGTTGATAAAAATGGATTAATTTAATGGTTAAGTTAAATTGCTTTTTGAACTATCACTACAAATTCCCCGAGTAATGGTTTAAACTTGGAGAAACAAAACAAAAAGACTGTATTGACTCAATGGCTTGCCATATAGAATTAAATATTCCCATAAGCAAAGTATTTCTCTCTACACCATACAAGAATGTCCAAATATAGAATATTTATGTAGTTTAAAAGATGAAATACAACAATAATTTAGTATGATTGTAATGTTATTGATCTCCAATCCAAAAGGCATAACCCTTATTCTTCTTATCCTTCTTATTAGATACACGAGAAGACTAAAGTTGAAGAATGAGCCATTTTTCTTCTAAATCCATTTAGCGGTCTTAAGCATATTAAGTAATTATGATATTATATCATTGATCTTGTTCAAATAATAGTTCATTATGAATTGTGAAAAGTTTTAGGGACAAGACTGTAAGACCAAATCAACACTTAACTCATAGTATATAACAAAACCTAATTGGCATAAGTTTTCAACATAACCAATTATTTTCAAAACATGAGTATTTACCAAAGAACCCTATGACATCTTATAATAGAACAATTTCATAGAGACCTCATACCTCTTAGTCCTAGTGGCCTAATCAAACAATTCTTTAACATGCATCCATATTCTTGTGTTGCCTTTAAAGTTTAGGTGACATAGTGGCTAACATTAAATATGAAGCTTGTTCATCGTCATTAGTTTTTACTTTTAATAAATATTCAGTATTTAAAAAAAAAAAAACACAACCATTGATGCAATAGAAATCTCATAATTGTAGCAACTTTATAATTTTGTTTGCAAAATATTTTCATCTTATGATTTTATATTTACCCTTAGTTCTGTCTTATGATCTGTATATTTACCCTAAGTTCATAAATCATATTCTTTGATACAAAATTATATGACTATTAAAGATAAATTAAATCTTTATCAATAATAAATATGTAGTTAAAATAAATATATATAAAAATTTAATCCTCATCACGCAAATTAATCTTATATAGAGATGAGTGACAGTTTCTTTTGGGAAATGATCGAGAGGAGAGATTGCTTAGAGTAAACAAAAAGATGGCTGGAATTGTATGGACCTCAAAAGAGAATAATGCCTGTAGGTAGTAGTCAATAAGTTGAATATTAAACATGGATCACAGTGATGGCTGTTCCCCTCTCGATATTCGATTTACTAATCCAAAGGTTTTTCTTTTCTTTTTCATAGAAAGTAGTAAATTACAGAATGATACGGAACATGGGAAAAAGAAACTGAGTCTCAGACCAAGGCCTTAGAGACACGTGTTGGTCGGAAGCAGTCCAAATGAGCAAATCTTGTGTGTTGACATGGCACGTGGATGGGACAGCTCCACGTGCATGGATGCTATTCCATATATAGAATAGAATGAAACCCCAGTTAAGAGGCCAAAGATTTGTGGACGCATGAAGATAGCTAGCTACACACACACACACTTCACACTAGCTGTCTAGAATTCCTGTGAATATTCTTTTTTTTCTTGAATCTCTTATGGTGATTACAATTGGAAAACCTGAAAAAGAAGATGCAAGTGTACAGTATATTAATAGTGTACTAAAGCTTTTAGTAAATTTGACAGCTAACAACGGAGTTCTGATGAACGTAAGTTAGGGTGTGGAGCAGGATTCATGTATTTCTTGTCTGTGGTCATGGAAATGTTAACTCAGTATAAACGTTAAGGGATTTACATGGTGGAAATCTCATTGGATTCCATTAATTACCTGTACATTTACCACGCTGTTGAATTCCTATTCCCTATTGCCTATTGCTGTTCAGTAGCACACCAGCAGCATTTTTAAGAAGATATGATTTTGGATATGCTAGCTAGCCAGATCTGTTGGTCTCACACAGACACGAATATATATATATCATAGACTCTATCACCCTTGAAGTTACAAACAGATCCAAGGTGATCTAGTTTACTTAATTTTATTGAGAAATTTTCTAGTGAGACGACCAATTCCAAATAGACTGGATCACAATATTTAAGGGAGTGCACGCGGGTGTTGCATCATTAATCTAACGTTGGGCTTATATGAGAATAATTATGTGTTTGTGGACTGTAAAATAAAGTAAAGCCTAATTAAAATGATCTGCTAAGTAATTTTTAGGCAATTGGGTTTTGGTGTATCTAATAGGGTGTGAACCTTTAATGTGTAGAGATTACAGGGTTGTTTCTATTTTAGTGATGGGCTAAAATAGGAATACCAAAGAGTGGGAATGCCAAAGGGCATGAATACCAAAAGACACTTGGTTGCCTATATATATGGTCATGGTCCCCAGATTACACGGACTAATACATTCTCATACTGACATCCCGTTATCAGAGAGAAAATAAGACTAAGGTAAAGAGAGAATCAAATGGCTCTCTAAGATGAACGTGTTAATATGGAAGGTCATCCGTACGACTCTAGATAACGACTTCTGGATATGGATTCAGGTACGCTTTCGCTTTATAGTTTATGTAAATTATGCGTTCTTGATAATTCGACATGAACATGAATATCTACATGCTATGAAATGCTAGATCTATCAGCGGGATCTTGCATGAAGGATCAGGATAAACACAAGGATGGATGACCTGGTAACTGCATGATGATCTGTGCATAAGCCTGCTGACTGGTTGCTATTTTAAAGGGATTAGCAGGAGGAGGAATGATTTTTAATATAATCATTTGCATCTTTTTCAGATTTGAAGTAACTGATAAAAGGAAGATTTAAGTGCTCCTTAATTTATCAATGATAATTAATTATCTCACAATGAACTGTCATAACTACAAGCGTTCGTTCTTTAGTCCTACGTCATTGCTTATGCTTGTATCGTTCAAATGAGGGATTTGCCGTTGATTAGTAAATATAAAAATAAAAAGGCCATACTTCTCTTTGCTTGTGTTTTAATGGAAGCTAAACATTATCTTACCATTTCTATCCATCGATCATTCAGCAACAGCTAGCCAGAACAAGTTGGATAGTTGTCAGATCGAGTTTATCGCAGGCCAGTGGTTTCTCCGGACAGACAAGACGTGGACCTGAGCCAGAAGATCAGTAGCCAAAGGTATACATATAGCAAGTGGTTGAAGATTTTGTTGTGGTGTTGGTGCGGTGAGATGGAGCAGGTGGCTGGTGGTTCGGTTAGTGAGGGACAAATCCAGGGAACATGGTTTCTTATCTGTCTACTCTGCACACTAGCCCCGAACCTTTTTCAGTTTTTTTCTATTCAGTCCTCGTTCGCTGCACCCATGGTTACGTACTCGCGTGTGGATACACTTACGTGAGTTTCATGTAGATACACTAACACGTACTTGCGAATAGAAAGGAAGAATATGTGAAAAGGCAAGTTAATTTTGTTTCAATTGATATTTGAATAGTGTGGATAAGATTGTCTATTTAAATTCTACACCCCAATAAAAAGTGATTAAACTACTCTTCGATCACTCATTTTCGTTAAACAAAAACAACTTATGGTGCTTACCTATATAATAAATATACATTATGATGGTGTTTACCTTTAAATCACATTATTATTTGTAAGAGTTTATTAGGACTAAAAAATAATGAAGTAATTATGACAGTCATCTAAGACTTAATCGCAATATGATAATAAAGTTTGTCTTGGAATTGAAAGAGTATTTTGAGACTCTAAAAGTAGAGTAAGACCTTTAAGGGTTATTTGAAGCTCTAAATCACAAAATAGCTTGTAAGAGTCCTCTAATAATAAAAAATAAATACTAATTTAAGAGGGTCCTTTAAGGCTTAAAAAGTAAACAAAAATCTATGAGAGTCCTCTAAAACACATATAACATAATAAATTATAAAAGTTTTTTATAACCTAAAAGTAAAGAAAACTTTGAGTCCTCTTTGGCTTGGCTTAATTGCAAGAGTCTCTTGAGAGTATGATTTAACTCAAATTTGCAACAAAAGTACATTGGTTATATATAAAAGAATTTGGTGAGGTATCACTAGTAAAAATCCAATTTTTTCATATTTAGTTTTTCACACACCTTTCACTTCATAAAATATCAGCATTAAAGCACCATATATGTCATGTTTTTTACTTTTATTTCTAGGGCATTTTCTAAACCATGGATACAAGCCTCATACTCAAGGTAGTCAAAATCGATATTTTGACACGGATCGGAAAGGGCTCCGAAAAATCAGATCGTAAGATTGGATCGTAAAATCGTAGAAAGATCGTAAAATGTCCGTACAAAAATTATTATTTTTAATTATATTTAAATTTAAAAAATGAATTTAAATATAATTAAATATTATTATTTATTATTATTATTATTATTCTACGATTTTTTACGATTTTTCTACGATTTTGAACGATTTTTCTACGAGTTTGACCGAGTTTGACCGGTTTCGATTTTTCTTTCCGGTCCAACCAGGTTTTCGGAGCCAACTCGCAAAATCGTACGATTTTGCGAGTTGGCTCGCGATTTTGACTACCTTGCTCATACTATATTATATTGTTGGTACATTCAAATTATATCTTAATATAAATAGAGTATCATCTTTTATTTGGGAAACTATTCATTACCTTAGAACCATTTCCCAAGATAACTATAACACCATCAAAATACATATTTCACCATCCTTTTTTTTTTTTTTATCAACGTGATATCTTTATTTTGAAGATCAAAATTTAGAGGCACATAGTCATGAATTACATTATCTTATAGATGATTAGCAATCACACTATCTCTCACTACCTTTCTCATCATATAAATGATCTTATATTTTCAACCAACAATACTTTTCATATGTTTTTACGTCTTGTGATTCTACTTGATAGGGTTCAACTTCAAGATTAGCTATGTGGTGTAATAAAACATATATTGATAAAGTTGTCACTCTCCATACTAGACTATAACATACCTTTTCTAACATACTGTAACAATACTCATATTAAATGAGCTTTTTGCAAAGGTAGTAAATGAATTATTCCTTTCTTTCTATAATTATTATGTTGACCCAATGCTTAACTCATGAAAAACTTGATTATTTTCAAATAAAATATTGACAACCTTTCTGATATGAGGAGGACCAATAAAGATATCTTTTATAGATATTACTTGATCTTATCAAAGACTTTTAACGATCTTCATTCCATTTTCCTTGATTATTCTTTTAAAATAGATGAAAGATGAGCTCAATATAAAGGTTAACTAAGAAATAAATTGAGCTATATAATTTAGGTGTTTCAAATTATTTTATAACAACAAGTTCCTTAAGGTATAAAAGTCTATTTTTTTGTTTGCTTCTACCATCTTGATTTGATCATACCTTAAGAATTTATTTATAAAGTTATATATGAGATTATTGGTAATATTATCCACAAGAATATTGATATGATGTGAGGCAAAATCATCATCGGGACTTGTTATAATGAAATATTGAAAGTCATCACATGTTTTTATCTTGTCATCTCTCTTTGGAACTACCATTATGCTTGACTTTTATTAGGGATATCCAACTAGTTTTTAAAAAATTGACCTTTCATTGCTTACATACCTTTTTTTTAACCTATTTTAGTGCATATGATCTTATTTTTATTAACTTTTGTTTTATTGGCATACTATTTAGTATTAATAAGAGTTTATGCACTACAATATTTGTATTTAGGCTAGGCTTACTGATATAGGATATATAAAAATATTCTTTCAACTTAATCATATTGTTCTTTTCTCTAATGTAATCAAAGTTCCAAACATTTAGTTCTTTTTTTACTCTTATATGTACTTATATTAACTATTATCAACTCTTTCTAATTAAATTTTATTACATGTAGTTTTACTACTAACCTAGTAAACTCCTCTACATCATTCTCCATCGATTTTTCTTAATCCATTGTATTTAGGCCAAATATGCTTCATATAATTTTAGAATTTTATATGCTTGAAAATTATAAGGACTAAGCAAATGATAAATTAAAAGAAAGAAATGATAAGCATGAATAAATGATACAAGAAGGAAATAGTTTTGAATAAAAACTATATAATCTCATCATTATGAAAATAAACTAGGATTAACACAAAGATATATTATTTTTCTAGTAAGATATGTTATGATTGTTGAAAAAAAAAACTAAGGATAATATAATAAAATGATTACTTACATCTGAACACCATTTGGATCTCTTCTATTTTCTAATTATCAAGTTCTTCCCTCGTGGTACACCTTTTAACTAGTTGTTCTAGGAAAAGATACCAATTAAACACCAATCAAACCTAACTCAGGATACATGACATGGTCATCAATCATTTTCCCTTTTAGGTTATTGATGAGGAGGGTAAAAAAAACCTTATTTAGGTTTCTCACTTCATCATTTAGTTGTATCACATATTTTAGATTAGGATATATAATGTGAATAAATGGAACATTGATTTTTCATTGTTAGGATTACAACGCTTAATATAGTCAATTATCTTCTCACATTTCCTTTATGCCACCCATAAACAATCCTTTCTATTTGGCTTAAAACCCAATGATTGACATGTTTTAATTTCTTATAGTAGCTTTGTTGTGGTAATCTTATGTTCAAATTATATCAATGTTGTAATCCATACTTTATTATGTATTTAGAGACTCATTGGTAATTTAAATCAGACTAAATTGGAAAGTTGAGACCTAGATGTTGATTAAGATATCTAATCTCATGTTGTGAAAGTCATTCAAAAACAAATTTTAATTATATGTAAACATTTTTTTACATAAAGACTAATAATTTAAATTCCTTATAAATAAAATAATTCTAGTGTAATCCTTTATTTTTCTTATTAATCTATATTTATGAACCAAAAGATAAAAATTTTTTTCCAGAAATATACTTCATTAATAAAAAAAAGGTGATTAGAATAAATATTCAAAAGAATCAAAATAATTCAAAATAAAAATAAAAATAAAAGGGATCTGTTTACTTAAAACCTTTTTATCCTATTAATGTAATTTTGTTTTTTTTTTGATAATTTGTTTATCTGAATGATTTTATGTTATATTTTTTAGCAAAATAATTATCAATGTCATAAAGCAAATTCTATCTATCTATATATATATATATATATATATATATATATATATATATTATCAGTTTATCACACAAAGCTATTAAAAATTATAAAAATAATACACTAAAACTTTTATATTAAAAACCAATTAAAATGCTTAACTAGAAAACTCAATAAATTGAAATGAAAAAGACATTGTAGTTGGAGCAAAGTGACAAATAGAAAAGAGAGATTGAGAACAGGCGGAAAGTCAAGTATTTTTGGAACTTGAACCACTGGCATCGGCACGTACTAGCTAGTACATGGAATTTATCAAAGCTTCAAACTCTACATAATTCAATGCAGCTAAGTTCTTACTGGCTAGTGGGATCCGTGTATATATAAGAAGCAAGAACACTTGGTTTCTGTAAGGCCCAACTGCGCTTCATCCTTCTCAAACTCATATTCAAGAGTTCTCGGCACACGCTCACCAAATGAAGGTAGGAAAATTAAGCTCCAGGAATGAATTGATGTGCATTTTTCATCACAGGGAAGTTCACTTAACGTTCACTGAGGATAATTATGTGCCCTTACAATTGCAGATAGTCGTTTGGATGCAAAACAAACTGTTTGGGAGACATGGCAGCAAGAAACCAAACTCCATTTCTGATGATTGTAAGCACTGGGCTGCCTGCTTTTTGTTTTTTTTATTTGTTTTCCTGTATGTTTCTGTTCATGCATGGACATAGACTTGTTTAACAGCGATGGTGATTCAAACTATCATATTCAGAGGTTGGTTACAAGGGAGATGGGCCCATTTGTACCTGGGAAAAGGATTCTAAGTCTTAATCAACAGTTTGATCCTTGTTTGGTCTAAAATGTCAGGAAGTGGAAACCATAGATCATGCAAGCAGTTTGCACAGTCGTTCCGATCTGTGAGCTTATGATCAGTATGAGTGAAATATATTTCTTAGATTATTATTATTAATGTAACTTCTGCTCCTTGCACAGATCACATTCGGCAAGAATCTCGTAAAGAAGAATTCATGGACTGGCCTAATGAGCTGCTGGCGATTGGGACGTTTGGAAACAATGCCATAAAAGAAGAGCTTAAGCATAACCATTTCTCCCAAAAACTTCCCCAGGAACTTACAGCTGAAGAAGTTGGAAAACTGCAAAATGAGCTGAACATATTACTGCATAAACAAAGTGGAGCGGAATCAGAGACTGCTAATTTTTTCAATAGCCAACCAAGCATTGAAGATGACAGTACAGATTATGAAGGCTGTTCTGATGAGTCGAATGACAAAGATTGCTGTGTTCAGGCTAACACCAGGGTTGCTACCAGCAGAAGGAAAGATATATGGGCAGACACCAGCGCAGCAATTAACAAGAAGTCTTTGTCTTTTCTTCTAAAGAAGATGCTCTTTTGTAGCGGTGGATTCACTCCTACCCCTAGTTTAAGGAACCAAGCCCCAGAGTCCAGAATGGAAAAGGTAGATGCAAATAATGCATTTTACTCTTTTTTTATAGCTCATAAAGAGAAAAAACAGGAATTTCTAACAGTTTCTTCCTTCTCATCTATGCCTAAATGGCAGCTGTTGAGGGCAATACTTCTGAAGAAGATACACCCACAAAATCCGAGTCCAGCATCAGCAACGAAAATGTATTTGGAGAATAAACAAAAGCCGAAGTCTGCCGACGAGGATGAAATAAATGAGAAGGCTGATGAAGGAAGTAAATGGGTGAACACAGATTCTGAATGTAAGTTCGGGTTAATATGCATAAGAATCATCTGTACTGATATGATCTCGACGGCTAACACTAAATAATCTACTGCAGATATAGTATTGGAGATATAAATTAACGTGGCCCTGGCCAGATGCATGTGAAGATTACATGGTAATTAATAGCAGTATTTTCACTCAGTTACTCCATACTTACAGCTCTACTTGCTGCATTTCTGATACCAAGAACTACAAAATTTTGCAGATAACTATGATCCGTGGCTGAACCGGACGTCCTGGCTGGAAATAATCTCCCAAGCCGTACTGAACTTTCTTCAACTTTCATGGAAACTGCAACATCAAATCTGAATACATAGGAATGAAGCATGGTGTCCGATATATAAACATGTACATATATATGCTACTAGCCTAATGCCCTTGGTTCCCATGCGAATGATTTTATACCATTGGCTGAGCATAGTTATTTCTCACGTTATAAGAAATTGATTAGCATTTGGAGGACAATAAAAACATCTGTTGGTCTAGACTGGCACGTCCAGGCTCATTTTTTGTGCTCATGGAGCTTTTATTTTTATGGGAGAATTGAGCATGTCTCTCGTTGAAGTCTGGATGTATACTTTTTGTAATAACCTGTGATAGCTGGGATTTTACTGCTCGCAAAGTGCGCTTTTCAGATCGAGCATAAACATAACTACATACAAGCTTCCTACAACTCCAATAAATTCTTCTTCATTTCATAAACGTCCAGGGGCTCTTTTCTTTATTTCAAGATTTGTATTCCATGCCTAAATATAAACACACTGCTGGACTTCCATCGTAACACGGTTTGGGTGGTCAAAAGCTACTTGTTGGGTTTTGAAGTAACTCGGGATAATTGAAAGATATAAAAAAGTCTTTTGCACCTCCATTATTAACCAAAATAATGTTGCGTTCTTTCCACCCATTTGATATATTAAACAATAGTAAACATTGGGCCATTATTGAATGGTTCTTTTAGGTGTTTAGGTCTTGTTTTCCTTTTTAATATTTAGAGTGAAATAGTGATGTCCCTTTTTTTAGATACTTTATTGTCAAAAGTGTTCTCTTAGTGTGCCTCATGACATGTTGTTTATGTACCAATTGATATTAGGTAAACAATCTATGTAGTTTTGGTTTCGGGTTATGAGTATATGTTTTTATAGGGAAGAGATTGAGGCTTTCAATTTAGCTGTCCTCGACAAGAATGAGAATGTCAAGGGTGTTTTATTTGCCTATGCAATGAAGTCTCTTATTTATAGAGTTCTACACATCGTGACTAAAAGCTATAGCACACATTTTAAATTGAATTGATTGACTGAAATGATTGATATATAAGATTCTTACCAATTAAATTTATTTAAGACTTAACTTCAGATGAGATGAGAATCATCTCTATCAAATGATAAGTGAGATTAAGAAAAGGGATATATATTATAGAAAGCATTGTCGTGTAGAGAAAGACATGATTTAAGGAGAAATGAAAAGGTATTGGAAAGAGTGAAAAACTATAAACAAAAACATGAAAGAAAGATTAAAATAAAACCCTCTATAGATAAGATAAATTAATTAATTACAAAAATTCAATATGTGTACTAATCATTGTTATGGTAGTATATGACGGAATTCTAATTTCACAAGTAATAATAATCATAGATGTATATTGATATCAAATATAAAGGTTTATTAACTCCTAATACAAACTAAAATCCTTTTATATGGATACTTATGTTAATCATAGGCTAATTTATGTCTTCTAATTAGTTATTCTATTGAGGAGTCTCAATTTAAATAGAACTACATCTTCTTGCTATCCATGCTCATTTAAAATCTATTGGTTGGTCGTTTTGCCTAGGTCGATCATAGTTTTGAGTCATCTGGTTGAATATTTCTTCAATTTTCTTTATTAATCAAGGTCACAGTAATATTGGTCAATTTTTTTGATATATGATTGATTTCAACTCTCCTTTTCTATTTGTGATGAACAATTATTGCTCTTTATAAGTGATATGTGTATGTTTATTGGGGGTGTAAACAAATACATATTTAAGAGCATGATTGATAGTTTTAAGTGAACAATATTACATATCACATCATATTTGGTTAATTAGATCAATTGATTTCAATGTAAATGTGATGGAGAAATATTATTTTATTTTATAAATAAAAGAGTATAGAGGGCATTGTTTACATTAAAAAAATTATACATCCACATGTCAATCAGATTATGAAAATAATTGTTCATTACTAGACAAAGAAATATAAGCTAAAATCAATCATGAATGGTAAAATTAACTAAGAAGTTCATGATTGATCAGAGACAAGAAAGATACACAACAATCGACTATGAGGCAATGATTGACCATAAAAGGGATTTCAAGTAATGAATCAAGATGAAGTGATCAACCATGAAGGAAAAGTTCACATGATCTACCAAAGCATGCATGCAAACATAAAACATGAATCATTAATGTGTATAACTAGTTAGGGTCACATAAAAGGTTGAATTCATGTATTTATTAGAAAACAAAAGTTATACTTTAGTTAGAATATAGTTTATATTAGAATTCATAAACTCCTTATCTAATATGGATAATTTATATAATTTTAATTTTAAGATATCATGTAAAGGTCTAATATCTTTTACTAATATGAATAGGGTCATATAATTACTATAAATGATCAACAACTTCATATATATAATTTCACTCAATTTATGTTTCATGCTCTTATATATAACTTTTATTTATTTCTTTCATTATTTTTTAGGATACTTTATTTTTACCAATAATTTCCTTTCCTTATTTTTTCACCTTTTTTTCTCTCACACATGATGGTAGATGAAACAAATGATTTTTAAAAAAAAAAAAAAAGGTTTAGGGTTTTGTATACCTAAACTTGATTTTACAAGGATGTTACATATTTATAATTAGAATTAAGCTCCTAGTTTTTTGGTTTTCTTGTTGGAATAAATGAAGAAAAATTAACATAAATGATCTAGAAGCATCACAATTTGCATTAACAAAATTACAACATGTTAGCGTAAATAGAAATACCAAGGGTTTGGGGGGGAAACATGGAAATAAGTGATTTATGAATATTTTTTATTTTTACTTATTTATAGAGCCAACTATATAAAAATGGTTATCAAAATCTAGAGTTAAAAGTAATCTAATTAATAAGCACCTTGATCTATTTTATCCATGGAAAATCTTGACCATTCAATTTTTGATCATTTGGACTTTAAATGATTTATACTTTAAGAAGTTTGGTTCTATAATCAATTGTAAATTTTATAGAGATAGTGTCATGATTATTAAAAGGTACTTTATATCCCAATCCATATCGAACCAAATTATTAGTTTTTGCATTGTTTTCTACCGCTATATATATATGCTGTATAACTAATTATTTGATAATAAATAATGAATCTTTTATAATTGTAATGGAACTTGTTCTTAACTATACAAGTATCTCTAAACCAGAAAATTAAGGTCTCATATTCAATTTGATAATCTATAAAGGAAAATAAGACAAAAAAGATAAGGTCATTTTATAACTTGTTGGATATATTATTACCACCTTAACATGGTGTTCATCCCATCAATCTTTCTAACCTTTAGAATGATCATTTTTTGCAAATATTAAATGTTTTATGTCTGTTTCAATTTATTTTTAAATATTGAATTTTTATTATTTGTAAACATGTAATTGTAGTGTGTGAGAGTGATATACTAAAACAAATAGAGAATGTGTGTGTTTGTATCTTTCTTATAAGTTTTTTTTTTTATGTTTAAAGTAACTTTAACGAGATTTAGACGTTGAGGATTCATGTTCTCCGTAGGCTTTGATAGTACTGTTGTACATCACGTGGACTTTCCATTGTAGTTGATTTCTTCGTTGACTACATGGACTCCTTTTATATGATCGATCATTTTCTGATGGTTGATCATTGTCTCACCTTCCTTTCCTTTAATCGATCATGAACTTTTTTATATTCATAATTGATTTTAGCGTTTTTTTATATGGTAGTGAACAGTTAATGTTCTGATATGATTCACACGTGAATATTTATTTTCTAAATATGAACAAGTTCTAAGGTAAAAGGGTTGTGTTGTATTGGTTGTTGAAATGACGAAGCATATGGTAGCCAGACAATGAAGGTGTAAAGGAGTTCGTAAACCATTATTTATTTTAATTGTTGGGAAATCTTGTTTATTAGCACTTTATTACAGTGTTGTTAATTTCATTTTATTTTGGCCAAAATATTTTGTATCAGTTAAAAAACAAGATAAAACGGCACAATTTTTCCATCATTTAAAATTTTAGTCAGTTCTGGAAATTCCGTTCAAATTTTGGTCGAAATTTGATGGTTTTGTTCTGCCCGTTCTGTTTTGTCCAAATAGTATTTTTCTAAATAATGAATAATTTTATAATATCAATCATATTTTCTCTTAATTCAGCTGTTAGATGGAGATGAAATTTTACGAGGAGTCTCTTGACATATTTATATATATAATGTTAAAATTTCAAAGAATGTAATGACCTTGCGAGATTGATGATGACATTCTTGTAATATTATATATATTCATAATTTTATTCAGAAAAATTATTTTATTGTCTTTTTTTTATATTACATTGTACAATTCTAAATAATTTTATTTTTGGATTTGAACTAAAAAAAAAAAGAAATAATACACACACACACACACACACACACACACACATAAATACTGCAACCCCAAAACAACACATCAAAATACTCCAAAACCAAAACATTTTATTCTAATTGAAAAAACAAAACATCAACCGAAATGGAATTAACAACCTTGTTTTATTATAAAATGATCCTACTACTTCCTGCCCTTTTACGTTTCTCTTATTCTTTCTCTCCCTTTTTTATTTCTTTTTAGTGATTAACCACAACATCGCACCACAAAGCAAACCAAGTTCTCTGTTGAAATTGCCATTTTGAACCCATTTGTGTTTAAGAAAATCAAGTTTCTGCCAACTTCTGCAGCATTAGCCGTGCTACCTACACTGGCTGGTATCATTGACCGTCAAATACAGCATCTCCAACACAAGGAAAATAAATTACGAGGTTGCATAAACAGCAAGCAGTAGCTCTATTAGAGAATCCCATATCAAGGACTCCTACTGTAATTGAAAAATCATTCGAGGGCATTATTTTTATTTATACTAGATAATTATCCACTCATGATATGGCTTCTTATATAACATTGTTCAGATTGAGATCGAGTATAGATATTGACTTCTTTAAGTAGCTATTGAAACAAAAAGTTCATGGACTCGACAGAAAACGGTCACCACCGTCTCCTTTATAAGCCTCAGTCCAGTATTGTTCATTTATTTCCTTGCAGAAGACAACTGCAGCACGGCCAAGGGAACATCTTCACTCCGGATGAGTGAGTAGAGATATTAGAGGCTCATGATTGGGAAAACGTGAAATAAGATACGAGCGTTTTGCGAGCTCGAAGTCTTCAAACTGAAAGGCCGGAGCGCAAGTGCAACCTACGAGGGAGTAGTGGCTCTCAGCGTCCCTCGGTGCAGCCTTAGCAACCATACCATCTGGAGAAATGATGTAGTCCTTTGTTGGAAATGCACCAAACCAGACATTTCGAGGCACAGTATACTGTGGCTGCTGATTGTCTCCAAGCAGATCAGGTCCAATGGAAGTTAATTTGACCTGCCCGTTTTCCTCATTCAATTCCAGTACCTGAGAGAGAAAAAATATGTTTCAATAGAAAAATAAGTAAAACAGCAGGACTGATAGCAAATATTGCATGACAGGAACCCTGAGCGAATCTCTTTTCCTCCAATTTCATCTTAAATCCCAGGAGCCTACTTTCTGGACTGCAACCGGGTAGTGATTTTTTACACAGTGCAAGATTGGTCTCCAAGAGCTGTAACACAGAATTTGCCTTACTACCTAGACTTCTATTTCAAAGGGGGCAGAACTAGGGGGTACTATTGCGTAGGACTGATGACTTCACAAATACGAGCTGAAGAATGTTCAACTGATGACTTCACAAATACAAGCTAATAGTCTGTCTTTACACGATTCTCTAATGCAGGTATGAGAGATTTAATACCATATTCAGCTTTAGAAATTTCAGTATGGTCAAAACATATTTTGCAACTCAAACCAAAACTGCCCTGAATAAGAAAATAGAATTAACTGAGCTGCCCAAACAAAAGAAATATGGAAGATCTGAGGGGGGGTAGTATAGTTTTTAGGAGAATGATATATAAAACATAGAAAATTGCATATGATTTTAGATTTATTAAAATTATTATTCAATAAATGTTTGTTAAAATTTTAGAAAGAAAAGGCAAAAAACTATCGATTTTTCTGCCGGTTCAGTTTGCAACCCCTCCAAACTGAACCAAATACTGAAAATCAAACATTTTAAAAAAAAATCAGGACCATCAACCACATGGAGCCAAAATGGGTCAATCACTTCAGTTTTAACCAAATTCTACTCCCTCATCAATCCATGTCACGTCATAAGACTCTATTCTGGTTTTAGGAGGGACTATTATTGTGTAGGGCCATCCAAGGAACATTTTGGATAGCCCAAATCATTTGATTTGTCCAAAGCAAAACAAGATAAATGAGTTTTCCTGACAAATACTTCGAACAAATCAAAAAGTGTACCTATCAAAATTTTCTTCAGGATTATCCTGCAATAGCATATCCTTTACTGGATGAAAAGCCCTTGCGCAATGCCCAAGTGCAAGTATGAAATGTTCCAATGCAAAATCACATCACAAACATGAAATTAAAACTTTCTCAGCTACCCAATGAACCTATAAAAAAAGCTTCAAACATAGAAGTAGATCGGATGTTCATAAGCAAAGTGAACCACTAAATGAAAGAGCTTTAGATCAAGTTTACAGTGTTAAATGAATAGTTGGAAAGGACAAAATGGACATGCATTGATCATGTGATGGACATCCTCCTTGCATAAACTGTGCAGGGAAGACAGCTAGCAAAGTCATGACAAGGATAGGTGTTTAGAAAGCCTTATCAAGTTTAGTTCAATTTAATAATTCCTGGCCACTGATAAATTGGAATCAGATCCAACTAATGGAATACGAAAACAATGAGACGTCAAAATGCACAAAACTAAAAATTATCTTCATTGTCCAAGCAGTATGTAGAGTGACCTATGTCCAACAGGGTAGATAGAATGTTCCAGTGGCAGTTGTTAAGTCTGTGCTTCCCATCAAATGACTGTTAGAATTGAAAGGAGACAATCACAGCACGCAAATTGTCAATTCTATAGGAAAATTAAATGCCAGTGTCACATAGAATAAGCCTTACTGTAAGTGGTTCTCCCAAATAAAAATGCCAGGTTTCTGCGCATGGAATGCGATGAAGGAGTGAGACATTCCCCGCAGGTAGCAAGAAGTAGATAGATGTGCTAACTGCACGATCAACCTTATCTGCATCAAGATGCAAATATATTAGTAAATTGACTGTTCAAGCGAAATACGAAAACAAAACAGGAATCAAATTACAGAGAACACTGATGTTTTTTGCTATAATTTCAAAACTTAACTGAAAGTTTTATGCTTTGACAATTGAGCCTTATTACATAAATGGTTCTGACAATTGCGTTAAAAGTATACCTTGAAAAGATTCATTAAAGCAAACAAAATTAAAAAATAACAAACAAGCTTAAGTTATGCGATGACTGACAATTTGTTAAAATGGACTCGGATCCCATTAGTAATTTGAATTAGTAGCAACAGAATCTAATCATATTAATCATTCATAAAGAACAGAAAAAAAGGCATACCCAGAATTAGTAGTGAGATCCTTAGCTTGAATTGTTATTTACAGCATAGAAGATCTTTAAAGGGTGAAGGCGTATGAACATTCATACACTTGAAAAGAAAACGAAAGAAAAAGAGCAGGGGATCATGTGAAAACTTACATTCAGATGGAAGTTGAGAAGAAGAGAGAACGACAGAAGTGTCTCTAAAGGTCTCTGAGTAGAATCCGCCTTCCTCGTGGGGCAGGAGATTCAGCTTTTTCACTATCTCTGATGTAGTTGCCATGTCTGTTTCTTCTATCTCTCTCTTGTTTTTTCCTTTACAAGAACTGTGATTGTTCAGTTAGGTGTAAAATACTTGCTGACGAAATGTGGTAGGTGTTCAAGCAGTTTAATGACGGTTTTGTCCCTACACTACAGAGCTCACGTAACGTAATATTCAGGTCATGCTATCACTATAATCATTTATATCCTTATTTTTCTTTTTTATTAGTTTTTACAAATATTGCCCTTGGGATTGATTTCACTCTTGAAACAAGAACTAAACATCTTATTTTGGGATATTTTACGTTGAGTTTTTTTCATATATGTTAATAACTATTTAATATACTTCCAAAACTAATTTCAAGGTTTCTGAGTTTTTTTTTTTTGCATTTATTATATATTAAATATTTACTGTAAAAAGAAAATGCTTCTCAAATAATATAAAATAATGATCCCAAACTTTTTTTTCAAACCCTTAAAAAATTATATAATTATTTGCACAGTTGTGGTCTAGTTTTTAAATTGTATAGCATGTTACTATATTTCTGGACCAGTGTTACATTATAGGCTAAAATATTATTTTTATTTGTAAAAAAATAGAGATCGGATAGAACAAACATGCTTTAAAAATATTTTTAAAAAGATTACTTGGATATTGATCCAATAAAAAAAAATATGGATCAATTTTAAAAGAGAGAAATGACACCTACATCGAAAGAACGATTAAAAAAAGTGATGAAGTTAAGATTCTGGTCAGTTAAATGTGAATAACAAAAACCAGAAACTATGACCTAGGTCAACTTGAACAAACAAGACACAATTTAGATTATGAAATTAATATAATAATAATATAAAAAAAATGAATCCTCAAATAAAGCTAACATCAAATGATAAAATTAAAAGAATGTTAATTTATATATATATATATATAAAAAAAAAACCAAATTTTACAATCTAGATCATGTTAATGAGATAATCAAATACCAAGTAAATTAGAAAACATCATACACTCAATTCTAAATCAACATTGTGTTGAAAGACATAACATGTAAAATATTAAATTTAAAGAGACCAATTCAAAAAAGATCAAGTCAACCCAAAAACTCGTGGTCCAAGCAATGAAATCGCGATAGATGAATAGAAAGAAAAAAAAAACATAAGGCTCAATATCAAAAAACTTTAACCTTAAAAGAAGAAACCAGAAAAGTAAATTATTTCACAACCAATCATAAATGTTTTTCATATGAAAGAAACATAATTACTATGGTAAAGAAATGAATTAAAGATTTGATTATAATGGAGATGATACCTCTAACATCATTAATTCTTTAAATATTAGTGGAAGGTTTGGAATCTATAAAGAATAATATGGTATTGATTACTAGGTAAAAGTAATTAATTGATTATGGTTGATGTGTAATAACTTAAAGGTCACAATGAGCATGTGTAATTTTTAAATTAAAGAAAACAGATAAAGTATTTTGGCATGCCAAACATTAAAACATTGTTGATTGATTTTAGATGAATAATATAATTTACCACATCATACTTTATTGATTTCATTAATCATGTTTAGTACAAAATATGATGAGGTTAATATTCTTTAATTTAAAAGATAAAGCAATATAATAGCAGTGTTTACATCTAAAATAAATATATAAGTGTAAAATAATTGACATCTTTTTTAAGTTTAAAAGTGTCAAAGTAACAAATAAACTTACAAAACTAGGGTCGATCCACAGGGAGGTTAATGATACATAACCATAAACAATAAAAGAAACATAGCTAAAGAGATCCAAAAGATGTAATAATAATGTAAGAAAATATAAATAAAAAACAATTGTTAAGGTTGGAGGATCTTCTAATGGTATATTAAGTAAGTTTAAACCGAACTTTTATATGCTCAATTGGAAACTACACACAAATGAGGTTCCAATCGAATAATTTATTATTAATGGCTCATTTTAAGCTATTAACATGATCATATTAATTATATTATTTGATTAATTTCGTCATTTTTTAAATTTTATCAAGTTTTTATGGTGTTAATATCAACAATAAATCAAGATTCTTTCATAGCACAGGTGTTGGTTCTTCATGCGATGGGCTATAAAAAATAATCGAGTATTGATTATGCCAATAGTTGTATAAGACTCACCACTTAAAAATGAGGGCATTAAAATTGATTAAGATAACAATGACGACATATTTTAATAGAAAACTTTTTTGAATCTAAAATAAGTTTCATGTTGAGTTTGTACTATATTTATTCTTATACTATTAGTGTAACTTTTCACCTTGAAAGAAATAAAATTAAATAAACATAATTAAAAATAAAAACATAAATAAACAAGATAAGAACATGGTTATAATATAAATTAATTAAGTATAACAAAGAAAATGATAGGGATAAACAAGAGATTAATGATAATATAACATGAAATAAAACTTGAATATTACAAAAATATTAGGAAAGCAAGAGCATGGATCTTGATATGAAAACCAAGATGTCTAAATGAATGGAAATGGCTTCATTTGAATGTTAAAATTTAGAATTATTAATATGGTGGTTAATTAATTTGGTGGCTAATTATTGATCTGGTAGCTAGGGCAAAACATCATTGACAATATCATAATCCGAATAAATGGTCTTCAAGAAAGTTATAGGTATTTAACTCATCTTTCCAAAAATAGAAAAAATAATTGGTTTATTTGGAATTATAGAACTCCATATATTATTTGAATATTGAACGGTGTTTAGACTTTAGAACAAATTTAAACTTCACTTTTATAGTTAAAACTTGATCAGAAAAACAACAATATTTAATATTAGGATTTTTATGAATGTTTTAGGTCTCAACACTATATTTCATCAAGATAAATTACACCAAAATCTAAGCAACTAAAAAAACACATGTTCAATGCATCGTTAAACCATGTAACAAGTTTTAGTCTAAAGACTCTCAAATTAATTGGTCTTAGAGCATTAGGTTTTGAAACACCTATGTGAGATAAGTAATTATGGTTATAGAGACTAAAAAGTAGATAATGAAACTTTTGCCCATGTAACAAGTTTTAGCCTAGTAACTCTCAAGTCAGTTGACTTTTAGGGTATTGGGCATTAAAAAACCCATCAACCTTAATTAGGTTAGGGAGAGTACAAAATCAAACTTATCTAAGCATTATTTTATATTATATTTTTTTATAATTTCACATTCCTTTAGTTGTTACCTTTGACAATAAAACATGAATAATATAATAATCTAATTTCCATCCATAATAATGTGTCAAAGTGTGCATCTAAATAAATGGTTGTATAGATACTTGATAAATAATATATAAGAGAAATTAAGTGATAATAGTATAAGGGTTTGTAAACTTGAAAAATTCATAAACAAGCATATGATAAGATCTTGTTGTGAGTTTTACAAATAACCATTGAAAAACATTTAATACGATGCATCTCAAGAGTAAAAAAAAACATTCCTTTTTGCTTTGTTACCGTAATAGTAACATTTTTTTGCCAAATGACTTTAATAACATCAAGAAAGAAAAAAAAAAAAAAAAACCTTATATTTGTAATTGGACAACTCGTAACGCAGCAAGAAAAACCCTCATGATTGTATTTTTGTTGAGCCCGGGATAGTTTGGATGATTCCAACCCTAATATATGATGGAATATCATTTCCCAAAAAAAGTTAAAAAAAAGAGAGGCATGACCTACCTTAGATAATGTTGTTTGAATTAATTTGTCAAAGAAATAACATGTAGTGATTATGTATGCTTAAATAGTTTTAAAAAAAAACATATAATAAATTAATCTAACCTCATTAATTCTCTTTTTAAATCAAATAGTTAATCTTATTTTATTGCACAAAATGAAATTAAAATTTGATTGAACTGACTTTTCTAGTGCGTGCTTGGAAACATAACCATAAATGATAGTTGAAAAATAGCCCTCTTTTGTATCTATCCTAATTTTTTTTTTTTAAAAAAAAAAAACAAGATACCCGGGTGTGCTTACATCCATCTCAACTAAATCATCAGGCTTTGTGCTTGTTCTACAGAAGTTTTCCGTGCAATAACAATTGAAATTACTAGTTTTTACACTAGAAAACATGACTCCAAGAAAATATAGTTAGTGGGGTTAGAACCTTAAACCTTAATAGGAGCATATCTCCTTGAAATATCAAAATAATATTTGATTATTATTTTTTTAAAATTATTTTTGATATCAATACATCAAAACAATTCAAACCACTATAAAAATTCATTTTAAAAATTCAAATTTTAATAAAAATCAGGTTGAAACTCAATATTAGTTGAGTGAGGCTTTAAAGTGTTTATTATAATTTTAATATAATTTGATTGAAGAATCGAAACCAGTTAGATTTATTTTATTATTGTTTTTCAACATCAGAATTGACTAAAAGTAAGCAATGGAATCCAGTTTTGCACAAACCTATTCTTTTCAGTTTTTTTTTCTTCTCAAGGGAGAGAGATCGAAGTACAGTACGATGGTTTAGAAGAGACTGGTTCAGAAACATTTCATGTGCACAATGGAAGATCCAGACTCCATATACTCCTCCTTAGATATCCACATCTGCAATAGAACCCACCATGGAAAGTTAAACTTGAAATTACTCTGCCTGAACAAACCGAGTTGTGAGGAAACATTACAGTCTAAAATACAGTATATATTGAACAGCCCATTTATTGTAACACCACCAATGAGCTTCGCAAGAGATTAAAACTACATTTCTGCTTTCACATGGAGATGAAGAGATTCATATGGATCTTAGTAATAATATCTAGTAACTCAGTTTGATTTGTCAGAAGGTACCTGCTGAAAGGTGCTCAAGGAAGCCAAGATGGAGCCACCGATCCAAACACTGTACCTCCTCTCCGGTGGAGCCACCACTCGTACCCTCACAACAGGGGGTGCCAATGAGCTGACCTCTTTGGCCAACCTTTCAGCGAGGCCTGGTATCACAGTGGTGCCCCCACTAAGCACCACATTGCCAAACATCTCTCTCCTGATGTCTACATCACACCTTCTGATTGCCCTCGCCACGATCTCATGCACACCACCTGACTCCATTCCTACTCTGCTTGGATCAAACAGAACCTCCGGACACTTGAACTGCGCAGCTCCGATGGTTACGACTTGCCCGTCCGGCAATTCATATTGTTTGTCCAGTGCTGAACCTTTCCTTGATGTTTCAAGCTCTTCTTCAAAATTCATTGCCACGTAGGAAATTCGCTCTTTGATGTCTCTAGCAATTTCTTTCTCAGCTGTAGAGGTGAAAATGTAGCCATCTTCAGCCAGGATTTTGGTGAGGTAGTCCGTGATGTCCTTTCCTGCCAAATCGAGTCTATGGATGGCGTGTGGCAGCGCATAGCCCTCGTATATTGGAACTACATGTGTCACACCTTCTCCAGAGTCTACAACAATACCTGAAACACATTTTGCAAGACAGCAATGAATAAATGCTTCTCCACATGCATTTAAAATCTCATAGCGTTGCATTATATCTCACAAAAGAGTTGAGAGGATCGCCTGCATCGTACCTGTAGTTCGGCCACTGGCATACAAGGATAAAACCGCCTGGATGGCTATATAGGTTGCAGGAATGTTAAAACCTTCAAACATGATCTCCACCATCTTTTCTCTGTTAATTTTGGGATTGAGTGGTGCCTCTGTTAGAAGAACAGGATGCTCCTCCATGGAGACTCGGAGCTTCTGTTCAAAGGTATGTTCCCAAACGCTTTCAATTCCTTCCCAGCATCTCACAATTCCATGATGTATAGGGTGGCTTAAACTAAGAACTCCACGCCTTGCTTCTGCTTCGTCTCCAAAATACATATCCTTTTGTCCCATGCTGACCATTGCATGCTTGTTTCGTGGTCGGCCTATTATATTGGGGAATACCACACATGGAGCATCCTCACCGGCAAAACCAGCCTGAAATGGAAAATTTTGTTCAGCAAACTTTATGATTCGCAGAAAAAGAACACACAACATTTCTGATTCAATTACCTTCATTAAGCCGGACCCATTGTCGCAGACAACTGGCCTGTTTTCAAAGAAATCCATGCATGTGCTATGAAAACTCGGTCCAGATGATTGATAGAAAATATCTGCCGAAGGTAGAGAGTACACCGACAAGTGTGATATTTAAGAAGAGGAAACGGAGGAAGAGACGGCGGTAAGCTCTTAACTTTAGGATGAATCTTAGAATCACCCACTTTCGGTTGCTTCCAGTGAATGTCAGCATATTTCTAAGACTAGGTTGAAAGGCACCTTTTACATGCCCTTCGTCCCATATTGGAGATAATTTTGCTTCTTTTATGCTTTTGTGCATGGATAGATTGTGGACGCAGAACAGAATATGTCAGAAAAGGGCGTTCAAAGAATTAACTTGCTACAATGTTTACTATGCAGTTGTAGGTATTGAGCCTTGACCGTATCACCGTACACCTAACAGAAAATAAAAGAGCTCTCGATCTACTGGAAAGAATGAGAAATCGAAGTCTAAACAAGGTTGATTTACTAATATAAGTTGCTTGAATAGTAAGCTTATTCACTACTTTGTCTGAGGACTTCTTGGTTTCTCCAGCAGAGTTGCATTGATTGCTCGAGGACTAGAGACATTCCCAGGTTAGTAAAGGGTATAAACAGAGGTTCTACCATGATGAAGGACTGAAACTTGTAGTGTGGGCTGGTTTCTAAATTGTTGTGGCTCGAGCTTGGCTTTATATCTTCAAGAACATACAGTGTTCAAGTGATTAATGCGGCAAGGATAATGTGAGAAATTGGATCCGTAGACCACTGAGAACAAAAAGCCAAATAGTGAGAAGACACAGATTTGACTTGGGATTAAGTAGGAAGCAGAAGGGAGAAGGGAGCTTAGTTTTCTTTTCTTTTTTTTCTTATATAATTGCGATGCCAATGTCAGAACCCTTCAGGAAGCAGTACATATACCGTAACTGTCGGGCCTCAATCACATTCAGCTATTCAGATTGAACAAACTATCATCAGGATAAGTGAATTTCCAAGGTGCGATGTAAATATATATGCAGTGCACCGATCTCATTATCAATCAACAAAAATCATTGCCACGGGGTAGTTGCTTTTGAAGATGGATAGAACATTCATGTTCTGTAAGATCATTTGATCTTTAACTTCTTATTGCTGAAAGGATAAATAATCAATTCCTACAGTGATGAAAATTCACTACAAGGTTGACCTCGGACAGTAACCTCAAATATTAAAAGTAGTAAAACTTGCAAAACCACTGAAGGTACTTCAGCATGAGTCTTCTACTAGTTTGAATCTCTTATCAGAGGTAGTAACATTATAAAGTGTAAGAACTTCTAAATCATGCAACTCCAGCAAAGTGAATATGTGACATTGATACATAGTTCACCTCTGAAAAACTCGCTTCACGAATCCTTGGAAAGAGTTCCCCATTCCAGCACCAACAGCTTCTGCCATATACATTGCCTGCAGTAAAGTAACCACATTACCTTAGGCCAAAATTCCCAAAACAAGTTGATATAGTACAAAAGCATAGAAGACTAAAAGAGAGTACCTCCTGAATGGTTTTCTTGAGATCAAAAGCATCTTTTACTCGATCATCTAGGAATGCCCATGTATCGCGAAAATCTGTCAGAAAAATTAAGGTAACCAAATAAATTATTACACACACACATATATCTAGTTTAACATAAATAGCTGGAGGATCTTCCTCAATCAAAAACTGTTCTGATGGAAAGGAGAGGAAGTAATTGCTTCAAAAAAATGGAAACAAATGAAAGAGAGCAGTGCTATTTCTTCTACCTTCAGCCAGGATTCTCACTAGCTTATTCTTAATTTGATCCAGGAAGAAAATCTCATCTGAAGTTTCTCTTATGAAGAAATATTACAGGACTCAATTAAAAAGCCATACCATTTCTCGTCACAGTTCTTTTGCAGAAAATATTCATAATGATCACAGTAGAATATACTTTACAAGTCCAATGGAAGAAGAAAGTCATTTTTTATTTCAATTAATGCTAACAAAACAGGAAAAGGTGCACCTAAAGAACAAAACAAAAATGAAAACTATTTCACAATGACAAGTTAAGTGAGAGAAATAAACCTGGTGAGCTATCAGTCAGCATGTAAATCTCTGTTGTTGAGTATATTCCTCCAAGGACAGTGCGCTTCACATACCAATCTATATCAGAGCCCTCATCACCAATAGAATGCAAGATCTCATCAACCAGCATTGCACGCTGCTTAAAACTTGTTGGAGCATTTGATGGGTATGCCTGCAAGTCATAAATTAGAGGTATTCAGAGTTCAGCTCCAGCAATGCAACTTAGCAGTAAAACAAAAAACAGAATTTTTTTCATACTTGGATGCTAAGGACTTGGGGCCATTTCGATATATATGGAGACTGCATTTCAAGACGAATCTTGAGGAGCTTAGAGATGCGCTCACTAGGTACCAAGTTTTGTAACTCCGCTCCAGAGTCAATTATATCAATAAGCTTTTGTAAGCACTCATCCATGAAAAACTGAACAAGGAAAACTAAATACAAGTTAGCATCGCAATCTCAATACACATAGAGAAGAAAATGGATGTGCACCAGCTGAAGCAGTACAACCAGGGACTGTTTGTTTCTACGTTTCAAAAACGCTTTTAAAAAAAAATTGAAATTTTTTTATTTTTATTTTTTACTTTAAATTAAAATGATGTTTTTAAATCATTTTCATGTATTTCTAAACGAAAACTACTTTAAAAAGCAACTTCAACCACACTCCTAAACAGTCACTAAGAGCGAGCGCGCGCACCTTCCTTTTCAATTGTTAACATTGACAATTTGAGGGTTGGTACTTCAACTAGACAGCACAAGGAGCATTATAAAAATCAATTGTATATTTCAAAGATAGTAGACAAACAAGCAAGACCAGCAATTTAATTTCGAAACATATAAATGCTATGCAGCGTATACCTAAACTTGAATAGGATAAGAAGAAAAAAATTACTAATCAAGTTCAAAAAAAGGACCTCAACTAGAGCAGCTTCTTTTCGAGGAAATGATCCAACAATTGAAGGAGAAACGCCCACATCTCTTGCTCCAGCAATCATAGCTTCTTCACTCCATCCCAACCTTAACTGGATTACCCAAATTTTGTTATACAAAAATAATAATTAAAGTTACATTAATTAATTTTAAGGATCCGTACCACGTGGTGAAGGGAGGCTTCAAGAACTCGAGCTTGCTGTTCTTGGTACTCAATCCTCGGTGTCTGTCTCTCCTGCCGCCGTCGACCATCCTCAGCCGTTGACGATGTTGACCAGTTGGATGAAGACGTTGATTCTGACTGATTAGGGAATTCCAGATTAGCACGTGGGGTTTGGTGTTGGTTGAAGATTGATTGAGGAAAACTATGATTGTCATTGACAGCTGTGCAATAACGAGAGCCGATAATTGCAGTGTGGAGTCTGATAAGGCTGTTGCCATTGTTACCAGCGGTTGCACGAGAAAGCTGGAGCCTTGCCAACGCCGCCGTCCTATACATTTTTGGTCTGTGATCTGACTCAGATACGGAGCGAGTGGTGGTTTTGAAGGAGGAGGAGAAGAAGGGAATTATAAAAAAATAAAAATAAAAACTCAGTTCCACGTAGCTACTTAATGTGATTCCACGTGTTAACTTAGCTGCCACTAAGACAGGAAGAATAGTTGTTTTATCGACTGCCTAAGTTAAGCATTTGATTCGTTGCTAGCGCTCCGCTGGAATTAGACGTCAATAATAATAATAATAATAATAATAATAATAATAATGAAGAGTTAATTAAATGGAAAAAATTGAAAAAACTAAAATAAAAAAAATTCAAACAAAAAAATCAGTCAAAGAAAAACAAAATATTTGTAGTTTGGTTTTGGTTTTGGTTTAAAACTTTTGAAATCTATTGAATCAAACTAATTTAATTATAAACTAAGTAAAATTATAATTACGTTGATTGATTTGATTTGGTTTGGTTGTTTTTTTTTTTTTTTAAACCGGACTAAAAATATTTTTCCTAACAAGATTCTATTCAAATAATACAATGAATCATGGTCAAATAGTGATTTTCAAAAAATAAAAAAGGAAATTGGTGTGGAAAAAAAAGGAATGTAGAGTTATTTGTTTTATTTCCTTATGTTTCTAAGTATATTCTATTATATAAAAGTAGGAGCTTTGGTGTGTTCATTTTCTTAGATTTTTTTTTTCACATGGATAAATGACATTGCATATTAACATAGCAAAATAATGTTTTATATGTTGTCTAGGATGGCCAATGGTCCTACCATAAGGGGATTTTTTTTTTAAGAAAAAAAAAAGGCATTGTGTACTTAGCATTGGCATGATATTTATATTAAAAAAAATTATAAAACAAGATGATAAATTAAGAATTTTTTTGATATTGGAGGATATTTTAGGAAAAACATTTGTTTATTTAGTTTCTTTTAACTTTTTTTTCCTATTTAATTTATAAAATTGAACATTGTGATTAATAATTTTATATTTTCTAATTTGTTTAGGTCTTTTATTGTTTTTACTTTATTTTTCAGTTTCTAGATTGTTCATGTTAGTTTTTTAGCATATTTGCGAAGTTATAAACTTCTTAGAGAGGTAGACTATATGAAAAGAAAATAGGAAAATGTTTAGTTAAAAAATTCTGAATTAGAGTTTCTGCGTAATTTTTAGCATAATTCTATTTTTATTTGTTTTATCTATGTCATTAGTATCAAAGTTCAATGATTCATTGTGGTTTTGGTTAAAGTTCACACACGATGTGTATTAGAGCTTAATAATTATTGATGGTTAGTTAATGTGTGCTATTAAATAATCATAGATGAAAAAGATAGTCATGATCATAAGAAAAGGGATGAGGTATTTCTTCCTTGAGTAATAGATGTTCAAGAAATGATGACAGAAGACATGCAAAGACAAGTTGAGGAATATAATATTATACAGTTGCAAAACTAAAAAGAGAAATTGAATATGATAACATAGGAAGTAAGGATCAAAAGAGTCAAATTACCAAACTTAAAGCTTAAATAAAAGGATCCAAAGAGAAGCAATATAGAATTAATTTTTAGTCACAGATGGAACTACTAAAAAGCTAAATCAGATTGACATTTAAAACAGCAATGAACAATGAAATTTTTTTACTATTCACCTAGACTCAGAGGCACTATGGATTGGAATAGTAAAATTACTATTTTACCCCTTCGTTTACTGTGTTTTTAGCCTTGGATCCGGGAGTATTTTTGATTTTTTGCATTTTTATGCACAGTAAAATAACCATAATATATAAGATAAAAATACACAGTTACCGCCGGAGGCATTAAGGTTATTGCACCTTTTTTTTAAATGACTAAATACAAAAATACCCCCATATAAGACAAAACAGAACAGTAAGCTCCAGGGTTAGTAGGGTCATTGCACACTTTTTTTAAATGACCAAATACGTTAATACTCCCATATAAGATAAAATCCAAGAGTTGGTTGTAGGGGTGTTGCAGTAATTTACCATTTTATTTTTTTGCCGTGGTACTAGTGGCGCGTCCATCCGTTTACGCGCTCACCTGGTTTTTAGAGGGCGCGTGCGGCAGTTTCTGGCATAAAAAAAATACTCAAACGATTTCTAGAATTATTCTCAATCATATTCTCTTCCTCCTGGTGCGGTGCGTATAGTTTTCAGATGACCAGAGATGTGTCGGTGGTCGGTTGAAGTTTTCCCCCCTTTTTTCTGTTTAGCGTGCAAAAGTGCACATCATGCGTCGTTGTTTATTGGGTTTTCATTGTAGTCCCCGATCTTTCTATTGTTTTGTATGGTCCTAATTTTTGTTCTATAAGTTTTGATTTATTTCAATTTTGTCCTTCAATTGAAATTGATTATATATTGTAGTTTCATTTTGGTCCTCAGTCTTTTAATTTGCCTATTGGTTTGAAATTCTTAATATTTTCGGTATCATAGTTTTTATTTATTTCAATTTTATCCTTCCATTCAAATTGATTTGATATTTTAGTTTCATTTCAGTTCTCAATCTTTTAATTTCCAATGTTTTGTTAAATTCTTTAATTTTTTCGGTATCACAGTTTAGATTGGTTTCAATTTTGTCATATAAATGAAAATTGTTATATGTGTTTTTCATTTCGGTCCTTATACTTTTAATTTTTTATTTTATGTTAATTCCTTTATTTTTTTTATAGATTTTTTAAATGGTTCCTATTTTTTTCCATGTTTATATATATATGCTCTTAGTTTTTGTTTCCAATTTTTATTATTTTCACTCTTATTGAAAATTATTTTTTTTATATGTATATGCGGACAAGTTAGCTCGTTATTTTCTAAAACTATAAAGAGGTTTGTTTTTAGATCGTGGCTCAAGCATCAAACTCACTACTACATCATCTCGGGGAAAAGAAATTATAAAAAATCGAACCATGTTGGTGAACAGAAAGAAATTCTTGCAGATATTGCCGCGCATTGTCAATTCTACTACATGAGACACGAAATTAAGAAGAAAAAACATGATATTAACACAGCAGGAAAACTGCCCAAAAATCAACAGAAAATCTACAAGATAGAGAACATAATTTTTACTACAAATCTCCTCGACCTCCTAGAAAGTAGTCTTGTGAAGAAGGAGCTCGATATACCTTTCTGAGATGATGGCTGCCATGCCGCAAGGCTCCGCCCAAGTATGAGGTGTTCCCCCCAGGAGCTTTCATTTGGTGGAATGGCTAGCAAATCTCATGCATTGCATTTTTACAAAAGCGCCCACATATACAACTTATCTTGCATCAGAAATCAAATTCTACATTGCAGTATTTGAGTTGATTTGTGTTCTCTAACAAAAATGAAAGAAAAAACAATTTGGCTAAGGACTTCCCTTCTTTATCTTCTGTTGCTTCGTCCTAAGTTGAGAAATGCAGAGGTATTTAGAGATTCCAAGCACCAGCTTTCATTTTTGGCGGTCATCATGAAGTGATCTGATAAGGGCAAAAGCTATTTACCATTTTCATTCCCAGCATCACTTTTAAAGTTTGCATGGTTGCAGTGTTCGACCATAAAACGAGACTTGGATGCCGGCAACCTCTCCTATGACGACTTCCTTGGCCCGAAGCAATGTCTCAGACTAGTATTTGTTCTATTCTCCTAATTGCTTCCCTCATGTCTAGCCGTTGCACTGGACTACTTTCGATGCAAGCTGCCCCGATTTGGAGTAACCTCACCATCTGTTCGATTGAATTTGTATTGTTCGCAATCTCAGGATCGATCAGTTCTTGCTCTCTCTGCTCGGAGCTTGCTTGTAAGACCCATTGGACCACATCAGTCCCTCCCTTGCCATTGGCAAGATACTGAGAAGGGAACTTCCCGGTGATGACTTCGAGAATTATGATACCTAGACAGTAGACATCAGACTTCGGCGAAATTTGCTGGTGATGAATGTATTCCGGGGACTTGTAGGCAAACATCACTTGTGCAGAATGGCTGGGATTGGTAAGCGGGTCCAGGGCATAGTCAATGATTAGTGGCTCATAGTTTTCACTTAAAAGAACATTGCTGGACTTGAGATTTCCATGTGGGAGGTCATGGGATGCATATTCTGAATGGAGAAAACCTAATGCACTTGAGATTCCCTTGATTATCTTCAGACGTGTGGGCCAATTGAGGTCGGCATGACATATTCCACGGTCACCTGAAGAACAATGAACTTCAAATCAGACATCGATGGGGGGCATGCAGGGAAAATATTAAGAATGCTGTTTTTTCTAATCCAATAATAAAGACAGAGAGTATTGGTCGAACAGGGGCCACTTGACAGGATGAAAGGAATAAATTTGAAAGCCTTCAAAACAATCAGAAACACAATCCTAGTACTTTGTGATTGAAGCTGGAACATAATCTCCATGATCACACAAATCACTATCAGCCTTTTGAATGGCATGCTTTATTCGGCAATATTTTGATGAATGGCATGAGATCATAATCAGTCGAGTTAATGATTATCACAGGTTTTCAATCGCACAATGTTAGCATGACAAGAGTGACAATCACATAGACAGATAAAAAATAGGAAAAAATATAATGGAAATCTCATACCATGCAAGACATACAACAAGCTGCCCTTGGGCACATACTCTGATACCAACAGCTTCTCCTCCTTCCTGTAATGGTATGCCAATGGTGTCAAAATATTTTTGTGCTTTATCCTTCCAAACCGTCTCATCTCATCATCAAACCCATCTCTTCCTAACTTATTCATCTCCCTCATCCTCTTCACCACCACTGACAACCCATTTGTCATCACAGCCTTATATGCAGATCCCAGCCCTCCATTTCCCAACACTTCTGCCGCTGCCTTCATTAAATCAGGCAATCCAAATGCACCCTTTTCATTGTTAATCATGATCAAATCACCCATACCATTCTTGCTTCCGTGAGTGGAACCCTTACGGGAAGAGTCACCGCCTCTCCGAGAACTCCCTTCAGCTGGCTTCTTAATTGAGCGCACGCGCACAGGAATCATCTCATCGGGTGTTTCTTTTTCCAATATACTGAAATCATCGCCCTTATCCTTCCTCCTCCCGGTAAAGGTAGCGATAAATAAAATACCCATCACTACTAGAGCTCCGATTCCAATTGCCAACTTGGTATGACCTTCTGAATCAGCGCTTTCTTTTTTCTCTTCAGCAGCAGGTTGAGGCAAAGATTCTACAACCATTGAGGAGCAATCCCTGTCAAGTTGTTTCCCACAGAGTCCTTGATTTCCTAGAAATGACACATTGCTGAATTTGGAAAAGCTGTCTGGGATCTCTCCTTCAAGTTTGTTGTGTGAAAGGTCCAGGGAAGTTACCGTCGTGGGTTTTCTCAATGTAGGGATATGTCCTGAGAACTGGTTGCCTTCGAGATGCAGTTCCAATAGATGCGGTAAAGTCATTAATGAAAGAGGAATTTTCCCTGTGAAATCGTTATTAGACAGCCAAACTTTCTTTAAAGATGCCATGGATGAAAAGAAGTCATCTGGTATTTGGCCTGAAAACTTGTTGTGAGACAACAAGAGTAATTTCAATGCACCCAATTTGTTGAACGCCGGGATTTGACCTGAGAAGGAGTTGTTCTTTAAACTGAGGGTTCGAAGAGCACGGAGTTGTTGCAGTGCCTCAATATCAATAGTTCCTGACAGGCCAAAGTCTGAGAGATGGAGACCTGTGATGAGACCACCGAAACAAATGATACCAGCCCATCTTTTAACACAAGGAGAAGAGCGTGAATCCCAATCATCCAATGCCTCAGCGTTTGTGAAAGAGCTCTTGAGTTTGAGGAGAGCCTCATTTTCTGTCAGGGAAAATGCGAGTTTGGAGAGGGAGAGGGAGAAGGTGAGAAGGGAAAGCATGAAGACGGTACGAATACGGACAGGAGCCATTGCCAAGCCGGAAATGTCAGACAATCCCGGATAGAAACCTGCCACTGCTCGAAAGGATTTCTTGGCTCTCTAGATCTTTTTGGTGGCTTATTCTTTTCCCTTTGTTTAGCTCGGGATTGAGAGGGTGTGTCATGTTGAGTTTTCTGTGTGGCTATGAGGGAATTGTTGATTAAGCTAGCAAGTATTGTTGTTTAGATTCTAAGAATAGAATTCCAAATTAAAGAGGTACAGCCATCTTATAGAGGAGAAATGAGTTGTGGTATTGAGAGATCTGCAACAATCATTGACCCTGTCAATTGCTTATTGAGCTCCCAAATTTGACGACTCCTATATATATATATATATACACATATATAAATATAGCTGTATCAAATATCTATGTCCCTAAAATGTGAGTGGGCGAGTGCGTGATTGCCTGCAGTGGATGATTAATTAGCCTTTCTCATGTCCAAATCTGCTCACCTCACAGAACTCAAATCACAAATCATTCCCATTCCACCTATGACCTTTTGACTACTGGTCTTCTAGCATAGACTTGCAGGTTTTGTGAGGTTTTGAGTCCCATCCCATACGTTCAATGAGGTTTACCATGAAGAAATATCAACTATTTATGCAGTTGTGAAGCTATTCTTAGAGAATTTCATGTCTTTGCATTTCCTGGAAGTTCAATGAGGTTTAGGATTCATGTGCAGAAACCTTTTTCTGCTGCTGTTGATCAAGTTCTTATTTCCTTGAAGTTTCACAAGCGCCATTTCCCAGGCTTTATCATTTTCATGAGTAGGGCATGCAGTAAAGAGTGGAAAGCCTTCTCAGAAAATTCATCAAAACCTTGCGCCACTGATTTAGCATCACTGGTTTTGTATCTGAGCTCATTTGATTAAGTTGTCTGTTTAGATCCTTTTTTTTATTTGAACTATCCATCAATGCAATCGTGTGAGTTCAGGGATTGCCCAAGCACACTAACTGGACTTGTCTGTCATATAATCAGCTTAAATATTTGCAAAATGAAAGATTGAAACAGGATACAAGTTCAAGAAATAACTCAATCTGCTTTCCTTGGCTCTTTGCATTCACAACTCTGATTATTAATCAGGGAATTCATGCAATCTATACCAATCCTGGCTTTCTGTTCAACTCCATCGGAAAGTTTCTTGGCTCGACTAGCACTTCCCGGCCCTTGCATTTAGTGAGATGTGAAAGCCTGCAACCATGAACAGTAATTAGTTTTTCTTCTTCAATGATGATAACTTATGGTTAATCAATATGATCAGGTGGAGTAAGTATTACAGAAAATATGTTGCAATGACCAGGATCTGCTAGGTGAGCCATCAAATTATCTATAGGGCCTTCTCCAGTATAAATGGCCTGGAAGCAAAAACCAACAAATGCTAGCATAGCAAGACGCCCGTTCTTTATCTCTTTAGTCCTTATTGCCATTACAGGTTCCGGTGACCCTTTACCCCAATTCCAGGGATCAAACCACAAGCCACCGGGGTAACCAACATCTGGCTTTGGGTTAGTTTTGTGTGGTAACTTAGGCTCTATATCAACACACCCTGGCTTAATTATATCAGCCCATCTTCTTCCTTCAACCCAACCCATCAGGATTAACTGCACTACAAACAAGGTTGTAGGATCTGCAAAGTATTCTCGAGTGCCAGCATCAAACCAATTGAAATTTTCGATGAGGCCTAGTCTTTCTAGCCATTCTGGAATGAGAATTCCTGCTGCAGCTAGCATTGCCCACCTGCCATGTATTAGCTCAGCTTGTGCAAACCATTTAAGCAACTCTGGATCAGACCCTGAAATACATGATGCATGATGATGGATATCAACAACTAGTATAATTACTTTATGATGGAGTGTGGAACAGGATCAAAAAGCTTTTATAAGACTTTGAAAAACAAACAATCTGAACGTTCAGTCATTAGTTCTGGAAGATGCTTCAGTGAGATGTTCGGTACCGCTTACCTAATCCAAGCGGGTCGAAGCCAAAATCCCCAGGAAGGCTTCATTTAACACAAAGAAAGAATTAATGTCTCAAAAATCATATTTCACCAATTATGAATACAGTTATCCAGCAAGAACAAAAAAAGAAAGGAAGGAAAAAATCATCAAGATCAGGTCATGCTGTTCACTTTGTTCCTTCTGTTGGCAATTCGAGAGGTAATTTTTGTGAAGTTCCCGACCAAATGTCATCAACCGAACCGATATTTAGCAAATTGGTTTTGAAGACAGCGCAGTGTACAAGATAACATAATGATGTTACCTTCCATCAAGCCATTCAGGTGGTGAGCTACCAGGGAACCACAATGGCCTGTCCGGAGGGAGTGGTTCACACACACTTGAAACCCCTTTTGTTGCATTTACTCTAACTTTCACTGCCTGGCATATTACAATTTTCCCAAGCAAAGATTTTTGAGGTTTATCCCTGTTTTCTCGAGCAGAAAGCACTGTAAGTCAGTAAACGATTCGAATTGAGTTTAGATACAGATTAACATAAGCATCCAATATTAAAACAGGTCTACTATGCTAGAACAATACGAAAGAAAATGGAGAAGAAATGACTGGTGATCACCTTGCCCTGGTTGGAAGGCTTGACAACGAAGAAGAGGCAAAGTTTAGAGCCATGAATGACCAGGCGAGTCCAAAGTTGTAGTGCAGCTGGTAGCTGACTGTCTCTTGATTTAGGCAAGGCTAACTCAGCTTATCCATCCTATAAAAGAAGATACATGGACGAGTGCACTCCTTTGCAGCAGGTGAGGAACCAATTGTAACTCGACACATGTGCAGGACAGATGAGTGCGCTTTCTAGGCCCTTTAGCCTGTCCCTGCAGTCCAGGACTTTTGTGTACTGACACCAGGCCCATTATGTAAAGTCTTGGGCCTGTATGAGATTCAATGTAATGATCTGAATCCTGAGGTTAACGAGGCTTAGCCCATTATGTACCCATTTGGTAAACTGATTTCAAATGTATCATTCTGTCTCAAAAATATTTCTGAAAATATTTATAAAAAAAATATTTTTATTTTTATTTTTATTTTTAAATTTAAATTTATTTTTTGGAATTTTTTTATTATTTTGATGTGCTAATGTCAAAGTTATTTTTTTAAAAATAAAAAAATATCATTTTAATGTATTTCTTAACAAAAAAATACTTTAAAAAGCAGTATCAACTGCATTTACAAATAATTACTTAATATATATGACAAACAGTCACTTAATATATATTAGCTGTACTAAAGATATAGTTGACCCACACAATCATTTCCACTGCTTAGGATTTTTTTATTATTATTATAGGTCCCTAAAATTCTTATAGATGTCTACTTCAGTCAACAAAACGTTTCTTTCCTTTTAAGTTCTGTTTTCTATGTTTTTATACACTTAGATCCTTTTCAATTTCTTTTATCTCGCTTTCCTTTTATGTCATAAAATATTACTCCATTAGATTAGCGACCGACTCTATGAATTTGAATTTGACAGTTGAAAGACGGGTGACACGAATTGACATCCAAAAACTTTATTTCATCCCTATAATTTATGTTTCTGGGTAATTGGTCCTTATCCTTTAACTGTAGTGTGTCTAATCGAATCAAAGACGAGCTATCCTTATTAATATTAAAGATTTAATGAGAATCTTTCTTATTGTCAAAGCCAATTTCACCAAATTAAAGTGTATTTCAGCAGTTAGCTTGTCCATTAAAGGTCCACCTCTTTCCTTCTTTAATTTTCTTCCCCAAGTAGTTGTGGGTATCTCCCTCTACCTATCGATTGTTCATTGTCAAGTGGTTTCGTATTCATCCAAATCTACAAAACTTTATTTTTTAAAGATAAATAAATAAATAAATTTGCAGTTCTCAAATGTAATTGATGGCAACTCCCCACCACCAATACCTACTCAATTGCTTCCTGTGTGTCTTCCTTTGAAATGCCGCCACAGAGACATTTTTGTTGTTTTCCGCACGTCTCCTCGATGGAGATGCTTTTTTAGCACTTCCAGGAGGAGGAGGAGGAGGAGGAGGAGGAGGAGGGGTGAAAAAACCCCAAGAATAGAGGAAAAATCTCGAGCTTTCTCCTCCCAATTTGTCATTATATTTTAAAAATAATTTTTTAACATATTTTAAACAAAAAACACTTTTAAAATTAACTTCAAACATACCTAAAATATGCAAATTAGCGAGGCAAGTAGATGATGTTTGGTTCTCGTGATGCCAAAATAATAAATATAAATTTTGTGAGGTGTCTCATAGATTTTATTAGACAATTAAATACAATTTACAGCTTTTAATAATTACTTGAAGGTTGGGTTATTACAAATCATAATTTTTTTAAGCGTTATTCCTCTAACAGTAATCATTACAAATTACCACCAAAAAATCTTACAAACTCTTTTATAATAGAAATATTGTTATACATTTGCATACTAGCTCTTACATTTTATATTTAGAGGTGTATGTATACTATGTTTATTAAAAATAAAAAGTGTATTTTTTTATTTATGTAAATAATGTTTTGATGCAATAAAAAAACTATAATTATAATAACTTTATAATTTTTTATGCAAAATATTTTCACTGCATAAATATATTTTTTTATCGAATATTATTTAATTAAATATAATTGAATATGAAAGATGAGTTTTTTTTATTAATAATAAACACATTAATAAAATTAAAATTAATTGTAACAAATCCAAAACTTTGATCTATTATTGAATTTATTGGTGACATTGTACTGTCTTTTTTCTGTAACTACCTGGGTCCTATGAAAACTCCTCGGCTTTTATGTCATAACTCATTTAAAAAAAAAAAAAAGTGAAAGCAAGAAAGTAAATTAAAAAATCTTTTTTAAAAAAAAAAAAAACAATTAATTTGGGAGGAGGCTTAAGGGGGTGGTTGGGGGTGATTTTTAAAATAGTTTTAGCGATGTAAAAAATATACATTGAAGTAGTTTTGGGCGTTGAATGATAAGAGTCGAACGATCTCTCACTTGGAACCAACGCACTCAACAAATCCACACCTGTTTCTGATACTTAAACATCTCACCCAATCCAATCTCTCCACTCTCTCTCTCTCAAATAATTCGCACCAAAACCTGTAAAGAGTTTAGATCCATCCATGCACTACAAAAAACTTCAGATTTTCAGTTCCAAATTGATAATTTCTCATTAACAATGGCAGAGACTATAGCGCCACCACTGAGCAGTCGTTTCAATTGCAAAAGGCTTGAGCTAAAACGCTGTCTTCCTGCTTTTTTATCTTCTCACAAAACTCTCTTTACTCTCCTCTGGATCGCCGCCTTAGCCTCCGTCTTTCTATGGAAAAGCAATCCCATTGGTGCTGGGTTCGCCGTTTTCTGGCGAGGACCCCTCCGCCCCATGCCTCAACTGCGTCCTGTGGCTTTCAATTTGACGGATTTTGGTGCCGTCGGTGATGGTGTTACTGTCAATACCGAGGCTTTTGAGAGGGCAGTTTCGGCAATCTCGAAATTGAGCAAGAGAGGGGGTGGCCAACTTAATGTGCCTCCAGGGAGATGGCTAACGGCGCCTTTTAATTTGACTAGTCATATGACTCTCTTTCTTGCTGAGGATGCTGTTATACTTGGAATCCAGGTTTACTCTCTAATTAGTATCAATCTTAGCCTTAGATTTTAATCTCACATTTGCCATTATTATTATTATCATCATCATTCTCTTTGTCAAATATGTGGAAAGTTATATTGTTGTTGTTTATTTATTTATTGTTCATAATAAAAAAAAAAAAAAAAAAAAAAAGCTTTGGGATTCTAGCTAACTAATTAGGCCTGTAAATGAGGGATTGTTTTTTCTTTCAATAATTACCTAATGATTTAGATTCAAGAAAAAAAAGGAAATGTTATATTGCTGGGGTGGCCGAGTTTATTTAATGAGTTTATGAATCTGTGATCATCGGCCTTTGGAGGGACTGTTTCAATATCTAGTTTAAATGGAATTTTATGTAGGACTGTGGAATAGTTTGACATGCTCGAGTTGTATACTTGGGGGGGAGTGTTTATATATATATATATATGTTGCTCGTGCAAAGAAATAATGGTTACATGTAGAATCTACTTGCTTATGGGCAGGGAAAAGAGTCATGATTCACTTGAACATGTAATAGGGTCAAACAAACAATTACTAAGTTTCCTACTAGCTGCGTTTGAGGGAGGGGCTGTATGCCTTGTTGTCTTAAACAACTGTTTGGCTAGGGACAGGGAGAGTGAGTGACAGTAGATTTAACAAGCTTTATAATTATTATCATGACAATGCAAAGTCATACCTTTCAAGTTAATTATCGAAGCTTAGTATTGTCCATTGGAACGATGTGTTTCAAATATGAATATTAATTTTTTTTCTTACAAAATTCAATTTCAACTGTGAATGAGTACACCGTGAAGTTATCGACCATGTAAGCTACTACTATATGGTCTGCATTATTACTATGGGAGTTTAGGAGAGTAGTAGCGGCTGTTTTTCAAAATATTTTTTATTCATAAACATATCAAAATAATATTTTTTTTCATTTTTAAAAAATTATTTTTGACATCAGCATACCAAAACAATTTGAAAACATACAATAAATTATTTTAAGCAAACAAATATCAGTTTTTGATGAAAAGTAGGTTCAACTGCCCAACCAAACACACCCAATGATAGCTTACTAATTGTTGGTCCCCAAATAGTTGTAAACCTCTTTATAGTTTTTAACAGAAGTTAATTTAACTATGTGTCGATGATTCGATTTTTGAACTTTCAATCATTTTATTTTATTTTTTGTGATTTAAAGTTATTGCTCATTTAAGACATGTCCCCTTGACTGATATTTGACAGGATGAGAAGTATTGGCCTTTAATGCCTGCATTGCCTTCATATGGGTATGGGAGAGAGCATCCTGGACCTCGATATGGAAGTTTAATCCATGGTCAAAACCTCAGAGATATTGTTATAACTGGTTAGTCAATTCAACTTCCATAAAAAAAGTATGCTCAGCCCTCAATTCTAGCTTTTAACTTTGAAAGAGGTTAACAAGTTGTAGCCCCATATTGAAGATCACGCATGCAATGAGGATCTATATGCAAATTGAAACAGTGATCTTCAAGATGGCCAATCGTGTACAAAATGTTATAGCAAAAAACACAGGGAAGCAATTTTAATAAAAAATGAAGAGTACAAAAATGTATGAACAACCAGCAGGGTAAATTGTTAACTGTTGTGGAGCTGACTGTTGACCAATGGTAGTGTATAATTAATCATGAGCTGCACATATGGAATCAAAGTGAAATTTCCTTGGCCATTTTGGGTCATGTATTGAAGAGAAGATGAAGTGTGGTATGACCATTTTCTTCAACTTCTGGCATCATCATTCGATATCATTGATTATACTAAATTTGCATAGGTCTTCCACCCAGAAGTGTATTGTACAAAATAATAGCGAGCTCTTCGTTTCCGTACTGGAGCATTTTACTGTTTAGAATTCTGGGAACTAAGAACTACAAGATTACTTGGAAAGGACATTCCTTTGGATGTTAGATATGTTTATTTACATTTACTCAATGCCTATGCTTTGTGCCTTAACAAAATAAGGTGTAGCAAATAAGGACCTTAACTTGCTTCCTTTGTAACTCTGCTTAATCACATGGGCAATCAATGAAATTAATTAATTCTTGATATTCAAGCATTTTCATCATATATTTGAATGAGATGTATATACATAGGCCCAAATCAAACTGATGGAACCGCTGTAGAAACAGTTGATATGGTTGTTTGGTAGCCACCAGCTATATGCATATCATTAGTTCTAGTTTGAAATCTGTTTAAGATGATCCAGAAGTTAGTGGAATCTAGCTTTGGTTGTTAGTGTGGTGAACACTGAGTTCATCAACATTTTGTATTTGCAAATGTTTATTCCTCGACTGGGAATGATCCTCATTTAACATTTCTGCTGATCAACACAGGACACAATGGTACCATAGATGGACAGGGTCAGACATGGTGGAAGAAATATCGCCAAAAGCTACTCAACCACACTAGGGGGCCCCTTGTGCAGATAATGTGGTCAAGTGACATTGTGTTTTCGAACATAACTCTTCAAAACTCCCCATTTTGGACACTTCATCCATATGACTGCAAGAATGTAACAATCAGGAATGTTACGATCCTGGCACCCATATTTGAAGCCCCAAATACTGATGGAATTGATCCTGGTAAATATTTCTGACAATTGTAGTCTTCTGCAGATGAAATTTATTTTGCAGAAAATGACTCTACCTTTGATGTCATCTTAATGTCAACTTAACCTATAGAGTTGATCAGCCTACATATTGATCCGAGCCTCTAATAATGCACCCTGGATGAGATGCACTGCTGAGTTTTAATTGGTCTACGGATCTAAGTCAATGAAAGAAAAGGGCTAAATTTAAGTAGAAGAAAGGGTTATCAAACAACTTTAGGGCTAAAGTCGGTTGTTAGAGAAATGGTTCATTGAAGAGGGTTTTTTCTCTTTTGTGTGTTTGAGTGTTTTTCAACTCACTGACGAGCTGTTCTGGGATGATAATGAATAATGCATTCCATTTATCAACGTAATGGTGAGCTTGATTGCAAGGAGCAAAATTTATTCATCTTTGATACTAAACTTTGGATCTTGTGTCATTCTACATTTTCCTTTGAACTCTCCCAAACTGACTTCATTCTTGTGATACCCTATTTACCATTGTACTAGTTAATTTTGTTTTTTCATTATCCTTCTATTTTAATGTAGGACCATGATATAATCCTGCAAGATAGTAACTAGAAATACTTTCATCTTATATTGGCTGGTTAAGCTCCAAAGCCCTTGGCATCACATAGGATGTGCCATCATAGCATTTTCAGCAAATTGTTTTGTTCCTCTGAAATGCTTTTTTGAAGTTTGTAAGCAATTTGTACTTGCCATACTGAAAAAGGTGAACTTTGATTTTTGGCATGAATAGATTCGTGCGAGGATATGGTAATCGAAGACTGTTATATAAGTGTGGGGGATGATGCAATTGCAATAAAGAGTGGCTGGGATCAGTATGGAACTGCATATGGACAACCGTCAACGAATATTCTCATCCGTAATCTTGTAGTTCGCTCTATGGTCAGGTAAAATATCTGATGTAATTTGCTTCCAATTTGGTGCATATTTGTTGCATTACTGTTCTGGTAATTTTGCTGGAGCTAGTTTTCTTATTGCATCCTTTTAAGCCTTCTACAAATCTTCATACCCAAGCATTATTGAATCTTTCTTGTCTTTCTATAGGCATCTCCCCTTGCATGATCGAAACTTTTGAATTTGTGCATGGATGCACAGAACCTACTTTGTAGAGGATATTTATTTATTTTTGATAATTTCAACTATTTGATTAGGAGTTTTTAGAGGAAACGTGCTCAAGCGGAGGCTCATGATTTATCCTAAACTGCACTTAATTTATTTACATATACTATATGTATATCAGAAAACCTGCTTTTAACCAGAACTTTACCACATAGGTACTTCAGGTTCTATCACTACATTACTTTTTTCCTGCAATTCTGTTGGAAGGGAACCAATAATTGTTTTTCTTGATGAAATGTTGTGTGACTTTCAGCCATGTTAAAACTTCACTTAAGAAACTGCTGTAACTGAAGCAGGGTAGCAAATCTCAATCGTGGTTGCTTGGCAATGTGCAGTGTGATCGATTTTGGACTCTCGACTCTTTAGGCTTTATCAAACAATTAGTTCTATTAGATTCACATTTTAGCTGTCTTGCCATGTCATATGTGCATAACTTTTTTTTTAGCCGGTAACCGAGATCCACCCTGACCGAATTTTGTAACAGTGCCGGTATATCGATTGGCAGCGAGATGTCAGGTGGGGTATCAAACGTCACTGTGGAGAACGTCCTTGTGTGGAACTCAAGGCGTGCAGTTCGGATCAAGACTGCTCCTGGAAGAGGGGGATATGTTCGACATATAACTTACAGTAACCTGACATTTGACAATGTACGAGTTGGAATTGTTATCAAGACAGATTACAATGAACACCCGGATGAAGGTTATGATCCAAAGGCTGTTCCAATACTTGGGGACATAAGCTTCGCTGGAATCCATGGTCAAGGAGTTCGAGTGCCTGTTCGCATACATGGGAGCAAAGAGATTCCAGTTAGGAATGTGACTTTTCAGGACATGTCAGTGGGTTTAACTTACAAGAAGAAACACATATTCCAGTGCGCCTATGTTCAAGGTCGTGTAATAGGGACTGTTTTCCCTGCCCCATGTGAAAACCTTGATCGGTATGACGAACAAGGAAACCTGGTTAAGCGCTCGGTCTCCCAAAACTTAACAGATATAGATTATGATTTTTGATTTGTCAGCTCATCTTTCTGAAGGTCAGTGGCAATGCTTGGATGCATCAGACAAGCCAGACAGACCACGTTGGAGCAGCTCAACTTGTTCTTATGGTGTTCTAACACCACCATGCTTGCTTGCTTGCTCCAATTGTATATACAAAAGTTTCAGCGGTTTATCCATTTGTGAGGTCCTTGAAATGCATAGCATTCCTTTTCTTTTACACACTGCAAAATCCTCTTGTATGACTGTGCCAAGATCTAGCACACAGTTAAATTACTCCTATAATTACTAGAATTAAAAAAAATACTATAAATTTTGTTAAAATTAAAAAATTCCTTATCCTACTAAATAATAAATGGCATGGGTATTTTTTGTTAGGGCTAGATGCAAAGAAAATTTGTTACTAGAATTTAATTGATGTTATAGCTCAAAATTATAATATTTAATTGATATTCCGGTTTAAAAACCCGATATGAATCACGAATTTGACAATAAAAAGTATATTATTTCAACCAAACTTTGGAATTGTATATTAATTTACCATTTCTTTTTAATATTTATTATGCTAATTACTCAATTTGTCTGGATACTGCAGTGTTTTGATGATATAAAAAACTGTAAACATCGGGTGTTGTGCGAATTGATAAAGAGAATATTTGGGAGTATGATTGATGTTGTTTTTTTAAAGTGTTTTTTATTTAGAAATGTATCAAAATGAATTTCTTTTATTTTTTAAAAATTATTTAATTTGAAACCACTACTTTTATTTAATTTAATATAAAAAATTAAAAAAAATTCAATTTTTTTCAAAAATATTTTTGAAACGCAATGTCAAATAGAGCCACAATCAATAGCAAATTAGTGTGGTAGCCAGTGTTGTTGATCTCATTTTATTTTAGTCGAAACGGCCGAAACATTTCGTACTAGTTAAAAAACAAAATAAAATGACATAGTTTTTACATCGCTTAAAATGTAGGCCCATTCCGGAAAATTCACCAAAATTTCTGCCGGGACATTCTAGTTTCGTTCCGCCCATTCCGTTTCGGTCAAATAGTATTTTTTTAAAAATAATGAATAATTTTACAATATCAATCATATTTTTTAATCCGACTGTTAGATTGAGATGAAATTTTATAAGGAGTCTCTTGACATATTTATATATATTATATTAAAATTTCAAATCAATCAGAGAATGTAATGATCTTGCGAGATTGATGATGATATTCTCACAATATTATACATGTTCATAATTATGTTCAAAAAAATCATTTTATCATGTTTTTTTTATATTAAATTGCACAATTCTAAATATTTTTTTTATTTGAATTTTTTTTTTTAATTTATATATATAAACAGTGCAACCTTTTAAAATGGATTGGTGAAACATTTCGAAACCAAAATACTTCAAAACAAAACATTATGTTACAGTTAAAATAACAAAGTTAACGGAATTGCCAATGGTGGTAAGAGGTCACGGGCATCATCACTGCAACGACATAAAAGTGAAAAGATACGGAGGATTGTGAGATTTAATTTATATTTTCTTAAAATGACTTTTAAATATTAAGGTTGGAAAGCGATGATTGTAAAAAAAATAGAACTCAGAGAGTTTGCAAGCATTAAAATATATGGAAGAGTGGGATGTTTGGGATATGATTGATTTGAGAGAAAATTGGATGTTTGCTTTACCAATACAAATTTTGGACAAATGATGAAAAGCCATTAAAATGTTACTTACCTGCGTGCGTGTTGTGCTGAGCTTTTTTTTATGTAAAAAATTAATTTATTTTTTATATGCTATAATTAATTAATTTAATATTTAATTAGTAAAATTATAATAGATAAAATGTGTTAGAAATAAGTTTTTTTTTGTCTAAAAGGAACAGTGTAATCAAAAAACAGGGAAAATAGTTCGTATATTTTTTTAATTGTTGATAACTTAAGTAAATTTGTCTACTCATTTTGTTTATGAGTTGTCTTTTTTCCTTAGTAATATTAGATCTAAAATATTATACATAAAAATATTGTAAGAGTATTTAATTAAAAGCCAAAATTATTTTTTTATTTTATAAGATTTATTCCTCATATTATTATATTAAAAAGTATTTCAGAACACTGATATTAATTTTTTTTTCAAAAAATCCTAGGATATCTCTCTCTCTCTCTCTCTCTCTCTCTCTCTCTCTCTATATATATATATATATATATATATATATATATATATATATATATATATATATATATATATATATATCCAGACGCTAATATTAAATAAATATTAAAATATATAATTAGTCTCACATATTTATAAGATTTTTTTTTAAATAATCATTATCATATTTTTGAATGTCTTATCTATAATAATTAGTAATTTCAACACCTAGCAATTTTAAAAAAAAAAGCAATTAAAAAAATGACAAAACATAAATAAATATTATTAGATTTTAAAACATTATATGACCTGAAGAATAAATAAAAATTCAAAATCAAACAATAAAGAGAAAAAATAATAAATATAAATTTTCAAATGATCACCAACACAAATTAAAATTGAAACATCACATAAAAGAAATTAAGACCTTAATAACAATGGAAATAATAAAAATTAGAAACAAAAACTAAGAGCATGTACATATAAACATGGAAAAATATAGAAACCATTTACGAAAAATATAAAAAAAAATAAAGTAATTAAAATAAAGTTCAAGATTAAAAGTATAAAGGCCGAAATGAAAAACACATATATAATAAATTAAATTTAAAGGACAAAATTGAAACAAATCAAAACTTTGATACCAAAACAATTGAAGAATTTAAGACAAATCCATAAATTAAAAGAACATGGACTGAAATGAAACTTAAATATATAATTAATTTGCATTGAAGGATACAATTGAAACAAATTTAAAGTCTGATACCAAAAATCTTAAGGATTTCAATCCAATCCGAAAATTAAAAGACTGAGGACCGAAATAAAACTATAATATATAACCAATTTCAATTGAAGGGAAAAATTGAAACAAATCAAAACCTATATTAAAAGAATAAGGACCATACAAAACAATCAAAAGCTTAGGAACTATAATGAAAAGTCAACAAACAGCGGGGTTTGACGTGTACTTGCGCAGACAGAGAGAGAAACAGGGGGAAATATTTCAACTGACCACTGGCATGTCTCCAGCCATGTTAGACCACCACACGCCACTCAAGGAGGAAAATAACATGTCAGAAAATGATTCTAGACGCGCGGTAAGGTATTTTTGAAAGTCGTATAACGCCACACGCGTCATCCAAAAACCGCGTAAGCACGAACACGAACAGCGCGTCAGCGACGCACTAACAATACCGCGTCAAAATAAATATTAAAAAAAGATGAATTACCATGACACCCCTGTAGCCAACTCTTCCATTTTATCTTATTGGGAGCATATTCGTATTTAGCCAATTTCAAAAAATATGAAATGCCAAACCTGATTTTTGTTTTTTTTTTCGAGGGACATAATGGTTATTTTATTGTGCAAAGAAATATTAAAAAATAAATAAATTGGTTACCCAGACCAGACTAGACCAGATCAAAAATGTGCAATTATCGTGGAACCCCTCCAGGCATAGCATGATTTTTGTCTTTTTTGAAGGATAAAAATATTATTTTATTGTGTAAAAAAAAACAATAGACCAGTGAACCGAATGAATCGAACCGACCCGAAAATTGAGTATTACTATTGTCGTTCATCGTGATTTATGTCACTTTGAATAGTAACTCACCCATGTTTTGTTTTAGCTTTTAGATAATTAGGAAGATTATTAAAGTTGTTTTTAAAGATAATTTTTATTTAAAAATATATTTAAAAAATAATATTAATTAAGAAAAACAGTTTTAAATACAGTATAAAATATACTTTTGCTTGAAGCTTAATCACGTTATTCAAACAAAACCATAATCACGTTATTACCATTTATATTATAGGTTTTTGGTCGAGGTTACTTTTGTAGCCCTAACACCTAGAAGAAGAAGGCATCGTTTGCATGAGATTGGTGGAAACACATGAAATGTTTGTGTTGCTCGGGGGGCGGAGACAACATGAAAATCTTGTGTGAGGGATCTGGTGATGTCCCATCCCATCCTCTTCTTCTTTTTTTTGTATTTTATTATGGTGTTTTTTATTTTAAGATATTTTTACTTTAGTATATTAAAATAATTTAAAATTAAAAAATTGATATTTACCGAAATACTTTTCAACCACGAAAACCATCGACCTAATCTTTTTAGGAATCTGGGATTTCTCACGGGCATTTCCATCCCCTATCGTTTCCCCCACGTGACTGTTATTAGTTGGTGGAGGAAACGTTCAGTCCCCGCTTTGCGCATTTTGTTTTTTTTCTTAAATTGAAAAATAGGAAAACCACTGGTAGGGTGGTGGCCCACTTTTGGTCGTATTGTTTACCTGCAAGTCGGCACCGCACTTAACGCCGTTATTCTAAGCGCCGTTTAATAAATGATAGATGCCTTGAGTGTTCAGAGACGTTCAAGTAAAGTATTCACGTGTAACAAGTGCGCTAGAGATTGTTTGCGGAGAGGAATGGCGTTGTACTTACTTCGAAACACCCTGCCCACAAGCAAGGATAACTATAAACCCGTTTTGAAAGTATTTTGTTTTATTCATTTTTTTATTTTTAAATTATTTTGATAGGATAATGCTAGAATTAAATTTTAAAATAAAAAATATTATATTTATAAATTATTTTAAAAAAACAATTACTGCTATTTGTTGATCCTTTTGAAGATATAAATTTTGTTAAATGTTTGAAAATCATAACTGTAACATTTTTTTAATATATAAAAAATATATTATCAATAAATATTAAAAGTTTAAAATAAAGCCAACAGAAAAATATATATGAGTTGATGGTTTAGACATTAAATATTATATTTAAATCCACGATATATATATATATATATATATATATATATATATATAATTCGCACTTATCAATCTATTAATAAAATATTTAAATCCCAATTAATAACCTATTTCCTTCTAATGTAATAGATTTTAATGTATTAATATTGAGAATAAAAAAATTATTTTAAATAATGAGCACTGTAGTAGCAAACAGGAATTAACAAACAAGCAAAAGATGCACGGGTTGGGAGAGAGAGCGAGAGCCAAACACCAGGACATCAAAAGCGGGGGCAATTCCGTAAACAAAAGACAGAAACGTGAGCAATATGATAATGGGAAGGCAGGTAGAGATAATGTTAAAAAAAAGGAGGGGGGGAGGAGGAGGGAACGCAAACATCGCGAATAGGAATGAAAAGAACACGTGTTTGAAATACAGCAATGAATAAAACAAAGCATTAAAGTAAAGAAATAAATTTGAATCGTCTGCGAAACGGCAAGGAAACATCTTCAAATGCCCATATATTCCTCGTGCTTCATTCATAAAGAGGACCCTATCTCTCCCCTCACCCTTACCTGTGCTGTAATAATACAAATTGGAAAGAACTAACACGCATCGAGCTCATTTTAATTTCGTTGTGTGCTTTTTGAGATTTGGAAAACTAAAGAAGATGCCTGGCTCGATGGAATCTGTCGAGAAGATGGGAAGGTTGTGCGAGAAGCCGAGCTTCTCCCAAACTTGTAGTTTGCTGAGTCAATACTTGAAGGAAAGAGGTAGTTTTGGAGATCTTAATCTTGGCATGACGTCCAACACCGAATCAACCCCAAATAAGAACGGTATTAATTCTCTTCTTTCCCTGTTTTAACCATTTCTTCTAGGAGTTCAGGTTTTAAGAAATTGATTGCGGTTACCCTCGTATTCCAGTCTCTCTCATCTTTTTATAAAAAGATAAAAAACTGTTGAATGAATCCCCTATTGATTTATTTTAGAGTTGAAGGGGATAAGATAGCTTGTAGGCAGTAATTTAGGCTTTTAGATCTGCAAATCACCTCGGCCACTTTAGGAAATTGTAGTGCTGATTTATTTTAAAGTATTTTTCTATGCTTTAGATCCAAAAATATCTCAGAATTAATTTGACAAGTTCCTGTTAATTATGGGTTAAACGGTCAGAGAACGTGCCCTTTTTTTCCGCCGCTCCTCGGAATACTCGAATTCAGTTTTTGTTTCTTTTAATGCATGTGTTTAATTTGGTTCCAGCTCTGTTTAAATGTTCAAAGTTCTGTTGAGATTATTTCTATATTTTAGTTAGAAATAAAACACCCGGTCCCGGATTTCTCTACCACCTCACTATAAATAAGCCGCTGCTTGCTTTTACATGCCCGTTTACATTAGGAGCTACAAGTTGGAGAACACGGAAGAAAGAGATCTGATGTTTAGTTTGTTGTATCGTAATGTTGCAGGTCCCTCTGAGATGCTGCGTCGCACCGCGTCCACCATGAATCTGTTCCCAGTGAGTGAGAATCCAGGGCCCATCTCGTGCCAGAACATGGGGACTCCTAGGAGTCTTACATCAATGGGTTTGTTCCCGCAACAATCTGGATTTGCTCCCATGGAAGATGTCCAGAATAAGCTTGACTCGAGGTGTGTGGATTGTTTTTTTAATTTGTGAATTACGGAAAATCGGGCCGCCTCTTTTATTGGGGATTTGTCGGTGAATTTACTGCTCAAGAAGTTCATCATCGATGCATTAACTCGTTATTTGTACTTGGAATCTTGCTCTTACTGTTTTGTATTTTTAAACATTGTGCAGTGTTAGAAAGCCTGCCACCGCAGAACCTCCAACTGCGCAAATGACTATATTCTATGCCGGAAGGGTTATTGTTTTCAACGATTTTCCGGCGGACAAGGCTAGGGAAGTGATGCTCTTAGCTACCAAGGGAAGCTCCCAGATCCAGAATGTCTTTCCTTCTATTCCTGCCAACAGTCATCCTGCCCTCGCTCCTAATACATCGAAGACTCCAATTGAGTCCAACATCTCAATTCCGTCTTGCTCAAATGCTCTTCCTAATTTTGGCAACAACTTAGTTCAAGAGTGCATGCAACCTGTCCCTCAACCTATAGCTAATGGTAAATTTCTCCCCATGATTTCTTATTTTACATGGATTACAGATCAGGGAGAGTTACTGAATTTATCGATGCCATGTTTCTAATAAAGGGTTTTCTCTTGAACTTCAGATCTCCCAATTGCAAGGAGAGCTTCCCTCCACCGTTTTTTGGAGAAGAGAAAAGACAGGTAGGAAACTATGCCAAAGAACTTGAAAATCATTTGCCATTTGCTGCGGATTATGCACAAAAAAGATTTGTAATCATGTTGATTATATGTTTCATTTGGCTGATCGTGCTGTTTACTTGTGGCCTTCTCACAGGATCATCGCAAAGGCTCCATATCAAATAAATCCTGCAGCATCTGCTTCTAAGCCAGTTGAAAGCGAATTGTCGTGGCTCGGCCTGGCTGCTCCATCTACACACTAGTCCATTGCTAATTGTTTTCATTTTAGCCATGTTTACGATTTAGGCCTCGCTAGGCTGCTGCTACCTTATTTGTTTTATCAGCGGGTTGAAGCCTGCTATTCTCTCCCCTGTTTTTTTCTAGTCTCGTTTGTGATTGCTTTAAGCGTAGGGCTTTACTGAGTCTATTGTAGATCATCTAACTCTATAAATCTCACTATTATTAGTTCATCCAACAAGCTTTATCGATGGATGTTTTTGTTTTAATGGAATTATCAGATTTCATCTCCCTTTCGCTTGATCTCTCTCTAGGCTTTGAACACAGTGAGCTCTGTGGATCGATTGTTGCTGTGAAAACTGAAAATCGATGGTGTTGTCACTCTTGAAGTGGGAAGAGAGAATATTATTCGTGTAATTACTAATTAGTCAGAATCGACCCACGCCATCACACGACATGTAGAAAATCTTGGCTCCGTTTCTCATTTCCAATGGTCAATTGTTATTAAAAAACAACCGAATGATGTCTGAACTGAGACATCAAGCTGTATAGCCTGGTCGTGCCCCTGCAATGACCAAATCGACCGTCATGTCTGATATTTATTTTCTCCTGATCTTTCACTCTCATAAAATCACGCGTCTTTGAAACTAGAACGCGGAATGGCCTCGAGTAAAGACTGTTGTGGCCGAATATCGAACGACCGCGATGAATTTTGAGAGGAAACAATATAATAATATAAGATCTTTAATGTCTTTATTACGCAGGAGTTATATATATATATATATATTTGAATGTTTTTGCCTAATTAAAAAATATAAAACAACAATTATTTTTTTTCGCACAGGAATTGAAATTTGAAAAGGTAGGTAGCTCGATAGATGAGGACGGAATTAAAAAAAGCCATGGCTTAAGCACTTTAAACAGTTTTAACATTCTGTTTGATATATGTTGTAAGAATTTTTTTCTTTTGAAATATATTAAAATAATATTTTATTTTTTAAAATTTATTGCTATCATACTATTATATATAAGCTATTTTAAGAGCAAAAACAACTTCAAAATCATCAATCCTAAATCATACTCATATTTATGCATTTCGACTTTCATATTCTTGCACAAGAGTATATATTTTATTCTCACAAAATTATATTATGCATTTATATTTTCAAAGTTTGATATGAAGTCAAGATTTGACTAATTTAAATTCATTCAAAAAAATTGGTACAAAACTGCGCTCAAAATATATTTTCATAATTTTAAAGGATTTTGAATGACATTTTAATTCATATTCAAAATTCTGCATAGTTTATATTGATGATTTTTTTTTTCTAATTTCATAAAGAAACATTTTTTATTATTATTATTATAACCTTGGGTATATGACTCAATAGTGTGATCCAAAACTATAGATATCCATAATAATTATGCAAAAATGTATAAAAATGTTCATAATATATAAAGTCTTTGAAATGTTCAAAATATATAAAGCGGATGAAATAAAACACAAAAATACCTCTGAAAAATCAATTGAGAATACACGAGAGCTTGACTGCCACGTGCTGTCATTGCCGACGACTACTCCAATGACTCTTATAACGTGTTAGAACTGAGAAGCATATCAAGTAGCTCACGATCTCATCAACCTAGCTAGAGAGGGAGATTGGGGATTGGAAAAGTAGAGATGCAGCCATGTGTGGTGGCTGTTCCATCGTTGCTCTGGTTGTGGCTGCTGAGGATAAATAATACTATAATATTTGTTATCGGCATGCAATGTTGCGACGGTTGACTTCATTTCATTTATTGACCACCTTGTTGACTCGTAAGTTTGTGCTGGTGAGATTTCAAACAAATTATTATTTTTATTTAAAATTAATTAATTTATATTTTTAATTGTTTTAATATACAATCTATTAGCACTGTAATCCACAATATTTGTTTTTTTTTTTTTTTGTATTTTGACCATGTTTTTCCTTTAGTTATTGATTTTCTTAAAAAGTTTAGTCCCCATATGATGTGTTTATGAGAATTTAGAGTTGATGATTTATTTTAATTTGTCTTTAATATGGTTGTTTCAATATAAAAAAAATATCTCAGCATCAAATTAGTATCAAAAACATATCCTAGCAGTGTAGTGTGATATATTTTTTAAAAAAAGTTTAGTTAAATAAAAATATTTTTGAGAAAAATAGGTTATTAAAATTTGTGGAATCGATGACCTGATTTGCGAGTTGGTGAGGTAAACCTGGTAGCCCTAATTCACGAGTTTAGCAAAGTACCTTTATTCTAATTATTATTATAAAGCTAGAGGTGTGAGAAAAAAAAAATTATTTTCTAACACCCATTAGCACTTGGATTACAATAGTAATCTACAATGTTTTTATATATATATATATACATATTGACCTTTTTTTTCTTTTTCTTTTTATAATTTAGTTATTCTATGATGTGTTTATGAAAACCATTTTTTCACACCCATTACCGTCATGGATTACAATAATAATCCTTATTTTATTTTTCTTACATTTTGGCTTTTGTTTCATTTCCTTTTGTTATTTATTTTTTGAAAACAACTCCTTATATGAGATGGGAGTTTAGGGTTGATAACTTATTTTAATTTATTTTTTATATGGTTATCTTGGTATCAAAAAATATCCTAGCATTAGGTGGTTATTATTAAAATATATGAACATCACCGTATGGTCTACATTTTAAAAAGTTTAGTTAGATAAAAATAATTTTGAAAAAAAATAAGTTATTAAACTTTGTAGAGTCAATTACCTGGTTTACGAGTTTGGTGAGGCAATCTTGGTTATCTCAATTCACTGGTTTAGTGAAGAGCCATTTTTCTAATAGAACTTGATCATGTGATTGTTTATCATATAATTAAAAAAAGTAGTTCAAAAAGCATGTTATTAAATTTTAGAAAATTCATGGCCTATGAAGGGTTTGGCGAGTTTATTTTTTTTTTAAATATTTTTCTTATTTTATTATTTGATGTTGAGCTGACTGAGAATTTAGTTCTTTAATTTTTTTTCATTTTGCTTTCTATAAGGTTATCATAATTTTTAAAAAAATCTCATTATCGGTTTCTCGATTTTGCAATTATCTATTTTTTGTTATCATATAGTCAAGTAAATAATAGTGTAGAGACAAAATAATTTATTAATCTCAATGGAGTCCATTAACTTATTTATGGGTTTGACATGTTGATTTGCACTACTTAATTGTCACAAGATAACCGAGGTTAATCCAATATGATTATATATATAACCAATTGCTTAGTAATTTGATTGGTGGTATTGATATTACATATTATTGTATTTATTATAATTATATTTATTTATATTTTTAAATATGGGGTTTATAAAAGAATAATAGATCTCATACCCATTAAAAAAACTTAACTAATAAGTGTATGTGATTTTATAGTATAATTATAGTTTATAATATGAGCTTTCAATTGGTTTAACTAAAGATAATTTATAAGAAAAAAAAACTTTTGCTAATAAATTGTAATTGAAAGTATTTAGATAAAAGTTTCATATTTTTTACCGATATATGTAGTAATTTTATCTTGTATTGCAAGGTCTTGTCTATAACTTAGAATGATAATTGAATGCTGCAAATACCTTTACTCAAACCTTACAATAGTGTATACAAGTTTGCAAAAGGTTATATTAATGATTAACCCAAATTTAATGGATCGAAAAACTGCAAAGGTCCAAAAATCCATGGTTTCAGGCAATATATTTGGTTCCAACTCTACCTCTTGTGAGCTGTAACTAAGGGATAAACCCAACTTCCTTGGCTCAACCTAGAGGAAAAACCCAACTCTCGTAGGCTCATCCAAGGAAATAGCTTAGCTCTATTAGACTCAACTTAGAGGGAAAGCTCAACCCCTATTGGCTTAACTAAATTTCATATCATGCTCTCCCTACACCCATAACTGTATAAAAAATCTCGAGGGTCTATCATATTTATCCTTGATTAATATATATGTAACATATATTTATCCCTTATTAAATGTTATCAAGACAAAATAACACTTCAACCCCTCATATCCATAAAAGACAAAATTTATGAACTATAAATACTTAAGATAATGTTCAAGCTTTAGGTTTACAATCATCATTCTCTATTGCATGTATATTTTCAGAATCTATCTCTTTAGAATATCATTGTACTTTCTCTCTCTAAAAAGATACTTTCAGCATATGAGAGTTCTCAAATCTACAAAAAGAGTCTTATGCAGGTACCAACCACTAGCCATTTCGGCCTACTACACACCAAGTACAATCTTCTAACCACTTTTGCAAAAGAACACATAAGATTTGTAGAACTAAGAGATTAATAATTTATCAAATGCAGAAGCCATGCTTATAAACTAAATGGTTTTTATTTGTGACATCATAATTGATGTTGTATTTATAGGAAATTGATAAAAAAAAAGTCATTAGCTTATAAAACTTGTTTTTGGCATTTCCAAACCATTTAATGGCACACAACCAAGACATACTTGAGCTAGGACACAATCTAATCTACTCGTTACCACATACGAGAACGAGAATGTAGGAAAATGTTATTTAAAAAAAATAACATGTGAGTTTAGTTATCTTTCATATCAGGTGATCTACGAATATTTATATATATTTGAATTAAATGTATTTAAATTGTCAACAATAAGTTCGCAGACGCATTATACATCCTTCTAATATAAATCATACTAGATAATGATTATTTTATCATCAATGACTATGCAACTAGCTTGTAAGATGAATTGTGTTAGGTAAATGCATGTCTATTACATTTATTAATTAATACATAAAGGTAGGCATCACACTAATATCATGCAAAATAAATTATTTAGGTGAGCATAACACTAAAAACTTGTGAGATATAAAATTTAGTTAGACAATTACATGTGCCTAAACATCATTTAACATACCATATTTGTCTTAAGGAATTGTTGTTTCAAAGGAAACAAAAAGCATTGATAGCATTTATAAAAATAATTAGACTTGGTTTGGTGGTCCTTTTCTTCTCCTTTTAGATTAGGCTTGACTGGGTCTATTGTTCACCTTTTATTTAGTCTTTTTTCATTTTTTTCATTATGCTTGTATTATTCGTTTTGACTTATATGTTTATTGGGGTGATGTAGAATTCAATTAGGTTATATTGTATAGCTTTTTAGTTGGGCCTGGGCTGATTAAGCTTCATTCTCTTTCTCTCTCTTTTATATTTGGTTGGGTTTATGGGTGTTTAGTTATGATTAGGTTGGTTGATTTTTTTCCTCTCTTAGCTCTGTGGTTGTTAGACCTAGTTGAGATATACTCCCACATTAGGTTTTTTCCTTCATTTTATCCTTATCTTCTTTTATTACCTTCCTCTATGATTGACTTATTGTTTTGTTAGGATTTTTTTTTTAGTTAGGATTTTAGGTGTTCGATTAGTGTTTTTTTGCTTTTTCTTTTGATTAGGTATGTTTTGTTAAGAATTGTTGAGTTTGGTTTTTATCTTGTTAGATTCTTTTTTTTTTATTAATTTTTTCAAAAGTATATTGATTTTTTAGCTTAAGGCAGCATATGCATATGACATATTATATTTTCTTTGGGATGGAAGACATGTCTTCTACCTCACCAAGTAAAAAACAATAACAAACAATGCATCGCCTACTAATATAGCTTTTGGGCATCATTAGTGCTTGAAAAATTAGACAATTACTTTTTAATAAAAAAATATTTTCAACCTAAAACACCTAGGAAATATTCTAAAGACCTTTTTTTTAAAAAAAATATTTAAATATATTTTTAAGTGAAAAAACTTTGAAAAAGTAAGTTCAATCACACTTACAAACAAATCCTTAATCATTTAAAAACAAAAAATCAGCTCGAATCAAAATAAAATCTCAAATGCCAATCTATTTTTTGGACAAGATAAGTAGAAAAAAAGGCCTCAATGGAACCCCATAAAATAATTGAGCCCATTAACTCCAAGAACAATGAGTTTTATTGTCAAAAACTAATTGTTTGTCAGCTTTTTTTATTTATTTACTGTAATATAATAACTCTCCTTCTTCTCTCTTAAGCTTGTGACCCAAAATAAAAGAAAAAAGATGTTTTGAAACTAATAGTGTAATTTTAAAACAAAACATAACAAAACTAAAATTTGAAGAAAAAACATAGAGGCATTGAAAAATAATTTCTTTTTTAAATTATGTTCAAATATTTCATAAATATAATGTTAGTCTTCTCATTTTCAATCCTAGACAATAAAATTTGATTATTTGTTTCACAAAACTGATCAAGAGAAAAATGGTGAGATGATATTTTGATGTGAATCTTAGTGGAATTAAATGGAATTCACGAACCCAAGATCTATCTAATCCAAGTATGCTAAAAATAAGATGAGTTTATCACAATGAAAGACTTACTAAAAGACAACAAAACGATAAACCAACTCAATTATAACGCCTATATTTGGACAAAAAGTCAAACTGACTGAATGTAGTCTCCTCCTCCGAATGCCTGTGTAATGGTCTTGGTTCCACTAACAAACCTCTCTTGAACATGAATCATATTAATAATGGATTGCTCCTTATTATTTAATATCATCTCCATCTTAACTTATGTATATTGAAGAAGTCTATTGAAATTTTTTTTAAACCGCTTACATCTAATCCTTGTAACTAAACCAACTGAATCCTCCAATGGATCTTTTGGAGCTTGGGTCGCATCAAATTTTGTGATCTATATAACCATATTAAAGTAGATGAAAAAATTTATCAAATGCAAATCCTCAACAAATTCACCATTAACATATTTAAATGAAAAGAAAAATAGATTGGTGATTGAATAAAGAAAAAATGGAGTCTAAAATTAATATTTTTTAATTAAAATAAAAGAAAAGCTCATTTTTATTTATTTAAACTCCTGTCCCTTTACTTTTAATTTCTTGAAAACAACCAAAGCTAATATTTTATCATGAAATCAAGAATCAATAACAAAATGATCATTAAACTGCATTATCCAAATAATAAATAAATAAAAATAAAATATCAATATTAAAATCTCATGACACGACATTAAATATTAAATTGAAAATAAATAAATAATAATAATAATAATAATAATAATAATAAAAATAAAAGATACTATTACAGTCAGTAGAGACTTGTCTCGCAATCCAAAATACATGGCTGAGTTTTTATTTATTTAATTGAATTTAACTTAATATATAAGACGTGACACATCACGATGTCAATAGGGGGCGTGACGTGGAGAACAGAACCAAACAAGCAACGCAAATGGATAACACCAAGCCTTTCCATGGACTGAAGAACACACGATAACTTCTCACCAAATTAACATGCCATTTTTAGTATTTAGTTTTTAAATTTATTTATTTACACTATATAGCTGAAGCAACGGAAATGATGAAACTTGGCTCCTTATCACTCCTCACTCCCTCTCTTTTCTTTGATCTTTCCCCTCTCGAGGGTTTTTTCTTTTCTTTTTCTTTTTTTTTCTTTTTTTTTCTTTCTTTTTTTTTGAAAATTCCCTTTTCCTTTTCTTTTAATTTCGAAACCCTAGCTCGTAATTTTATTTTTTATTGGAAGATGATGCAACAACAGAGGCTAAAACAACAGGCCATGATGCAGTATCCCCATCCTGCTTTCTTAGCTCCTCCTCAGGTTTGTTTTTCTCTGTTTTTTTTTTATTCTTTTCTTTTTGGTTTATTAGCCTTTTTTTTTTTAAAGCTACTGATTTTTTTATATGTGATCGAAGTTAAAGCCTTTTCTTTTAGTTCGTTAATACTGATGTTTTTCTTTTGATCGATTAGTGCACGAGGAATATTATTGCTGAAAAGAAAATGTTTTCAGTATGTGATGATATTAACCGATATGTGCGGTGCCTTCATAAAAAAACTTATCATATAATAATTTTAATTTAATGTTTTATCAAATGCTTAAACTGGTGTGTTATGCTTTTTAGAAGAGGGCTTTGAAATTTTAATTTGTGGGTTTTTGTTTTTGGTTACATATATATGAGTGAGCTGAGGGCTGGTGGGCGTTTGGCATGATAATAGTGTGATTGAATTGAGGAACTGATGAATTAGCATCTTTTTTTGATGGTGCACATGATAATCATAGAAATTAGCATTAAGCTTACTTTTTGCTGCTGACAAATTGATTTTTCTAGTTACAAGTGGCCTTTTGGTAAACTGTGAGAAAGACGTAGAACAGTCGAGTCGAATTTTAATTTATAAGGTGTTGCATTCAGCTTAGGGGATGGTGTTTTCAAGACATGTATATTGAAAGTGTTGTGTGGAGTAGGTTTTTAAGTTTTAGGAGTTTTTGTTTCATTTTTTTTATTTTTATTTATTGCAGATAGAGCCTATCTTGAGTGGAAATCTGCCTCCTGGCTTTGACTCAAGTACTTGCCGCAGTGTGTGAGTGATGTCGCCATTTTTTTTTTTTTATTTAGCATAAACTCAATGGTTGATGCCTGGACTGGATAACTTTTCTACTTGAAAATCTGGCAACGAGAACCACTTTTGCCTTTCTGTATGTTCCTTTTTTATGTTTCAATCTGTGTTAGTGGTCCTCTGTGTTCTCGACACACTGGTACTTCATCCTCTGGTCCTGCCTGCACTATGTGACAGGCTTTGTGCTTTTATTTTTTGCTGGATTCTATTTATTTGGTATTTCGATGGTGCGCTGGCTATTAATAGTACTCTTTTTTTTCATGGGAAACTGCAGGTATGTAGGAAACATCCACCCACAAGTTACAGATCCCCTTCTTCAAGAGGTTTTCTCTAACACTGGACTTATTGAAGGATGCAAGCTCATTCGGAAAGATAAGGTTAGGCTTTATTGCTGCATAAGTTTCAGGCATAACTTGTTATCAAGCAATATCTGTCCAAAAAGGTTTTAGTCACTGTTGTTTTTTCTTGTCATTTCATTTGATAGTGACTTTGTTTCATTTGCTCCTTGATGTTCTTTTTTTGGGGGGTACTGATGTGGTGGCATTCTTTTTCTTTGCAGTCATCCTATGCCTTTGTGGATTACTTTGATCGCAGATCTGCTGCTCTTGCCATTGTGACCCTTAATGGAAGGCATTTGTAAGCTGGAAACAAATTAGGTTTTTTTTGGACTTTATTGTGCCTATTTCTTTACATGTTTTTTTGGCTGTTTGCAGGTTTGGGCAGCCTATTAAAGTTAATTGGGCTTATGCTAGTAGTCAGAGAGAGGATACATCAGGTTTATGCATACATAAATTATACTGTTTTTTCTTACTGTTTTTGGTTTCATTGGCTAGGATATAACTAATGTTATATGTTCCATGTGACATGTAGGTCATTATAATATCTTTGTTGGTGATCTTAGCCCAGAAGTTACAGATGCTACATTGTATGCATGTTTCTCTGCATATCCTGCTTGTTCGTAAGTTCCCACTCTAAACTTACCTGATGAACAGCTTTGGATCATCTTCAGTTCCAAGTTAAATCTGAGACTAATTTGACATGCATACCGGTGCTCGGTTACAGAGATGCAAGGGTTATGTGGGACCAGAAAACTGGTCGTTCAAGAGGATTTGGATTTGTTTCTTTCAGGAATCAGCAGGTATCAAATTGTTTAATTTGAATATTTTGGCTGCTCTATTTCCTCAAATTGTGTTATAATTCAATTGGTTTATGTCATAACTTTTATTTGTATATTTATTTTGTTCAGGAGGCTCAAAATGCAATTAATGACTTAAATGGTATGTGTTTCTCTGTTGTTATATAGTTCCCTTTATATTTGTGCTCTTAATCAGTCTGTATTTTGTTGAGATATATTAGCCCTATTGATAGATTAAAGAGTCTTTTTGTGTGCCATTTCTTTGCTGTTATACTAACTATAATTAGCAGAATTACTCTATCGCTACTTGCCCATGTATTTGCGAATCTGTTATTGAGCACCTAGTTTGTCTACTCTGCTGTCATGAATTACTTTTGAAAAATTGGAGAGGTACTCAGATGTAGAAAATCATTGTTTGTATGTCAGTTTTCCTGTCGGATTCACTTCACTACTATGGAGTTGTATAATGATGTTCGGACTTGATGTTGCAGGAAAGTGGCTTGGGAGCAGACAAATTCGGTGTAATTGGGCCACCAAAGGTGCCAATACTAATGGTGACAAGCCGAGTACTGATGCCAAAAGTATAGATCTAACAAATGGAACATCAGGTGAGCTATTCTATGAACATTGAATTGAACCTGTGGTTGAATATCAACTTGTAAATTTACGGTTGTGAAGTCCCTCTCATCTTTAATTTTTATATAATTATTTTTTGGAAGCTAAAATTTTAAGCAATTAGCATTTAGCTGAACTTGTCTTTTTATTTTTTGGGCCAGATGATTTGTCTGTTTTTGCTGAAGGATTACTAATTTGTTCTTAGACTGGACAAGATTATTAATTTGCTAAAGGATCACAGAATTTGCTGTCTTGTATATATGATAGATGAATAATTCAGATGCATATCGGTATCCTAACCTACTATAGAATTCTTTCCTTAGGTCCAGTTTCTTATATGTATATGATCTTGCTGGAGGTGCTGTATCATATAAGCTTGAAATGCCTTAGTTACATATGCTTCTTCGTATCATGTTATATTAAATGTCTATTTTCTTTTATGCAGAAGATGGTCAGGAAAGGAATAATGACGATGCTCCAGAGAACAATCCTCAGTATACCACAGTTTATGTTGGCAATCTTGCTCCTGAGGCAAGTAACCTACTTGTGATTTAATTATTATCCAATTTGATCTTTATGTAGTTGGCATGATGCACTTTTACTAGGGATTATCCTTTCTGTCTTTTGAAAAAAAGGTTAAATTGTAGTGCACACCCTTGCTTGTTTATCAGATTACGGTTAATTTCCTATACTATGTCACATTGCATACCCTTGCTGGGTTTACCATATTATATTATTAAACACCGTGTTATGATACTCACCAACCTGTGAGTCAATCAAAACTTTTTACCTGGGATCTTCATTTTTATTATCATATAAGAGACTCGGATTTGCTTGGACCAATCGATAGTCCATGCAATGAGATGGAGTTGTTCAAGTCTGGATGGGATCTTATTGTTCCATTTGTGTTTCTATACATAGTGTTCCTCTGGACAGAAGTTGATCAAAATGCTCTAGGACTACCTCCTCTGATTGGTGTCTCTCATTAACAAATGTTTTGCAGGTTACTTCTGTTGATCTACATCGGCATTTCCATTTGCTCGGTTCTGGAACTATTGAAGATGTTAGGGTGCAACGTGACAAAGGTTTTGGGTTTGTGAGATACAGCACCCATGCTGAAGCAGCTCTGGCTATTCAGATGGGAAATGCTCGAATTTTGTGTGGAAAACCAATTAAGGTATATTCATATGATGGTTTTTTTTATTGATGTGGATCTTTGTTTTCCCTTTTTGAATAAGTAGTTTTGATTACTACAGAATGTCAATGCTTGTTTTCTGTGACCTGCATCGCATGGCATTTTGCTGTCCTTTTTCTTTTATTCAACTTTTCTCAGGAAAGAAAGTATCATATGTAGCCAAACGTGGCCTGCTTAAAGCTGTGTTAGTAGCAGTTATGCAGACTTGTGTTTTGAGCTTGATGTCAAAATGGTCTAATCGTCGCATGGTATCTCGATGTTGCAGTGTTCATGGGGTAGCAAGCCCACTCTACCAGGGACAAGCTCTACCCCTCTTCCCCCACCAGCTGCCGGACATATGCCAAGCCTTTCAGCTGCTGACCTTGCAGCCTACGAGCAGCAGATGGCATTGAGCAAATATGGTGCACCAGCCCTTATGCATCCACAGGGTCATCATGCCCTCAGGCAGGCAGTCATGGGAATGGGTACTGTCGGAACCAGCCAGGCAATTTATGATGGCGGGTTCCAGAATGCGGCGACAACGCAGCAGCTAATGTACTACCACTAATGTTGTATGGGAACTCCCTTGTAGCTTGGCAGGGAGAAATAAGTGTTTAAAAAAACTTAGAATTGAGTTGCTTATGATATTTACCTCATCTGTGGAATGTTGCTGTATCATGTTACATGTTTGTGTATGCATACTCTGTTTTTCATTTATGTTGGAAGAAAAATGATAATTTTAATCAACACAGTACCAATCGGCTGGCTTTTATTTTAGCGTGGTCTTAAGTGTTTCTTTTCATATATCAATTTTGTGTGCTTCCCTGTTAATAATAGACCTTTAATGATGTCTTTGTGAAACCTCGAATTATATTATGCGTATGTTTGAGACTCTGCTTGAAAGTGTTTTTTTATTTATAAATGTATTAAAATAATATTTTTTTTAAAATATTTTTGATATAAGTACATCAAAATAATTTAAAAATATTTTTTTTTTAATTTAAAATAAAAAAATTTCATTTTTTTTAAAATACCTTGGAAATGTTGTGCCAAACATATGCTTCATCATAGTATCTTTGTGAAAATTCTTGTGCTACTAGCTAGGTCTTGTATCTTATTATTTCATTTTTCTCATTTTGTTTTTGCACAAATATCTATTTGTATCCAATTGGCTTTATATCTTGAGGTGTTTGGACTACAAGTCCAAACATTTTACATTTTGCAAGTAAATATTTTGTCTATATTCTTTGATTGATTGAGGATCAATATCCACATTTTCATATATGAAAAATGTTGTTGACAACTATTTTATTTTGGTTTTATTGTTTCTTCGTAGAGATAATTTATCGAGATCTCACTTTTTTTTTGTTTTCAAGTTCCTAAACCTCTTTTGGGGTTTTATGATCAATTATGTATGTATCCTCATAAATATTCTCTTCCTTAATAATGCTGACTTGATTGTTGTTCCTTTTTTTTTTTTTTTTTTTGAGGATTTTTCTCTTAAACCCATTGGTCTATACACTTTTAGCATGCTTTGAACTCATTCTTGCAACTTTAGTGGATTGTCCAAACATTTCATGTTTTGTAAGTAAATATATTTTGTCTATATTCTTCCATTGATTGAGGATCAATATCCACATTTTCATTTTCAATATCCACATTTTCATATATGAAAAATGTTGTTGACAACTATTTTATTTTGGTTTTATTGTTTCTTCGTAGAGATAATTTATCGAGATCTCACTTTTTTTGTTTTCAAGTTCATAAACCTCTTTTGGGGTTTTATGATCAATTATGTATGTATCCTCATAAATATTCTCTTCCTCAATACCGACTTGATTATTGTTCCCTTTTTTTCTTTTTTGAGGATTTTTCTCTTAAACCCATTGGTCTATCACGCTTCTTGCATGCTTTGAACTCATTTTTGCAACTTTAGTGGATTGTTCTATTGTAACTTCAATCCTGGCTGGAGCATATATGAGATTTGGTTACTCCCTTTGAATTAGTGAATGCATTTGGTAACTTATTTTTCATGTCTTGCAAATGAAGTATATGTTGAACTTCTTGTTCATCTTGTTTTGTACGAGGATCAAAATTTAATAATGATAATGCATTCCATGTATTATCTTTATCCAACCATTTAATTTCTCCCCCTAATAATAGGAGCATAGTCTCATCAAAATGACAGCTGACAAAACATATCATAAAAGTATTTAATTATTGATAGAGACTCAAATTCAATATATATTCCTAGTCTCCTACGAGAGCCCATATTTGTATGTTATGGTGGATAAATAGGAACATATACTGCATAACTAAATATTGTTAGACGAAAAATACTTGGCTCATGATCAAAAATCAATTGTAAAGAAAAGAATTTATGATATGATGTTGGCCTAATGCATATGAGTGTTCCCAAATAGACACAAGAAACTTAGTTCTCATGAGTAATGATCTTGCAATTAACTAAAGGTGAATGATTCAGCAAGATCATTCTCAGTATGAAATGGCAATAAAATGTTCAATGTTTATCCCAAATGACATGCAATAATCATTAAATGTTTGAGAAGTAAATCCATCAGCATGTAAATGCTTCTACTAAAACCATAAAATATCTAAATGGTCCAAAGAGTGAATATTGCATCCGAAGCAATATTTAATTTGTTCTAGAAATCTTGAGGATTCAATCCTAACTTTAGTTGGTGATGGTCTAATGACTAATTTTTCTTGAGAACAAGCAGCACATGAGAACTCATTAAATTGAAGAATCTTCTGGTTCTTCAATGGACGGTCATGTAAATTCTCAATAAATCTTTGCATCATTATTGACCCACAATGACTTAACTGGTCATGCCAAATAATAAATTATTTCGTTCATTAAACTTTTAGTTTGTTATTGTATTGACTTCAATTGTATTAATATTTGTGTATTACAATCCTGAAGATATAACAAGTAATCTCTCAAATATTTATTTTCTTGTAAAGTCATTTCATATGATGTAAAGATATTCAATATCATTGTTATTGAAAGTCTCAGTATTGTACCTAAAAATAAAGCATTCTCAATGATAATTGTAAAGAATAAAGCATATAGATTTTCATTGATTTAGTAGAGAATAAAGCATTCTCAATGATAATTGTTGCTGCATTAGGAAACATTATATTATCTCTTCCAGAGCTTTTAATTAGTCTTCTGAACCTTATATTGTATTCATGTTTGCTTTCATCATTCTTAAATTTAAATAGTATTGCTTGTCTAAGAATGATATGCGTTGTTGCACTATCTTCTAAGCATATATCTCCATTACTAATATTGGGTTTATGGTGCAAATACATATTTTCTTCATGACAAAGAATAAATCTACAATAAGTTTATAATAAAACATAGTTTATATATATATATATATATATATATATATATATATATATATATGATAATTATTATAACAATACTTTAAATAAGCCAACATGAAAGCAAGAAAATAAAATACATCAAAACATACTAGCATAAAGAAACACACCTAAAGGATTAAGATAATTTTGAACTAAATATTATCATTATAATAAATATCAACATTTTCATCAGTTTGCTCAAAACAAATTTATAATGTGAAAGTGAGTCATATCCAAAAGGTCAAAATAACTATCATTATTATTTCAATGCGGGTGAGAAAAATTATTTCTATGTTTTTCTCCTTTCCTTTTAATTAGGACTTATATAAATCAATAAGATATTTGGTCATACAACAGGTACGAGATCAATGCCTTTTCATTCCCCAATGATAACAAATATTTTCTACTTTCTTGATATCCATGTTATGTACACTCTCCCCCTTTCTTGTTTTTTTCGTATTTTGTGAAGGTTTGTTTGAATTTGACAAATTACAACCATAATAGTCACAGTAATTAAAACATCTTCACCTATGTCCATGACCTCTACTATGACTATGATCATAGCTATAACTATTAATATATCTCGTAACATTCACTTTAGGGAATGAAGTTGAACCAATTGGTCGTGATTCATGATTTTTCAATAAGAAATCATTATTTTGTTCAGCCACAAGTAGACATGAAATCAGTTCAGAATATTTCTTAAAACCTTGTTGTCTATAGTGCCACAAGAGCACACTCAAGGCATGAAAAGTAAAGAGTATTTTTTTTTCTAACACATGTTAATCGGTGACATTGTCTCCAAATGACTTTAAATTGAAGAAATCTAGACTTTCACACATACAATGTATGGTTTTATAACATAAGTGTTAATTTTCTTGATTTACAATTATATTTCTTACTCGCTATTAAAAAACACATTAATTCATTTGTGTTACAAAAAATATTCAACATGAAACTAGGTGAGTCAAATTGATGTATTAATATATTTTTTCTTGTATTTATTAGCACATATAATTCATGATTTATTTAATTAAATGCATGTATAGATTTTTTAATTTATAATTAGGATTTTGTTGTAAAACAACACATTTGAAAAGCTTGAATAATTATTTTTTTAAATTAAATATTTAACATGTGATGAAATGCGAATTAAATAGTTAGTAATACATCCAAAAGAGTTGAATTATATAAACAATATTTATCATGTGCTTGATTTTGAATTTGTTTTAATTTATTTGCTATGATATTATAGCGATGTTAAATAAGTGTTCTCGAGATTTGATTTGTGCTTCATTTTTTCTTTATTTTATAAACATTATTTTTTGTTATTATATAATTAATTAAAAATAATTTAAAAAAATATAGTTTTTAATCCTAGCAGAGTCCATTCATAAATTTAATGAGTTAAGTTGTAATGTCAGGTTAATTCAATATGTCGATGTCTCAATGCTAAAAACACAAGTAATTTTAATTTTTTTAAAAAGTTAAATCATGTTTTTTTATTGATTCTCCGACTTGCCTCTTAACATGCCGAATTAATCGGATTATACCAAAGTATTATTTATAAAATATAATTTTAAACTTCCACTAAAGGAAGAATAGAAGAGTTTCAAGATTAAATTAATTCTTTGTAGAGTAATTTTTTTCAATAATAAAAAAAGTAATTCGAGTCACAACGTCACGGTAGATATATAGAGTTGTCGTTGTTTCGTGGACCATAAGTGAGCTGATTAACTCGGTAATGTCTCTTTCAAGAATGCAGAGGTGCTCATCATTCTTGGAACCTGTCATCAATCAGTCTTTGATATAATGGACACGGAGTGTCACTTCCTTGTCTTGGCTTATTAGTTGTATACATGAGTTGTTTTTTAAAAATAAAAAAATTATTATTTTAATATATTTTTAAATAAAAACACTTTCAAATACAATACAATGAATTTACAAAAAGTGTTCTAAAATGGATCGTTCTTCAATTTAGGAGAGAGAGAGAGAGAACGTTGCCCTTCAGTTGTTCATCTGAAGGAGTCTTCGTTGAACTAAGAGAGAGAAGGATAAAAATAAAACTGTAGCCTGAAGATTATCATAATCATTTTGAGATACAAAATTGGCTTCCTAAGAAATTCTCTACACAGCATAAACTGCATATCCTAAACTCCACAATTTCCCCTCCCCACAATGCTTGCTCGATGTTAAATTCAGTATCGAGCTGATGAAACTGTCATTTGTATGGCGTATCGCCGTGTAAACTGTGTTGTAAGGTTCAGGACTGAGATTTTTATTTATCCTAAATTGCAAGAATCCCAGCTGAGAAGATGGGGCTCGTCTTGAAAGGCGAGCTTGCAACATCTGCAGATCTGGCAACTTCTGATAGGCACTGTTCTTTGCGCTCGTCAGTCATGATCTGACTCGACCTGCACTCCACGCTGCAGAAAGCTTTCTCTCCCCTGTAAGCAAACATGGAAGAACACAAACGTTTAATTTCATGATTCAATAGCCGATGTAAGAACACACCTGGAAATTAATATCTAAAGAAAACTTGAAGGACCCGGAAGAAAAATTGCAGTACCTGTACATGTAGATGTCTCTGCCATGGAGTTTTTTCCTGCACAAGTGGCATGAACTCAGGAAATCTGAGGTGGGATACAAGGAAACATCCTCGACTGCTCCGGCGGGAAATTTCTTAAGAACAGAAGTACAACCCGTGCTCTCGCATCTTCTGTCATGCCCTCGTTTTCCATGCTCATCTCCATCATGGTACACCCTCGTGAAGGATTGATCAGGAGCATGGATGGTGACAAATGTATAGTCTTCCATGCTCCCCATATCCATTTCCTCAAAATCGCAGCTAAATATCTCACAATTTTTACCTGAATTAACAGGAACAGGAACTGGAACTGATCTGTTCAAATTTGACCTACAAATAGCATACTTTGCCAAAAATTCATGCCCCTTATCAGTATTAGAAGGCTTGTCTAGGGCTGCAACAATACCCAGTCCAACCCCACCAAGATCACAATAATTCTTTAGACCTTTTGGCGACTGATTCATGCAGTCGAATGGACTTCTAGGGCTGGTGTTTGCGTCCATGAACTTGGCACGGTTGCCTGGGACCAATAGCTCCGACAACCTTCCGATCATCGGATTTGTTCTCTTGCCTAACATCGTTAAAATTTAAATAAGAACACAGAATGAGATGTTGGGGTGGTTTATAAAGGGATAGGAAAATCACCACAAATGATTTGATTTCTCTTGCCAATTTATTTTATTATTATGGAGTAGGTGGACTTTGGGGCCATGAGTTTTTGGAATTATACAATAATTTTGATTGTTTGCCAGGAAAGATGGGCCCCGCCTGTGAATTATTTTCCGCTTTTATTATCATTTTCTAATTTATATTTTAAAATTAAAAAAATATATCTGTTGCACAAAGAGTTTAGAATTAAAAAATCAAGTTAATGGGCAATTTCTTTTTTTTCTCCCCCAGCATCGCTCAGATTGCTATAATTATTTAATAGATTCCCCAAAACAAATATATTACAACTTGCCCGGTGGGACCCCCTCATCCAATGATTGAGACTTATCTTGGAGTCTAGCCCACCACAAAAAGATTCCAATTACGTGTCGAAAATGCTAAGCAAGAAAAGGAGAGAGCAATAATTACCAACAACACCATGGGCCAACTGATTGGAGGCCCACGTTTTCGGTATCCCGAAGGTGGTTTTCTTTTCTGTCCCTCATGTCAGTTTCTTCTCTCTGTAATGAGAATTCATAGTTTTTTTTTTTTTTAATTTTTTTAAAAATGATTTTAAGTTATTTGTTAAAATTGAAAAACAAATCTTCTTATATTTATCTGTTTGGATATTTTGTTGAAGGGCTGGGGGGGATGGATTTCGCCAAAACCATGTGCTTGGATATACGGTGTCGTGGTGGCATATTCTAATAGAAAAATAAATAAATATAAAAGAGCAATCAAGATCGCGAAATTTTTGTTCACTATGAGAATAAAGATCTTAGCACCTTTTTCATCCACTAATTGAGAGGAAAAAAAGGCATAATATTTTTTATAGATATTACGTAGCCATTTCAGCATCAATTTGTTTTAATTAATTATATATATATATATAAAAGCATAATATTTTTTAATCAAAGACCTGTTCACTATATGTTTTGTCGAGAAAGTTAATTTAACTTTAACTTTGACACTGGACACAGTTTTCAAGGACATGGAAATAAAATGAAATCCTATTTAGAGAATGTTTGACACTGTGTTTCAAAGTATTTTTTTTTAAATAATATTTTTTAGTGTTTTTAGATCATTTTCATATGCTGATGTAAGAAAATATTTTTAAAAAATAAAAATAATATTATTTTGATACATTGGTAAACGAAAAGCATTTCAAAAACAATTTCAACAATACTCTCAAACAACCTCTTATTCCCTTACGACAAGGGGACTACTATATAGCTCCACTAAAGATTAGGTTCTTATTGTAGTTAATCCTTAGTTCGAAGGAAGAAACGAATGATAGATAACATATTGATAAATGAATTAACAAATAGTTAATTGAGTTGTCAACACTTAATCACACAATCATGTTCCCATCTATTTCAACATCCTTACCAATACTAGTGTCTTGTGTAAGAATGACTATGCCTCTATCATAACTTTGTGCTTATCTTTTCTATATGTTGACATAACCACATGTACCAACTATTATTGTGTCTTTCTTTCTTTCTTAGAGAGCATTCATTTACCTTACTTTAAACTTGTCTATTGCTAATATTAGAGCTACCTATACAAAGATGAAAAACACAACACACATGACTTATCCATAATAGTATCTCAATAAAAAAAATAACTCGCTAATTTTCTCCTAATAAAGGCCTTGATTTTTCTATGTCATACTATTTAATTCTCAATGATAAATTTATTTGAGTACCAAAGAAAGGAAAACACTTCCTATTATGCTCTGATAAGATGTGGGGTGATAACTTTTCTTTTCTTTTCATTTAGTTATCTTATACTTAGTCTCAATATTTAGTACTTATCCTAATTCTAATTTTTTCTTCAAAGTAAAGATATCCAAAGGGCATAATGCTGTTTTTCTTTCTTATCAAGAACAAGTCTAGATAGAATATATTTTGTTTAACTTGATGAAACTAGCAAAATTAACTACATGACCAAATATATGTTTTACATCTTGTATGCAAAAATATCTTATTTTCTTAAGGTCTTATTGATTATCGCCAATATATATCTAAGACATCACTTAAAAAAAGTTAAAATCCCCGTTTATGACATTACAAGAAGATCATATACGTGAACTCAAAGCTATCTAGTTCTCTCGGAAATGCATTGTGGCACAATTGTTAACCAAACATCTTAGGGTAAAACACTATTTTAATGCGATCCATGAGAGTGGTACAAAATAGAAGCAAACTTTAAAGCCATATATGTCATTACTTATCACCTAATCATATTCAAAATCAACTAAGAGATATTTAACCTTCCATATATACATTGAGAAGAAAAATATTAGGATACATTCCCATGATTGACACTCCAACAATGATGTATCACATATGTAGCCAAAAAATTAGCATGTTAGAAAAATAAAGAGCTTAATCTCATATTAATTTTATTAATTTTTCTATTTCACCTTGAAAGGAATATATAGCTGAAAATACAAAAGAGGAGACCAAAGAGTTTTATCATGAACATAGTGCTAGGTTTTGGTAAAAAAAGGAAGTGTTGATATGGGGGAGTTGCCACACGATGATTTTGGTTATGTTTGTAAAGCATGTGAGATTTATGCATTTGGTAAATTCCATCTTCCAATTATTCTTTTTAAAATTGAATCCTTTGATTTATTGGTGCAATTTTTTTCCTTTTAATTTCATCATTCATTTTTTTTTAATTTGTTTTGGTTTGTTTTCTATGTTGTTATTGTTGTCTGAAACAAATTATATTGTATTTCATTACTACTCAATTTTGCGAGTATTTATTTTTATTTTCTTATCATAAAGTAAAATAGTTCAAAAAGTAATAAAGTTGTTAATTATAGTGGAGTCCATGTTCTAGATCTTGAGTTAAGTTGTGAAGCCCTAATTGAGTCCATATAGTGTTATCTCAATATTAAAAAAATTGCTACTATTGATTAAAAGAAAAAAAGGAAAACAACAATTTTAATCAATTATCTGGGTTAGTTTTGAACCCATCAGATCGACGAGGTTATGTCAAGCCAACTCTTATATATGTTAATTTTAGATAAATACTAAAAAAGAGGAGATGAGTCTGAAGTCTTGAAAATCAATGTACTCGGTTATGTTTAATAATAACATTAAATAATTTTATATGTCTTGAATATTTTATTTTAGATTTTTTTCTTTAACCACAACCACAACTTTGTTTGTGTTGTTATGCATAAAAGTGAGTTCTAAAAAAAACATAAATTCTTCAAAAGAAACTATATTTGGTCAATAATCTAATTTACATGTGGATAATGACGGGGTTGGCTATCAATAGATAAAATTTTGAGGCCAGCTTGTCCCTGATACTTTCCTATATATATGCAAGTCTACATTCATATCTCAAAGCAATTATATCTGGGTTTTTCAGGTTTATGAGAATAAGCAATCATGTGGGGTTCCTGGGTTAGTATTCTTCTCATTGCGAGCTTAGGTTTGATAGGTTCCTGCTCAGCAGCAGCAGTTGAATATGATTCTAGTGCTGTTATCATCAATGGTGAAAGAAAGATTATTCTCTCAGGATCAATCCACTATCCTCGGAGCACAGTTGAGGTAATAATATATATCGAGCAAAGAAAATCTTGCAGAAAAGTTTAGAAAACCATCACATTGTCTTAAAACATGGTGTGTATGTGTGTGTGTATATTCACTTAATAGGGTCTTGTCTACAGATGTGGTCAGATTTAATTCAGAAAGCAAAGGAAGGAGGACTTGATACGATTGAAACGTATATTTTCTGGAATGCACATGAGCCTCGCCGTCGTGAGGTGGGAAACTCACCTGCTTGCTTGATATGAGAGGCTGCCTTCGCCTGCCATTTATAATTTAGATTCTTTGATTTTGTCATGACAGTATAATTTCACGGGCAACCTGGACTTTGTAAAGTTTTTCCAAAAAGTGCAAGAAGCAGGGCTACATGGCATTCTCCGAATAGGTCCTTATGCCTGTGCTGAATGGAACTACGGGTATCAAGTCCTTTTCTTTCTTCTTAAGCTTTGAATTATGGAGTTGACACAGCAGGATTTACCAAATTATTTATCTGTTCTCAACTTCATCAGGGGCTTCCCTGTGTGGCTACACAATATTCCAGATATCAAATTCAGGACAGACAATGAGATTTTCAAGGTTTGAGCTGGTCAACTGTTTTTTATTTTTCTTTCTAATGAACCCATCTATTGTTGGCCTATATATTCAGGATAGACAGTGACAAGAAGTAATCTCAACCTTACTTTTTTTTGGACAGAATGAAATGCAGACTTTTACAACCAAGATTGTGAACATGGCTAAAGAAGCAAAGCTTTTTGCATCGCAAGGAGGACCCATAATTCTCGCACAGGTTTGCAGGCTTCCAACCATCTTTTTTAATCCACAATATTTCTAGTAGCTAGCACTAACTGCTTCTAATCTCACTCCTAAACATATTTGAATATATCAGATAGAAAACGAATATGGAAATGTCATGGGACCTTATGGAGAAGCAGGGAAATCATACGTTCAGTGGTGCGCACAAATGGCTGTAGCCCAAAATACTGGCGTACCTTGGATTATGTGCCAGCAAAGCGATGCTCCCTCAAGCGTGGTATTTATTGCATTTTCTTCATCTCTTCTATCTTTTTTGTTGATCATTTGTATTTCTGCTTCATTTGTCCTGTAGATCACTCTTTTTCTCTTATGTTTCCCTGACAGATTAACACATGCAATGGATTCTACTGCGATGCATTTACACCAAACAATCCGAAAAATCCGAAAATATGGACTGAAAACTGGACTGGATGGTAAGAACATCTTTCCTCCCCTACAGTCATTTGATTAATCACGTTGAGTTTGAATCTTGACACACACTTGCCTTGTAGGTTCAAGAAATGGGGCCAAAAAGATCCACACAGGACTGCTGAAGATTTAGCCTTTTCAGTTGCACGTTTTTTCCAGCAGAATGGAGTGTTGCAGAACTACTACATGGTCGATCTCTCCCCAACTTAATCTGTTTTCACAGTTTTTCAAGCATGCGCTCTTCAAATGCTTACTTTTATTTGTTTGTTCGTATATATAAAAAATCTCAGTATCACGGAGGAACCAACTTTGGACGCACGTCAGGAGGTCCGTTTATCACAACATCTTATGACTACGATGCACCACTTGATGAATACGGTAATCACTGAGTTGGTTTAAGTAATCACGTGCCTGCATTGCTATTGAAACATTGAAAACAAGTGTTCAGAAAATTACTTGTCTGCTTTTCCATCACCTCTAACGACATTTTTCATGGCAAGATGTGATCGTAACGTATCAATTGATCCCTTGTCTGTTGAACACTGTGAATAACCACCAAAAAAACAATTCAATCTGAATTTCCAGGAAATTTAAACCAGCCCAAGTGGGGACACCTCAAAAAGCTGCATGCAGCACTTAAATTGGGGGAGAAGATTCTGACTAACAGCACAGTGAAAACAACAAATTATTCGGATGGGTGGGTTGAGGTAAGTGACCAAATAGACAAGATATGAATCAAATAACAAATATGAAATGAGCATCAGTTTATACAAGTTTGTGTTGTTCGCCATCAGCTGACGACGTTCACCAGCAACATTAATGGGGAGAGATTGTGTTTCCTGAGCAACACAAAAATGGATGACGTTAATGTTGACTTGCAACAAGATGGAAACTACTCTGTGCCTGCTTGGTCTGTTAGTATTCTTCAAGACTGTAACCAGGAAATTTACAACACTGCAAAGGTAAAACCAAAGCATTTCTCCGATGATGTTTTTGTTTTTCCATTCTTGAATGTACTTAAGACATTAAGATCTATTTTAACTCTACAGGTTAACGTGCAAACCTCGTTGATTGTGAAGAAATTACAAGAGAATGACACACCTCAAAAACTCTCCTGGGAGTGGGCACGAGAGCCAACTAAAGCCGCACTCCTCGGACAAGGAGGTTTCAAAGCAACTCAGCTGCTTGAACAAAAGGCGGCAACAAATGATCAAAGTGACTACTTGTGGTACATGACTAGGTACGTATTAATTGCCACGCTTCATTTACTATGAAAATATTTCACCCTCGTTGTCACTCTCATCTATGCAATACAGAGTTGTCAATAATGGGACAGCCATGAAGAATGTGACGTTGCGTGTGAAGTATTCAGGGCAATTCCTTCATGCTTTTGTTAATGGGAAGGAGATAGGTAAGATATTCCTTAATTCAGATCAATCTTTGGGATAATCATCAACATTGCGCGGTCGTTCTGATTTGCCAAATACAACAGGTTCCCAACATGATTACTCTTTCACATTCGAGAAGCCTGCTTTGCTTAAGCCCGGGAGAAACATTATTTCTTTGCTCAGTGCTACTGTTGGACTTCAGGTACTGTACTTATAGTTTGCGCAGTTTATCGAGTTTAGCTTCCATTTCCATTACCATCTTCAAATTAAATGAAGGAATTCTCACAAAATTCAAATCCCTGTCTTATTTTTCCACACAGAACTATGGTGAATTTTTTGATGAGGGAACTGAAGGCATAGCAGGAGGTCCCGTTGAGTTGATCGACAACGGCAACACCACTGATTTATCATCAAACAAGTGGTCTTATAAGGTAAATTTAATGGAAGCGGCCCGTAGTGTATGGATTTTGTGCACACTTATGAAGACTGACCTAATCATCTATATATATTTGGCGTAAGGTTGGATTGATTGGTGAGGGGAGACGATTCTACAATCCACATTCAGGCCATGCAAAATGGGTCTCAGGTAATCTTCCTGTGGGGAGTGCCATGACCTGGTATAAGGTATGCTTCTCAATCCTCAATAGCACCTCATGCCAGAGAAATGCCTCATGACCAGCTGATATAAATTAAATTGTCTTCAAAAAATGACTGGTCGTTTTTAAACATTGTATCTTCTTCCAGACCACCTTCCAGGCTCCATCAGGAACCGAACCTGTGGTGGTAGACTTGCAAGGTATGGGCAAGGGTCATGCCTGGGTTAATGGGAATAGTCTAGGTCGCTTCTGGCCAACTTTGACCGCCGATCCCAACGGATGCGATGGCAAATGCGATTACCGAGGACAATATAAGGAGAACAAATGCTTGTCAAATTGTGGCAATCCAACTCAAAGATGGTACTGCAAGTTTTATCAATAATTACTCTTATTATATATCCTAAGATCAGGTATTTAAAGGATGGTACTGTGTTATCAGGTACCATGTCCCAAGATCGTTCCTCAACAATGGCTCAAACACATTGATTTTGTTCGAGGAAATCGGAGGAAACCCTTCAAATGTTTCTTTCCAGATTACGGCGACTGAAACAATATGCGGAAATGCATATGAGGGAACCACATTAGAGTTATCATGCAACGGTGGACGAAGAACCATCTCAGATGTCCAATTCGCCAGCTTTGGAGACCCGCAGGGCGGCACCTGCGGCTCATTCCAGAGAGGCAGCGTTGAGGCCAGTAGTAGCTTGTCAGCAGTTGAAAAGGTACTTCAAATCAAAACACTAAATCTCACTACCAAACAACATCTGATGCTTATTGTTCATTTCCTAAAAACATTTCTGGTTTTGCAGGCGTGCCTAGGAAAGGAGAGCTGTTCAATAAACATCTCAAAAACAACTTTTGGAGTAGGAGATAGCTTTGGCGTTGATGATAACAGACTGGCTGTTCAAGCTGTATGCAAATGATACAATAAGAGTCATCGTCAAATGAATGAAAATTGTTCATGGCAATTGGGTTTTGTTATCAAATCTAATCAAACCGATTCTGTAAACCATCAGTACAAGTCCTAAGAAACAGTGAATTTGTTTGATGATGTCTATGTTTCTTTAAATATGTACTCAAGTCATCGATTATTGTCTCGCAGTTTGCCAAACTCAAGCTCTGTCATCGACCGTACAAAGATCGACAATTTCAATGTATAATCATGACTTATAATTCCCATGTTCAATTATTTCTTATCATCTTTGGTTAATTTTTTTAAATCATGATAGATTTCAGCCTTTAAGAAAAATATTGTTTTTACATAGCTAGCACATGAATGTTTACCTTTTGGTATAAACAATACCTTTATATTCCTTTATTTTAGAACAAATGAAGGTATATTATGTGTCATATAATGCTGAAATTATTTAACCATAAATGACATGGAAATGAGCACTTGTTACCTAAAATTATTGACCATCGGTGCATGTTTGACATATCAACCAATTATTTATTTTCAAAAATCATGCCTGCTCTGATACCACATGTTATTTATATTTCTTTACTGATTTCTATTCATGAAATCTATTCCCCAATCAATAGGCCATTTAATCCCACAAGTCTTATACATTGATGATGAAAACTTCAATAACTAGAACAATGGAGAATTTAGAACTTTAGGCTTTGTTAACTTTAGTCAGTGGATAAATTTAGAACTTTAGTCAGTGGCAATTAACTTGATATATGTAGGCTTTGTTAAAGACTTTTACTGGCTTTCTTGTGAGTGTTACAATGATGTTAGGTGTTGATGGAGGAGCTAATCACGGTGGTGGAGTTTAGTCACATACCATTTCATTTCAATTCGAAAAACAAAACAGGCTTGAGCAAATTTTCTCTCGTTTAGAATCTTGGTCTATTCCAAAAATTTCACTCAAATTTTGACTGGAATATTCTGGTTTCGTTTGCCCATTTTGTTCCATCTAAATAGTTTTTTTAAAATAATAAATAGTTTTACAATATCAATCATATCTTAATCTGACTGTTAGATTAAGAAGAAATTTTATGAGAAGTCTCTAGACATATTAATATATATATATTACATTAAAATTTGAAAACAATTAGAGAATATAACGACCTTGCAATATTGATGATGGGGTTCTCATAATATTATACAAGTTCATATTGTAAGAAAAAAATATTTTATTGTTTGTTTTTTTATATTAAATTGTTCTCAATTTCATTATTCAACGAGTTTCTTGTGAATTAAACTTTATAATTTGATTTGAAATGAATCTTAATTGCTTATGGGTTTTTGGTGTGTTATCTTGTGGGTGCTTAGGTTATAGGAAATAGTTTGTTTGACTCTTTTTTTCCTTTATAGATATTTTAAGCAAGATTATCAATTCCATTTCGTTTCGTCTAGAATATTAGTACATTTCGTTTCAATTCAAAAAAGGAACATACTTGAGAAAATTTTATCTCGCTCTAAATCTTGGCCCGTTCTAGAAATTCTACTCAAATTCCTACTGGAATGTTCTAGCTTTGTTCCGCTAATTCCGTTCCAGCCAAATATTGTTTTTTTAAATAATGAATACCTTTACAATATCAATCATATTTCTTAATTCGACTGTTAGATTGAGATAAAATTTTACGATGAATCTCTTGACATATTTATATATTATGTTAAAATTTCAAAGCAATCAGAGAATGTAATGACCTTACGATATTGATGATGACATTCTCATAATATTATACAAGTTCATAATTTTGATAAAAAAAAAATTATTTTATTATGTCTTTTTTAAGATTAAATTTTCTCGATTTCATTTTTCAGCGAGTTTCTTGTGAATTAAACCTTATAACTTGATTTGTTTTATTTAAGATTATCATGATCTTATAACACATGTCACACATTTGAAATGTTAACTTATGTTGATCCAAATTGATTCAAGATATCGTTGTTTCAATATTTTTTAAGATGTCAACTTGATTTTTTTTTAGTTAAACTATATTTTTATCAATTTTTCATGTTATCTTTGAACTCATCAAATTGTTCGAGTTATTTAGTTCAACTCTTATTTTTTGTTATTTATAATTGAAATTTAAATTGTACAATTCTAAATAATTTTATTTGTATATTTGAACTAAATTTTTTTTCTTGAATTAATATATTTAAGTGTGTGTGTAAATAGTATTACCTCATAACAAAGTGAAACAAAACATCAATCCAAACGAATTTAACGACTTTATTTCAAGGGAATGGAAAGGAAGAAGGGTCTTGTTCCTCTCTATGTTAACTAATTCTATCAGCTCAATCATCATTCCCACATCACAGCACAAAAACACCAGATGTTTGATAATATGCCCCACTCGGAATTCCCTCTAAATTTTCCTCGCCATCGCCTCCACCACTCAGATACACCTCTCCACTCATCCCAGACGGCCCTTCAAACAACCCTGATTCTGAATCCTCTCTGCAGCTTCCAAAGTACTCCCCCTTCTTGCATGCCTAAAAGCAACCTCCCTAATCTGCGCGGGAGACAATATCTCCGTCGTTGAAGGAATTTCCGGTACATTCAATGGAAAATTAAACGTCGCCGAAGGCCCACGTAAACAGAAAACAGCAGCATCATATGCTCTTGCTGCTTCCTCTGCAGTATTATATGAACCTAACCATATTCTATTTCTACTATTTGGTTGCCTTATTTCTGCCACCCATTTTCCCCACTTTCTCATCCTCACTCCCCTGTAACGCCCGTTACAATCTCTTCTCTCTCTCGCCATTTTTTTTCCTTTCAAGAGGGCGTCTCTTATTTTTGCTAAAAATGATAGACGGTGTGCTTATAAATAACGTTACAGTGTACCATGTGAAGTGGGAAACGGAATGAGTAAGAGGCGGATGCCTGTAAGATTGTCACGTGCGTTGAAGTTGTGATTATGATTGCAAGAAGACTTGCAAGATGCTTACACGCTGTCGAGATTATTGTGACCGTGTGGAAAAGATAACACGTGGGTGATCCTTGATGGAGCCTGAACGTGCGCCTATCAGCTAAAGCAGGTGCTCATTGACTGGGTCAACTATATTCTTCCTTGTTACCAAATTTTTTTTTACGGCAGTTTTTTGGGCAAGTCCAATTATAATAGCTATCTTAAAGAGCCAAATCATAAAAATAGTTTTTTAAATAGTATATAAATGGTTTTTGAATTAATATGCTCTCCAATGATAAAATTATTTTTGAGAGCCATTTTTTTTAAATAAAATTTAATTATTTTGTATATAGTTTAATTATACAATTAATAGGAGTAAGTTATATAATTAAATAATTGCTTTTGAAAAACCCTCCAATAATAAAATTATTATTTTTTAATTATATTTAAATTAAAAAAATGAATTTAAATATAATTAAAAGATCGCAATATTTGAAATTTAAGCTACTTATTGTATATTTTTTTATGGTTGTTTATTTGAAGTTAATTAATGTTACTTATTGTCTTTGAGTGATAAAAAAAACTTAAAAAAATTAAATGAACACATTAATAAATAACCAATAAGCTCAAACATAATTGATAAAATACATTCCATTATAAATAATTCAATCAAATTAATTACAAATTAATACCCCTATTTTTTATGTTAACTATTATTATAATACTTATTATTATATAATTATTATTATAATACAATAATTAATTATAATTATAATTAAAAATAATTATTAATTATAATTATAATTAACAATAATTATTAATTATTATTATACTTAATTATTATTATATAATAATTATTATTATAATAAAAACTCACCCCCCATCCGTTCCCCTAGTAAAGCTAAAAAACCATTCCCCATTCCCCATTCCATTCTTATCTTCTCCACTTGGCCGCCGCCCCCCTCCCCCGTCCACTCCTCTCTATTTTGAGCCATTTTAAACACCCCTCCACTTTCTGACTCTTTCACTTCCTTTTAATCTCTCAATTAAGTATCTTTGACAATCAGATCAAAATACCCCATCTTTTCCCATTCCAATCTCAACTCAGTAGCGCCTCCTCTTTGTATTTTTGGCCAAACAAATATCTCCTCATTTCTATTTCTGCTAATTAACTCATTTTTAAAAATTTATTCAACTTATTGCATTTCTTCTCTTTCCCTTTTCTTCGAATCTTCTTCTTTTTCTTCGTTGCCCCCCTCCATCTCTCTCTGTTGTTGTTGTTGTTGTTGTTGTTGTTATTATTATTGTTGTTGTTGTTGTGTTTTCACTGATTTTGTTGTGTTTTCATTGATTTTGTTGTGTTTTCGTTGTTATATTTTTATTGTTGTTGTTCTGCAATGGTAATTCCAACGGCTATTTTTATTTTGGCTCTGCATTATCTCATATGTGGGAATGGCTTCTCGGTTAAAGAAAATGCAAAATGCCTCTCGGGATATCTCTCCCGTTGATGGCGTTAAATTGAACAACAAGAGCTAAAATTTAAAAAATTTGCCTTTGCCATTCGGGATGGCTTTTATGTTGGACTTGCCCTTATTCTCTTCTTCTTGAAAGCTAAACACCATGTGTTTATAAAAAATAAAAAATAAAAAATCTAAGAAAAATGTTATTTGAAAATGCCATCATCATCACCGGCCTTTTGGGATATGGGGAAATGGGTATAAAAAACTGTGACAACATCTAAAGGAATTCATGTTTTGAAAGTGCTGCGTAAGATTCTCCAACCTTTTTTTTTTCAAGTCAGATTATTTTTTGTTAAAAAAAAATGTTGAGAATATACATTTATTTCAATAGTATCACTAAGTCCAAGTAATTTAATCTTGAACCTGTTAACCCAATTTTATACTTAACTCAAGTTTCTAAATTGAATTAGTCAATTTAGAGACTTAAATTCTCAAAATGAATTCAACGGATGAAATAAAAATAAAAATTAAGAAATTTAACAAAAAGAAAATAGCAATTCGAGCCAACCAGAATCAACCTGTTAAACTCATTACCAATATCATGAAATTGAAATAACTTTTAAAAAAATTAAATAAAAAATTATGAAGCTTTATTTTTCAGCATATTCAATGTTGAAGGTTGAAATCATTAAAAAAAAATCATAATGAGATTAGGATAAATCCATAAAAAAAAAAATGAGTTCTTTTTATAAAATTCAATTTTCCACAACTTATTGAAGGATAAATTTAAAAAAAAAATCAAGTTTTTAGAGGGTAAATTCAAAACAGTATTCAATTAAAATAACCAAAAATTAAATCAACTTAGAGGGTGTTTGGGATTGAGATTGTACCAGAAGCTTAGAAAAAATTGAGGGTTTGGATGTTTGGTTAAGGTAAAGATGTGAAATAAACAGGTGCATCCCACTTATAAAATGAACTCAATCTGCAGTTCACGGAAAGCAGTAAATTGGTGCTTTCTGTGCAGTGAGGTTGGGGTGTTCTAGGGGGCGCGTGTATATATATATATATATAATTTTCTTATAAAAAAATATATTTTTTAATATTAAAATAATCTAAAAATTAATTACAATAAATAAATATTTTAGAAGGAGATCACAGTATAATTTTTGTTTTGCAATCCTAATTTTGTTTCACATGATATTTTACTATATACTATTCCGGGATCGTAGAGACCTTCACGTATAGATTTATAGTTCGTGATGAAATTACAAGTAGTTTAATGGAAGAATAAAAACAAGTGTGTAATTTACTTGAATTATTAATTATATTTATTATTATAATTATTAAATATTTAAAAAACAATACACACACACACTTTAAAGTAATTTCACAGGTTCAAAGTAATATGCTTGGTAACCAAACACTTGAAACTGTTTTTCATTAACCTCAAACTCAATCATAGTTTTAACCAAACACCTAAAAACTTATTTTGAACCGCAACTAAAGTATTTTTCATGAAACTATTTTATTAAAACCTTAATCACAAAAGCAAAAGCAATACCAAATACACCCTTAACCTATGTCCACCAACCAAACCATAGAAAGAAAATTAAAAAAACAATTCTAAAGCCTAATATTTTTAAAACAAAAAATGATTTAAGAAAGGAAAAAATTATAAATAAAGTAAACTTTAAACTCGCGATCTAAATCTTGAGATCACTTTAACCTAATAGAAAATAAATAGTAAATAATTATGAATTTTAATTTCCATCTACTCCAAGGTTAAAAGATGAAAAAAATAGAACAAATAACAAAACAACAATTTGAATTAACTTGTTAACTTATGACATGGTTATAAATTTGGATACTTCAAAGAAAACAAATTGAAAAAAAATTATAAAATCCCACTTATTGAAGATTGAGATTAAGAACAAAAAACAAAATCTATGAGACCACATAACCAAACAAAAAGAAAATAAAAAAAAATGTAAAAGCCTTACTTGTTGAGGAGTGAATTGAAAACAAAATACTATTCCAATTATTCAACTGATTTATCCGAATCTTTAAAAAAATTCTATTTAAATTAGGAAATTAAGTATTATACTTGTTAATTTTATTTTTGATGTATAGCCCCCCATTGTTCAGTAACTTTGCTGGGCAGAAGATATCCCAAGTCTTAATGTGCGGTTTCAGCGGGCATCAAAGTCGCTGAGGCCCATTTAAGTTACGAACATCCCACTCCTTAGAAATCTAAAGCCCAATGCGAACAGTAAGGAGCATGGAATCTTTAACCCTCCTGTGGGCCGTGGCCCATTTGTATATTCATTCGTTGTTTGGATAGAATTGCGTTAATATCACTCTTCATTGATTTATTTATTTTAATTAATTAAAAAAAATTATAAAAACATGACACAACAACATGATTTCCCCTCACTTAAATAATATTATTAATTTATAACTGGAAGAAGTAGGGGGAGGCATATAATATAATATTTAAATTAAAAAAAATAAAGGATAATTACGGTGTAGGAGAGTATAAATTAATTTTCATACCCATCACTTTCTTTCTCTATTCAACTTTTTAATTTTATTACATCAACCATAATTGTCCATATTCATACTGTCACTATTCACACTTGAAACTTTTTCATGTAGTCATTTTATATATAAATAGAATGTTTATTTTGTGTGAAAAACATAGAGATAAAAAAAAAAAACACTAGAAAAAGCGATGGTGAGAGTTTTTTTTAATATAAGATTAAAAAAAATAAAAGACCTTACTTTATTTTGTCTTGTGTTTCTAAGTTATTATCAGCAATTTCTCCCACTAATAATTAAATGAGCCTCCAAAAATGGTCTTACATTACATTTAGAGGTGTTTTGACACTGTGTTTTAAAAACGCTTTTGAAAAACTTTAAAAAATTTTATTTTTATTTTTACTTAAAATTAAAAAAAAATAGTATTTTTAAATTATTTTCATGTGTTGATGTCAAAAATAATTTTTTAAAAATAAAAAAATCATCCAAATATATTTCTGAACAAAAAATACTTTTAAAAACAACGTCAACGACACTATTAAAGAGTCACTTAATTAGAATAGGGGTGGTAAATCTAGATGTTGGGCAAGAGAAAATGATGGAGTAGAGTCGACTACTAATAGTGTGTTTGATATTGTTTTTGCTTTTGTGGTTGAGGTTTTAAAAAAACAATTTCATGAAAAGCACTTTTAGCTACGGTTCAAAATAAGTAATGAAGTGTTTGGTTAAAACTGTGGTTGAGTTGAGGTTGAAAAAAAGCAGTTTCGTGTATTTGGTTATCATGTTTTTCATATTACTGTCAACTTGTGAAATTACTTTAAAGGACACACACACACACACACACACACACACACACACACACACACATATATATATATATATTTAAAAAATTTAGATTAATAATCATAATAATAAAATGTAATTAATAATTTATGAAAAAAACAAATATTTGTTTTTATTCTCTCATCAAACTACTTGCAATCTCATCACGAACTAAATCGATACGTGAATGCCTTTGCGATTCATTGCTATTTGATCGAGAAACAATATATTGTAACAATATCATTAGTAACAACATCTGTGATCTAGCTGTAGGGATATAATTCCAATGTCAAATCTAGTTGCAAGTTTCTAATTCATAATCAATCGAAAAATAACATGGTTGTGGAGTGCAACGAAGTCATGTGTCTTTCTCTTTCATCAGGACAAATCTTTAACTACATATTTTTTTTTTTAAATATTTTTTTCCAAAACAAATCGGACTAGGCCTAACCCAACTAAATGGGACGGCCCAGCCAAAGTGGGCCAAAGTCCAGCCTTAAAAATAAAGACATGAATAGTGCAATGTTATTGTTCACATTAACGGCCGACCATGACGAGAGCTTCAACGGTCGATGCCGATAGGTAGAGGAGGCTGAGGTGGTTCTTCTTGTGGTGGTGGCGTCGAAGATGATGGCCTGTGGTGGCCAAGAGAAGCATCGGAAGTTGTTGTGGAGAGAGAGAGAGTTGTTGCTGTGGAGAAAGAGATCGTCGGTGGTGTGCCTGGTACGCCTGCAATTGATTTTCTCCTGCTATGAGGTGGTCGTCGTTGTCGTCTCCTACTAATTAATGGTGTCTTTAGCTTAGGCCATGGTGTTTCGAAGGATCAGAAGCAATGTAGAGCTGCATGCATCAATAATCTACCGAGAAGCTAATGAGTTTAGGATGGGTTTTCTACTTCTTCAAAAAAGATAATGCTGAGATCAAAGGCATTAACGGTTTGAATCGCAGTAAAAAGCATGAGTTTTTTGTTTCTTCAAATAAACAGTTTCAGTCGATTTTTGTGGTGGGTCCCACACCAATTTAATCAACTTTTTTCTTTACCAAACGACACAAAATTGATTATGGATTGAAACGCAGGTTCAATTACCAAATGGGCACTAAATTAAGACCCCAGGTATAAGAGAAGGATGACGGTGAGAGAGGAGTATGAGATGGGTAGCATGTACAAAGTTAGATGTGACAATTTATGTCTCTCTCTGCTGGGAGTGGTTGGGGGTGTTATTTCAAATCCTCAGCTTTGTTTGATTATCTCATTTGTCGAGTTTCTTTGTTGGTAGATGATACCTACGTTGTAAAGAGCCTAACTAGATCAAGATTATCAAGAAAATCAGGAGTAGATGACAAGTCTTGTCGAAGCTTGCAGAAGAAAACTGTTAACAGGATAAAAAATGTGATAAACAGGCCTGCTCTTAGTGAATTAATGACATCTATTTTTTCCCTGATTGTAAGCAGCTAGGAGTAAATACAGCTGATGATTGATTCTATTGTGTGATAGTTTCATTTTTCTGCTAGGGTTTTGAACATCTAGACTGACTTGCGAAGTAGCTTAGATTTCTGAAATGCATGTTCTATTTTCTTTCCGAGCAATCGTGGCTTCAATCACACACACACCCACGAATTTAACCAAGAAAATAGATGTGTTTCTTTGTTCACAAGACATTCTTTCGTGGCCATAGTTGTATAGTTTCCCAACTGAAACCTCTTTTTTCCTGCAAATTGATTGCTTTTTATTTGTTAGCAGAGCAATAAGGTTGACAAGGAAGCCATATCTGAAACACTGAGAGAGGCATGCAAACAGAGATTACTAAATGCTTTCCCTTTGGGGTTGGATGATGCCTGTTATTTGTTGGGGAGAAAGAAGATAATCATGGTGTACGGGAAGAGTGGGGGAACGTTCTGCTATTCTCGAGAACTGGCAAGCACAATAAGGTGGCTATTGGCTGCAACTGCTTGTGGAATCTGAGGAAGAGTACATATATAGGAACAAGAGAATATTGCTTTTGGATTTGCGTTTCACAAATGCGTGGTATTCGTTTTGTGTCCCCAGAGATGCATGCACATTATCTTGAAACAGCGGTTTAAAAGACAACGCAAGATCTGTTCTGCTTGGTCCACATCCAGAGAAAATGTCGCATGCAATTCTCAATCCCCACATTAACATCATGCCCTAAAACCCACTTATTTTGTAATATTATTAATAACTTTCTTAAAAAATTGCCTTTTAAAAAGAGGTTCCATCAATTCAACCTTAAAAAATAATTTGTCAACCTAGTTGACCCAGTAATAAGAGATATTAATAGATTTGTTTTTCCCGTAGTTTCAGGTTCAAGCTATGTGATTATTAATATGATAGTTATTAGAGACTTAAATAATCATTAATTTAAAAACATGTGAGATTAGTTAAGATAAATGAAAGTTGAAATGGACAATGACATTAATAAAAAATGGAAAAAAGAATTTGTCTATCATTCCAGGTACTAAAACAATCCCGAATTACAGACAAAAAAAATTAAGTTTCTTTAGAAATTCCAAAGAAATGAATCTTGTTCTAAAACACCATCATAATTGGTCTCCTCTCCATAATCGAGATTAGGAGCTAATGATGATGGGAAAAAATCATTATGAAGATCATCGAAACCCGGAAATATTCCATATTCGGCGGAGTAATTACTCGAATTTGTATTCATTAACATATCCAAAAACGGCCCATCCCACCTCAATTCACTACTTTCCAACTTGACAGTCTCATCGGATACAACTGAAGTGCAAGGAGATTCTGCTCGAGATTCGGAAACAACTGAAGTGCATGGAGATTCTGCTCGAGACTCGGATACAGATTGATTTGTTTCAAACTGATCCGATTGGCTTCTTTGAGGCTCCGAATTGGCAAACTTCGCTGCAACTTCTTGAATTTCAGCCGGAGAAAGTGACCTGGCACCCGCTATGTTTGGAGGGTTATCCGGGAAATTAAATTTCGCAACTCGACCACGCAAGCAAAAAAGGGCCACATCGAACGCCCGAGCAGCCTTTTCTGCAGAATCATACGATCCCAGCCAAATTCTTTCCCGGCTATTCGGTAGCCTGATCTCAGACACCCACCTGCCCCATTTTCTTTTTCGAACACCCTTGAATTTTGAGTCTCTTCTCTCTGCAATCGGCTTCCCGGCACTGTACTTCACCATCTATGGTTTCGGTTTTGTAGAATTGCGGTGATTTATTTTGCCTTTGCTGATCCTGAAAGAGGTTGTGCTCTCTGCTTCTGTGGTGGCGCTTGTTGAGGAAGGGAATCTGCGGCTCTCTGGCTTATATATGTGTGGCTGATGGGTGAGGGCTGAGTGGAGAGCAGTACCGTAGAGGGTCAAAAAGGATGAGGCGCGTTGAAAAGAGAAGACGAATAAAGCAGTGAAGCTGACACGTGCAGGTGGAGTACGCTATTGTGACGTTGTTAACGCGGGGTTTTGAAAGCACGTGTGAAATTGTTTTCTCGTGGTTCTAATTTTTTACAACAAATTCAAAATACTCAAAAATTCAGTGGGCGTTGCTAAACGACAAGCTTGACAGCTGTCGCCACATTTGTACCGATCAACAGGATGCTTGGGGCAAGGCCTTGTCCCATGAGACGTGGAAACCCGTCCTCTCCCTCACTTTGATCTACTGTACTGGTTTATTTTTGTAATTGAGGATTTTATTATTTATTTTCGAAAAAATTAAAAAATTCTTGCTACACTCCAAAAAACAGAGTTAATGTGGCATAAATATATCATCTTTGTAGGAGTTAGAAAAAAGGTAGATTCATCGTATTGTTAGTGTGCAGATTTATATTCATGGTTGAAGCCTATTTTTATTTATTTAGAGGAATTATTACTACGAATATGCTTCTAAGTTCAAAACTACTGAAATGACATTAAGTTTTTATGAGTGTGGTTGACGTTGTATTTTAAGGTATTTTTTAAAAAATATATATATTAAAATTATATTTTTTATTTTTTAAAAATTATTTTTGACATCAACACATAAAAATAATCTAAAATCATCAAGAAAATTAATTTAAAATAAAATATAAAAATAAAACATTTTCAAAAAATTTCAAAAATATTTTTAAATTGCAATGTGAAACCACTCTTAAATATAGCATCATTCAAAAAATTAATAAGCCTTTGTTTTGCATGCGTTACAGTTTAATTGACCTTTTATTATACTGGTATACATACAAGTACGCGAAATATTAGGAGTTTGGGGTGAGAGCTTATCGTGACGCCGAAATTCAAAAAATATTTTTGGTTTTTTTATACGAGTTTGACTGTGTTTAAATATATTTTTGAAAAATATTAAAAAAAAAAATATATATATATATATATATATATTATTTTAATATATTTATATAAAAAAATGCTCTGAAAAATAAGATTAAGAACGTTTCTAAACAGATATTTTTGTTGAGCAATTATACGTAATGAAGCAAGAAATCCATGCGTCATGGCTATAACGTCAAGGAAGATAAGTAAAAGCTAAGTACCTGTTTGGCGTTGTGGTGCGATCTGCAAACTTTGGTGTTTGGTAAATACCAAACACCGGTTTGAGAAGTGGGTCCCACGCCCACTTTTAATTCAAAACGCCGTTTGCAAATAAGTAGCATTTTGATGCTTATTTTTTTGCCGATTCCAGTGTCACGATCTGCGATTAAAATATAGCCGTTGTACCCTTATCTTCACGATCTGAAATCTGCTGAAAATCCTTATCTTCTTTCTCATCCGAGCCTATAAGGCTCCCTTCTCTTCCTTCTCGTCTGCGCCTCATCCCTTTCCTCTCTGTTAATTAATCCCATTATCCTCTCGTCTGCTTGCTGCTGGGTTTCAGATCTAAAATGGAAGGAAGCTGGGGGTATAAATCAGTCAACCAAACAAACAAACAAACAGGAGATGAGAGGAGAGGAGAGGGAACGTGGAGAGCTGCAAAAGAAAGAAAAAAACACAGAGGAGAGGAGAGGAGAGGGGCAACTTCCTTTTTTTATGTTTTGCGGTCCAGATTTCCTTTTGTTTTTAAGGTTTCTTATCACACAGGGACAGAGGCTCTGGTTGCTACTGGTGTTTGGGGTTTTGTTGGTTGCCATAGAAATTGGAGAGATAAGAGGACGAAATTGTTGTTTTATTTTTTAGGTTTGTTTTCTTATGGTGTTTTTGTTCAAAGAAAGGAGAAAAGGAGGGCGAGGAGCTAAATGGATGGATGAAAAAAATTGTATTCTGGCTTTTGATGATTAGATATTATGGGATTGTTTTTTATTGCTTTCCAAAAGAGTTTTTGGAAAATTTTAAAAAACGATATTTTTTTTATATTAAAATAATTTATATATATATTTTTAGATATTTTCATATAAATATCAAAAATAATATGTAAAAATATAAAAACATATAAAAATATTTTTAAATTATATTTAAGTAATTGTAATTTCATCTGTAAGGGATTACTCTTTATTTTTCTTTTTTGAGAATAACCGTGTTTACTTGGAGAATGAAAAGAAAATATAGATGCATAGAATCATGTTTGTTAATGATATATAAAATAAAATAATTATTTTTATATTATATTTAGTTTATGATAAATTATTTAAATTGTAAGAGCGTGGTCTGTAGTCTAATCTATAAATTATTTATATATAGTATTTATATATATATATATATATATATATATATATATATATATATATATATTATTTTTGAAACATAATATTTGTTTTTTCATTAATTATTAATTACATTATATTATTATAATTATTAAATTTATAAATATATATATATATATATATACCCTTTAAAGTAATTTCACAAGTTAAAAGCAATATGGAAAGTTTGGTAACCAAACACCCAAAACTGCTTTTTTTTCAACCTCCAACTCAACCACAGTTTTAACCAAACACTTCACTGCTTATTTTGCACCACAGTAAAAATGCTTTTTTTGAAACTGCTTTTTTTCAACCGCAATCGCAATCGCAATCGCCATGCCAAACACACCCTAAGTCTGTTTGACCATATAACGCGTATGCCCAGCTCGTGCAATGCGTCATGGATGAGCTCTTTGAGAGTCTTACAACCCATTTGTCTGTGCTTTGTTTTTTTTTTTTTAATATGTGTAATTTTTTGTTTTATATTTTAGTTTTTATTCTTTAATTTTTTTGGTTTGGTTTCAATCTCTTTATTTTTTTTCAGTCTTTTTACAATAGTTTTTAATTTTTTGTTTGTATTTATGTATCTATACTTTTAGTTTTTATTGTTATTTATATTAGTAACTCTCTTTTATGCATGTATAGTGAATCTTTTATTATTAGTGAGTTGTTATCTTTTTGTTTTTTTTAATCTACTTTGTTTATGTGTAGCTTGGTATATTGTTAGTTTAAAGTGATTTTTATTTAAAAGAAATTAATTTATTATTATTTTTTAAGATTTATTCTTCATATTATTATATTAAAAGTTTTTCAGAGATTTTTACATATTAACAAATTTGGTTCTGTCTACGGAGAAGCCTAGGGCAAGTGACTCGTATATTTTTCATTGTAAATAATTTGGCCTAATTTTCCCACCTGTTTTATCTATATATAGCTTCGTATATTTTTTATTTGCAAAAGTCAATCTTGAACAAAAACAACATCGGCTATTGAATTATTTTGATTATTATCACATTGTTATTATCATGATTCTTAAATTGTCATAATTATTATAGCTATTATTATAATCATTATTGTAAATAATAAATATTCTGATTATTATTGGTAGTATTGTTATAATAGTTGTCATTATTATGACAATAATCATCACGATAACCAACACCTCTATTTTTATTAATATCATTTAAATTATAATTAGTATTATTATCATTATTATAATTGTTTTGGTCATTATTGATATTTTTATATTATTTTATGAGTTATTGTTATTATTACCATCAAAGTCATAATTAGTTGCATCATAAGCACTATAACGATTACAATAAATTATAATCGCTATTATCATTATGATTTATAATATCACTATTATCATCATGATCATAACACCTAAAATTATTATTATTATTACTGCTAAAATAATAAAAATTATTAAATTACTCCAAGGAATAAAAAGACTCAAAAACTTTAACAAAAGAGCAACCAAGAAAAAAAATCTAAAATTATTATTATTATTGCATAAATAATGGAAAAACAAATTCCTCGAAGAATAAAAAAACCTAAATAAATTTAACAAAAGAGTAAACAAAAAAATAAAATAAATGACAATAAAAATAAATATTATTAGCCTTAAAAAAATCATTTGACTTGAAGAATAAATAAATAAATATTAATTTTTAAATGATCATCAACACAAATTAAAATTTAAGGACTAAATAAAAAAAATATAACCCCAACAGGTCTCAAGGTTAATGTGGCATAAATATATCATCTTTGTAGGAGTTAGAAAAAAAAAATGTAAATTCATCATATTGTTAATGTGTAGATTGTCTTAAGAGACGTGGCATGATGACAAAGGTTTTGAGATCTACACAGCAGATCTTAAGTTCGAGTCAGGACGTGCATCTCTTGTAAGAGCTTGGGACAACCAGAGTTGTAAGTCTTAAGAGACGTGGTGTGATGACAAAAGGCTTGAGATCTACATAGCAGATCTTGAGTTCGAGTCAGGACGTGCATCTCTTGTAAGAGATTGGGATAGCCAGAGTTTTAATTACTCACTCAGACTCACAAAATATGCTTTCTAGATGGTGGAGTTTCCTCGTATCAAAAATAAAAATATGTAGATTTATATTCATGGTTGAAGCCTTTTTTTTATTTATTTAGAGGAATTATTACTACGAATATGCTTCCAAGTCCCAAACTACTGAAATGAGATTAAATACAGCATCTTTCAAAAATTTAATAAGCCTTTGTTTTAAATGCCTAACAGTTTAAATGACATCCAAGTACACGAAATACGTCATGAAGCAAGAATCCATGCGTCATGGCTATAAGGTCACGGAAGATAAGTAAGCCAAGTCTGTGTTTGACCATAACGCGTATGCCCAGCTCTTGCAATGCGTCATTGATGAGCTCTTCGAGAGTCTTATAAAAAATGTATTTCAGATGCTAGCTATGTTCCAAAATGTTGACAATAAAGAGTCCATCACTTTGGTACAAACTAGACTATATATTAAATAAAGAGTCATATTAGCAGTAGATACATATTAATGTGGATTATAATAGCATAATATTGTTTTGCCTCTCGGTATATTAAAATTTAAATCTTGACCTCAGGAACATTTTTTATTTTTTCATGGGATCGGTTGGCAACAAATAACAAACAATTGAATACCTTGAGTTTTTTTGATTTTTTACACAGTTGTGAGCAGTAAAATAATTATATTACCCTCAAAGAAGACAAAAATCAAGAGTTGTCAATTGGGGTGTTTCTTGTTTTTTAAATATTTCTGTACACTACAAATATGGATATGCCCTTAGAAAAAGACAAACTCCAAAAGTTAATTTTAGAGGTGTTTAGTTAATTGTACTTTTTTTTATTTTCTTACAAACTATTATTGGCGCGTTGATAGTAATTATAATTTATTGTAATGGTAATAGTATTTATGGTGTTAATAATTATGGTTTAGAAGATAATAATAACAATAACTCATAAAATAATATGAAGAATATCAATAATAAAAAAATAATTATAATTTAAATGATATCAATAGAAATATAAATAATAAGGTAAACCTATACAGAATAGTGCAACATTTTTTAACATGTAAACATTTATTAATGGTGCTGAATTGTTTTTATGATGCTATATATCTAAGCAAAATAATCAACTTATACAGAATTTTTATAAGGTAATGTCAAAAAAACTAATTATAGGACAATATTTTGTGTTTAGTACTAAAGTTAAATAATATAATTTTAAAAAAATAAGGTAAAAAATTAAAGACAACATTGAGTTACATGATTTTTAGTGAATATAGTATCGAATGATAAACTATTAGATTTGAACCATTATATATAGAGAAGTTGTAAAAATCAATTCTTAATAAATACAACACTGTATGATAAATTATTATTCTCATTGTTATTCTTATGATTGAAGGCAAAAACAGAATTATCAACATAAAAAAAATATTATTTGATTTGAAGAACAAATAAAAAAACTTAAAAGACAACATTTGTATTATTATCATTATGAATATAATTATTATAATTGCTTAGATTATAATAAAATTTATTGTTTAATATTTTTTGTTTAATACTAATGTTAAGTCATACAATTTTTAAAAAATAAGATAAAAAAATTATAAACAATATTGAGGCATAAATATTTTTCAAATTATTAATCTAAAATATTAGATTTTAAACATTATATGTAGAGAAGCTGCAAAACTTAATTTTTAATAAATACAACATCGAATAATAAATTACTTGAATTATTATTCTCATTGTTATTATTATGATTGAAAATAAAACTAAAAACAATATTAGTAGCATTGAAAAAAAATGATATAAGGAACAAATAGATATATTTGAAGAACAAAATTAAAGGACAACAAAAATTAGTATTATTATTACTATAAGACATTACCAGATTATCGATCACAATCTTAGTTAATATGTTATTCTCTTTCTTGTTTGTCTAAAAAGATTTTGATTATTTAGTTTTTATATATATTAATTTTATTATGGATAAGGTGTTGAAAATAATGCTAACGATTATTTTTAAGTATTTTTCTTTAAAATATGTTAGACTATTTTTTTTAATATATTTGTTTTATATTAACGCATTAAAACATATATATAAAAATGAACTAAGATTTTTTTAATCTCAAATTAATTTAATCCGAGTGTTATGAAATACTTTTAATATAAAATATCAAGAATAAATGTTAAAAAAATCTTTTTAAATAAAAATCATTTTACACTAAAAATATATGAAGTCACACGTAGATAAAACAAATAAAAAAACATAGATAACATATCACTAATAACAAAATATTTATTATATATGCATAAGAGAGAGTTTCACTCTCATTTCACGCAACCAAAGTTAAATTTAATATGTTTTTGAACGCAAAATGTATTTAATATAGAGTTAAATAACAATAAAAATTAATGTTCAAAACTAAGAGTGTATGTACATAAATACGAATAAAAAATAAAAAAATTATCCCAGAAAAACCAAAAAAATTAAAGGAATCGAAACTAAACTAAAAAAAAAATAAGGACCAAAATGCAAAATAAAAAATTACATATAATGAAACGAGATAAAAAAATTCTCTCTGCAACGGAGCATTATGTAAATAAGTCATGTGCGTGTATTAACTCGCTTATCCTTTTCATTTTATATATTTTTCAAATAACAACTAAATTCTTAGTGAAATATTTTTCATCCATGATATCCCCCCACCCAATATTACTAATTTAAATTTAAATTCAAATTCATAAATAAACTAATTTGAGAATATACAATTCAGGTTTTATATATAAATAAAAATAAATAGACTGAAATTTCAAGTAATATAAAATGTTTTAGAAACAAAACAAAACAGAATCCACTTATATTTGTTATGATTTTTTTTTTTATCTTGAGTTTAGGCTAAAATAAGGAATAATTTCTGGACATATCTTGAGTTTAGGCTGAAATAAGCAAGCTGGTACGTGGAATCTTCCACGATATGTTAGTGCAAGAAAGATTATAGCCGATCTGATAAATTAATATCCCATACATTTTCCGGTCAATTTGTATCAGCTAATGGTATATAATTCAACGGAAAATCACATCATCCACCAGCCATGCACCGTCCAAGTTATTTCCTCTCTTCATCTCCGATCTCATTCCCAGTTCCAATCATTTCTTCCGAAGAATATAAATTTTACCCATTCAGTCCTCTCCTGTAGTACGGTTTTTTAACGCATGTACACTCTACATCAATTTGGTATATTAAATAGAATAAATTATCTTTAATTGCTGCTTCACCCTCGTACCCCCCCCCCCCCCAAAAAAAAAAAAAAAAAATTCCTTAAAATTTATAATATTTTTTTAATTATTCAATAATATCTCCACCACTCTCTAATCTCAAGGAGAGTAGGCCTCCTATCACCGAATCGTGATATCAAAGAAAATCTGTATCTGCTGTTTGCTAGCAGCAGACTCTCCTCCTCCCACTCAACAAAGGGAATACCATCTGAGTCTATTTGTGTGGAGGTCAGCTTCACAAACTCTATTAAAAAGGATGAGCTTAAACCACAGGTTTAACTCATTGTAGTAGACTGAACCTTACCAATATAGATAGACCATTAGCAGACTAAATCAAAATCGTTGTGAGTTAACTGGTAAAATCATGCATTCTACATATTTTTTTTTTTTGGTAGAAACCATCCGGTAATCCGGCCACTGCCGACTAATCCGGATTCGAGCCGGGTAGGACCCTTAAGGGCGGCAAAGCTCTCCCAAGCGAGTTTTAAAGCAGCTGCATACCCAAGGCTCGAACTCGAGACCTTGGTTAAGCTGGGAGGACCCCCTACCAGTCCACCCACGCCCCCGTTGGTATGCATTCTACATATTAACTATACATATCTTGCAAAACCAGGTAAAAAAAAATACTGAAATTGTGACTCCGTAAACTCTGTCAAACTTGTAAAATCAGTGAACTTGCACTGCTTTTACGAGTTTGATTAAAGTGTTAAATTAATTAACACTTGAAGCCCCGGATGAAGAAAGAATCAACAATAGTTTATGCAGCAGATGAAGAACTTGTACTGTTGTCTGCAATAATAGCGGGCAGTTGGGCACCTCTGCCAGAGCTAATTTCCATCCCTCTCCAACGTTCAAAAGAACTGCCAACAGGCAAGCTCTGAACACTTGAGCTTAAGCTAGGAGATGAAACTCTTGCGATATCAGGCACCCTTGCCTATCTTCACTTCCAAGTGAACGAAAATCCTTTTCAAACACAGCCTTCTGACTGCTAATGCCAAAACTATCCCCGGAAACCAAAACATTGCCATTGGTATGAGTGATTCCACTCTCATTTTTTAAGTCTGGTCCAGCTCTGCGAGGCATCAGCTTGCCATGTTTCCTCAATGCCATTGAACTGGACCGTCCCAAGGTATCCTTCTGCGAGTATTCTGGGTTGTGTTTGTTTGTTGTCATTTGCTCTGTTCTTGAGTTGTACAAGGGAATTTTGTTGGTTTTTTGGGGTTGCTTTTGATGGTTTGCGGATCATACTTGAAGATTTTGATTGAAAACGGTGGATTCAAAGGTGGGCTTTCTGTGTATAGGTATTTCTCGCCGGTTTTCAATTTTTTGTGGCTGTTTTTCATGTTTTGTTTAAGGTTGAGATTTTTGCATGGTAAGTGAGTTCAGTTTCTAAGTGGTTTTAGGGGGGAATGAAGTGAAATGGGTTCTGTTCAAAACTGGATTTTGATAAACTTTGTGATACAAAGATTCCGTCTTGCTTGGAGAATTGAAATGCAGAAAATGAGGACAAATGCAATGACGAGAAAGGAAGTTGTGAATGACGGTGTTCTTGACAATTCATAAATACGATTCCTACCTTTTGCTGTTCTTCATGGATGGCTTCTGAATATGGAATTTGAAGTTGAATAACATTGAAATTGTGTCTGTGTTTGTCTGGTTGGTACTATTTATAATTAGAGATTTGACTTTTCGAGGATACAGTCTTTCATCTCTCTTTGTTTCTTTGGTGGTTTTGGAACATCAAGTTAAGAGTTCAAAAGTGAACGGAATGTTGCCCTTATTGGGTATTCTTTTCTGGTTGGTATGAATTATTTGACAGATCCTGATTTTCATGTTTCTGTCACAGAATAAGCAACACTCCTATGTGTATAGGGGACTGTATTTCTCTTGTAAAGGTAATATTTTGTATTTTCCCTCCATATCTCTGATTCTCTGTGGTGGAAAGTGTATGATTAAGCCGTTGCTTGACAAACTGAATCTGGATTTCTTCTTTATTGAGTGCAGTGTTCTTATGTGTTTGACCAAGTTTCTACGTGGTGCAGGTTGATCTTTCATCAAATCTTCTGACAGAGTTACATCTGGGGATTTGCTTAATTTGAAGGTCCCTGGTTTATTCATGTTTTCATTATGTTATTCCATGTTTTCTCAGTTTTGTGATACCAACATCCTTGAGGTTAACAGTGACTTCCCGTGTATATTTGCTTCGACTTCGAAAGGCAGGCAGGCAACCTTACCAAGTGATCCTGTATTTATTGGTTTGCCCATTGTTTGCACAGGCTTTGCATCTGAGCAACAACGGGTTAAAATCCCTCCTTTCTACAATATTCAAGATGTGCCTGCAACTCTAAGTCTAAAATATTATACTTATGATTTTACGATTTGATTTTACAATTTAAATTTATCTTACATTTTTGTGTCATATCAAAAAAGCAATTTTGACAACCTTGGATTAGACACAATAAACCCCGTCAAAAAAAAAAGATACATGTTACCTTAGGTATGATATTTTGGGATTATAATATCTTTCGTCCTCAAGGGGGTATGATATCATGACAAAGAACTTGAGATCTGCACAATAAATTTTGAGTTCAAGCAGGGCATGCATCTTTTACAAGAGTCCGGGATAGCCAGAGTTTTATTCGCTCACCTAGACCCACAAAGTATATTTTCTAGAGAATGAGGTTTTCTCGATTCTAAAAAAAAAAAAAAAATGATAATATCTTTCATTTAACATAATTAATTTCATACATTAGAACTTTAAAAACCAACTTATTTTCAAAAGTTTCAGACCTTTTCCCTCCTCACAATACAAAAAAAACCTTTTATTTACAAAAAAAATAAAATAAATGATTGTCGTGATGTTGGGTGAAATAAAAATATATATATATGGTGAAATAAAAAAAATCAAATAATAAATAAAAGAAGTCTCAAAAGAAAATATATTACAAAAAATGTCTTTGTTATTAAATCATAGGACCCCCATCATTAATTAACAATTATAGTTTTCTTTATAACACTTTTTTTTTCATACATATCAAACACCAAACAATTATTTGAAGTAGTTTACACCAAATAATTATTTTCAAGTATTTTTTCATTACCTAGTTAAAAATTGCAAAACAATTTATTTTTGAATTTTTTTTTCAAATAGCTTATTTTATCTATAACTTTTAATTTACATCCACTAGTTTCTCCATAATTTTTTTAGTCAAAACTAAAATTAAAATAAAGTTTGACGACAATGGATGAATTATTTTAAAAATTATTACATTTTACATCTATTTTTTAAAAAATAAACAATAAACAATATATGATTATATATATATATATATATATATATATATATATATATATATATCATAATTTTTTATTTAATGACTAAAAACCCTTGCAATATTATAATATTGTCATCAAACTAACTGATATTATAACTTTACTATCAAATTATACTATATACTAAAAGAGATCATAAGTCAGTTACCGTAGTTTGCGAGTAAAATCATTGTGGATTACAATAGTGTTGCTCATTTGGTTCAGTTTGGTCGGTTTATCGATTTACTGATTTTTTATATTTCTTTGCATAATAAAAATAATCATTTTGTCCCTAGAAAATGATAAAAAAAAATAGATGCTGACGAGAGGGGTGTCATGGTAATTGCACATTTCCAATTTGGTTTGGTCGGATCACCGGCTTATTGATTTTTTTATATTTATTTGCACAGTAAAATAATTATTTTATCCTTAAAAAAAGATATAAAAAAAAACAGTTGTCGAGAGGGGTGCCACGATAATTGCTTATTTTTTGAAAATGGCTAAATACTAGGTTGCCCACCAATAAGACAAATTTGAAGGGTTGACTATAGGGGTATTACAGTAATTTCAATTTTAAAATTATTTTCCTTCGAATATTGTGGGCGCGCGTGGCACACGCGATCAACAATATTCGGCCCCGCGCTCTCTTTGAGCGGCGCGTGCGGTGCCATCCTGTGGCGGAAAATGTCCATCCAGCATCTTTGTGGATGCATCGTCGTGTCCTCTTCCTCTTAGTATGGCATGTGGCCGCACAAAGTGATTGGAGACTTGACGATGGACGATTGAACTTTTCCCCCCTTTTCTCTCTTCTTTACCCTAAACTACACGCTAGCCTCCCGATTTTATGGTTGTTTCATTTTAGTCTCTACTCTTTTAATTGTGCTGTATGGTCCTTATTTCTGTTGTCTAAGTTTTTTTTTTCAATTGTTTCATTCGATTGAAATTGATTATATATTATGTTTTCATTTAAGTATTTATTTTTTTAATTTTGGGTTTGGTTTTAAATCCCTTAATATTTTCGGTACAGAAGATTTGATATTTTCAATTTTGTCATTTGATTGAAATTGATAATATATTTGGTTTTTATTTCGGTCCTTACACTTTTTTTTATAGTCCCTATTTTTTTCTACGTTTATATATATGTGCTCTTAGCTTTGGTTTTTAATAATGAGGAAAATAATAATAATAATAATTCTATTATAATTAGTTAAATTTTTATTGTTTTTAACAATAATAGTAATTATATTTTTAGATGTTAACCCTTTGATATTACTATTGTTATAATAGGGTGTGTTAATGTGTTTTATTATTTCAAACTTTGTGTATATAGATGTTATATTAATTGTTTCAATATAATAAAATCTATTAATTATTTCAATCTCAATAATTATATTTACTAAGCCCACAACGTAATGCAAACAATTTAACTAATTAATACTAATATTGATTGTCTTGGTGATGTAATGATAATGTGGCAACCTTGATTATTTTCTTCCCAAATCTTGTACGAATGTCTGATCAATCAAGAAAATCGACAAACTTAGACTGAGAATTTTTTTAAAATTCTTTTTTTTTTAATAATTTGATTTTTCTCTATTATTTTTTATTTTCTCAATTTAATTATTTTTTTGATTTTTTTGCTCACATCTATACATTAGTTAACCGATTTATGTACTCTAGTTTATTAGAAACTGAATAATGAACTAAGATAAAATAAGTTATTTGTTTTAAGATTATGTTTATTTTTCTGTTTAAAAAATATTTGTATTTTATTATAAATAAATTTTAAGCCTTTTTAATACGTCGAAATAAATAAAAAATCATTTTTTTAAACATTTTAGAAAAGACACTGTCACATTTTCAAACATTCTCTAAAAACTGCAATCTGTTGAGAGTGGAGAAGCGCGTGAGTTTGGAGACAAAACACTCCACGCTCCCAAAACAAAACAAAACAAAAATAATTCTAGAAGTCTCTCTTATCATCTCATAAAACCCACTCTAGCTAAGCTAGGGTTTTATCTGCTTTACTCAAACTCTTGAGCATTTCTAGAACCAGGTACCTATGTGTCTCTTATTTCTTGTTTAAGATTTCATTAGCTGCTGTATGATATATCTGATTTTGTTTTTGATTGATTGATTGCTTAGTGTTCAAAGAAAAAAAAATAATGGCAACAGCACAGTTGACAGCATCCTCAATTTCGGTTTCAGCAAGGAACTTGTCTTCCTTTGAAGGATTAAGAGCTTCTAATGTTAAGTTTGCGTCTTTTAAACCAGCTGGTGGCTTTGCTCTCTCTCAACGCCCTTTACGGTGCTTGGTAGTTCAAGCTGCCACTGTTGTCGCTCCCAAGGTAAAAATGAATTCTCTGAATGTATGCTTAGGTGCTGTTTGTAGAAATTTCTGTTTGTATAAAATGGTTTGAATTAGAAATTGAAGTGTTGTTTTTGGATTTGCGGAGTGTTAGATTTGCTTAGTGTATTTTCTCATACTTTGGTTTTTTCTTTTAGTTATCGATTGCATCCACAGTAGGTAGATCTCATTTGGCTTAATTTGATTCTTGTAGGGTTTTAATACAATATTTTTAATGGCTTGTCTGATTTGATGCTACCTCGTTTCTGTAGTACACATCCATTAAGCCTTTGGGTGATAGAGTGCTGGTGAAGATCAAGACTGTTGAGGAGAAGAGTGAGGGTGGCATCTTACTTCCATCTTCTGCCCAGACAAAGCCACAAGCTGGTGAAGTAGTTGCTGTTGGAGAAGGGAAGTCGATTGGGAAGACTAAGCTGGACATTTCTGTGAAGGTCATTTTTTTGCCCGTTGAATGTTTTCTAATTCTCTTATATTCGTTCATAATATGTTACTGAATTATTGGGTTGGTTGGTGCTTTGCTTTAAAAGACTGGTGCCCAGGTTGTATATTCAAAGTACGCCGGGACTGAGGTGGAGTTTCATGGCTCAAGTCATCTTATACTGAAGGAGGATGATATTGTTGGCATCCTTGAGACAGATGATATCAAGGATCTTAAGCCACTGAATGATAGAGTATTCATAAAGGTACATTACCCTCCACTATCCTTTGGTTGGCGCATATCGATTAGTAGATTTCATTAATGGGGTGCTGTTTGTCTTTGGAGGCTGGTTGGTTTTAGTTTCAAAGTTGTGAAAAGTAACTGATCTTGAATCATTAATTCCCTTTTTTCATCTCGTGTTTGCCTTTTGCGGTGTTTTGAACATGATGGCATGGCATGTTAGCAATAATCTAGTATAATCTTGTTCATGCTTCATGGTTGCATGGGAAGTTTCACAATAATTTGTTATTTGAATTTGATTGTAGGTTGCTGAGGCAGAGGAGAAAACTGCCGGAGGCTTGTTGCTGACAGAGGCAAGTAAAGAGAAACCTTCTATTGGCACGGTGAGATCAAGTGTTTCTTACATTTCTCACATGCATTTACTGGAAATGTTCGCTGGTTGTGATGCATATACTGCTTTTTTATGAACAGGTGATTGCGGTTGGACCTGGACCACTCGACGAGGAAGGTAAAAGGCAGGCGCTATCCGCGTCCCCAGGAAACACAGTTTTGTATTCCAAGTATGCTGGGAATGACTTCAAAGGGACTGATGGTGCTAACTACATCGCATTGAGAGCTTCCGATGTTATGGCTATTCTCTCCTAGTTGTCCATTTGAATATTCTCTACATGTTTCGCTGAGATTTGTGGCTGAGTTGCCTAAGGGCATGTGGATTGTGATTTGTATTCTATGAACGTAATCTGAACTGCTGGATATTTTGAATACACACATTCTCACTAACACATCAATACCAAGAAAGTGATAGGGTAAAAAACAATTGGGTTTTTTCAAAAGTAAATACAAGATCTGAGAAAGTTTGCAAATAAGGTATCATGAATTTACCAAGAAAGTATACGTGTAATAGGATGGGGTATTCATGAATTTAAAACGCAATCTAAGGTATTAGAAAGTGAAATTACATCTGAGAAAGTTGCTTTGAGACTACTGATCAATGATCAACTTTTGATCTCTGATTGTTTTTATTTTTTTGAGGCGCAGAGAGATTTTTCAAGGGAGGTTTGTGAAAAAGGAAGAAGATTGTATCTGAGAGAGAGAGATGACCGTTGTAATTATATTGAGAGGTTTCTTGAATTTTGTAAGCAAATATGACGGTTGGAAAGAAAGTTATGGTTTTTGTTGCTTTGTATTAAATGTCAGTATTTTTAATTGATTAAATTAAAGTCACAACGGTAAATCGTACAACAGTCCGATGCTTATCAAGCAACTGGATACTACAACTTGCTATGTTCAGACTTTATCCAAACCAACAATAGAGTTGCGATAAGATGTTATAGAGAGGAAACTGGGAGAATGTGTCTTCAGTTAAAGAACAAAGTAACCATTTATGTCCTGCATATTTTTGTATTCATTAGCATGTAGTGGACTTTACTAACTAATTTGAAGATTTAATAGATTAAGATACGACTTGTGGCTGCTCATGCCTCTCTCAAATGTTACACATTCTCATTTTTTAGGAGACACCACAGTGGGGTTCTAGACGAGTATCTAGCACTGTTACACATTCTCCCAATTTCCTCTCTGTAACATCTTATCGCAACTCTATTGTTGGTTTGGATAAAGTCTGAACATAGCAAGTTGTAGCATCCAGTTGCTTGATAAGCGTCGGACTGTTATAAGATTTATCGTTGTGACTTTAATTTAATCAATTAAAAAAACTGACATTTAATACGAAGCAGCAGAAACCATAACTTTCTTTCCAACCGTCATATTTGCTTACGAAATTCAAGAAACCTCTCACTATAATAGCAACGGTCATCTCTCTCTCAGACACATTCTCCCAGTTTCATCTCTGTAACATCTTATCGCAACTCTATTGTTAGTTTGGATAAAGTCTGAACATAGCAAGTTGTAGCATCCAGTTGCTTGATAAGCATTGGACTGTTGTAAGATTTATCGTTGTGACTTTAATTTAATCAATTAAAACACTGACATTTAATATGAAGCAGCACAAACCATAACTTTCTTTCCAACCGTCATATTTGCTTACGAAATTCAAGAAACCTCTCACTATAATAGCAACGGTCATCTCTCTCTCTCGGACACATTCTCCCAATTTCCTCTTTGTAACATCTTATCGCAACTCTATTGTTGGTTTGGATAAAGTCTGAACATAGCAAGTTGTAGCATCCAGTTGCTTGATAAGCGTCGGACTGTTGTAAGAGTTACCGTTGTGACTTTAATTTAATCAATTAAAAAAACTGACATTTAATACGAAGCAGCAGAAACCATAACTTTCTTTCCAACCGTCATATTTGCTTACGAAATTCAAGAAACCTCTCACTATAATAGCAACGGTCATCTCTCTCTCTCGGACACATTCTCCCAATTTCCTCTTTGTAACATCTTATCGCAACTCTATTGTTGGTTTGGATAAAGTCTGAACATAGCAAGTTGTAGCATCCAGTTGCTTGATAAGCGTCAGACTGTTGTAAGATTTACCGTTGTGACTTTAATTTAATCAATTAAAAAAACTGACATTTAATACGAAGAAGCAGAAACCATAACTTTCTTTCCAACCATCATATTTGCTTATGAAATTCAAGAAACCTCTCACTATAATAGCAACGGTCATCTCTCTCTCTCAGACACATTCTCCCAATTTCCTCTCTGTAACATCTTATTGCAACTCTATTGTTGGTTTGGATAAAGTCTGAACATAGCAAGTTGTAGCATCCAGTTGATTGATAAGCGTCGGACTGTTGTAAGAGTTACCGTTGTGACTTTAATTTAATCAATTAAAAAAACTGACATTTAATACGAAGCAGCAGAAACCATAACTTTCTTTCCAACCGTCATATTTGCTTACGAAATTCAAGAAACCTCTCACTATAATAGCAACGGTCATCTCTCTCTCTCGGACACATTCTCCCAATTTCCTCTTTGTAACATCTTATCGCAACTCTATTGTTGGTTTGGATAAAGTCTGAACATAGCAAGTTGTAGCATCCAGTTGCTTGATAAGCGTCGGACTGTTGTAAGAGTTACCGTTGTGACTTTAATTTAATCAATTAAAAAAACTGACATTTAATACGAAGCAGCAGAAACCATAACTTTCTTTCCAACCGTCATATTTGCTTACGAAATTCAAGAAACCTCTCACTATAATAGCAACGGTCATCTCTCTCTCTCGGACACATTCTCCCAATTTCCTCTTTGTAACATCTTATCGCAACTCTATTGTTGGTTTGGATAAAGTCTGAACATAGCAAGTTGTAGCATCCAGTTGCTTGATAAGCGTCGGACTGTTGTAAGAGTTACCGTTGTGACTTTAATTTAATCAATTAAAAAAACTGACATTTAATACGAAGCAGCAGAAACCATAACTTTCTTTCCAACCGTCATATTTGCTTACGAAATTCAAGAAACCTCTCACTATAATAGCAACGGTCATCTCTCTCTCTCGGACACATTCTCCCAATTTCCTCTTTGTAACATCTTATCGCAACTCTATTGTTGGTTTGGATAAAGTCTGAACATAGCAAGTTGTAGCATCCAGTTGATTGATAAGCGTCGGACTGTTGTAAGAGTTACCGTTGTGACTTTAATTTAATCAATTAAAAAAACTGACATTTAATACGAAGCAGCAGAAACCATAACTTTCTTTCCAACCGTCATATTTGCTTACGAAATTCAAGAAACCTCTCACTATAATAGCAACGGTCATCTCTCTCTCTCGGACACATTCTCCCAATTTCCTCTTTGTAACATCTTATCGCAACTCTATTGTTGGTTTGGATAAAGTCTGAACATAGCAAGTTGTAGCATCCAGTTGCTTGATAAGCGTCGGACTGTTGTAAGAGTTACCGTTGTGACTTTAATTTAATCAATTAAAAAAACTGACATTTAATACGAAGCAGCAGAAACCATAACTTTCTTTCCAACCGTCATATTTGCTTACGAAATTCAAGAAACCTCTCACTATAATAGCAACGGTCATCTCTCTCTCTCGGACACATTCTCCCAATTTCCTCTTTGTAACATCTTATCGCAACTCTATTGTTGGTTTGGATAAAGTCTGAACATAGCAAGTTGTAGCATCCAGTTGCTTGATAAGCGTCAGACTGTTGTAAGATTTACCGTTGTGACTTTAATTTAATCAATTAAAAAAACTGACATTTAATACGAAGAAGCAGAAACCATAACTTTCTTTCCAACCATCATATTTGCTTATGAAATTCAAGAAACCTCTCACTATAATAGCAACGGTCATCTCTCTCTCTCAGACACATTCTCCCAATTTCCTCTCTGTAACATCTTATTGCAACTCTATTGTTGGTTTGGATAAAGTCTGAACATAGCAAGTTGTAGCATCCAGTTGATTGATAAGCGTCGGACTGTTGTAAGAGTTACCGTTGTGACTTTAATTTAATCAATTAAAAAAACTGACATTTAATACGAAGCAGCAGAAACCATAACTTTCTTTCCAACCGTCATATTTGCTTACGAAATTCAAGAAACCTCTCACTATAATAGCAACGGTCATCTCTCTCTCTCGGACACATTCTCCCAATTTCCTCTTTGTAACATCTTATCGCAACTCTATTGTTGGTTTGGATAAAGTCTGAACATAGCAAGTTGTAGCATCCAGTTGCTTGATAAGCGTTGGACTGTTGTAAGAGTTACCGTTGTGACTTTAATTTAATCAATTAAAAAAATTGACATTTAATACGAAGCAGCAGAAACCATAACTTTCTTTCCAACCGTCATATTTGCTTACGAAATTCAAGAAACCTCTCACTATAATAGCAACGGTCATCTCTCTCTCTCGGACACATTCTCCCAATTTCCTCTTTGTAACATCTTATCGCAACTCTATTGTTGGTTTGGATAAAGTCTGAACATAGCAAGTTGTAGCATCCAGTTGCTTGATAAGCGTCTGACTGTTGTAAGATTTACCGTTGTGACTTTAATTTAATCAATTAAAAAAACTGACATTTAATACGAAGAAGCAGAAACCATAACTTTCTTTCCAACCATCATATTTGCTTATGAAATTCAAGAAACCTCTCACTATAATAGCAACGGTCATCTCTCTCTCTCAGACACATTCTCCCAATTTCCTCTCTGTAACATCTTATCGCAACTCTATTGTTGGTTTGGATAAAGTCTGAACATAACAAGTTGTAGCATTCAGTTGCTTGATAAGCGTCAGACTGTTGTAAGAGTTACCGTTGTGACTTTAATTTAATCAATTAAAAAAACTGACATTTAATACGAAGCAGCAGAAACCATAACTTTCTTTCCAACCGTCATATTTGCTTACGAAATTCAAGAAACCTCTCACTATAATAGCAACGGTCATCTCTCTCTCTCGGACACATTCTCCTAATTTCCTCTATGTAACATCTTATCGCAACTCTATTGTTGGTTTGGATAAAGTCTGAACATAGCAAGTTGTAGCATCCAGTTGCTTGATAAGCATTGGACTGTTGTAAGATTTATCGTTGTGACTTTAATTTAATCAATTAAAACACTGACATTTAATATGAAGCAACAAAAACCATAACTTTCTTTCCAACCATCATATTTTTTTACAAAATTCAAGAAATCTCTCACTATAATAGCAACGGTCATCTCTCTCTCTCAGACACAAACTTCTTCCTTTTTCACACACCTCCCTTAAAAAATCTCTCTGCGCCTAAAAAAAAAAAACAACTAGAGATCAAACGCCGATCATCGATCAGTAGTCTCAAAGCAACTTTCTCAGATGTATTTTCACTTTCTAATACCTTAGATTGCGTTTTAAATTCATGAATACCCTTTCCTATTATACGTATACTTTCTTGGTAAATTCATGATATCTTATTTGCAAACTTTCTCAGATCTTGTATTTACTTTTGAAAAACCCTAATTGTTTTTTACCCTATCCTATTACACGTATACTTTCTTGGTATTGATTTGTTAGTTATTATAAGAGTTTAGGACAATTAGGGTTATAGTTTATTTGGGCAATAAATTGTGTTTTATATGGGTGGGGTTTCCTCAAATCTAAAAAAAAAAGAAATGGGCAACTTTTCATGGAAGGTGCTGCTGGTTCAATACAAGATGCATATATGCTTAAAAGTGCACTTAGCTTTGTTTTGTGTTTACAAAATCTACAAAAATAAGTTGAAGTTGTTTTTCAAAGTGTTTTTTATTTAGAAATGAATTAAAATGATGTTTTTTTTAATTTTTTTAAATTTAACATCAGCACATGAAAATGATTTAAAAATAATAATTTTTTTTAAATAAAAATAAAAAAATAATTTTTTATTTAAAAAGGGAACAAGATAAAATCGAAAAAAGTGGTTCCTGTAACATAATACACAGCCGCAGCTCTTGAGGTGCTAAGAGGGAACAGGTTCCTGTGTTTTTTCAACTTCAGTTTCTACTCTTTTACTTTCCTTATTCTTTTCATTTTATTGAGATATGGAGGTTTTGAAAATATTAAAAAAAATTGACGGAGTCAATTTTGTGGTATTAAGCTAATATTAATAGAATAAGCACAAAATTCCTGTAAATTCAAGTGAAAAGTTATTGCTAATCATCATATTTTGTTTGGTTCTAGGTCCTTTTAGTTTTGGAATTTTATGTTTTGGCATAAAAAATTTTGTTTGTATTTTAGTTCTTAGTTCAGAGAGTAGAGAAAATGGTCATAAAATTGAAAATAAGAAAAAGTGGTTGGTCAATCATATTTTGGTCACAAAAAATGGTATTTGTGTCAATAAATTTTATTTGGGAGTTTTTTTGTTTACCTTTAATCTTCCAAAGAAAAATAGATTTAGGCTGACCCAAGTTTTTTGAATTCAGGTTGATTTTTCTATTTTGTGCTAATTTAAGAACACAAATAGGTTTATTGAGGTATATAATGTTTCTTAGGTGTTTTCAATATCATAAAAAAATAAAAAAAATCAAATGAGCAAACAAAATAACTTTGCAATACATTATTTTACTTTAATGTTAACAATTTTTAAAAACATTATTTTTCAAACAAAATTTTGATTTTAGTGATGATATTATCAATTAATTTAAAAAACCAAGTATATAAATTATCATTATTGCAAGATTAAATTGTTGAAATTCTTTCCAATATATAAATTATCAATATCATAAAATTAAATAAAAATAGATTTTGGAAATTACCTCACAGCAGATCCAGGGTACACGGCTAGTCATTTCTACACCCACCATATCGAAGTTTATCACTAGTTCACAGCGACTAACCGCACGTGAATTTCACCTAAGAGAGGACCATTTAACTTAGCTTAGCTACACTACTGGGTAGAAAGCGCTACTCTATGAACAAAATGTCAGATTGCAGAGCGATTGTTAATCGACATAGCATTTACATGGCAAAATGTGTTTATGGGCAGTAGATTGGCAAGACGGTCTATGGATCCTTTGCCTCCTGTCCCCTCTGCCGGATGTAATCCAAAGTTGAACTACTAGTGGTGGTAATATGTGGAAAACCACCATCTGACGGCAAAAGTTGCAGCAAAGGTGCCAGTATTTGAGGGATTATTGCTGATGGAAAATCCACAGCTCTAGCACCTAGCACCACATCTGTGGCAGGAGCTCGGCTACCTGCAGCAAGATAATGTAATTCCAGTCACATCTTCCCGTGTGTAGTCACATTTTCCCTTGTTATACAACTTAAAAATCATTGACAGAACGCCTGACAGTTGCTGCTGGGGGGGCAAAAAAAGGGTTAACCATCGAGGGAAGTGAGCTCTAACTCAGACACTCCTCCACCTGACCGGTTTATCTGTTAAACGAGGCAGTTGAATTATCATCATACTGCCCTCTCCAGACATTTCCACTGTTAGTGCCACTACAAGCTTGATTGGGAGCAGGCACATTACCAAGATCTCCATCCAAGCTCATCTGTTGGACTTCAGCAGATGACAGTATCTTTATGTTCTGAACGCAGCTTACGAACTCCCTGAGAGAAATTTCAAAATGGATATTTAAGAGTTATGACAGGACAAAAGGGACAGAGCAGAAATAATGCTGTAAAGTACTGAGGTCCTAGACTCACTCCCAAGGATCATCACCAACAAGTAAAATGTCATTTTCATGATCAACATAAACCAGTTTCCAGTCTGAACTTTGTGGATCTTCTAATTGCCCTTCAATGCCAAACATTCGGGCAAGATCATGTCTAAGCTCGTTATAACCTTTATAACGTGTGACATCAATAGATCTTCCAACTGAGCCACGCTTTTGGACCTGTATGAAATTGAAGTATTTTACTTGAGAGAGCGAGCAAAATTATCGACAGAGGAATGATATTTCTTGAAGAATATTAAACAGTTACTAGTTAAAGAACAAATAACTAAAGAGGTGATTTCTCATCCATAGAGAAAAGGATTGTAAGCTGCTAATAATCAAATAACAAATACCAACATTGATTTTTTTTTCTAGGTGAAGTTTTTCAGTCTGTCAAGCTGAGAGCTTCTCGAGAGATCAAAAGAGAAGGGACAGGCAGGATGACAAACCTTCGTATATGTACGCATCCGTTGAGTCTGGTTGGTCCACAATCCGTTGTTCATAACCCCAGTATCATTGATGGCAACATCATTCGAGCAACCAGGCTTGAGAGGTATGTTTGGCACACCAAATGACTGGGAGCTAATTGCAGCGGTGGACAACTCTGTCTCAATATCTCGTGCAGTACCACCATAATTAGCAAGCAAGTTCTGAAGATCCTTTTGAGAGTCATATTCCCTTGACAATAAAATATCGGGTTCCAAAGCATCAATACTAGATGCAAAAGGAAGACTGTTTCGAGGATGTGACTGGACATCACCATCCAAGCCAAAGGCTGGGACTGAGAAATTCTGCTGGATGTTACCGGCATCTAGGCAATATGATGTTCCGGAAGAGGAAGCTTCCAATTGATCAGTCACAACACCTTTATATTTTAGTTGGTCTAGACCTCTTGAGCTGGGAAACTCATTCTTAACATGAATGTCAGATTTGCTTTGGAGATCTTGAACAATATTACCTGCAGGCTCAATAGCTGAATCACCTATCAACATGGCTGGAGCTAGTTGGTTTCTGTTCAGGAAATTTGGTGGAGAAATCTGGCAATTATTAGTGGAAGGTGAGGTTGAACAAGATGGCGCTTCTCCATCTGTAATATTTGAATGTGCTCTAACTGCCATAGGTGGTTTCTGCAAGCCTTGGGGCTGGTTCATAGGAAACGATTGTGTTCGCATAAGTGCGGCTGTTGAGAAGCTATTACTGCCATGTGGTTGCTGATTCTGTGATAGAGGTGACTGCTGAAGTTGCTGGTGTTGCTGGTGGGTCTGCTGTTGCTGTAGCTGCTGAGACTGCAGAACTGAGCTTGCAGGGGAGGGCAGCTGCTGCTGCTGCTGCTGCTGCTGCAACTTCTGTAGTAACTGTAAGTGAAGCTGTTGCTCAGAGTGGCTGGGCTGTGATTGTTGTTGCTGTGGTTGTGGCCGCTGTGATAGGTTTTGCTGTAACAACAGCAGTGGGGACGGTTGAGATTGAGTCTGCTGCTGTTTTCTCTGTGAGAGATTAGATTGTTGCTCCATTTGTTGATGAAGCTGTGAGTCTTGTGGAAAAGAGGTCAGCTGATATGAACTTTTATTAGCAGAAGGTATGCTTTGGGATTGGGTATTGCTTGCCAGTAAATGCTGCTGCTGCTGCTGCTGCTGAAGATGAGAGTATAAAACTGGATGCTGCAAATTCTGATTTGGAATTTGGTTAGGGGAAACCGCCCTTTCATTGAGTGTAGGTGGCTGGAAAATCTGCTGCTGCTGTTGATGCTGTTGTATTTGTGGTGGTGGTTGTCGTGTTTGCTGCGGCTGCGGCTGTTGCTGTGGCCAATGCTGCTGCTGCTGCTGTTGGGGATAAGGTGGCTGCTGCTGCTGTTGGGGATAAGGTGGCTGCTGTTGGTGTTGGGGAATAGGATTCTGCAATAATTGTTGCAGCTGCTGTTGTTGAGTCCATGCCATTGGTGGCTGAGGCAACTGACCGACTTGGTTTTGTGGATTTGTTTTGTTAAATTGGACACTTGGAGGAGATAGGCCAGGGGCTTGAAAATTCAATAGCTTTGATGGATCATCAGTGCCAAGGTTATTATGCAGGGCATTGGAAGGAACCATTGATGGGAAGAATCCTGATTGAGCAGCTGGAAACTGATTATTTTGCTGCATGCTCATCCATTGAACCAAGCTCAAACCAGGAAAGATTGAGCTTGGGGGATCCTTCATGCCAAATTCATCTCCAAGCCAAGGCATGGCTCTTTTAAAAGCATTCTCTATATCAGACTCGTCATCTGCAAAAGCACTGCAAAAGATTAAGTTTACAGACATACAGCAATCTCTAATGGAAATTGATGGCCAATTAACAATATCAAGGGTAGTATTAGAGTAAATGGACACATGTTAGTCTATTTAACACTCCACTTCATAGGATATGTTGATTTATATGGATATACTGGGCCTAAAAAATTGAATCCATCTATAGATTTTAAATTCAAGACAGGAAAGACTTGTCAGAGTACCAGGCAATACAGTTTTCGTTTCTTACATTCAATCAACATGCTGAACACAACTGTCACTGGTTAAAATACAGTGACTGGAAAAACATAGAAGAAAATACGACTGTAATTTTATAGCCATTTGAAACGTCTTAGAATCACTGTAAATGGCAATAAGAGAAATTTGCAGAAGGTGAAACGATCATACAGTGCAATATAAAAATGGGGTCGTTGATGAATTTACCTGGCATTCCTGGCTGCTTAGGGAACTTTGGTCTGAAAAAAGGAGGTGGATATATGTAGAAAGGAGTTACAACAGGCTCAATCTCCCAAATCGATACTCTGCTTGGCCGTTCACCTGCAGTTGATTCATCCCACCCGACCTATCACCATTTAGAATCAGTCATTTGATTTGTTCATTTGAGAAATATCTCCATAAAAAAAGTTAAGGCATGTGCTTGAATGAGTATAGAGAGAATAATCTAATAACAAGTAAAACAAAAATTAATAGCAACCAAGTATCAAAAAGAGATTTAGAATCAGTGTTTGGCAATGAAGGATTCTAGTTTTGAACCCCATAATTTAGGAAAAGCTACAATCGATACAACTCTAGAAGGTAACTTAGACAGATGCAATCAGGAAACTAAGCTCTACAAATGTAGCTCAAGCACCGAATGCCTCTAAGTTTACACAACCTCCATATCAGAAAAATGTACAAGCAGATAACAATACCTGAAGATTCCGCCACTGCGAATTTTTCCAGCGCACTTGATCCATATCACTGATACCAGTGATTGTACCCATGTATCTGCGGACTCCTGACTCTTCAGTCTCAAACATCATTCTAAATCTCATGCCAAGTGACACTTGCGTGTACATTGCTTTATTATACTTGGAGAAGGGGATCACAAACTCAGAAGGGCTTGCCCTATTTAAATCAGATACATTTGTTAGGCCATGCCGTTGGCTTCATCAAATTAACCTTTTCCATTGACCAGATAAATTGTGAACTTGTGACAGCACCATAAACAAGTTAATTCAGTACCTTGGATTGTAGAATATGGTAAATGGGCTGTTGTTTGCAGCAGCATGAGCTGCGGCTGCAAGAATTCCAATATGCATACTATCACTGGATATGACTGATGAAGAGAGAGCTGGTTGTTGTCTATTAGCACGCCTTATACCCAAGAGAAGCTGTGATTTTTCATCTCTACATCAAACCAGTTTATTTCGTCTTAACAGTGTGATATTCCAGTCGAAAATCTTTCATATCAAACATTCAATATCAAACCTTATGAATAGAACGGAATCACCAGCAAAAAGTCTTTTTGTGCTGACAAAGACACTCCAGCCTGTAGTGAGCAGGTGCCTTTTTGGTTGCCCTGTGATCAAGCAACAGTTTATGCACTTTATTCTGGTTTTTAGGTTATAAGAAATATAATATGTAAAAAACTCCTTATATTTTATCAAAACTGTAAAAGATCTATTGTTCATAAGGCAACAGTATACTAAAAAAGAATGAAATTTCATTTTCTATTTGTTAACAAGTAACAATATCAATGTTAACATTGGAACCTGAATTTATAAACTCACAGGCTAAGAATCACTTCCTACGGAGGCAGGAAGGATACAGATATACATCCACAGATGAGTTTAGAAAAGAACAGTCATTTCATTTGCATCTGGCAACCTTGTTCAGGTGTTTAACTATGAAGTAGCATAAAGTACTTAATGTGTCAAAGGTGGGTTGTACCTCGATAAATATGCCTAAACGTCCATGAATTGTCATGTAAATCTCTGGCCACCAGCTCCTGAGCAGGTGGTTGCATTGAAAAGTCCTATTCAATATAATCAATGGTGAACACTTGCGAGGCAGATGCAGACACATGATCCATAAATATTAAATTCTAGTCATATTTAAAAAGATTGCACGCACTAGAGGAGGGAAAATCTTCTCAGCTGCTCGACGAGGTACAGAAAATCCACCATGAGTACTTGTATCACTAGCTGTAAGAGTTTTGCAGAAGAACTCCGTAGGTTGCCTGTTTTGCTTCAGCCCCATGTCAGATGCTATCAGAGCTTCCTTCTCATACTGTAGATCAGATATTTTAATCATCAAGACCTCACAATCAACTCATTTATCCTGGAATAGAATAGGTAAAAAAACGTTTTATTTTGATGTCAAAATGAAAAAGCTGACCTACTTTGCTTACTGGTTGAAGGGTCATCTGTGCATAGACCTCATCAGTTTCCACATCAGCCTGAGCAAACACATACATAAATCATCAGACATAAAACTTTGGAATATCAAATTTGTGTTCCAGACCAGCAACCACATCTTGTACACAGATTCTCCTTGAGAAAGTCAATCCAAGGCATGCAAGAACACCAGCTATTCAAAATATGCACCAATTTCAAGCAAAGCAATGGTTTTTGAAGATATTTAACTATTACAAACTGCTGTGTGGAACAATGGAGGTCGTACATGCAATGTGACATTATGAAGCATACAAATCAACTTGGAAGGAAGGTTGGGATAGCTTGGTATGAAATCAGTCTCCTTTTGCATTGATGCTGCAACCTGAAAGTTTTAGTGCCAAAGAAACTTTTGTTAGAAACGACAATCCAGGTAGCAGTTCGGTTAGATTTAGTGAAGGTGGCACACCTGCTCACTGTGGCCTTGAGGGAAGTAAACTACGAGGCTCCCAACAGGAGGCAAGGAAACCAGTGGCCCAGCACAAGCATGCCACAACTCTGAATTGATGCACTTTCTTTCTCCTGCATTCAGAACCAATCAGAATGCTATCACAATCATACAAATCAAACTTTGATTATAAAACATATTTCTCACAAACAATTCAGTCTCTGAAAATGCAAAGTAGATATAATTTCAAAATATGTGAGGTTCTTATTTCTGGCCCTGAAGATTACATGATCGATCATGACCAAGATATATGTAAGAATCATGAATTGTATCAGCCACAAAGAATTAATTTCCGGCGGTGCTGAAAGGATTTACTGAATATCTCTTGCTAGTATATTTTTATCCTTAACATTAAGATTTTGTGAATGTTAAGAACTTCAAGAGTGATAAGCGTTTTCACTGGACTGAAAACAAGCTGTCATTAATTAAATACAGCAATGGAATAGAGTAATTAAGGAATTTGAATGGAAGGAATTCCGAGATTCAGAAAATTTAAAGTTCTGTTTAAAATCAAACAGTAGACTGCATAAATTCAGAAAACGATTAACTTGGAACCTTTGAGGTGTTAATATTAACAAAAACTCGCGCACCGTACATATCTTCCTGCATAACCTATAGTATGGTACGGAAGCTATAAATCTTTCAACCGAAAATCTGATACTCAAAACCATATGAGATGCCAAAAAAGTGAGATTCAAGTAAATGATCTGCCAACTATAAATCTCAAATGCAAACATGTATGCCATGTAGCATAGAAAATCTTTGATAACACTTAAAAAATAGTAGTTTTCACTTACAAGAAAAGAGGGGAGGGGGGCAAAAAATATCAGAACTTGTCAATAGAAACTTAATCTTCAATCAACAATTCATGCTCAGAAAAGTAGAATAAGAGTTGAGTAATAAATCACCAGATTCCTGACCCCCCAGAAAAAAAGTATTCACCAGAAGAAAAAAAAGGAAACATAAGCTCAGGTATAAAGAAGTAGCCTGAAAATCAAACTAGCAAACCAGAAAACAGCTATAGCACCATGTATCAAAGAAATAAATTTTGAATAAAGACACCTACCTTCTGCAAAATTTGGCAAGAACCCATTTGAAGGAACCTTCATTCTTGCAGATATGAATTAAAAATTCTTTTTTTTTTATTCCAATCAACCCCTCTCTTCCACTCAGGTTTTAACCATCCAACTCAAACCCAACTCCTGTTTTGTTTAGTTTCAGGTTCTAACTAGATAGCCATTGCTAAAAATTGCAGCATAACTTCTCTTGGAATGCTCGAAAAGAGAAAGAAGAAGTCACCTTTAAACCAGGAAATCAAACCCCAACTAACTCACTCAACTTAACAAACAAAACCAAAATCATAAGGGAAACAAACTTTCTTTCCTTGTCTACTTCTCTGTCTTCCAGAAATGACCCAGTAAGTTATTAATCTTGGCCATCTAAAAAAAGATCAGAGGTTTTGATCACCAAACAAAACGGGATGTCTCATTTCAAGGTTCATTTAACTTGACAAGGATTAAAGAGAGATGGAAGCTGAATTGTCGCTGAGAAATCAGAGGTAACAGAAGCACAAGCACAAGCAAAGACAGCTTTTTTATTTATGTCAACAAGCCGACATATAATAGACTCACGCTGACAATCAATCAGACCTCTCTGTTTCTTCTTCTTCTTCTTCTTCTTTTTTGAAGTAAAATAAACACAACAAAGGAAAAAGTAAAAGGCATGGTTATTAATTATTACAAAATGGTTATTAGTCAATTTTAACTGTATTGTATTCAGTGATCTAAGTTAAGATCAGCTTCTTTTGTAATTATCTAACCGTGTTTTTTTAATTTAATTTTATTTCTTAGTTCAAATTTTTTTTATTAATATTTTAAAATAATTTTTATTTATTAAAAATATATTCTTAAAAAAAAAGTAATAACATACATATATTATTTTAATATATTTTTAGATAAAAATCAATTTTAAAAACATTAATTATCAAATTCCTTCGTCTAGTTATCTTACGAGAGAACCTCGAGTATTAGTCAGTGAATTAAGGCCGTGTCCACGTCCAAAAGCTAATTCTGTATAGCATATTTGTTGCACGCAAATATGAGAGATAAATGGTATGTTTGGGAGGGTAGTTATAGTTATTTTTAAAAGTTTTTTTTATTTAGAAATACATTAAAATAATATTTTTTTTATTTTTTAAAAATTATTTTTGACATCAGCACATCAAAATTATTTAAAAACACAAAAAAATCATTTAAAATAAAATAAAAATAAAAATTTAAAGAAACAGTGGTAAAACTGCCCTCCCAAACCAGCTCAAACTCTCTATCGGTTTGGAGCAATAAAAGAGAGAGAGATTGATAATTTAATAACTCGAAATATAATTTGTATTAAATATATTAAAATAATATGCTTGTAGTGCAACGGTAATTGTTTTAAAAAAAAATATTTTGTTTTACAATATATTTTTATATTTAAAAAATATATTTTTGATATTGCTATATTAAAATAATCTAAAATATAAAAAAATATTAAAAAAAAATACGCTTTCAACTATATTTCCAAATTGGCATCGGATCTATCTATACACGGGCAGCCTCCATATGAGAAATTCATGCATTTTTCTTTGTAGTCATATAGTCATAATAAATAATGAAAAAACCGTACATGTAAGAGCACTCAGATAATATATTTTGAAAAAAATTATTTCTTAATTGTGCATTTAACTTCGAATAATTGATAAAATTTAGGTTCCTCGAAAGTAAATTAATTGGTGGATCATAGGTGATGTTTTTATTTTTATAGTAATAAAATCATGGAATTCAAGATACATCTATATTAGTTTATCCAAGAAGTGTGATGTGGTGGTAAATAATTTAAGATATGTTTTATAAATTTTGAATTCGAGTTAATACATACTTTCCTGGTAAAAACCTTAAACAACTAGGTTTTTATTTGTTTAATCTATACCCGTCGAAAATACTTAAAATTCCCACGATCCAAAAAAAAAAAAATCTTTTGAGTTGTCGGGGGCCAGGGGAAGACTGCTTGCTCGAAAGTCCTCCCTGTCATGATATGATCGAATACTTTCGTTGTTTAATTACTACTTTAACGTACTGTGTAATGTTACAATGATGAAGCTCATGCGCAATGTCGTCAATGGCTTGTTTCCAGTTTTCGACAAGCTCCAGAGCTACAGCTTTCATGGAATTGAAACTTAAATTCATTTCCTCAGTTGAGACACGAAATTATTCATAGTAAAGGCTGAGGGCTTCGTGAGAGTTTTATTTATTTAGTTATTTATTATTTATTTTTCACAACTTAACCTAAAGTCTTGAATTCCGAACGTTAAAATTATTAGTAATTTTTATGTAATCATGATACCGAGAGAAAAAATAATACGAGAGAGTCTAGCATGTCATGTTTATTTTAAAATGCAATTAATAAGCTTTATTCACAAACGCAAAACGAAAATAATTCGAAAGAAACTGAATTTCGAGCAAGTTTAACCAATCTTGATCCACTTTAATTCATTATTTTTTTATTTCAAATACGAGAATTTTCATTGCACTAAGATTATAGGAGCCAAAACATGTTCCAAGTGTTATTATCATGCAATCACAGTTGAAAATTAACACAAACAAAACATAAATCAAATTGTCCCAAAGAAAGCGTGGTGGTAAAAGATTTGAGTTTTACATTGCAAATCTCAAATTTAAATCAAAATATATATACTTTATAAAAACCTGAAACAATCAAAAATTTATTAGTTTTTCCGAGCTCATGAATATGCCTAGAAGACGAGATTTCCTGGTATGAAAACAATAATATATAAATTGTTAAAAGAGATGTGCAACTATTTAAAAAGCTCTATATAAGTTTTGCTTGGATTCAAGAGCTCTTACAAAGGAAGGACTGGGACATTCAACCCAAGTCAATGTTGGAGGCTAGCCGGTTTTTGTTAGAAGTTTCGAATTGTTTGGGCCAAATGAAAAAAAATATATAATGTTTTTAATGTTTGGACTCGCCTAGCTCTCACAACATGTTCTTAATTTACCTTAATTAATCTTCTTTATACTTAATTAAAAAATAGAGATTTATAAATAACATAAATGATTTTCGAGGGAGGAATTTATTTTCAAATTAAGAATAGCCCACCAAGCGTAAAAGCAGGAGATGTTCACATGTCACGAAGCATGGCGGTTCCAACTTAGGACATCATTATACATTAATTAAAGTTAAGCATATGGACAATATTTAATTATTTTGGCCAAGTTTTTTTTTTAATATTCAACGGGAAACTTCTTTATTGCTATATTTTATCCAGCAGCTGAGATGCCTTGGGGATCCTGATTTCAAGAGTGTCCATATCCCATAATGCTGTAGGACCTCCCACCTTCACCTTATATTCCTCTCTTTCCAATCAAATAAGCCACTCTCTTCCATCCCCTTCAAAATTAGTGAGTGTTTAACACTTCATTTTAAAAATGTTTTTGAAAAAAAAATTATTTTTATTTTTATTTTTTACTCTAAATTAAAAAAAAATGGTGTTTTAATAATTTTATAAAAATAAAAATATATTATTTTGATGTATTTTTTAATGAAAAATACTTTAAAAAACAACGTCAATCACAATCCCAAATAGGATTGATAAAAAAAAAAACTCAAGCATGCTAAATGAGAGGAAGCAAGCCACTCAATTTATGCAAAAAATAATTGTGTTACTAAAAAATGGGACGTGACGAACATGAAATGCTCATTATTTTTCTTTAAATTTATTCCATTACCTATATTTATAATTTATCATTGATATCAATGGTTTCTATGTTAAGGGAATCAAAAACAAATTATGATAATTTTCATGGTTGAGAGCAAGATGATATTCATGATACAATGTTATTTTCAAATTGTTTAGGGCAGATTATTATTTTCTATTTTTTTTTAAAGAAATTAAATTACTTAAATGTTCGATGAACAATAACCAATGCCTTGCATAAAGGTTTTTTTATGTCTTTTTAATTTGTTTTTGTTAACGTTAATTGACTTTATTGCTCTTTATTGCAAAATTAATATCTAGTGTTTTTTTGTCTTTTCCTCATGATTTTTATTATTTCAAATTAACTTAGAAATATTTTTGTATTCAATAGTTTTTAAATATTAAAAAAACTTTGATAGCATGTGTCATGTAAGCATCAACAGGTGGGCGATCAATCGTTCCTTTTAAGCAATGCATGAAGAATCATTTGGTCATCAAGCATCGCCTTTCATGGTAGCTTTTGAAAGTCTCATTGCCCTTTTTGAGATAAGATAGCTCAAGATATTATTATTATCATGTATGTATTATATGATGGCCTTTTTTAGGGGACATTCATTACATACATAGAAGAACACCCATTTTTATTTGATGCTTGCAGGTAATTATTTTTTATCTTTTTATTTGTTGAAAGATATTTTAAATATTCCAGTCATTAACATAGCTTTCTTTAATCTCATGCGCCCAACTAACCAATGAAGAGGTAATTTCCTACATTTTCCTTTTATGTATTATTGATAAAGTATATGCGATTACATTCTATTTTCTAGCATTAGGTTTTATTGTAAAATCATATCCAATCAATTTAGAGTTCTATTTTTATTGAGTTAGAGTTCTCACCTTCTATTCTATGAGGTATCTAAGGCTTTACTATTTAGTTTTTATATTGAATGCATGTCCTAAGAAAAAGTTTCTATTTTTTAATGACCTTTATGAGTTATAAAAGCTTATTTAGGAACATCATTAACTTTTTCTTGATTTAAAGGTGTCTCGAGCGAAAGTCCAATCTAGAGAAAAATTAATATCTATACAATTTATTGACAATTACCTTATTAAAACTTTGTAATGTCCTTCATCGCTAGTATGGAAAACTTTTCATTGACAATTACCTTATTAAAAGCCTTATAGTTTATTCACATTCTACATGAATTGTCAATATTTTTTACCAATAAAGTTGGTGATGAAAAAAACTCTGGTAAGCCTACGAATGCCTATCTTAACTAACTCTTTTACAATCTTCTCAATCTTAACTTTATGATCATGAGGGTAATTTTAGGGTCTGACATTAATAGGTGGGATTCCTTTATTTGAAACAATAAAATGGTCATAAATCCTCTAATAAGGTAAACTTTTAATTTCTTTTAACACTTATTAAACTCTTATAGCAGCACTTGTCATACAAGATATATTTTCTAAATTAATTCCTCTATATCTAACTTTCAAATTTGCAACACTAATCTTGCCAACATCCTTTTTAGCTAATTAATAAAAACTAAACCACAATTAATTTCTCGGTCTTGGATTGTCATTCTCTTTAATTGAGACTTAAGTTTATTGAGTTGGGACTCTATTATTAATGCTAAAACAACCTATAATATGGACCTTAAGCTTTTAAACCATCAAAACCCAAGTACCATATTATAACATAATTTAATTATAAATACTTAGGTATGAAATCGATATCCATGAGTTTCTAACTTAACAACATAACAATTGGTTACGAAAAAATCTCAGTGTCCTTTATAATCCTCATCTTAATGGGTGGATGAGTGGTGACATTCAACCTTAGTCTTTAAGCTATCTTATATTGGACTAGTTTCTATAAAGGCCATAATGGTTTAGTTGTTAATGATAACCTTAACCCTTTTAGTCATAGGTGTAAGGCCTGTGGTGATTATGTGATATGATTTTCACCTCATCTTGAAGATTTCCTAAATCAACAAAATTTATATCTTTTAAGTATTTTTTTTAATTATTTTATCAAATCTTGGGCCCACACATTTACAACCCAAAGCGTATTTACTATTACACTTAAAACATAAATCATCATCTCATTTCTTTTTTAGTTGGATAAGTTTAAAAATTTGTATAAGTAAGATTAGATTTCGGATCTACCTTGGGCAAACCTGGTAGAATTGGTAGGTTAGGGAAACCTATAGAGTAAGGCCTTTATTTTTATTTTTTATTTTTTTTAAAATAGACTTATAGATTCATTCACTTGTGTATATGAATCGATAGAGTCAAGAAAATTGGACCTCTTCATTCATCTTTATTCTTAGCTAAACACACTCAAACCTATTACATTCAAGGTGACTTTTCATTTCAAATCTTTTTGCATGAATAGTGAGGCTTACAACATTATTTGTTGAGCTCCTATTATCATCCCTTCATATGGTTAAGCAAGTTGTGTTCTCTCATACTATTAATATTTGAATAAAAAGAAAAGTCTCTAATCTTATTGAAGATATTTTTGTTAGAGGGGAAATTATAGTCAACATATGTAAATGAAGATTATTAGGTTTTTGAAATTCCACATTTGTTAGAAATAAAAAGTTTGAGATACTATGTCGAACCATTAGATTAGGGCTTCGAATAATAAATGAGGTTCATCAAGATATATAGTTCAAAACAATTATTCATTATACATTTTTTATTGTCACTGAAATCTCCCTTGAATTGTGATTCGATTTACATAAGTTGAATATATATGATTTAGAACGATGAAGAAGTCCATCAAAAATGCTTTATATCTATTTTTACTTGGGTGATTTAACATAATCCTATAAGCTTTTGTAAAATTACAACACTATTTAAAAGTTTGTTAATATCAGAAAAATCTCCTTCAAATTTAAGAAAATGCTATGAAATCACTTTTATGTTAAAATGCTCTCATTAATACCCAAAACACCCATAATGAATTCAAATTTAGTTTTTATCCATACACTGCTATTTAATATATTTTGGTAGTATTATATCAAATTAATTAAAAAAAATTAATCTTTACAAAAATAACATGAAAAATATTGAATTTTTATTTACTACATCGAATATAAATTTAATAGAATATTAATAAATGATTTAAATAATCAAAATAACAGAAGTTTATATAAATTTAAACTCACTATGAATATTTATACTATAAATGGGGATTCTTTGGAAATATGTCAAAGTAACAAATATTTTGTACGGTTGTCCCCTGTGATATAGGTTTTAGGTTTGATCGTACCTACCTTTATACTTATATTTTTTTGTCAGACTAGCTTTTAGTCCAAATCCATTATTAATAAGGAATGAGCAGTCGATCAAATAAGATGCACGTGGACAGTTGAGATCAAATCCACTTATAATTCAAAAATATTTTGAGGAGAAAAAAGATTATTTTATCTTGAAGTACCCTAAGAAAAAAAAAACTTATTTACAACAAATTACGAAGGAAGTCATCCCAAAAGATGACCTTTTGTATTTTCCTTCTTATTCAAGTCTTGAATTTCCTTCATTCATGGCTTCCTTCTCCTTCAAAAGATATAATCTGCATAATCTTTTATTTTCTTCCATAATATTAAATATAATCAAATTTCTAAACATAAAATCATCTTTACCTTTTTATAATGAGCCTTTTATTCTTATTTTTGCGGTGGGACTTTAACACTTGTTACATAAATTTTGCTTTTATGGCACCAAAAGTGTTGATTCTTCTTTTGGATAACTTATTGTCATTTTATATTCTCAATGTTAACATAATATCTTTAGTTCTTATCTCTTTAAGTTCATGTTTAAAATAGTTTTTGAAGTCTTTCCAAGATTATAATATCTTTTTAATTATTATAGTCACTTGAAAAGAATCACTTAAGGATATACTTTCAGCACATATGTCATGCAATATGAGTTAAAACTCTTGAACTTAGGTCATTAAGGTCCTTGATTCAATCATTTTTAAATCTAGAATTTTAATGGCTATGAATTCATTCATACCGAGATATTCAACTTTGTATTTTTTTTATCTAAAGCTTCACATAATGCTTTTTCACTCTTGATTGAACTATACACATCATATATTGCATTCTTCAACTCATTCAAGATGTAGCTCTTGCATACAAAATCAATATGATTCCATACATACATATCAACCATAATAGTAAGGTCCAATTTCTTTTATAATGATTTTGTTGTTTTCTCAATCAATAAATTTACTAAGTTAAAGTTGACCAAATAGAATAACATGTTTTATTATCACCTTTTAGATTTCAATCCATTGAACATTTCTGATTTTTCAACATGTACCATATAAGATGATGGTGAAATCTTTATTACCATTTATCGAAGCAACATTGGAGGGCACAACCAAATCTTGAGTAGAAAAGGTAGAAGATGGGATATAATCTATTAATCATAATAGCCAATAATATTTATAATAAGTATTTTAGCTCTATAATAAGCAAGTAATAAAATAAAAAAACTAGCAATAAAGTGATTTTTTAAAATAAAAATATTTAAACTATGTAAGATAAAATCCACAATCATTCTTTTTTTAGTTTACTATGTTAACTCCTATTTTGTCCATTGAGACTTATATCATCCTTTCACTTACAATTTGTACCATATACAAAAATAATATTGTGTGAATACTATTTTTACTAAGTAAGTTCTATGAAAGATTAGAGGGGGTGATAAATGGTATTGTTTAAAACTCAATCTTCTTAGTCAAAACTTTTTAGATTGTATCTATTCATGGAACTAACTTTCTATATGTGTTAATAGTGATGTATATTTGAAATAACATAACCAGATAACTTTGACAATCTTATAAAATGTAAGCAAGATATCTTAAATTATTATAAACAAATCAATGATTTACTTATTGACAAATATAAATCAATAAGATATATGACATGCATCAAACCATCCAAATATATGAAAAACTATTTTAGAAGATAAACTATAACTTTAAAATAAAAATATTAGCAACCTTCTAAAATTAAACAAAAAAAAAAAGCATAACATACCAAAAGGTTATAGATTGAAGCATATAGAAATAAAATTAAATCTATGTTGAACAATATATTAAACTAAAAGAAGTTAAATTATAACTTAAATTTTTAAGATGCTAAAAAACTCTTTCATAATTGATCTATTATGAGTTTTCCCCCCACAAAATAAACTAGCCAAAGTCTAAAATAAAAATAATAAAACCTTAAGATTGTAAATCAAATTTTGTAAATATATATATATATATATATATATATATATATATATATATATATATATATTGTTCAACTATAATTTATTTAAATCATTTTAATTGAAACAAATTACCAATATCAACATCTTCATAATTTATACTCCTGGACGGTCCCCTACCTATATATATGCAAAAAGAATAACTATAGCAAGACTAACAAAAAAAATCCACAATTCTTTTTCCCTCCACTTATCAAAATTGTGATTAAGATACTGTACTCGGAACTAACATGGCTATCAAACGAGGAAATTCCTCAAGTTAGGGCTTGAGCAAACAAGCAAATTAGGAAAAGGGCCTCATCGCGGCTGCAGTGATTGTTCTATACACCAAAATAAAAACAAGAAAAAAAGGAAATATATGGTCTCCATGCACGTTCATATATATATAACTAGTTATATATTATATATATAACTATATAACTAGTTATATATATATATATATATATGAATATATATAGTTATATATATAATATATAACTAGTTATATATATGAACATGCATGGAGACCAAAGGCAGCAACCACGCAAGTCATGGTGATGGAGGTGCAAGGAAACCCCCAAACCATGTGAAAAAATGCAGCTTTTGTCGGGGCAACTACCGCCAGCTCCGACCAGATGGTGGGGTGTTGGCTATTAAAATAATAGTAATAATTGGTTTATATAAAATCCCATTGAGTGGCTCTGGATTCTCCGGTTGGCCACTGCCCATCTGCGTTCTGGCCCTTGTACGGAATACGGATATTTTCTTTTTCATAATTTTCTCTTCACACGTAATTATTTTAGAAAAAATTATTGTCATATTCGTACTATCATTCCTGAATGGACATTATGTGCAGCAAAATAAATTGAGAATCAGTGGTCTCATAGTCTGTGTAGTCTGAGTCCATGCTGGTTTTTATTCTTACTTGTGTATCTCTGCTCTCCTCTTTTCCACTCAATTTTTCGAAGAAAAAGGAAAAAATATAAATAAAAAACAATTATAATAGTTATATATAGAGAGAGATTTTATCAAGCATGCATTTTAAACAATGAATATTTAAAAGAAAAATCTGTTGAGTTTATCATTTGATTATTTATATTTAACTATATATAAAAATTAATAATATTTATATGGACTTCATATCTATTCTTTCATTGTATATTATCTATTAAATATTGTATTATAATTACAAAAATAACTATTTTATTATTAATGAGATATTCTTGAACCCTACTAAAATTAAAATGATTGGAAAAAAAATATTTCTTATATGATTAATATAGAATGGGAACAAGGGGGGTAAAACTTCTTTTATATTCATCAAGTTAATGTACTCATTTATTAATAATGTTTCAAAATATTGCAGTAACTTAGGAATAATATTTCTATATTGAATAATCAGTTAATTATTATTTCTATCAATTCCATTTATCTACGGGTCCAAACCCGAAACATCTGATGTACATTATATTTACTAATTAAAATAAAATCCGGTGAGGGAGAGAGCAAGGGATTTCACAGTGAAGGCATGGAGGGGAGCAGAATGATTCGGAAATTTCCAGAATAATATGTGGCGCTTGACATGCAAACAAGAATCATCCATGTTTGTGATTTAACGTGGCTCAAAAGGTGGTGCCGCTCAAGAGTGCAGAGAAGGAGGAGGGAGACAATCGGGGAATATATAAACTCATCTTGCGCTGTCCTCTTCGCTAATTAATGCACGTTAAGGTCTCTAATTAATCTAGCTAATCATGGGGTTACTCCCCACCAATTAAACAAACCTCAAACGCTTTTATAGGTTGCAGGGAATGATATTTTCTTGCACGAGATGCTAGTATATCTAAAGACAGTGACATGACAAGGTTAATCTCGATGAGTTACGGTCCCTACAGCACAGCTGCTCCTGCATATGAATCACGGAGAGAGGGAGAAAGGATCCAAACTCAAATCTCAATGGTGGGGATACGTAGCTTTATGAACACTGCTGGCTGCTACTCTCCAGCCTGGAACTTGGGTGCTACTCCACGGAGCCCTTTTGGCTGGTGAAAGAAGCAGAGGAGGTTGTGTGCTTATCACGCACATATGCAGAGAGAGGGAGGGAGGGAGAGAGGACAGAGAGAGAGAGAGTGGAGAGAGAGAGAGAGAGTTGATGCTGATACCACTAAGGTCTCCATCCAGGAGATTCAACGATATCTTGAGGAGGATCTGAAAGTTCTTTGGATTATCCAATTGGAAAAGAGTGGCCACATTTTTTTCCTATGGTGGGGTCTTCTATAGAGTGCAGTTTTAATGCACCTGCAGAAGGTAGGGTTCAATCAATCAACTTCCATTTGCCTCTCGACACCTTGAGGATAAAGATCGAGTAAATCGAGTCGTAACTAATGATGCCGTAAGAAATATTCTCTTAAGAAATGAGATCGTTTTGATTCATCTCTACCACATATAAAAATTAACTTTTCTTTAAGAAATGAGATCCATTTACAAATTAGCAATAGCTACAAGGGAAATTGAAAGCACAGAAACCAACGCGAACAGCCTCCCTAGCTAGTTATTTTTAGTGTGATCTATTTAAATAAATTCATATTTTTCTTTAGTTTATTTTTTCAGTTAAGTAATTTTTTTCTATTATTAATTTGTTCTAGTTTTTCTATTTAAAAAGTATTTTTTTCTATTTTTTTATTTACAGTAATACTATAGTTTTCTTCTTGTTTTTTTTTTTATATAAAGAGTTGTAATACTATTTTGACAAGTAAGACTTTGAAGAGTAATTTTTTTAATTTCTCTACAATTATGATATTTTTATCTTTAAAAGTTTTGACTTATAGCAAACTTTATTTTTGTGTATTTTTATATACTTAATTTGATATCATAGTCCAAAGATTATTGCTAAAAGTCACAAAACATGGCATTCTATTATGGGATGAGATGAAAAGATTCTCTTGTAGGTGTTATTTTTATCCTTGTTGGTTGCTATTATTGAAAATCTTGACGGTACAACCTATGAAAGAGCATCTAGTGAAAAGATGTTGTATTAAAAAAGATAATGAGATAACTCATAAAAAAATATTGTGCTAGGAACATATGATAGGGTATCTAGCAAGAATGTTCATGGTGATTGATAATTTTTAACTAAGATATGAATTTGATGACACGTTTCTTCCAACTACGAGATACTAGAAATCGATGTAGAGGTTATTTTAGACAAAATAAGTTTTTTCTTAATTAATTTATTTTTTTCTTATCTTTATTATTAATTTTTTTTTTTGTCTTTTTTCATATTTGAAGGAATAGTTTTTATTTTCTATTTAACATTACTAGGATTTGATTTCTAGTTTTTTCTATATAAAATTTCTTCTAATATTTAGTAAATATATAACAGTTTAATACATAAAAATAAAATTTTAAATATCTCAAGTAATGGAATAGTTGACGATTGAAAGTCTTGAATTTCAATCAACCTGATTGTACCTTTTACTTCTGTGTGTGAAATAAATGAGCGAATAAAAGAGACTTCCCTTGTTTATACCCCAAATATCTAAAACAGTAAATGGACATTGAAAGCCTAGATTCAACATGCCAAAAAATCAAATGATATGTTTGTGTGTGTATATATATATATATTACCTAACTGATAAACCGCGTGTCTCTTTCACTGTATATATAGACTCAGTTCACTATTCATTGCTACAGTGTAATTACTATTTTATCTCCAGGGCCTGGAAATTTTTAACCTCGAGAACGAGGGTATTTTAGGGTTTTTCAGGGGACATGGATGGTATTATCGGATTTGTTGCACAATAAAACGACAGAAATAGCCCCCTAAAACGACAAAAAATTAGCGTCGGGACCAGGTGTTGTTTTGGTTTTTCAAAAAAAAATTACATAGTAAAACGACTGAAACACCCCCCGAAAACGACAAAATAGGGTACAGTAACCGGGGGCAAAGTCGTATTCTCCCTTATAGTTTTTTCATGAATATCAGTATGTGTAGGGGTGTGTAGATCATTAGCCTTTTTTTCCTAAGACATTGTCGGCGCGTGGTCCAGACGCGCCCGCAGTGTCTCACGCGGACGTGCCCTTGGGGCGGCGCGTGCAGATCTTCCCGGTGGTAAAAAATTCATTTCCGTCGTGTCATGCAGTGCGCCTCCATGTCCTCTTGCTGCCGTCACGACGCGTTCCGGTAATAGGTTTTTGGGTAAACTCCGGCGAACAATTTTTTGTCGATTGTTTGTTTTCTCTTTTCTACCGCGCACAATTATGTTCAAATCCCTGGTGTTTGTCTAATGTGTACTTTAGTCCCTAAGGTTTGGATTTCGTATTTATTTCTGATTTCTTTAATTGAAAGTTTGATTATTTTCAATTGTGTCCTTCAATTAAAACTGATTATATATGGAAGTTTTTATTGCAGTCCTTATTCTTTTGATTTTTTATTTCTTTTTTGTTCTTTTAATTTTTTCAGTACGGAGGTTATGATTTGTTTTAATTTGGTCCTCCAATTGAAATTGGTCATATATGCTACTTTTCATTTCAGTCCTCTATCTTTTAATTGTTTAATAAAATTACACAACAATTACCTTTAGAAATGCCATTATTTATTTTGGTCCCAAAGTTTTTATTTGTTTCAATTTTATCCTTCAATTACAATTAATTATATATTTTATTTTTCATTTCGATCCTTATTCTTTCTATTTTTTATTTAATATTAATTCATTTGTTTTTTTTTTTAATTCTTGGATGATATTTTTTTTAATTGTATTTATGCATCTATGCTTTTAGTTTTTGTCTTTTTTTTTTATTGGGGTTTTATTTTTAATTGGTTCAATCCTAAAATTTTAATTTATGTTGGTAATCATTTTAAAATTAATATTGCTCTATTTTTCCCTTTATTCATTTTTTTTTGTGTTTTTTGTTATTTTTATTTGTTCTTTGAATGAGATGATTTTTATGGATTCATTTTGTAACTTATTCTTTTAGTTTTTCTATTTAGTATTGATTCCTTGTTTTTTTAATCTTTCTTGGACAATGTTTATTTTTTTATCCATATTTATTCATTTATACTTTTAGTTTTTGTTTTGAATTTTTGTCATTTTATTTTTTTATTTGGGTTTTATTTTTATTCTGTTCAATTTAGAAATTTTAATTTATGTTGGTGATAATTTTAAAATCAATATTGCTCCATTTTTCTCTTTTATTCTTTTTTTTTTGGTTTTATGTTATTTTTATCTTATTTTCAGATCAGATGATTTTATGACTTAATTGTTTGCACAATAATAACGATAATTTTAGTGATTTTTTTATTGTTTTTTGGACAAAATATTTTACTTTTTTTAAAATTCTTCAGGGCAACTTAATGATTTTCACTGTTTGGACAATAATATTGATAATAATTATAACTATTATAGTAATGATATTGACAGTAACGTGGGGATGAGTTTTCAACTTATGTTTTTCTTTTTAGAGATAGAAAATTAACTATTTATTTTTGTTAGTTGATTAATACAGATTCTTTCACAATTTATATTTTGTTTGTTGTGTTTAATTTAAATTGAATTATAATCTGAATACAATGTATTCAATAATTTAGAAATTTGAATCTACTTGCTTTTTTAATGATGATGCTAAATTTATTCTGGTTATTTCGTTGAAAACTACTAATTATATTGATTTAAAATTCATATATTTTATAGAAAACTTGCACTTGACAAGAATTCTGCACAGATTTATTATTTTAGTTAAATTGATATTATAATAAAAAAAATACACACAATTAATATTTTTACATTGAAAAAAATATGGTATTGCCCGCGACGAGGCGCGGGGTCATTGGCTAGTGTGTGTGCGTGTGTGGGTGTATATATATATATATAGTGAAATTGAGTATAAACTCATTACAGAAAACCCTGAAGGGAAAGCAAGAAGCGGGATTCACGGCATAAATGACTAGCGTTGGTGGGTATGATTGCTTGTGTCTCCCATACACGACACCATCCCACGCTTCCCTCGTTCAAGACCTGAATTCGTGCCCAAAAACTGAAAGAAATAGAGAAAAGGTGAAGAAGTCGGCTCTGGTTTTATCATTATACCGACAACCCTCTAGATTATCAGCCTTCTTTATTTCCTTGCCGCTACCCGGCACTAGTAATACACATGCTATTATTGTCTTTCACGTGGGGTTGATTATTACCCAGTTTTCAATTATTCTACTCCAATTCCTTTCCTCGACTGTGCAGCAGCAGCACATCATTAGCAACATATATAACCAGCTAAATTATATTTAGGAAACGTATGATATAAGAAAATGAATGGTTCTGGCAGTTTGACTATCTGTTTGATGATCCCGGCTACCATATATGAATATGTTCTCCATACATAAAACACAGAAATAAAATTCTCTATCAAATATGCAAAAGATCCCACTCCTATATGTCTGTTTCTGGGATAGGGGCATTTTTGCAATTGCTGTTGCTGTTTCGGTGTGAATGAACATGGTGCGGATTCGAGGGGGAGGAGAAATGAGGCACCGGCAGCTAGAGCAGTGGTGTCTTGCCAGACATGAAAGGGTTTTGAGTTACTGTGACATTAAATTCCGGTTGGTGCTTTGTTTTTTCAATTGGAACGGAATATTTTGGTTTCGAAGCGTTTCGGCATGTCGTTTCGGGGTTGTACTGTTTATGTATATATATATTAAAAAAAAATTAGTTCAAATCCAAAAATAAAATTATTTAGAATTGTGCAATTTAATCTAAAAAAAACATGATAAAATGATTTTTCTAAACAAATTATGAACATGTATAATATTATGAGAATGTCATTATCAATTTCGCAAGGTCATTATATTCTTTGATTACTATGAAGTTTTAACATAATATATGTGTGTATGTCAAGAGACTTCTTGTAAAATTTCATCTCAATCTAATAATCGGATTAAGAGATATGATTAATATTGTAAAATTATTTATTATTTAAAAAAAAAATATTTAGCCGAAACGTAATAGACAAAACAAAACCGAAATATTTTGGCCGCTAACTGACCGAAAATCTGGAATGGGCCGGAATTTAAGCTGAGGTAAACACAATGTTGTTTTGTTTTATTTTTTTAACTGATACAAAATATTTATTCTATTTCAACCAAACGGAATATAACTAACAACCCTAATTAAAAGAGAGGCAAAATATATAATAGCTGGAGGTGCAATGCCCCTACTTTGAGCACACCTTAATGTTAATATAGTTAATTGCCTTATATAAAGAACAATTTACAAGAAATGACAATAGTCAATGTCTGGTCTTACTTTCATCGTCACAACATACTCATTTCATCATCATGAGAAGGACCAAACCTTCCGCAAACTCAGTTGCAGAAAAAATAAAATCCTAAGGTGGAGAACAAATGCATTACCAAGTAATCATGATGTGAATCCAACCTAATAATTTGAAATCAATCGAGCACTGTATTTACGAATGGTGACATCTTAATCCTTGCCTATAATAACCAGGATTGCGTCAATCTTTCAATTAAAACGAGGAAGTTATGCCTAGAATTTTGTGATCCAGAATTCCATGCTATACTTCGTGATGAACTCAATCCATATGCTTGATTAGTACCATGTACTTTAATTAAGTTTCTGAAAAAAAAGTATACTATATATTTTTTTTTCCTTCCGGGAATTATACTTTTAATAGCCAATCATCATCCTATGTATATTGCCTATTTGTATGTCAAATCATTTCATGGGCGCGTTGGTATTTGTCTAGAGCATTCCTTTGTTTTCTTTCAATAATGATAATGGTGGGGAAAGTAACTTGATTTTTATTGATACAAGTTGCTTAGAAATAAGATTTATGCATTAGATAATTAATTAATCTTTTTGTTTAAGCAATTTGTTTTTTTAGCCAAGGTAGGTCATAGCTAGATATGGAAAGTTCAGGTGGTTGGTAATTAGTAGTTATTGGTATCAAGTAAACTAAGATGACTAATAGGTGGTATTTGCACAAGATTCTATTTAATGGATATAGGGAGTCTCAAATACTTAAATTAGTAAGAGAGAGTATAATTGAATATAATGATATTTTAGAGAGATAAACTTTAAAAATATATATGTTAAAAATATTGAGAATGAGAAGGATCTTTTAGATTGTGAACTTTAAACTTGGTGGATTCATGTGGTATCTATATCTCATTAGTTTTTTCTTTTAGTTGAAAGGAGGAGTTGGAGAGTTATTTCACCTTTATAAATTAATATGGTATTTTGAGTTGTATTTCAGTCAAAATAATATGTATTAGATAGGTATAAAATAATGAGAGACTCGTATGAGGATCTCAAAAAAATATTAAGAGATTTGCACGGGAGTCTCGGAAAAAATCTCGATTGAACTGTGGGTTTGGGCGATTTGAGCTTGGGGTGTGTGCCCTAGCCATAGGGATGTTGAGGTGCATGCCTAACAAGGTGTGGGCATGCACCTAGTACCCTAAAAATAATTGGGTTCATATTGTATGCTTGGACATATTGGATGTTGGGTGTGTGCTCAAAACCTAAAACCAATTGGGTTCAAGCGATATGTATAGACCTAATTAATTTAGACAATAGCCTTAGCCTATTTCACTTGGAATAGGTTTTTTAACCCGTGAAAATTGGATTTTTAAGGGATTTCAGTTTGTTAAATTTAAGTTTATCAGTAGCCTTAGAAATCTTGATAAGAGGGAATATATATTTAGAGAAAACTTTATATCTCACCAAATAATAGCTAGCTCAAGGGGAAGCAAGTTATGGAAAATCACATATGGGTGGAAGAGATTAGTGTGCTACAACATGGGGCTCCTCATTTTTACAAGAACAATCACTATCAAAGACCTTTTAAGTGAAATGATTCTCATAATAAAAATATAAGCTCGAGGAAGAAGCAAAAAGGACTAATGTATAGGCTTTAGTGTATCTTAAGGATTTAAACGTCATTGAATCAAAATGGGATCGCCAATTCAAAGTTATCGTAGTAGTTAAGGCAAACACTAACTACCTCCACGATATATTCCTCCTAAGAACCCTTATCATATGTCACTTAAATCACCTCGAGATGTATAATCGTAATAGGAATGTAAGTTTATTTTTAAAATCAAAATAATATATCTCTAATATACATATCCTATCTATATATTTTCAGGTGATGTCTAAGGGTCTTTCACCAATTCGTTAGGAGTTGATCTTATATTTCTTACTCTCTTGTGTAGTATTGAATTAACATGATTTGATAATTAGGATTTTGCGCCTCAAGTTATCTCCATGGATGATCTTAGATCTCCCACTCTCAAGCATGATTAATCACTCTCCAATAAGGGGATCTCATAGACAATGTTAGGGATGTTACATACCTCTCTCACTTCAATCTGAACATTCTTTGGTTGGGAGATTTAAGTCTGCACACCATCACTAAAGAGGCTATAGGTCTCCTGAATATTTTTTTTAAAAAATATAGGTTCCTCCATGGTTGCCCTCTACATACTTAGAGTCTCCTTCAAACATGGTGCATGCCCCTATACAAAGTTATCTCGTAAATAATTTTGGATTTTCCACCTCTTTTCTCATACAAAAAAATCTTCGACAAACTCATCATGTCATATAGTTTTAAAGTTTTTGTGTATCAATATCATAATGACTTGGGGTGGGAGCTATTGATAAACTCAAATTTAATATACTCAAAAACTTTCTCTGAGGGAAATAGGCCCAGATTATTACTTGAATTTAGACCTAATTAATTGGGGAGATAGGCGTGCTACCACCTATTATTAGATAGTTGTTTCACTTCGCAAAGGTTTTTTATTCCATTAAAATTTTATTTATCATGGCTAGTAATTATAAAAGAAATGCATAAATTAACCAAACTTACACATTAAACTATAAACTTTCTAATTTTTGAAAGATGATTTTTCAAGCATGGTTTGAACATCTAGTACAGGATTTAAATTTGTTTATTTTTATTTTTTTTCCTCACTTCAAATTAAAGTTTTTATATGTTTAAATCATGATATCGAAAATAAATTTTAAAAGTATTTTAATAAATAAAATACCACAATACCAAACAAATACTTCTATAGATATGGATTCCTTTTCCTCGAAAAAATCAAAAAGCAAAGTCACAATTAAGAGAGAGAGAGAGAGAGAGAGAGAGAGAGAGAGACGTGGAGTGGGCCAAATCACGGGTTAGCTAGCTGGGCCTGTAGTGAATTAAGAATGGCCTACAATATCATTAAGGGATGTCAATTTGTGGACCCACAATAGAACCCAACCAAAGAACGCAATGTATTTCACCTGACGTGGGGGCACCACGACCTCGTCATGCATCTTCACTGTTCATGTTTATGGCCGTCACATGTCAACGCGTATTGTTCATATGACTGGTTATGAGCTTAGCTTACAGAGGGCTGGGAGGTGGGGTGAGATCGATTGATGATGTTGGGTCCTCATCCATGCACTCCATGTGTTTGTGATATTGCCTTCACAAGTTTCCATGCAATCGCTCCTCTTGGACGCTATGTTCCTTCTTTCTGGTATTACACTATCAACATTTTGGCTTGCAAGTTTTGATTTTTGTATAATTGTTCTGGGTTACGCTCTGCCTTCTACGGCTAACTCAGGCATCTGCAGCAACTGGGATGTATGATTAATTGGATAGCGATTTTAAGATTTATTCCCCTAATTTACAATCCAATCCCGTTTGATTAGTTTGCCCTGTTTTACAATACATTAAGTTAATTTATATCACATTCAGTGGTAAGAATTTCAGTATATTTTAATTTGAACTAAAAATATATAATAGTTAATATATATTATTTTAATACAAAATCGGATAACACTATCCTGCACCAAATCCCAAACAAACTGGTGCACAAGATTTTCCAGCTAATGTGTGAGATGGGTTCGCATAGTTTAGAAAATGGATGTATGTGCAAGCTGTCCTTGACAGGAAAGCCAACTCCTTTGTGACCTTAAAAAAGGATAGAGCATGTGAACTGTCGGTCGTCAATGAATTTAGTCGACTTAAAAAATTAAATATCCTTTTGATCGACTCCATTTCAGTCCAAGTACAGACTTCTGCCAGCAATCAGGGTAATGGTGAGCTGAGGCAGTGGGTCAATTAGATACTGAGATTTCTTTTCTTATTTCGACTATAACTATTTTATATCTATTTGAAAATGTGGTTAAATTTATTTTTATAAATATTATTTATTCATAAACATATTAAAATGATATATTTTATATAAAAAAAATAACCTAAAAAAATGAGAAAAATAAAATATCTCAGGTCATGAGATCAGGATAATTCAATAAAAAACTGAAAATAAATAAAAATAAAATTAAAAAAATTAAAAGATAAATATAAATCAAGATATTTAACAGCACAACATGGATCATTTACTTGTTGTGTTTAATGAATTTGTTTATTAAAATTAATTTGAAATAGAAATTGATAAAATAAAATAAAATTACTGAATAGAAAAAAAAAATATTATGTAAGGCTGCACATATTAAAGCATCATAAAAAAAATAACAATTTTCATTTAAGAAAACCAATTTAATATATATAAAAAATAAAGACACCAATATAATCAAAAAATAATTTTATTTAAAAAAATATTAAATTAGTCAAAAACAAATGACATAGAAGGTGTATTAATTAAAAAACAAGCATAAAGTATATTTAAAAAAATACATAAATATATATATATATACATAAATATATATATATAAGCATGTTCCTTAAAACCGAGAGTCGAGTGTTTGGGCTTACTATTTTTTAAAAAGGGGTCATGTGCCTCTCTTTTCTTGAAAAAAAAGAAAAAAGAAATACATTGCCTGTTATGAAAAACGACATGTTGTTTATCAGCCCATTTTTGGACACTGTTTTGATATCTATAAAATTGGAGTTACGGTTATATTGAGGCTTAAAATAATTATCGTCAGACTTTTCTCACATAATAAAACTTGATGACACCAATTTTAACGTAGTTGGAATCTAGTTACTCCTCTCTCTCTCTCAAAGATGTAAATTCCGTTCCGTTCCACTACAAAATCCGGGACAAAACGGCGATGTTTTTGTCTCGGTTTGAATTCCGGTCCGATCCGGAAATTCCGGTCCAATTCCGGTCGGAACGCCCCGGTTCCGTACCGGGTGTTCCGTTCCGGGTTCAGCCAAAACGACGTCGTTTACACAAGTAACAAAACGACATCGTTTAACCAGTTAATAAACGCACGGACAAACACCCCCAGACCAGACCCAAACACCCAATTCCCCGATTTCCATTTCCCCAAATCAATTCCCAATTTCCCTTACGAAAATCTCAAATTAATCTCAACTCAGCTCACAAATCTCTAGTTTTCGATTCATAATCCAGTAATCCCTCACTTGAAAAGCTCAATTTGTAATTCTTAGTCCCTAACTCAGCTCAAATTCTGAAACCCTAAATCAAAAATCAAAATCACGGCGGCACAATTTCTTCCACACGGCGGCACAAAATCTTCATTGGTTCTTCTTCCCCAAATCTCCAATGAAAGGTACACATTCGAGGCCCCAAATCCTTTAATTTTTTGAAAAATTGAAACTGCCGAAACTTGGCATAAATGATTAAATTGGGCATTTATGTATGGAATGTTTGAATAAACTTGAAATCGGAAGATGTTCATTCATGTTGTATTCCTGATTAAACTGGGCATTCTTGTTAAACTGGGCATAAATGATTGTTGATGAATTGTGGGAAAGAAAGGGAAAACTTGATTGTATTGAATAAGGAGAGATGAAGGAATGATTGTTGATGCATCCTTGCAGGTTTGTTCCAACCAAATTACATCAATGCAATTGCATTATAATGAAAGAGTAAATAGAAAAATACGTGAAGTTCTAGGCACAATTTTTAGAAATTTATCAATGTAAAGCCAATCATGATTTTTCAACAATCAATGTTTACATTTTTATGATGAATGGATTCCTGTGCGATCATCCTAGTGTCTTCTTTTATGAAATGGAAAACAAGGGGAAGTTTCTTACCTCCTGAATTACTTCATAATGGTGTAGAAACTGTGAGTGAGTGATTGTCATAATTTTATAAATTTTGTCCTGGTAGATTAACTGAATTACTTCATGGTTTATGTGTATTGTTAAATGTTTAACGTTGCCTGATATGGTTGGTCTTTGATGGTTCATAAATGTCTAAAGTGGTCAACCTCAACTGGTTTCCCTGCCTTCAAATCATGAATATTCTTGAGCAGATTAAATTATGTAACTCATCTTGAACATTCAAATCGTGGAGTAGTTTTTATAATGATACATGCCTAACTTGTGTTATCTTTTTACAACAGATTAAATTACATGGCTGAAAACTCATCGAGTGGTGGGACTTCCATTTCTTCAGCTCCAGCAAGATCAGATGATCCAGCATGGGCTTATGGACAGGTGGTTGCTGGTGTAAAGAATGCAAGTATATGCATTTATTGTAATAAACAGATCAATGGTGGTGGTGTTACTCAGTTGAAGTATCACCTTGCTGGTATTAAAGGTGAAGTTGAACCTTGTAAAAGGGTCCCTCCAGATGTTAAATGGCAAATGAAACAACTGATAGATGACATGACAACGGAGAAAGAGAGAAGAAAAAGAGTTAGAACTGATATTGGAAATTCTCAATCAGTTTCCAATGATGAAGAAGTAGAAGAGGGTGATGCTGCAAATCCTCATTCGAGTGATATACGTTCACAAACAAGTAGAAGAATGACAGTGCAAGGAACAAGTACATCTAGAAGAAGGATTCTTTTATTTGCTCCACGAACTACACTGGGTTCCCAGCCTAGTATTAGAAGTGCAATGGCTTCTAAAGAGATAGAACACAATGCAAGAAAAGTCATGGCAACATGATGGTTTGATGCTAATATACCGTTTAACAGTGCTAATTCGTATTATTATCAGCCCATGATAGATGCCGTAACATCAATGGGACCTGAGTTTAAAGGCCCATCATATCATGATTTTAGAGGATCACTTTTGAAAGATGTGGTTCATGATGTCCATGAATACATTTTAAGTATCAAGGCTGATTGGAGACTTTATGGATGTTCAATTATGGCTGACGGGTGGTCAAATAGGAGGAATGCACCAATTGTGAATTTCCTTGCCTATTCTCCGAGAGGCACCGTATTCTTGAAGTATGTTGACACTTCAGGACTTCGAAAAGATAAAGAGACATTGCTGGAGATGTTTGATGAAGTTGTCAAAGAAGTTGGACAAGAAAATATTGTCCAGTTTGTTAGTGATAATGAGGCTTCATTTAAGGCTGCTGGGAAAGCTTTGCAGCAAAGGTATGACACCTTTTTTTGGTCTCCTTGTGCTGCCCATTGCATTGATTTAATGCTAGAAAATATTTGTGATCCAAGATATTTTCCAATGATTGATGAAACCATTAAAAATGCGAGAAATATAACCAAGTTTATATATAATCATGCATGGGTTTTAGCTTTGATGAGGAAAGAATTCACAAATAGAAATGATTTATGTCGTCCTGGCATAACAAGGTTTGTTACCCATTTCTTAAGCCTCCAATGTTTACTGAAGTTTAAGAAAGAGCCTCGACAGATGTTTACTTGCACAAAATGGGTTGAATCAAGTCATGGCAAAAGTCGGGTTGGAAAGGAAATTGCTGCTATAGTTTTAGAAGATAAAGACTTTTGGCCGAGATGTGCACATATAGTCAACGTCAGCGAGCCTTTAGTACGAGTTCTAAGGTTAGCAAACAGTGAAGAAAAACCATCAATGGGATATTTATATGAGGCAATGGATAAAGCAAAAGAAGCCATCAAAACAAGGTTGAAAAATAGAATGTCTCAATATGGACCATATATTCGGGTAATTGATGCTAGATAGGATAAGCAACTTCATAGTCCATTACATGCAGCAGGATGTTTTCTTAATCCTGGAATATTTTTTAGGCCTTCTTTTTCAAAACAAAGGGAGGTAACTCGAGGTTTGCTTAACACAATTACTAGATTGGTTCCTGATTGTGATATTCAAGATAACATTAGTGCCCAAATTGAGGAGTATAAGAAAGCAACTGGTGATTTTGGCATGACCCTAGCTATTCGTCAAAGAGAAAAGTTAAATCCAGGTAATAACTTTTATTTTTTACAATATAATGTCTTTTTTTTATCTATAATATTTGATTTATTCAAATTTTCTTATCTAGTTTCATGGTGGGAGCAATTCAGCAATGATACTCCATAACTTCAAAAGTTTACAATTCGAGTTCTTAGTCAATGTTGTAGTGCAACTGGGTGCAAAAGAAATTGGAGTGTATTTGAATACATCCATTCCAAAAAGTGAAATAGGCTTGAGCACAAAAGATTAAACAATTTAGTATTTGTTCGCTATAATCTAAAGATTCAACAGAGGTAAAATATCAATACTATTATATTAGTAATTATTTTCTATTACATTGCTAATAATTTTTTAATTTCTTTCGTGTTTATTCTTTGTAGGAATTTGAGCAGAACAAGAGATGCTTTAGATCCCATTAGCCTTGATAACATTGATCTATTGAATGAATGGATTTGTGAAGAACCCAATCTTCTTGATGGAGAGGACATAAGTTGGGAGAGTATCGAAGCACCTTTCTCTACTTTAAATTTAGATGATGAAGAGACATGTGTAAATGAGGAGAATGAGCTTGGTGGAAATGATCAACTATTGGAATGTCTTGTTGATGACTTTCCTTATGTTCCACAGCAAGATCAAGATCCTTATTTTTATATTAATGATGTAGAAGATGTTTGATGTATTTTTCTTTTATTTTAGAACATTTTACTTTCATAATATTTTGGAATTTTAAAGATGTTTCTAATTTTGAGATTATGTTTGTATTGTATAATTTAAAGTTCATTTATCTTGAATTTAAATTATACTTGTCAAATTAATATTTTGTTTTTTTCATATATATAATTAAATAAATATGAACAGTACAAAACCGGAACGGAACGCCGGAATGCACCGAAACCGGAACATTCCGTTCCAAATAAAAAACCGGAACGGTACCCGGAACGGATTTTACAACCTTGCTCTCTCTTGACTAAAATATACATTTCACGAACAAATTTGAAAGTGCTGATTATATTACCAAGTTTTTCTTTTTAGTCCCTTGTCTTTCAATTTAATCCTATTCACAATAATTTTTGAAAGAGTGAATAGTGATCTAATATAAATTGAAAATAACACCATCTTTAGTTTTTCTTAATTAATTTCGTTTTTTAGGAAATTAACTACGTCTCACCATCAGTCAGTGCAGCTTCACAAACCAGCTTTTGAACAGCCTGAGCAGTCAAGCAAGGCTTGAGCTTAGGTTTCAAATTCTATGAACAGATCAAAACCCATCAGCAATGGAGCAGAACACACATATAAAACAAAGTCTAGGCCCAATTGTATATCCACAAAATACAGGCTTAACTTAGTGGAGGGTAAGGCCCAATAGAAGCTCTCAACTCATCAAACAAACTGGACCACGCCTAGTATTAAGAAATTACTGTACTCCACAAATAATCGGAGCCAGGTCTAATAAAAGCTGTTTCTTAAATAATCCAAATATTTAAATTAGTTGGATTAATTAATTATTTATTTTTTTTATTAATGGTAAAATATAAAATTACAGCTTCGATTTTTTTAATTTTTTATTGCATCCCTTTCTATTATTGGTAAGACAAAACAAAACATAATTTTTTTTCCCTTTTCAACTCTTCTTGAAAGAAAAAACAAATACCATATTATTTCTACTCTTTGTATTTATAATCATTTTGCTTTGTTTGTGTGGTTAGTTTTCCTAAAATAATTATTGCATGGCACACCTGTAAAGGATTATAATGTCGCTCTGTATTTTAATATATTATTTATAATATAATTAGTTTATAAGAAAACAAATCAAATTTATTGTGACGAACTAACATCTTATTTCTTTTTATAAAATGATTTTCAAAAAATTAAAATGTGTGTATAATGTGTTTGTTGGAATTGAGAAACTTTGATTTATTTCACAGCCTACTCTACTTCGGGCTGTTTTTTTTTTTTTTTGCCCTTTCTTTTTTTTTTTCTTTTTCGTGAGGATCCCATTGTAATTTATATAAGAATATACTACATCAAGTTATTTATCCTTAATAATAATAATGTATTATAGGAATAAAGGTATAATAATTTAGGTCAACTTATCTAACCTGTTTTCGTGTTTGTTTGTGAGTGTGGTTGAAGTTGGTTTTAAAAATATTTTTCGTTCAGAAATGCATTAAAAATAATATTTTTTATTTTTTTTTTAAATAATTTTGACATTAGCACATGAAAATAAATACACCAAAAATATAATTTAAAATAATTTTTTTATATTTTTTTTTATAAAACACTTTTGAAACACATTGTCAATATAAGACCTTCAACTTGAATCAAATAAGGTCTTGTAACTATGCTATATGAGTGTTTGGTATATAATGTTTTAGATTTCCTATATCATGTAATCTTCAATGCTAAAAATATTAATGTTTTTTTTTATCTTTGTTTTGTAAAGAAACATAGTTTTATTTATTTATTTTTATAGATTATGAACCAAACATGATAAAAATATATTATATAATTTTTTAGTTTCAAGAAAACTCAAATATTACATTCCTAGCAATTACATTTTTAACAATCACATTCCAAGAAAATATCTAAAAATTTGCATACCAAACACATATTATATGTATTGAGGTCATATACTTTTCTATGTGATATGTGCTTGTATGGGAAGCATGGAAAAAAATGTTTTTTTGAAAAAAAAAAGAAATGTTTTGTTTAAACTAAAAAAAATTAGTGTTTTAAATCATTTTAATAGAATAAAAATGTTTTTTTTAATGGTAAATGATACTTTATTTGATCAACTAAAAAAAGGAAAAAAATGTGTTGTAACAAGAACATGAATTAAGACTTTTTTTAGGATCAGTTTCTCCTTCTCCATATACTTTCATAATTATTATTTTTTATTTTCTGCATATTTTGTTTTATGATCACATGATTACATAAAAAACTACAACAAGTTTCATTATAGTTTTTTTTTTTTTTTTAATATATCCACACATAATAATGAAACCATTAATTGTTTTTTTTATTAAATTTTGCTCTTATGAGTCTAATATTTTTTTTCTTAAAAACACATTATGGTAAGCAAATTGCCAAAAAAAATATTAATACAATCAAACTCACAACTAGAATCATCACCAAATGTAAATATTTTATTATTACTGAGATTCTTTTTTATTTAACTACACGACAATAAAGTACACGATAATTTTTTTGTATATTTTTTAAAAGAAAAAAAATAATCAAGATCATTAAGATTTGTTTATGTAATTATACAGCAATAAAACACTTAATAATATTTATTATTATTTTGAAAAAAAAAATATGCAAGCTAGACACATGGAACTAAGATAACAGAAGTATGTCTATTTTTTTTAATTAAAAGCAAAATAACAAAAAGAGAGCCTTTTATCCTAAGTTGAAAGGAAAAATAGATCATATATGATAAAAGATGAAGCTCTCTCTCTCTCTCTCTCTCTATCATCCATCTCTGTGTTCAAAGTAGACTGGTGGATTAGTATCTAAAATTTTCCACCACCACCTACTCGTCTGAGATTTGGGTCAAACTCTCCTCAAGGAGCAGTTTTCATTTCAGCTTCCATCTTCTAATACAAGACGGCCACCTAAGCATTGAAGGGTAGCATTTTCTTATACTTCGAAGCAATGGCTACTCCTGTTAAAAGAAGATTATTTTCTGATGCATCATCGGTAACATTTCTCTACACCTTACCCTTTTCTTGTCTCTTTTTTTTGTGGGGTCCTAGACTCTTAGGGTTCTTGCAAATTTCTTGAGATTGCCATCTTTGGTCTTGATTTAGTTGTTTTCTTTAAATTTGAATTGTTGATTCAGATGGGTACTGGAGGTGATGAGGTTGGGGAAATTGAAAGTTTAGAAAAGGGTTTGCTGTCTCCTACTAAAGAAACAACTGAAGGTGAAGATGACCCAGTTCTTTATACTGCTTCGTTTCTAGAAATGGAAGACAAATTCGTCAAGCTCCAAACGGCACAGTGGGTAATGTATTCCTTGCTTTTAGTACTCGCATGGGGCATTGGTATCTTCATGCTTTTGTATGTGCCTGTGAGGAGATATATCTCGAGGAAAGATATTAAATCGCGACAGCTCTATCTCACTCCCAATTCCATAGTTTACAAGGTAAATCATCACTATCTTAACCAGAGCCCTCAGCTTCAGAAATGTACTTGATGCTGTACTGAGTTGTGCATTTGTTGATTGCATTGCTAACGTGTTTGGTTTTTTAGCTCAGGTTACGAAACCAGTTCCATTTCCATGTTTTGGGGTGTTGAAGAAAGAGAAGCATGTTTTATTACCTTCAGTTGCCGATGTCATTGTTGAGCAAGGTAAAAGGTTTGCTCCACTTATTTTGCTTTAACAAGTGCAATTGACTGAATTGAAATATTTGTATTATTTGGTGTGAATGTGAAAAAAATATGTACTTGAAAAGTGTTGACATTTCCTAGCTTTGCCATTGTTTTAGTTTTCTTGACATTTAAGAAGTTTGTCAGTAATGTTGTCAGGATACCTGCAGTCTTTATTTGGTGTCTACTCTCTGAGAATCGAGAATGTTGGTGTAAGAAGGCCACCGAGAGACGATGTTAAAATACAAGGCATTTCGAATCCAAGTGCTTTCAGGAAGGTAATCCTAGCCATCGAATTGGTAATCTCTGCCAGTGACTTTAAAAAAGAAGGAACTTAACTACTTGGTGCCCTTTTCAGGCAGTCTTGGCACGACTTTCATATATGAGAAGTGAGATCGTCTCTAGACAAGTTTCCACAATTGAAGACATTCCTAGTTTGAGGATCGATCATTCACCAGCACTAGCTTGGGTATGCTGAATGTTAACCTATAAACCTTTTGTGAAACTACTTTTAGTCTCTTTTTTCATAACGTCCCTTTTGCTAATGACTTTAAGTCTGCAAGTGATTTTATGTTCTTGTGCAATTTTATGAATAGTTAACTTAATTTATTAGCCAAGACAGCCGCTTAGGAGCATGAAAACTGTTAAAGAATGTGTGGAGTTCATTTTTCTCTGTCCTTTTTGCTTTTATAATTTCTTCCTTTCCTCGTGTTGTTGCAGACGTCCCCTTCCAAATCTCTCAAACAGGATTCAATTTCTAATTCAGGGTTCCTGACGCTACTCCAGAAGCTAGATGAAGTTGGAAGTTCTGTGAAGGTAAGCAAAAGCATTCGTGTTTATAATTTCTACAGCATGGTTTTGTGATTTCTCTTTTCATAGACATGTTCCTGACTCCCTGTCATCACTTGCAGAGGGTTCAAACGCTAATCGAGGAACAACATTCCAAAACATCAGAAACCATAAGTTGAGGTTAGTGAATTCATATGCCAAGAAAATTGCCTAACTTTCTGGCTTCTCGTGTCTCTTCTATTAGAGATTTTCTTTTTATATTCTAGCGATAATTTTCTTTGGAATAACAGCATCGAATAGTACCTGGATTGCAAACTTCAAGCAGTTCATACAATTTTTCCTGTGTGTCCTGATGCCTTCAAGGAGTCAATAATATCAATATTGAGCGTGCTAACTGCCTCAGAAAGATAGCTTAAGAATGCTAGGATTGTATTACATCAGTTTCCAAGTAGTTGAGGTAAACATTTGAAATGTTGTCAAATGGAAAACTGAAACATTGTGTCTGAAACTGTACTTGGGCCTAGGTATTGACTAATTGTAACAACCAGCCCAGACTTTATTGTTGATCCTGGTAGACATGTAACATTACTCCTACTCTTAGACAGGGTTACCATCATGCCTGTCATTTATTCGAAGGTTTAAAATAGTCTCTTTGTTAACATGTGGAACCGAGTCACCTTCTGGAGTGTATCACAATTAATTGTCATGGCAAATGTTGCATCCACAATAGTTTGAAGATAACACCCGATGTCCAACGAATTTCATCCGTTTCGAGAAAACAAAACCTAACACCCCTATGGATTCATATCTATCCTTCCCCAATAAAAGAAAGAAACTATGCTGCTCACACAAATAGGATAGCTTTCTTAGCATAACCAGCAATTTGAACCTGGCTTTTTTACTGCCAATGATAAATTTTTCTTTACAGCTAGATTTTGCAGGAAAACTTAAATTCGGATGTCTTGAATCTGCCTTTCCCTTCTTTTTATTTCTCTTCTCTCTCCTTAACTTCATTATTGTACTCCCAAACTTGGTTACAACTCCGATCTATATGTGCAGATTGATTTATCCATATCATATATATTTGATGTCTGCACATGATTGCTGATCTGTGCTTTTCAGTTATGTATTTTGCATCTGAGCATCAGTTATTTATTAGAAGATGTTACTTCGTAGGTTAATTCAAACTGTGAGACTCTGTTTTGCAGGATACAATTATGAGACCTTGGCTGTATTTTGCCACAATTCAAATTGTGTTCCTTCCTTGAGCTGTCATTCCAAAAGGGATAATCTTCACTCTCAGTATAAATATTTCCATTGAGTAAAGCATCTTACATTCTTCTGTATTTACCTTTGAGACCCTTGACCTCAGCCAGTCCGTATCCACTGGATCGGTTTTTGCTTGTTAATCCTATTGTAAAAGGAGTAGCCTCTTCATTTATTCATCGTCAGCCTTGCAGGGTTTTTTTTCCTGCTCCCTTTTCATGTTGTAGTTGTGTGTTGTGAAATTGTATTGTTTTTCCTTTTCTTCTTAAACAAATTCCCTATAATAATCGCAAGTGAATAATTATTATCCAACCACTAACACTGACTAATCTTTGCATTCAGATGGGGTGGATGCACCAAATGCTCTGTCAGAGCACCAACCTGTATGGGGTGGGGTTTGGCATTGTAGCCTGGGCCAAATAAATAAATAATAACAACAGCTACATTAGTTGTCTTTCTATTTTTCACAGCTTAGGTGTCTTGTCAACTGAGGGTGTACGATTCAATTTTCTATGATGTCTGGTCTGCTAACAAATCAAAGGATAATTATCTGTGAAAAGTATGTCAGAGATTAAAAATTTCTTCAGGAAAAACCCACCACCTGTAGAAATGTGTCGGCAAAATAGAAGTAATTATGCACTAGTTAAAGTGCGATTTCTAAAGCCATCCTTGATATTTTTCATCATCCTGAAATCATGAATGGTTTTAGTTATCATGATTGCTCCGCTGCAGTGATTTATTTTTTGTTGCTTTATTTTAATTTTCGTTTTGCATTTTAGTTTTTATTTATTTATTTTGGATTGGTTAAGATCCTTTTTATTTTCTTCTTCCCGATAGTTTTTATTTTTTTGTTTATATTTACATATCTATATTTTTAGTTTTGATTTTTAGTTTTATTATATTTATATTTGTATTATATACAATTTGCATTAGTTTTGGTGGCGTGAAATGAGAGTGAAACTTTCTTTTAGACATGTATAGTGAATCTTCTGTTGTTAATATTTTGTTATCTTTGTGTTTTTTTTGTATTTGTTTTATCTATGTGTGACTTATTATATTATTAGTTTAATTTTTATTTAAAACAAATTAAATTATTATTTTTATATATTTTAAGAGCTATTCTTTATATTATTATGTTGAAAGTATTTCAGAATAATGAGATTAAATTAATTTGATATTTAAAAAAACACTTAGTTCATTATATATATATTATGACGTTAATATTAAACAAATATCAAAATATATAATTATTTTTAAGAGAAAAAACCTTTAAAATAATCATTATCATTATTTAAACATCTTGTCCATAACAAAATAAATATATAAAAAATAATAATTGAAAGGCTTGTAGGTTGATTATTTCACTTGGATGTATAGCATCATAAAAAAAATCTAGGACCATTAATAAATTTTTTATATGTAAAAAAAATTGATTCTGGCTCTGCAAAGCACATGGCAAGTCACTTATATATTTTTTCACTGTAGATAGTTTGATCCAATTTTTTCACTTGTTTTATCTACGATTTGACCCAATTTTTCCACTTGTTTACATCATAAAAAAAATCTAGGACCATTAATAAAAAAAATTATATCTTAAAAAAATTGATTCTGACTCTGGCGAAGCACATGGCAAGTCACTCGTATATTTTTTTTAATTTAAATAGTTTGACCCAATTTTTTCACTTGTTTTGTCTACGTATGACTTCATATATTTTATATTTACACGATATTAGATCTGAAATATTATATATTAAAAAGCCATAAAGTCAATTTTTAACAAAATCAACATCGACTAATGAATTATTTCGATTATTATTCGCATTATTATCATCATGATTGTTAATTGTCATTATAACCATTATTATAAATAATAAATATTCTAATTATTATTGGCAATATTATTGTTGCCACCATCATTATCGTTATAAAAAAAAATCAATTATTTTTTTTATTTTTTAAGATTTATTCTTCATTAAAAGTAAGTTAGAATACCGATATTAAATTAAAATTTGAGATTAAAAACAAACAAACTTAGTTCATTTTTTATATATATTTTAAGGTGTTAGTATTAAAAAACATCAAAATATATAATTAGTCTCATATATTTTTAAGAAAAAATACCTTTAAATTAATCGTTATCATTATTTTAAATACCTTATCCATAATAAAATGAATATATAAAAAATCTAAATAATCAAAATTTCATAAACTGATTATTTTGCTAAGATGTATATCATCATAAGAAAAATCTAGGACCATTAATATTTTTTTACATGTTAAAAAATTTGGTTCTAGTTGCGGCGAAGCACAAGACAAGTCGCTTGTATATTTTTTCACTGTAGAAAATTTAGCCCATTTTTTTCGCCCATTTTGTCTACGTGTGGCTTTGTATATTTTTTTAATTATATGATATTAGATCTAAATTATCATACATAAAAAAGCCAAAAGTCAATTTTAACAAAAACAACATATAAAAAAACAAAAATTAAAATAAATGACAAAACAAAAATAAATATCATTATCTTAAAAAAAATCATTTGACATGTAAAAAGGTTATTTACCACTGAAAATGTAAAATTCCGATGACACCCCCGACAACAACTCTTTATTTTTGTCTTATTTGAGAGTATTATGATTATTTTACTGTGCACAATAATATGAAAAACCACAAATACCTCTGATTCCAATGCTAAAATTATTGTTTATTGAGGTGTAAAATAAATTACTCCATTAGAGTCCATAGTAATCTTTGTCTATTGCTAGGGTATTTTTTAGTGCGCGTTTTAACGTTTTAATTTAGCTATTAGTTAATTAACTAGCCTTACAAAGACTCATTTGTGGAGCCCGCAATAATTATAGTATTTTTAAGCAGACATAAACACGGATCTAAACAGTATCCAGGTGATGTGCCACCACAGATCAGGCGGAGAATGCACTGCCATTAAACAAAAAAGAAGAGTGAGCTCCGGTCAACTAATCACACATGTGGTGCTTAGAAGCCGAACATAAAGTCTTGTACTGTTAGCTTAAAAACTCCACCCCGAGAGAGGAGTGGGCCGAGTGGCGTTAGGAATCAGGATGCTGGGCTCTGCTTATTTCAACTCTTTTTTAAAAAAAAATAAATAAAAAAATTGCCTGTACCATCTTTAGTAAAACCTAACAGTGGCCTCTCTGCCCACTAATATGAAGGAATAATTTCTTCAGAGGCCATCGAAAGAGAGTGACTGCAATCAATGCTTTGTCGTCCCTGTTGTAAGGTAAGAAGAAGAAATTTCCCATCTGAAATCCGTGGTGGTCTCGGAAGATATTGAATAATCTATCGAGTATGGCGACGAGGTTGTTCAGGAAAAAGGGAAGAGGTGGTTGCATGCCATCCTCTATATTCCTTTGTTTTATGTGCCTTTTGTTTTTTATGGTGAAACTTGCAAGCAATCGTTGATTCAGGAAATAGAAATTTCATGGGATTGGTTCGGAGTTTGGCTTACCCATTTTTGACTTCCTGTTGAATTCTAGTGTCAATTTAAAACCCTTTTTTTTTTTTATCCCTTTTTACTCCGTAAATAAATAGTAATTGAGCCATAAAATCATCTTTGGTTTCTGTTTTCTGGACATTTTTTTTTACAAAAATAATAATAAAATTGACAACCAATTTCATTCTTTATGAAGCATCGTTTTGTTCCCTTTTTTGATAATTATTTGTCAGCTTATATAAATTCTCAGAAATAAATAATTAAGGTATAACAAATGGAAACCACGAATGAAAAAGCTCTATAAAAATTAATTATAAGAAAATGAGGGAAAACCAATAAATATGAATGAAATTTGAATAAAATCATCTATAGAAGACACAATCTATTTGATATTTACCAATACAATATTTATATGAGATAGTTTCTTAAAACTTAAAAATATTTTTATAGAATCAAATATTTCGAGATATTTATTTCTATACTTTATTTGTTCTTGGCATAAACTAGCCAGCCCCATGCAGCAATAGGAGAGGTTAAAAGTTGAGAATATGTGATTATTTGAATAAATGAAAATTCATTTTTATTATGTTGGGTTCATTTCTAAAAACCCTTGTGAAATTTCAGAAAAATGTTTCACTTTTCCCTTAAAACTCAAAATATGCAAAGTATACAAAAAAACAATCTTATGTTAATTATATTGAGAAAAGTTGTTAAAGTCATTAAAATACACAACACTCGTCCAAAAATAACCTAAGATGTTGGATTTCTATAGAATGAAAATGACATAAAAAAAAAGTGTAAGAAATCGTGCTATTTTATGCCAAACTTGTAATAAATTATGAGAATACTTTAATTAGTAAATATTTCATGGTTGGTTCATGAGGACACTTTCACTTCCGTATGATATTCTTTATATATGAAGTCAAAATAAATTTTAGATAATAATAATAATAATAATAATATCTAATTTTATGATAATTATAAAACTCTAACTGATTTTCGAGAGGTTTAAGATAATAAATTAGTCATATAATAAGAAAGATAATAATCGTTTTATACATCCTATCTAAGATAAACTATATTACGATATTGTTATTTGTTTTGAAAATAAAAGATGTATGCCATGCTTCAAGATTGCCTAAACTAACATGTTGTTATTTTAAATTTATGGTGGAGTCTCTCCTTTGATTATCAAAGACAAGTGCTGGAATGGCAAAAATGGTGAGTTATTGATAGGCATGAGATTATTCAAAATTATATTGATTAAAATAGGTCTAAAAGCCAACACTAACTATCATCAAACAACAAAGATATTTTATATAAAAAAACAAATAACATATATAAAATGACATAAACGAGTATTTGTTCTTCTTTTCATTCTCAGAATAATCTCCAGAAAGACATTCAAATACCAGATAATCAAAATCCAAGGATATAAGCTAAGGACAAGTCATTTGATCTTGGGTTGAGCTCTTAAAATAAATTATAGCTTATATGTTGTAAGGGCAAGTCCAACGCTGGAGCTATATAAAGAGCTAAAGGCAAAAAGTTATCCTTTTGGCTTTTTGTGTCAAATTTTTCATCTCCAACGCAGGAGGCATTTGAAGAGCCAAAATGGCTATTGTCATCGCCAGGAGCTATTTCTACATGTTTCAACCAGAGAGCCAAAAAATAAAATAATATTTAATGAATAAAATAATGTTTTGCTTCCTTTTCCACCGCTACGAGCTTGAGCTCTCTCACCATCTTTCTCTCTTTGATTTCCGCGTGAAAAATGAATTAAAGGAAACAAAATTATAAAAATAAAATTGCAGAAATTAAAAGATTAAATAGAAATTGAGAGATCTAGAATTAGCAAAGAAGATGTAGAGAATCTGTTTTTTAATTTGCTAGAGAGGGAGAAAGAGGGATACTTAATTCATTTTTCTGGGGAGTGCTTGGGGCTGGGGAGGGGAGTTAACATAGGGGGGTGGTGTGTTTGGGGGGGGGGGGGGGGGGGGGGGGGGGGTAGAAGATGAAGATGGGAATGAGAGTGAGAATGGGGTAGGGTCTTAATCGGGTGGGGGTTACATATAATTAAAAATAATATAATAATTATAATCTGGTGGGGGGGGTTAAATATAATTACAAATAATATAATTATAATCGGGTGGGGGGTTAAATATAATTAAAAATAATATAATTAAAATATAATTATGCTATTATTTTAAATTGTTTTTTTAATATAAATATAATTAAAAAATAATAATTTTACTGGTAGAGAGTTTTAAAAGTAATTATTGAATTATATAACTTACTCATATTAATTAATTAATTGCATAATTGTACTATATTTAAATAATATAAAAAAATGGTTCTCCAAAACGGCTTTTACCATTGGAGCACACATCAACAAAAAAATCATATATACACTATTCAAAAGGCCATTTTAAGAATTTGGCTCTTGCCATTGGACTTGCTCTAACAAATACACAAACATAAAAGCAACAAAAATATGTATTCACAAATTCAAATATCTATTGGTCAACATTCAATGATAAGAGCCGAGAATGAGTCATTTGACCCCAAGTTAACTTCTCGGAATAGATGACAACTCACAATAAACACAAGTTAACATGAAAGCAACAAAAAAAGATATATTTTTCAATTCAAATACCTCATAGTCATTATCCAAGGATAGGATTCAAGAGCAAATCATATGATCTTGGGTGGAGTTCACAAAATAAAAATTAGTTTATACATAACAAAACAAACATCAAAAAGTAAAAATATGTAATCACCAATTCAAATACTTAATCATCAATATCAAAAGATAAGGGATGAGAACGGGTCCTAACATAAGTTGAGTGTTCAAAATAGATGACATCTTATGCACAACAAACATAAACATAAAAAAAACAAAAAAAAAATATATTTTACCACTTCAAATACTTGTAGTGAACATCTAAGGATACGAGTCGATAAGAGGTCCTTAAATCCTAGGTTGAGCTATTGAGATAAATCACAATTTCTACATAATCCAACAAACAAAAACAAACATAAAAATGACATAACAATATAACTAAATATGTATTCACCAATTTTATTATCTAGTAGTCAACATCCAATTATAAGAACCGACAATGGATTATGTGATTTTGGGTTAAGTTCTTGAATAAAATATAATTTATACATTTTTAAATCAAACAAAAAACAAATTTAAAACAACACAAGAGATATAAATTTACATTCATCAATTTAATAAATCCTAGCAAATAAAACTTGTCGATTGCCTAAAAGCATATTTGAAAAAAAAATATATATATATATCAACTTGAACATCACAACAAACAAACACATGCACGTATAAAGTTTTCATGTTGAGACCAAACCATTATGACACGCATAAACCAAAATTGAACATAATCCTCCTAATTATATAGTATTGATTTCAATCTTTATTCCACCTTATGAAATAAATCCCTAACAATGGTTTCTACACCATATGAACTCAACACTTTAAATATCATAATATGCATAAAATAGTAATATATTAAAAATTATATAAAACAAGCGATAAAATGCTTTAGAGGTTTAAAAACAAACTTCAAAACTATTTGGATATATTGTAACAGTGAAAGGATATGGGGTATATGTATTGTCACTATTGGGGCATATTTTGGTTGTGATTAGGAGCACTCCTCTTTATTTCTACACTAGCAATGCAGCTCACCATAACCTAAAAAGGGATATTTAGCCATGAAATGCTTTGTTTTTCATTTTTTTCCTTATTTCTTCTTCTTTTTTAGTTTTCTCTCTAGTCTTTTTAGGTTATGGGCTAATGGCATGGAGATAAAAATATTGACGATGTTAATGGTGGCTACTATGAATTGGTGACAGTGGAAAATGCTAAGTAATTGAAAGGGTTTCAATAGGGATGATATTACAAAGTTGAAGATGATGATGATTAGTAATAGGTCTACTAAATCATTGATTATTGCTAAAGTTATGTGGGAAAGGTCAATGTAGGGTTATGCTAGTGATAATAGATGCTCTAAATTGGAATGGTTTCTGGTAAGAGAAAAAATATAGGGTGCTAACTTTCTTTTCTTTCTTCCCAATCTGTTTTTAATTGATGTTGTGTTTAATTTTTCTCCTCTCTCCTAAAACTTTCTCCTCACATTTTCTCTTTTTTTTTTGAATTTTATTTGTAACTCTTTCCCCCTTAAACTTTTTTCTTTTCCCAAAAATCTCCTAAATATTTACTCCAAAGATTTTCTCCTGTAATGTTTCTCCTCTCTTCCTCTTTTCATTATATCGGTTAATCCCTATTTCTATCCATTTTTTTTATTACTTTTAATATTCTATTCTCTCTACCATTTTCTACCCTTGATTTTATATATTTATTATTCTTATCCTTTCATATTTTAGCTATTTGGAGAGTGGGCAAAAACTTTAATGTTTATTTTGGCCACTATTTTTCTTCTTTGTTCATCATTCCACTCACTAATTTTTTATTATTTTTATTTTCTTTGATTTCTTATTTTCATTTTATTTTTATTTTTGAGAATTGGTAACATTGAATGAATATGATAAGAGAAATGGTAATTGTTTTTTGAAATGACCACAAATTAGTTAAATTGCATAAAAAATGTATTTATTTTTAGTTTTTGCATTTTAAGAAAACAAGGTCAAAATGAGTTATATCCCCCCCCCCCTATTCTCTCTCACAATATCCGAGACTTCTATTTCATTTATAGATAATGAAATAAAAATATTGTCAAATCCCAAATCAAACTCTTTATTTTGGTTTCACTAAGTTAGTTGAGATTGAGTAAGAAAAAACCATATCCAAAATCTTTCAAATCTTAAATTAGATTCTTTTGTTTAGTTTCCCCTAAAAATCACACCACAAAATTCATTTTTTTGCTTTTTAACCAAACAAACATATTAGGATTTTACTTTTCCTTGTTTTAAATCTTGTTATTAACTATAAATGTTCTAAATGGATTATTGTTCAACTAGTTTGATATGTTCAAATCATTATAGAGAATTAAAGTTTTTTGTTTTTATCGAATACAAGTTTAACATTCTCAAGTTTAAATACAACGTCCACATATATATTATGATTATTCTCAACTCTTTGATAAACTAGGGATTTTATTTTTTCAATGTTAGATTCCATTTTTATTTTTATTGGGTTTTGCTGAAAACTTAGCAAACTTTCCATGTTTTAAGCATACAAATAATGAGTTTCTCTTTAGATGTTTCATATTTGGATAAATGCTCACCTGCCTTAATTTAATACCCAAACCCTTCTAGTTTCTATTTATTCTAACTTGTTGGTTAACATATTATTTTTGCCTTCTATAAATATTTTGTAAGGACTTCTTGTTAAAAAAAATTATATTCAAATCATAGAATGTTAATTCTTCATTCACCTACAAGATACAATCATTGCACATGTCTTTCAAAATTAGTTGTATATTTTTAAATAAAACCTCCATTTTTGGTATCCTTGTAACCATGTTTCTTACACGATTGCTGTATGAAAGCAATTTTTCATCCAAAGTTCACATTTGAGTTTCTAAGTCCTTTTGTGTCTTATATCTTATCATATCACTCAAGTTTGTCAACTCTAGAATCTATATTTATTTATCATTAATATCTATAATCTGTCATACAACTCTGCCTCTCATGAACCGCTTTAAGTTTGCACACTTTATATATAGTATGACTAGCACTCATGTGCCATTTACATAACTCTTTAGTGCTTTAGGATTTATCATCCATAATAAATCTCAACACTTAACTTGCCACCAAAGATTAAACAACTCATTGGTTGTAATAATTGCAAAAATAACCTCATGATAAGATAAAATATTATCATTGTTTATAATAGTTATCATATTTATTTATAATATATTAATTGAAGGAAACAAAGTAGTTTTTATCAACTCTTATTGTTTCATTTTTATTAAAAAAATGTAATATGCATTGATTATATTAAATCTTGAATTATATCTCTAAATATCACAAATTTGTTTGTTAAATGATCAATTACTCCATGACATTTGCAGTAAGATATGCCTTTCAACTCTTCATAACCCATTTGTTTATATTTGTTTTTTACTTTGAATTTTTTATTAGCCAACAACCAATCAAAGATAACATAAACTTGATTTTTATCAAATGAGTTCCTCATTTGAACTTAAAAATTTCAAATCTCTAACACTGTTTTAGTTACTATTTCATAAATTATAAATTCACCGTATATGAGCCATGCTACACCCATATCCACTATTTCCTTACAATAAATTCCATAAATTTTGACTTTTCTTTCTATTTTTCAATAAATTTTCATTTTGAGCCTCTTATTCCCAATATATATATATATATATATATATATATATATATATATATATATATATATATATTCTCTTAAATTTCTTTCTTATTTCCAACTCTAATCCTTATTAAGGAATCATGATAAATTTATGCTTTGGAATCTTAGCCTAATATTTTCTTTTACTTTCATAAATCTATCTAATAAATAATTCCATAGTTTCTCCAGGATGCTATTTTAATTTAAATAAATCATCCAATAAAAATTATAGTTTTATCATATAGAAATGAGTTTAGAATAAGGTTTCCAGGTCATTCCAATTCCAAATTTAATGGTAGATTTTTACATATCAGATAAAAAAAATCTCGATTAACGAATTTGAGAATAATCTTAACTTTACAAAGTCAGAATCATATAATTTTTCACACTCATAAATGAATCTTACTATATATTGTATAAGAGATAAAGTTCGTTAACAATTAAATAATATTAAGTCCAGGAATTTAATTGTTAAGGTAGAGGTATATTCTATCAAAATAATCTAGACATGGCCTTCTTTATGTTGGCCTATGGATTCTTTAAACTTTTGGTGTATAGTTTAGGATTTTCTAGATTGTATGAGATTATTATGTCATTCATATTTTTTGGTGGTGAGTTTTTATAATTATTAATCTGTCCTTTCAACTTTCTCTATCACCCCAAAGCCTTTCTTGGATCATTCTATGTTCAAACAAAGGGATATTTACATTATAGTGTTTTAGCCAACCTAACTCTTTCATGTTTTGTTTAGGATTAATTTTTGTATAGTTTGATTCTTTTTCTTCGTTTCATCTAAATGATTCTTGACTTTAACTATCACTTGTTTGTAGTCTTATTTATTGATTCATTCATAGTATAAATAAATAAATTACTCTATCATTTCTTTTTCTTATTTTGGCATCTATTTTTTTATGTGACATCTTATAATGCTTTGATCATTCGTTTTATAAGATCACTTTTCTAACTTTTGCAATTTTCCTACTTTGTGTTCTAGACTTTTTTCACCATTATGTATGTCTCTAATGTTTAGCTCTAAAATGATACAAGTAGATTTCTCATTCATTGCCATAATCGTATTATAATAATCCTCAATCATTTTCATCTTTAGTTTATGTTTTTCCTTAATTTCTTCATAAAAACCTATATCTTTCTTCAAATATTCTTTAGCTTCTTCCACCCTTTATTTAAAGATTATATATTTGTTTTATACACTTATAAACATTTAATGTCCTTTTTTTTCTTCTATTGTTTCCCTTTAAAGGATTGATTCTCCATTTCTTCCTTGATAGAAACATCTACTCATTCTTCTCTTTCCTTTAAGCTTTCGGTAGTTTTGATTTTTTTAGTGCCACAATTTTATAGAAACAAATATGACACTCATACTATGGTTATCAATTATCTCAGGTTCTTTTGTTCTTGTGTCAACTAAAAGAACTTTGGTTTTGAAAGTTAGATGTTGAATTTAAGGATAAGAATTTTCACTTCATACATAGTTCTTGTAACTTCCAATTTGTAGTTTCAGACTTGTAATGATGATTTTAAAATTTTATGGTATTTTAATTTGCAAAAAGAAAAATTAAACTTTCGGAGTAATCAAATAACCTAAATGCTTTAAAGGTGAGAGGTAACTTGATAGATCAAGATTAAGAAATATAAAATTAAAGGATATTTCTATAATTGATAACAAACACACACTGGATCTCTATGACATAAAAACATGAATTAATATATATATATATATATATATATATATATATATATATATATATATAATATAAATTGTAAGCCTACTAGATTGCAATGACAACTTATTAGCCTATAAATTATTTATCTATAAGTTATATGCCTATTGATTATCATCTACAAGATTACAAGTTTATTGGTAAACAAGTTTGAAGACCCTGAAAACTTAGTTTAATTGCATAACAACTATTGTTGTTGATTTTTAAGTTGTGCTCCTCCAACCTCAATTTATACAGGGAATGTTATAGATAATCATAGGTTAACCACTCTCTCCATTACTTTATATTTTAAGGATGCACGACTAAAACTACAAGGTTTTTTTCAATAGAAGAGTATACTCGGATCACTAAGTTGATTTAATTAAAGGAATCTAATAAGTTTTTCAATATGCTAACTACAAGGTTTGAAACCAAAAACTCATGAAAAGTAAAGAACCTTTTTAATCATTAGGCCGACCTTTAAAGTTTTTAATTTGAAAGGATAAATATAGTACATATAATAAAAAAACTTCCTTCATCTATTTTTTCTTTTAATAAGAAATATGTCATGACCAGTTTTTAAATGAAGTAAAAAAATGATATTTCAATTTTAACATTAATTATTTTATTAATCACAACTTTTATTTGAATATACATAAATGTTATTTTAGACCAAAATATTCTGTATAAAATACAAGCAAAAAAAGTTCAATGTATATCTCTATTGATAGTTTTTTTCTTTTTCAAAAATAGCACAATAGCTAAAAAAAAATCAAATTAACACAACCAAAAATTTATTTGCTAAAATAAGAGATGCACAAGTGCTACTAATGCATCCAATCAAATTAAAATTGCCAAGAATTGTTTTTTCATTTTCATTTAATTTCTCTTCCTCCTACTCCCTCGCATCATCCTCACCTTTCCTCTTTTGATCTCTCTCTCCACCACAAAAAAACTCTCCCCCTTCCACCAATTTTATATAACACCTCTCTCTCTCCCCATCATGTCTTTCCTCCTCTTTTTTTCACCCACGATAACAAGTACAACTATCATTGCATTACCACAATCATTGACGCTCATAACACCTTATTTCCTCAATTTCAAGTATAATTCACCTTTCAAGTAAAATTGCATTGGGCACCGAAAATGAGTTGTAAATTTTAAAGCATTACTTGAATAGTATAACTAAGCAAGAAAACTTTTTTTAATGTGGAGTTTACTTGGGCTCTAAGTAATATTTAAAAGACCACACAAGCATCACAAACAGGTAGTATGTATGGGATTAGAAGTGATGTAATAAGCGTAATACTAACACGAGAAATTATGCATATGGAAGCTTGGTTAGCTATGATAATTGCTTTATATTGTTTTAGATGAGTTTCATAGTGGGAAATGGTCACAATGCAACACGAATAGTGTTTTATGCAAATCAAACTTCTCCTTTCTCTATCAATAATTATTTTAGCCAACGAGTCATAAAAATTCACCAACCTCCCCACCAATGACAATGCAAAACATTATAACCAATGATGGTCACCAACATTTACATCAATAATTTTTATGCAATTCTCCATGTCCTAAGGTGAGTTGACGTGACCTAGATTTATAAATATCTAGGGCATCAGGTAAATAAGTGTTCTTCAAGTCTTATGCATATTTTCTCTCGATTTCGGGTACATAATTCTTCTGGGACATTTACTTATTTAGGCATTAGAGAATCCTTTAATCCATGAGAAACTTGTTTTTTCAGGAATAATCAATCCTAAACAAAAAGTCTAGTTCAAACCTACACATCTTGGGCTAAGATCATAACCCATAGAAAACCCAATTTCTATTATAATGATTTCATTGGTGGTGAAACATTCTTTTTTCAGGAAGGATCGATTTTTCCTTCAAACTGAAAGTTAAAGTATCCAAAAAAAAAAATTAAAAAAAATCACTAAGATTTGATGTGTAGAAATTACAATTTTTCCACGCCCAAAATGGTATAAAAAGAATGTTTTGGTAAATGCAATGTTGGATAAATAATACAAGATGGAAGAGTAATGCCTTAGCACAATGTTTAATATTGTTTTTTTTTTTTTCAAATAACATGGAAAATTAAATAATATATACAAGAAGTATACATCAAAGTAGTGGTGTTAGGCATCCAATTCTTACCTTGTGAATTAAAAAAAAAGCCCTCCAATTATATAGGGTCCAGTTATTGATTGCAGGATCGGTGGTTAAAGAAAATTTAATGTGGTTGTCATCAATATAACTATTATAAAAATTAATTCACCTGTCACTAATAAATTCAGGCCACCCGTTATTTTTTAGCCGTCAATTATTGTCCCATTCTAGTTAGAAGAAAATAGTGTCCTTATTTTTTTTTTTTACAAGATAAAACTTTACTCCTAAAAAAATATATTTTATTGATTCAAGTGAGGAGTAAAATTTTAATTATTTTAGACTCTTATAAGAAATGCATGTCTTGACTCAAACTCGGGACCTGTTGCACAAATTGTAAACTCTTTATCATTACGTCATGCTCCTTGATTTTTTTTTTTTAAATCATAGGTTACAGGACAGATGAGTAATTTTTTTTTATTTGGTTTGGTTTTGAATCAAACTGAATTTACATATTATTTTAAATTCCAATCAAAACCGGTTCAAACCAACAAGTTTTGGCATGGTTTGGTTCGGTTTATATTATTAGAAAACCGAAATAACACGTATTCATGGAGAAGAAGAAAAAAAACACAAAGTGAAGCAGGTGACGGCACCAATCCAACATTTTCTTTCCTGATTTTCACAAAAGCACTACAAACCAAAATCCACAACAAATCATAAAGATCCAATCTAGACAAGAAAATTTATTTTGCCTAAATAAACACGTCGCTGCTGGAGTTTAGGGTGTTTATAAATGTAGTTGAGGTTATTTTTTAAAGTATTTTTAATTTAAAAATATATTTTAATATTTTTTAAAAATTATTTTCAATATGATAAAATGATAAAATGTATGATTATGGTATGATCTCCGCAAACATTTGAAATCTGCAGTGCTTCAACTGTGATGCTGGAGACCCAAACGCAGCTGAACAGTCTTCATTCTGTGGGAAGGAAAGCACCCCCACTTGAAAACTGTCTTCAGTCTCTGCACAAATCATTGAAAAGTAGACGGGATGCTAAAAAAGAGGGTCTAGAATGTTTCTTAGCAGCAATCATGGTTCATGGAAAGGTAAAAAAAATAGTATTCTTGAGCATGTGAGATCATGGATGCAGAGAGATTGGAGTAGTGAGAAAGATGAAGTTTGATATTTTGATTTTAAAAAATTTTATTTTTATTTTTTGTTTAATATTATTTATTTTTTATTTCAAATTTTTTCATTTTATTATTTTTTATTTCAAATTGTTTTTTTCTCTTAATTTAATTTTAATTTTAATTTAATCTATCATCCCCTAGTGTTGGAGTATAAGCCGAGAATTACGAGGACCTGGGGGAAGAAAAAACAGAGCATCGGTATAATTCTGAAGTAGAAACCAAACCTGTAGCATGGAAGGGAAGGTCTGGTAAGGAAAGCAAGAATACAGGTGGCACCATTAAGAGCTGCTTGGGAGTTTAGAGAGTTTTGTTATTTAGTACATTAAAAAATTTCAAAAACATAAAAAACTAAAATTTCAAAAATATTGGTGAAGCATCATGTCTAATCTAATATAGAGAGAGAGGTGGGTAAACTAAGGTTATGTTAGACATTGCACTCCAACCATGTTTTTTAATTGTTTTTATAAAATGATTTTAATTTTAAATTATATTTTAATTTTTTAAAATTATTATTTTAATATATTTTTAAATAAAAAATAATTTTGTATTATAAATATACAGTGAAATTAATCGGAGCAAGTATCCGTGCCACGCGCCAGGATTTCGAAGGTTAAAGGAAATGAATAAAAAATAAAAGAATAAAAACAAATACAAAAAGTGGAGATAATAAAATAAGAAACAATATTTCTGGTCGTCGTAAGATACCCAGCGTGTTATTGTATTTATTGTGTCATTTAGCACTGCAAACTCACCAACGCCTTAAAAATAAATAAAACAAGAAATAGCATATGGCAGTGTATAGGAGGAGCGATCAGATTTACCCAAAACTTGGCGATACCACTCTTGAGAGAAACACGCGCCCACGCTCAATATTATTTTTTACTTTTACTATTTAATTACTATTATAGAGGAGAGAGAGAGAAAAGTGAAAAACAAAAATAAAATCAAATAAAAACAGGGAGATCGAATGCGACCTCCTTCATCTTCCCCCTCCTCCTCCCCCTCGCCTCTCTCAACCGCCACCTCACATCTCCTTCTCCTTCTTTCCTTATAGATTGATTCTTAGTAGTCAATAACATCTCTCTCTCTCTATCTACTCTAATCTGTACTAGTAATAATAGATAGGAGGAGAGAAGGAAGGGAGGAGACATGACGGGGTCAAGTTCATTGGCATCTCCGCTGTGCACCTGGTTAGTCGCGGCGTGCATGACGGTCACGTACTCTAAGGAAAGCAAACACGCGTTGTCTCCACCATCCTCCGCTGCTAGTAATAGAAGTCGCAGACGGAAGGCGGCTACTGCTGCTGCTTTGAAATGCAATAGCAATAGTAAGTACAACAACTACAGCAGCGGTATGAGCGGAGCAGGATCGAGCCTGCAAGGATTAATGAGCTCTTGTTTGGCGTTTGAACCTTGTAGTCATTACTACGCTTCTAATGGACTCCTGAGATCCAATCGCAAGCTAAGACGACTCCATCCTCCCGCTCTCTCCGGTATCTTCTTCACTTATTCGCATCTTCCTTTTAAATCGTTTAGTTTTCTATTATTTCTGTTTTTGCCTGTTATGACCACTCTTCTCTGGTGTTGTTTGTGTTTGGATTTTGTTTTGGTAATCGGTTTTAGCTTGGATTTGATGTTGATTTATCGCTTTCATCTTCTTTTGTTAGGATACTTGTATAATGTGTGTGCTCTCTCTGTTCTATAATGTAACTGAGATTTTTCTAATTTATTTTAAAATAAAATAAAAAATGGCGATAATATGATGGGCTAATCAGAAAATAATTCAGGTAATTAACAGTGAGGGGCAGCTCTTGTATTTGCTGCTGTTTGGAAATGAAGCGAAAGCTAGGCAGGTTTTAGCTGTATGGATTTGCTTTTTGTGGCTCTATTATTATTATTTTAACGAAGCAGAGTATCGAGATAAGAGTTTACTGAATCTTTGTTTTCCTATTCTGAAAACCATGTCTCTTTCTCGCCTTCGCAGTGCTGCATTTCTGGTCACCCACGGTTTCTTTTTTCTTCATAGAAGAAACTAGCCATCATGCGTGCGTGTGTGTGAGTGTGTGTGTGAGAGAGAGAGAGTAGTTGCCTTCAGCTGCTTGCAAACGACAGACTCACAACATTTGCTTTGATGTATTTAAAATTTTTAGGACAAGCCATGGCTGTAGCTGTGCAACCTACAAAGGAAGTTGAGACAAAAAAGAAACCACATACAAAGAAAAAGCGAGTAGTTGTGACAGGGATGGGTGTGGTGTCACCTCTTGGTCATGAAATAGATGTCTTCTACAACAATCTTCTTGAAGGTGTCAGTGGCATATCTCAGATAGAGGCTTTTGAATGTGCCCAATTTCCCACGGTAATTGATTATTTCAAAACCTCTTTTCTTCTATTTGCTGCTCTGAATAAATTTTATCTTCACAAATTTCACTTTTTCTTGTCTTTTTCACAGAGAATTGCTGGGGAAATCAAGTCTATCTCGACTGATGGATGGGTTTCACCAAAATTGGCTAGGAGAATGGATAAATTCATGCTTTATATGCTTATTGCTGGTAAAAAAGCTTTGGCGGATGGTGGAATTTCTGAGGATGTGATGGATGGGTTAAATAAAACTAAGTGTGGAGTTTTGATTGGCTCAGCAATGGGTGGGATGAAGGTAAACCTAATCTCCCCAGTTTAAGATATTTTGTCTATGATAGTGAAAATGTTGACAAAAATGACTTGACGAAGCATCTAACTGTCAAATTTAAATGGTATTCTTACAATTGCTGAATCAAGAAATATGTAAACTGCTGTCTCTTTTTCTGGCTATGCCAACTTAAAGATGAGACCATCAATATTTTTTTTTTTCTGAAGATATATGGAAATTAGAAAATTGACTCTGTTTTTTATGTTGATTTTCCCCTTGGGAAAGATAGGCTCGGGTCTGTCTTTGTCCTTGATAACATTGTTGATTCACCATGGAACATCTTTTGGAAGGAGATATAAGTCCGGAGAGGGAAATATTTAGTGTTCCTTCTTGAGAGCCATAAGGACCTGCTGTTGTTGTTGAAAACCATATTCATAGTACCATAAAATTTATTTATTAACTAATTGCTGCTTCTGGGTGATTATGGATAGGTTTTCAATGATGCAATTGAAGCTTTAAGGATCTCGTACAAGAAGGTGAATCCTTTTAGTGTTCCTTTTGCAACTACAAATATGGGTTCTGCCATGCTTGCAATGGATCTGGTACGCTATAATCTCAAGGAAGATGAAATTTTAAAACATACACTGATCGTTTGGGTAATTAAAATTGACCCTTTTAACCTCTGTTTGACATATGTAACTACAGGGCTGGATGGGGCCAAATTATTCAATTTCCACTGCTTGTGCTACCGGCAACTTTTGTATATTGAATGCAGCAAACCACATCATTAGAGGCGAAGCTGTAAGTATCGTCTGTTCAATTCATGTTCAACAACAAAAATGTGGGATGCTTAAGTGATTGTGCATACCACTCATTAATGCATAGCCCCCAATTTTATGAACTTGCAGGATGTTATGCTCTGTGGTGGCTCAGATTCAGCAATTATTCCTATTGGTGGTTATTTCTTCCTTTCCTGAGCTATACATGTTCCATGTTTCCTGGCTTAGCAGGAAGCTCATATGAATTTATAAAAATTGTTGCAGGATTGGGGGGTTTTGTGGCATGCAGAGCACTTTCACAGAGGAATGATGATCCGACAAAAGCTTCACGACCTTGGGATATGGTAATTTATCATTAAACATTGCCACCCCTCGTAACAAGTCACCCCCACATGCAAAAAGGAAAAGAGAGTAACCAATTTTTTTGTAATTGGTTCTTTAAAATGGCTGCAATTTATTCATTTGAAATATGATTACCCAAGCCAGTGGAAGAATTATCTGGCGAGTAAATGATATAACTTTTTTTTATTCACCGCTCTATACTGTCCAAGGAGTTTTGCATTTGAATTCTATCCTTTTATAGTTTTAAAATTTCTTAGAAGTCATTAGTTCAACTGTGTGTGCCGTAGTTCTGATTACAAAATAGCAGTGACCGTGATGGCTTAATTTTATTAGAGGTGTGCTACATATAACAATGGCACAACATGAAGCCATCACAAATCTTCATCCGTGTTTCTCAAACCTGAAATGTCTTCTTTTCTAATAAACAGAATCGGGATGGTTTTGTCATGGGGGAAGGAGCTGGTGTTCTGCTTCTAGAAGAATTAGAACATGCTAAGGTAATATCTTATCTAATCCAAGTAAAATCATATACTTTGATGAGAAGCCGAAGTGGAAGAGAATTAGACCATCCATTGGCATTGTACTCTCTCTCTCTCTCTCTCTCTCTCTCTCTCTCTCTCTCTCTCTCTCTATATATATATATATATATATATATATATATATATATATATATATCTACATTGCATGCTAAATGCTATATATTGTGATGGATGGTAGATTGCAGTTTTTTCTTCAGTTGGTAATCTACGGTTAATTTTTGTTTGCAGAAAAGAGGTGCCAATATCTATGCAGAGTTTCTTGGAGGGAGCTTTACATGTGATGCCTATCACATGACTGAGCCACGTCCTGATGGTAACATGCCCTGTCTGAAGTACCTAGGATTTTTCACACATAAAATCTATTCGTGGGCATGAAATTTTAAGAGAAGCTGAAGTATTTTGGCACTCTCTTTCATTCTGATCCACCTTATGATTATGTAATCAATTGCGAGCTAGCAATGGTATTGGTTGTTATTATAAATCCATGCCTGTTGGGTTCATAACCAATTTAGAGCTTGTATTCTCATGGTTGCTTTTCATTATTTATCCAGTAGAGCCATGGGGATTTTGGTACGTGTTTTCTACACTGTTTTGCAAAAGGAATTAGTGGTCTGGCCCTGTTTAAACCTTTCATCAAAAAGTCTTGGGAAACACATCTCAAAAAACAATAATCTACCTCTTGTCATATCAAGGCTATAAAAGATTAGTAGGTAGAAATAATCTATTTGAGGTAAATTCTAATTTTCTTTTCAAGATGAGTCATCAATGGAGTCGATGGAGGATATGGATCATTGCAGCAATCCTAAAAAAATGGCATGAGGCATTTTCCAGTGGAGTTGAATTTGACAGGCTTTTGGGATAGTCTGCCACCTTCTTTTTTATAGTTATTACCATGAGTTGAAACCTGTGAACCTTCTCCTAAATGTTGTATTTCCCAGATGTGTTGCACATTCATTTTTAGATTGTAAGATTGTTGTTTGATTTCACTCTGAATTACAGCAAGCAAATGAATAATTTATTTTGCATCTTGTTATCTTGATTATATAGTTTATCCATGCAAAGTTCTTACAAGCTAACTAATGTCCCTTCTACACCACCTGAAACAGGGGCTGGTGTCATTCTCTGCATAGAAAAGGCATTGGCACAATCTGGGGTATCCAAAGAGGATGTGAATTACATAAATGCACATGCTACATCCACACCAGCAGGAGACCTCAAAGAATACCAAGCTCTCATGCATTGTTTTGGCCATAACTCTGGTGTATGTGCATAAACTATTTTTCAGCATCGCCTAATTTTTGCATGGCCATTGCCAAGTGTATAGCACTCAATTTTTTTTCGCATTTGCAGTTGAGGGTGAACTCAACGAAATCTATGATTGGTCACTTACTGGGAGCATCTGGTGCTGTGGAAGCCATTGCTGCAGTACAGGTAAATTATTTAGTATCCATGACCTTTTTATCCTGTCTCAATTGTAAGCATGTGTAGAGAGAATGGAGGAAAAGGTTGCTTTGATTCTTGAATCCAAGATAAGTATGGATATGGCATATACGATGGAGTGCCAAAACCTCCAACCTCTTTTTTTTTTGCAAGGATAAATGTATTGTCAGAGAGAAGGAACATTGAAATTGCATTTCTCATTCGTTAATAGTATTGAGTTATTCCCCTACTCCCATTAAAAAATGAGTTTTTCATTGGTAAATTGATGTTGTGTTTTATTACTTGTACAGGCAATAAAGACAGGATGGGTTCATCCAAATATTAATCTAGAAAATCCAGAGCAAGGCATGGTATGCTTGTTCTATCACTTGCCCTGTTTACAGCTATGGCATTGTAAGTTTAAATTTGAAGGTGTTTGATTTCAACTCACCTAATGCTGCTAAAATTAAAATTCAGGACACAAGTGTATTAGTGGGCCCAAAGAAGGAGAGACTAGACATTAAGGCTGCATTGTCTAATTCGTTTGGGTTTGGTGGCCACAACTCATCGATCATTTTTGCGCCATTCAAGTGAAATAGAGCTTCTCCAAGGTGCGTAGATATGTAATTTAACCGTGTATGCTACAGCAATTGAATTTGAGAAACACGCCGGGGATAGGAACATTGAAATACTGCACTAACAGATGTATCCTTAATGTATGAATTGACGCCTAGACCATTTTACAGTAACTTAATTTTCAGTGGAGGAAAAACTAAAAGCAGAACAAATATTTAGAAATTCAAGGCGTGTCAGTTCTGGTAGGAGATGCATCCTATATAGATAGATAGCATGGTAACTTGCGAAATGTTCAGTAAGTGACTATTAATTACATAGCTACTTCTTGCAGAACACTGGAATCCTCACTGTGTCCTGTTTTATGTTGAACTGGATGAAGCTCAATGTGACCTTTGAAACGAAACTAGATGTGGCATCTGATATCGAGAATAGATTTTGATTAATTGCCAATTTGCTTGGGAAGGGGGAATAGTCAGATTTCACCGAGTGTCGACTGGAAATACTATTTTTGTTTCTGTTGTTTTTATAATTCTCTCTGATAAATAGCCACAGTGGGCCCTGATCTACTTGTGAGCCACTGAATCAACGGTCAGTAGTGGCCTTGTTTAATTTCTGTTCCGTGTACCAAAAAGATAGCTGGAAGGATACTTTGCATTAGTCAGCTGTAATGAATTTTGAGCTAACAACCATAACGGTGTCTTATGAGTAGCTAGCATGCTTCTGTTTTCCTTCACTGTGTGGAGTCTTAACGCCTTGACGTTTTTGTCAGGATAAAATGACTGCAAACAGTGTTCTCAAGGAGCATCCATCGAGGTCATGGTATATTGTATCATTTTGTCGAATAATAAAAACCCAAGTACTACGATGCCCTCGCTCTCTTTGTATTGCTAGCTAAATCGGCACCCAGAAGTACTGGCGTTGCTGACGGGTAATTTAGGCAGGCGAGCTCGGCGTTTCCATGCTTGCAGCTGATCATCAGGATCTTTGCTTGATACTCGCTGATCATAACCGTGTCATGAGTTTCGGGTGTTTTTATGATGCAGAATTTAGACAGATTTCTCGCAAAGCGTGGTGACGTGTGGGTGAGGCTTGTTTTCAACTAATGAGTCGCGAAAAAATGCTACTTTTGTGACGGATAAAACTGTTATGACTCCTATCAAATATTTACTGCTTAATTCACAAGAGGCACAGAGCATTAATTTTTATCTTGGAATTTTTAATTATATTACAAGATGAAGAAAGATGGCAAGTTAAAAATGTACGCTGTCCATCTTTTTATCCATTTTATATTGAACTTCTATTTTTATGCGCGAGTCAGAGCAACCAATTGAATAAAGAAATAACAAAACATTCTTGTAAAGACAGCAGGAAAAGAAAAAATAAACCCTCCAAATTAGGCTCTGAGCCTAAAACGCTAATAAGAGAGAATCAAGTTGAAAGCAAGATTGCCGCGTCACTGGAAATTAATGGCTTCCGTCTTGTTATTCTGTTATATACATTTCCGCAAACAGAAGAATCAGTGTCGAAACTGGAGCACGCAACTGTGCAGCTGTCTGTAACAATCAAACAAAATCTAACGACCAATCTATCTTCTGAATGTCGGATTTGACACTGCCTGCTTCACTCCTCGCATCTGAACCGGGGTTGGAGGGCTCTTCCTTCCTAGGTTCCCCCTTCTTCATGAACTGTCAGACGCCCTTCAGAGTCGATCTCTGGGTCATCATTGGATCGGAGGGCTGATCGTGTTTTGTACCGATCGAGCAAGTCAAGTGGCTCATCTTCTAGCTGGTCAAACAAGTCTTCTGGCAAGCTCTTGTCTGACCTGTTAATTATTTTAGACCTTTCAAATTTTGGGTGTATAAATATGCAATTTCAGATTGTTTTGAGCAAGTAATTACTGGTAGATATGGTGCAGTGGCACCCCTTTCAGATTTCATCAAGAGTCCGGTATAAATTCAAAGGCTGAAGTACTGCTCTTGATTCGGTTGTAATAATATCTAGTGGAACCTAAAAAAAATCCTAAAATGCAAAGTGCAATATCTGGGATGTACAGTTTACAGACATCAATAAGGGAAACCTTTAGTCACCAAGAGTGTGTTTGGTATTATTTTTGTGGTTGAGATTAAAAAAAAAAAAACAGTTTCATGAAAAGCACTTTAAGTTGCAGTTCAAAATAATTTTTGAAGTGTTTGGTTAAAACTGTGGGTGAGTTTGAGGTTAATGAAAAGCAGTTTCATGTGTTTGGTTACTAAGGTTTTTATATTGTTATCAACATGTGAAAATACTTGAAAGTATGTGTGTGTGTGTGTATTGTTTTTTAAATACTTAATAACCATAATATTAAAATATAATTAATAATTCAAGTAAATTAGACACTTGTTTTTATTCTCATCAAACTACTTGTAATTTCATCACGAACTAAATCCATATGTAAGGGTCTTTGCAATCCCGGAACAATATATCGTAAAATAGCATCTAAAGCAAAATTAGGATTACGAGGCAAAAATTATATTGTAATCTCCTTCTGATATATTTGTTTATTTTTTAATTAAATTTTTATATTTTTAGATTATTTTAATATTAAAATATATATTTTTAGATTATTTTAATATTAAAATATATATTTTTAGATTATTTTAATATTAAAAATATATTTTTTATATTAATAAACCATAATAATTATGTAAACCCCCCGGCCCCGTCCCGGCCCCGTCTCCCTCTCTTAAGCATTAGATCGAAAAGCAAAAACTGAATAGCTACTTTTCTGGCGCCCGAATTCTATGCAATTTATTATGTGGGACCCGTCATATTTCTGCTTTTTTATATTAATAAACCATAATAATAATAATTATGTAAACCCCCCCCCCCCCCCCCCCCCCCCCTCTCTTGAGCATTAGATCGAGAAGCAAAAATTTAATAGTTGCTTTTCTTATGCCGGAATTCTATGCAATTTATTCTGTGGGACCCGTCATATTTCTGCTTTTTACATTTAACCAAACACTAGATAAGAAAACTTTTTTGCAACTTCCGGTTGCACCACAAAAACAAACACCCTCTAAACAAACACCCTCTAAGAGAGTGTGAGGGTGTTTGTTTTTGTGGTGCAACCGGAGGTTGCAAAAAAGCTTTCTATTCTAGTGTTTGGTAAATGTTAAAAGCATAAATTTAGCATGGGCCTTACAGACTAAAACAACATGAATCGCCGACGCAAGAAAAGCAAGAATTAGTTGCTTTTCTTGCTTTTTGCAAGACTGAGGTCGGGTGTGTGTGTGTGGCTGATAAGAGGGGGGGGGGGGGGGGGGGGGAGTCTGGGGAAAGTTTTTTTTTTATAAAAAATATATTTTTAATATTAAAATAATCTAAAAATTAATTAAGATATAAATAAAAATATATTAGAAGGCGATTACAATATAATTTTTGCCTCGCAATCCTAATTTTGTTTTAGATGATATTGTACTATATGTTGTTCCAGGATCGTAGAGACCTTCACGTATTGATTTATAGTTCATGATGAAATTACAAGTAGTTTGATGGGAGAATAAAAACAAGTGTCTAATTTACTTGAATTATTAATTACATTTTATTATTATAATTATTAAATATTTAAAAAACAATATATATATATATATATATATATATATATATATATATATATATATACACTTTAAAATAATTTTACAAGTTAAAAACAATATGAAAAGATTGGTAACCAAACACTTGAAAATGTTTTTCATTAAACTCAAACTCAACCACATTTTTAACCAAATACTTTAAGTGTATGTTTGATATTACTTTTGCTTTTGTGTGTTTGGTTATCATGATTTTCATATTGCTTTTAATTAATTTTTAGATTATTTTAATATTAAAAATATATTTTTTATATTAATAAACATATATTATGTAAAAATTATTTATATTTTAATTAATTTTTAGATTATGTTAATATTAAAAATATATTTTTTATATTAATAAACATATATTATGTAAAAATTATTTATATTTTAATTAATTTTTAGATTATGTTAATATTAAAATTATATTTTTTATATTAATAAACATATATTATGTAAACATTATATATTTTTTAATTTATTTTTAGATTATTTTAATATTAAAATTATATTTTAAACATTATTTATATAATAAACTTATAACAAATATAATTAATACAAAATAATAACAACCCACCCCGTATAACCCACCAGCCCCACCCCACTTAGTGGTCGTTTGGCATTGCTGCTGCACCTCCGGTTATAAAAAAAATAACTTGAAAAAAAAAGCAAAAAAACATTTGGTTAAGTAAAAAAATTGAAAAAAGTTATGTGAATCACACGTTTAAAAAATCAGGAACCGGGGTTGCGTGAAAAGCAGACAAATGTTGTTTTTCTCTGCTTTTCACAAGTGATAAAAGCTGAGAAAAGCTGAACTCGTCCAATTGATTTTTTTAAATGGGGTGGGGTCGGGGGCTGGTGGGTTATATGGGGGTGGGTTGTTATTAATTATATTTATTATAAGTTTATTATTAATTATATAAATAATGTTTAAAATATAATTTTAATATTAAAATAATCTAAAAATAAATTAAAATATAAATAATTTTTACATAATATATGTTTATTAATATAAAAATATATTTTTAATATTAAAATAATCTAAAAATTAATTAAAAGCAATATGAAAAGCATGATAACCAAACACATAAAACTGTTTTTTTTCAACTTCAAACTTAACTACAGTTTTAGCCAAACACTTCACAACTTATTTTAAACCGCAACAAAAGTATTTTTCTTGAAACTGTTTTTTTCAAACCTCAACCACAAAAGCAAAAGCAATACCAAACACACCCTTAAAAAAATCAATTTGACGAGTTCAGCTTTTCTTAGCTTTTATCACGCGTGAAAAGCAGAGAAAAGCAGCATTTTTCTGCTTTTCACGCAACCCCGGTTCCTGACTTTTTAAACGTGGGACTCACGTAGCTTTTTTCAATTTTTTACTTAACCAAACGCTTATCTGCTTTTTTTCAAGTTACTTTTTTCGAACCGAAGGTACAGCAGCAATGCCAAACGGCCACTAAAAATTACTTTGAATCGCAGCTAAAATGCTTTTCATAAAACTGTTTTTTTAAAACCTCAACCACAAAAGCAAAAGTAATACCAAACACACTCTAAGATAGTAAGGTCACCCATGACATAGTAATTTGAACATGACAGCCCATGCCATGAATCCATAATTTTTTTAACATTATCAAAAGTCACCGACCTTAGTGAAGCTTTGGATTTGAGCCGGGAGGAAAACTTGCTATACCGACCTGAAACTGTCTTTGTATCCATACATTCACCATCACTGTTCTCTGTCTCTCCATCACTAAAATCAGAGAAGATCTTAGTATGGTCCCATCTGCTTATCCTGTCAGCAGAGCAAATTTTTTTCAGAATATCATTGACAAATTCAAAATTAGAGAAGAATCCTTGAAGATAAGGGCATAGTGTTGTTCTGCCAGAAACACCAGATAAGGTGATGCATTTGGAATCTATATAGCACTGCAGTTGGATGCAATACATATCTATGTTGTAACGCTTCCTATTGATTACAGTAAGGACTCGGTGTTCTTGTATGTACAAAATGAGAGGATGACAACCATACAGAATGAGCCAAGTTTTTAGAATGCAATACAGTATCACAGTAACAATTGACAATTCAAAGAAATATGCAGTTATCCCACCCATCAACTGAGAAACAAACTTGTGTTGTCCTATCCAGGACCAGTTTTTTTTCATGAATAGAAATACAGTATTTCATGAGCACACAAAAGTTGGAGATGCGTTGCCCTTTTTGTGTGTTTTGTTCTTTCCATTTATTGCAAACCATCATATTGCAACCATGTGAAATTGAACAAAATACAAATAAAGGGAGAGCATTACAAGCAATTTAGAATATTTTAGACGTTTACAAGAGCATAAAATTCACTATTAATCCATTTACTAAATGCATGAGACCTGGATGTAGTAGCTCTTGACATATGAGATTTAGTTTCCTCGGAGCTTGCTGCATGCTTCCTCTCTCTCCGCTCCTTTATCTAGTATATATTCAACAATCATGAATAAAAACGAAAGAACAAATTGTGCTTTGGAAACTATTAAATGGCATGTTAACATGATGTCATTAAACAAACCTTCCGTATGTTAGCAAGGAGTTTCATATGTTCTTCAGGCATCACTGCCTTCACAGCATCCACACCACATTTCTTGACTAGCATTTCCAGAATATGCTTAACCTGAAAAGAGTTTGGAAGCAATGGAAGACAATTAGATAGTTTGGGCCACATTTATGGCAATCACAGACCTTTCAATCAATAATCATGCACAAAGCTGCAAAACGTTTAGACTTGCATACACGCTGACCAACAGCATACCCAACATCACTTTAAAAGAACATAGTAGCGTTAAATAAAGCATGTCCAGAAAAAAAAATCTCAGCAACAATGGTAGTATATCTGAACCACTAGAAAAACAGAGGCAAACTTCAAGAAAAACACAACTGACACCCACGTACAGGCATACCAAAGAGCCAGCATGAAAAGGAAATCTCTTCCAGAAACTCACTTAAACACCACTATTTATGGCCAAAGTAAAGATAAGTTCAACGCATAGTTTCTGTTGTCAATACCTTAGCTTTGAAGTGGTTTATGGTGTCATCTTGCCATCTCAACAAGCCTTCCACCATGCTCCCCAGGAACATTTGCAGCCCTTCTGCTTGTGATTTGGACACTAGTACCTTCAACAAACCTAAATTAGCCTGAACAGAAAATTATCAATTTAGTCTAGAAAGAAGACAGCATAAAAAGACCACAAAATAGAAAGGCAGATAAGAAATTGTTAGTTTAATTCACTCAACGCAAATAAACATGATGCTAAATTGCACACATCAAAAAGATAGTTAACGCACTTTGATAATCTCCCTGTTCTTTCTCTGCAGAAGGAGAAAAGTGGATGGAAGCAACTTGTAGGCAATAGAAACCAGGTCTGAAAACTCATATGCTAAACGAGCTATGCCTTTCATTGCTGCACTGATCATGAGGACTTTCAAGAGCCAGGCCTCCAGCAACCTGTGACCACAAAAGTTAGTGTCTCCAAAAGCAACACATGGTCAATATACCCACATGCATGTAACACAATTTTTTTTCATACAAAATAATAAAATAAAAATGGGATGATTATATCATGAACTTGAGATGAACAGATCAAGGCTGGTCCGTCCAGTAACAAATGGGATCTTGTTAGAGCTTCAAATTTGTATGAAAAAGACAAAATTTCAATCAGCAAAGCAATAAAACTTTGGAGACAGAAAAACACAATTAATACCATATTAAAAAATTGATACAAGTTTTCTTTCTTTCCACCATTCTCTTCATCTCCAAAGGTATGACCAATTTGGACAAGCAAATCGTAAGCTCTATTTCTATTTCTTTTGTTAGCCTGTAAGAAAACCATTAACAAAAACAAAGAACAAGATATTTGTCAGCATTTATAAACTACACAACGCGAGAAATTCAAATCCAGTGTGACATGCAACAAGTTTGGAACCAGCAACATAAAGAGTTCTTTTCATTAATATATTCATTTTAGAGGGCACAAAATCTTATCACATTAGTATTTACCAGTGCCACTGCCACACATCTAGCATTTACCAAGCAATATTATCTCAAGCATGAACATGGGGGTCCTTGCTTAATTTGATGGTAAATATCTGGTCAATCACAAAAGTGTATGTTAAGTTTTGGGAACCACCACTTTGTACGAATATAATTATGACTAGAGCATGAAATATCTGGTCAATCACAAGTGTATGTTAAGTTTTGGGAACCACCACTTTGTACGAAATTAATTATGAGTAGAACATGAACCATGCATCACTTCATTATAAATAAACCAAGAATAATATTATTTCTTGCGCAGGAGTAAAATAACCACGTAGAAACATGAGACTTATATATCAAGCTTCTGCTCAAGGAAAGCCAGTTTAAATTTTAGTAACAAGCACAAGCATACCCTAGCTTCAAGAAAGACAAGGCTTATAGTAGTGCATAACTGAGATGAATAGATTTGAGACTAGAAAGGGTGATGGAAAAAGATAGCAGCTCATATAGCATCGTGAGTTCAAACATACCCAACAACTTTTGGTTGCTACAGTCAGTCAACTTCACCATACTACCAAAAATCAAATCCCTTCCCGTGTTCTCAATTCAATCTTAAGGCAAGACCTATGTGTCTTCTATTATTAGCATTCCTTAAAAGCTGTTCCTGATTATAGACACAGCATTCTCAACATAGACAAAATGTACCATCTTCATATAATCTCATATCCAGTTGGCAGTTAACAAATTGGAGCAACACATAATAGTCAGCAAATGACACGGGATTTTCCTATCAAATAAGGAAATGCTGTTATTCAAATAATCTCAACCAGCTTTCTGTATTGCATGCTCAAAATGAGGTACTTACTTTCAATGTTATACAAAGGATCTCCAAAGAATCAACAGATTTGGTTATTGCTTCACTCGCCGGAGCTAATGCTGCATTACCTTGAAGATTTAGCAAGGTATCACGGATACAAGAGTGGGATTGCCTTCTCACCTGTTCAAATAATCATTAAGAATTTCTTAGCTTACAGAATCAGGAATGGGAAGGCAAATTAACAAGATTAAAAAAAACCTTTATGCGAGAATCTGTCATGAAACTTTAAAAAATTCCGAATAATTGAGAAATATCATCCCAATTAACACTATCTCTGATACTCAACAAATGAGCCACGCATTTCAATCCCGAAACAACAGCTCCAGCTGCAACGGAATAATTTAATTTCAAGACCGCACAGCAACATTGGAAATCGATTCTCTCCTTTTCTTCAAGATTGGAATTGAAATTCGAGGAAGAACTAGAGAGAGGATGGTAATGAGAGAGTCAATCACGTGAGGGGAAGGATCAGAGTAGGAGCGGAGGCGGTCTAGGGAAGAGCATGCTGCGCCTAAGTAAGCAACAGGTGTGCAAGGGAGGTTTTGGTCTTTGAGTTCTTGTGACATGGTGCCGATTATGGCGCAGTGGTGGTGGTGGTCATCTTGGGTGGAGGTAGAGTAGCGTGAGAGAATTGAGTCGCAAAAGTCATACTCGGGAAACGAGAGTGACGAGCATCAAATTCGATGCCTTCCATATTGGTGGTGGTGGGTGGTTGCAGGGAAGAGAAAAACAGAGGAGCTGTTTCGAGTTGAGTTGGTGAGGTTTACTAGGGTTTTGGAAGGAGAGAACTACGTGGCGTTGGGACAGGTTCGGTTGAAGAGTAGAGAAGAAAAATATATTTCTTGAAGATTAATTGGTTTTTTACCCGAGCTTTACCATGGGTTGATCGGATTGCCGATCAATAAAAGTTTTTGATCGAATTAGACCATGTTAATTCTTCCTTTATTGTGTTTAAACTTGAACCGGTTTAGATCCTGAATTTACCGGGTCCTTGATTGACTCATCTGGTTGTTCTTCTGAGTTTTATTACTGGAGTTATTATATTATTAAAGTAAAAAAAAAGTATTTAAATAATTTTTAAAAATATATAAGTTTTTCATATTTTGTTTTGTATTGTCCATGATCAACCAAATATGATACAAAGAAATTTATTTTGTCTTGTAAACCACAACAAAATATAATTCTTTATTTATCTCTCTATCTTATTTTTTTATTTATTTTTTCTATCTCTAAATAATAATTAATACTATTTAATCATCTATCTAGTGTTCTATTTTGTACTTTGTTTGTTGCTACAAGTAAAATTATGTATGACAAAAGATATATGTAATTCCTCAACTATGATTTTCTATTTCCTGTGTCCAACAGTGAGCTTGAATTAATTTTTAAGTGTTAATGTCATTTTTTTCCAGCAAGTCATTTTTTTAGTTAATACTATTAAGCATTTTCTTTTAGTTTTGAAAACAACTTTCTTTTTTATTATATTGATTTTATAGTAGAATGTATGAGGGTGTTTGACACTACATTTTAAAAGTGTTTTTGAATTTTTTTTTCACTTTAAATTAAAAAAAATGGTGTTTTTAGATTTATTTTCATGTGCTGATATCAAAAATAATTTTTAAAAAATAAAAAAATATATATTATTTTGATGTATTTTATAAACAAAAAGTATTTTCAAAAGCAACCGCAACCACACTCTCAAACAAGCGCATGAGATGATATTATGTGTGTGTGTGTATAAGTAATTTGTTATTTTCTAATAATATTTTTTAAAAGTATTTTTATTAATGTACAATATTTATATTGATAAGAATAATTAAATTGTATATCATTTTAATTTTGATTATTTCATGGAAAGTATTTTTCAACTTTTTTAAATCGAAAAATACATTATTTCCACTTTTTGACATTGAAAAATGAATTTTGTTAATATTTTTCAAAATGCATCTAAATATGGAAAAGTTATAACAACATACAGAAAGGATAATTAAAAGAATATTCAAACAATTGAACCATACCTTAATTAGATTTATACTCGATTGGCCAGACCAATTTTTTCCCAAAATTAAAAAGAATGCCTAGGCAACACAAGCATTCCTCAATAAGCAACAAAAAAAGAATAAAGACCTGGGTCATTAACTAGACTTGATTCAGTAAATTCAACTAATTTAATAACATAAATAAATAAATATGATAATAAATAAGCTAAAAAAATTGACAATGATCAACTCAAAAAATAAATGTTTGTCAATACACGAAAAGAAATCCTCCCAATATTCTTAAAAGATTTTAATAATCTTATTTAATAATGAAGTAAAAAATAAATGAAAATATGATAACCCCGTGAAAAATAAAAATAAAACAGAAGGTCGGTCCCTAATAAAAATAATATTAAAGGAAAAAAATAAAAAAATATTTAAAAGGTAAAGAAACTCAATAACAAAGGGAATTGCTCTTTTTGAGAGAGAAGAAGGCTTGAGTAGGGACTAACTAATGATTATTGTAGTGAAAGAGGATGGATTTTGGTTCATTGTTGTTTGATGTGGTGGTTATTGGAGAAGAAAAGAGATCCAAACCATGAGTGTTTACAATAATGATGGTGGACTCTAGTGTTGCTAAAGTCAAAGATTTGTTTACATGAATTAATGATTGAGAACCTTGAAGGTTTTGATAAAAGAGGTTATTGGTTTTGGTGAGGAAGAAGGATGAATATTTCTTTTTGGAGAAAATAATGGCCAGGATTTTATTTTTATTCCATGCTATCAGTAAATGAATTACCGAAGCTTGATTAATTATTTGATAAGTTAGATTAGTTTGATGAATAACAAGAAAGTATAAGCAAAACCTCCTGCACACAATATTAATTGGTAAAGTAACTCTATTTTTATCCAAAAACAAAACATAAATACAAGCTAAAAACTCTATTTATATTAAGTAAGAATACTCTAAACTATGTTGGAAAAATAATAATAGAGTTCTAAATAACATAGACAAAATAATCCTAAAACAAGTAAGAAACTAATACAAATTTTGAACAATAACTTATGTGCCTTATCACAAGACTCTCTCAATGTTTGATCGCAATAGAGCAAGGTTATGAATTTTGTTTTGATGGGTGCTTTGTGTTTTTTAATTGGAACAAAATGTTTAGATTTTGGAGCATTTCGACGCGCCATTTGGGGTTGTGTTGTTTACTTGTGTGTGTGTGTGTGTGTGTGTGTGTATATATAATTAAATATATTAATTAAAAAAAAAGGTTCTAATTCAAAAAAAAATGTTCAAATTCAAGAATAAAATTATTTAGAATTGTGTTATTTAATATAAAAAGGACACAATAAAATAATTTTCTGAACAAAATTATGAACATGTATAATATTATGAGAATGTCATCATCAATCTTGCAAGGTCATTTTATTCTCTAATTGTTTTGAAATTTTAACATAATATATATAAATATGTCAAGAGACTCATTGTAAAGTTTTATCTCAATCTAACAGTCGGATTAAAAGATATGATTGATATTGTAAAATTATTATTATTTAAAAAAAATACTATTTGGCCAAAACAGAACTGCCAGAACGATTCCGAAATGTTTCGGCCAGTATTTGGCTGAAAATATCTGAAATGGGACAAAATTCAAACCGAGATAAAACAACATTGTTTTATCTAGTTTTTTTAACTGATACAAAATATTTTAACGTTTCAGCCAAAACAAAATAAAATAGACAACCGTATGACCTTTAAAATTATTTGAGAAACGTTTAGCTTGATCAAACAATTGGATCGAAAAACATGTTTGCTAATATAAAATTATGCATTAGAAAATATAAGCTCAAAAATATTACAAAATAAAAGTTACACCTCAACACCAATTAGAAAAAGGATAAAAAAATTGTCCTTGTGCCTGCTGCAATTATTGGGACCTCTGTCTTCGACCTCCAATGTAAGTCCATGTCCTTGCTGGACCACTAGAAATATGTGCTAAATTTTTCAGCTAGATCTATTAGATGGCTATTACCGAGCAACTATACATTCACTTTTCTCTGAATTTCTTTTTTTTTTTCTCTTTTAATTGAAGCTAGATTTATTCTTGGTATAGATTTGATTTGATATATTTAAAAATAAATAAATAAATCCCAACTAATTCTATTTTATATAAAAAATAATGAATAATATTTCATCACGTAAATGTTGATGGTAACTTGTTTATTTGCCCCGATCTATCCCATATATAGATTCTAAAATTCGTAATAAGCTGTGAAAAGGGAGGATGATGAAGGCACAAACTGGATTAATAAGTAGGTGAGATCTTACATACAGCTTCCACAGATTAAAGCACTACAAAAAAGAAAGGGGACACAGATATTTGAAAATATATAGACTTACTAATCACAAGAACTTCCATATTCAGTGACCCAACTTCGGCCTACCACGACTTTCATCAAGACGATTAATCAGGTACAGAGCATTACTAGTAACCCTAGCAACATTCGTGATCTTTCTCTTCACACCATCCTTGACCTCGCTTTCAACCTCGTGAAAACCATCGAGACACGTGTCCTCGTTAGTCAAGGCAGCACTGACCCATGTCTGCGCGTTACTCATCTGCCACCTAAAGGTTTCCTCTCTCAAATGCTTCAACTCGCCCAATGTCCTGCTCAGCTCATCCACCGAGTCGTACATCTGCTCAACACAGTCACTCAGCGCAACTCGCTCTCTCTTCGTCTTAGCACCCGAGAGCGTGTCCAAGTACTTCGACACTCTCCTGGCACGCGCAATGCTTACCTTGACAGCTGCCTGGGCGAGGTCACGCGGGGTGTTGGCAGGGCCTGCATAAGAGGAGAGAGTGCGGATGCAGAGGTTAGGGAAACTGGCGTGGACGCAAGATGAACGGACTAGATCTTGCGGTGCATTGCGGGTTTTTGCAGCGGCGGAGCAAGGAGAGGTAGAGAAGGAAATGAAGATAAAGAGAAGGTTGAAGAGAGAGAGAGGGGGGGGCATTGTTTCGAAATCTTTCGCGTGGCTAGCTGTCGTAGTGTAAGAGAGCAAGCCGAGAGTGGTGTTGTTACGATGGCAGATGGATTTAATTATAAGGGAATGGAGCTTGAGTATGGGCTTCATGTTGGGACTTAATTACGGAATTGGCCTTCTATTCTTTCGTTATTGCGGACTACGTATCTCTTTCATTAAATAATAATAAAATAAATCAGAATTATAAAGGTATATAACTGAGATTACATTTATTCGATTCATCATTATTCTTGTAAGCTAGGATATATGGACATAAGGTCAGTTTAGTCCAAGGATTCTGTTATACACAACGGAATAAATGCACCGTAGGAGGTTGCTGGTCGGCATGCACCAAATCTCTCTTTCATTTTATATTATATGAACGTGCCCTTCTTTTGAGAGACAAAATAGTAATTCGAGAGGTCAAGTTTTGATGGAGGAGGTTGGGTCCATCATTTCAAGTTTCAGACGATCCATACAGAGCACGGTTTCCTCAGACTGTGGTATGATGCAGTGTCGGTTAGTTTTTCTATTTCAAAATATATCTTTTAAAGAAATTAATTTTTTATTATTTTAAATTAATTTTTTTATATTCTATATTGTTATTAAAAATTATTTTTAAAAATAACATCAACTATTAATCCTTATTAATTGCATGCCCATGGTCTAAGTGTCTGTTTACGAGATCTGTTTAAAAGTATGGTTAGAATTATTTTTTTAAAAATTAATTATTTAAAAATATGTTAAAATTATAAAAATATTAATTTTTTTTTTCAAAATAACTTTTTAAACGCAATTATAAACAGATATAAATTACGAATAGGTTGTTTTAAATAGGCATGAACAGAACACGTGAGTTATTTTTCACGAGACATATCACATCATTGTAAGAAATTGGTACATGTGACAGAAGTATAAGATCCACGGAACAGTGTAACCACAACGAGGTTTGGCTAACTAACAACTCTAGATGCTATATAACAACTCTAGATGCTATATAATGCTATGTTTGACATTGCTTCAAAAGTATTTTGGATTTGAATTTTTATTTTAAATTAATTTTTTTTAGTGTTTTTAAAATTATTTTTATATATTGATTTTAACAATATTTTTTAAAAAATAAAAAATATTATTTTAATATATTTATGAACAAAAACTATTTAAAAAAAAATATAAAATATTATTTTAATATATTTATAAATAAAAAATATTTTTAAAAACAATCTCAATCGTATTATCAAATAATCACGAATAAAAGCAGCTATAACGCTATCTTCTTTACTGCGTTTTAATTAAAAAGAGTAGCAGCTGATCCAAATCCAGAAAAGCTAGAAAATCTATCTATATCTATATATATTATATATTCTCAGTTGGAAATTAAAATGATAAAAACATAAGAAAAGCTAGAAAAACTAAAATCTTTTTTGAAAGGACCGTTAAAAATAAAGAGCTGAATCCATGAAAGCGAAACCACGCAATTATTTGTGTACACGGGTCCTGCCACACAAAATAATTGAAATAAGTTTACAGAGCATTACGTGGCTCCAGTTCTAAACAGGTCATGTGGCATGGGCAGTTGTTTTGGGGCCCTTTGAAATAAGTAGCACAAAAAGCATAGAATCACGAGCGCAAAGGGGTATTTTCGTTAGATGGTGTTATTTGATAATATCTACTTCGCCTTCGTTAATATTTTCCAGGACACATTTCTTATATATTTAATGATAAAACATCATAATTCTATAAATATGCGTATGTATAAATGATTTTGCTTTTGAATAAAATAAAATAATTAATAATTTCAATAAATTCCCTAACTTGATCATCGAAAGAAATTAAAATTATTTTTTTTGGTTGTGACAGGATTTACTTGCAAAGACATTTTCATAACTTGAAACAAATCTTTTTCTCACTGAAATATCAGCCCCCAACATCCAAAATCTTAAAAATTGATTTAGAAGACCTTATTTGACTTTGAATCATATTTGTTTGTTAATATAATGGACATTAAAGATTTATATAGTTGTTAATTTCAGAACTCGTAGGATTAGTCGAGATATATGCATGCTGACCCGACACTTATATTAATAGAAAAAATCTTGCTGAAAAATAATAAGGAGCATTATGGATTTTACTTTATATATATAAAGTAGAAAAGTGGGGGTTACAATTAATGTTGTTTCTTTTATGGGCAAGACAACATCAACTGAACATCTTAAAATTGTTGCGAGTTCATGGTCTCAAGGCATATGGTAGCTTTGCCAGCTGCTCTCCTCATCACCGAAATTATAAGTTACTATAGTAATTTGGTTGCTGAAAGGATTAAATGAAATAATAGTTTTGATTGGTTACTTGGATTTAGAAACATTTTCAAATTGCAAGAAGCCAATCTTACGGCATAATTGGTTGAATGAAATGTATATTTTTACAGTGTATTTAGAAATATGTTATACTTCTCATGTTTTGAAATAAAAATTGGATATCGTAACCGGTATCTGTTGGAATTTGACCAAAATATATATAAAAAAATTACAATTATTTTGTTTTAGCTATCAGGGTGTAAAATTATATTGTAAAGTCCACTTACAGATAGTAAAAAAAAGTTTTCTAAGTATAGTGTAAAATTTTTCAAACTTTAGAACAGTTTCTCCAATGAGGTTAGAGACTCTTTCATGAATAGAGATCAACTTTGAGCTTTAGGAAAGACCGAGAAATAGAAAATCTGACTTAAAAAAAAAAACAATCAAACAATAATGCAACTTATTATTGAAGACATAAACACCCAGCACCCATGCAGAGATGAAGAATAGGTGAACCGGTCGACCACTTGGTGAACCGGTCGACCACTTGATGAACCGGTCGACCGCCTCAATCTTCCTTCAAGGCAGAATCCACACTGCCAGTTAACTGAGATTCCCCGTATTTGAAGATTGAGGATTCGGGATATTAAAGGTTACAGGACTTCCAGCTAATGAAGATCTCACGGGATATTTGACGTTACAAAGGTGCTTTAAAGAAGCAACGGTAACAATTGCAGCCCAGAATGGAAACCCACTGATTTAAGGAAACAAATATCAATTGTATTCCTTTATTCTAGTCTTTGTAACGTTAGCCCTTTATGTATTTAAACAGGTGCTGTATCTCTAAAGTTTAAGTTGAATAAGATCAATAACATACTGTTACAGAGCATCTCCCTCACATCTTGTGTCTACGGTTTCATATCACTGTGATTTATCACTTTCTTCTTGGTATCAGAGCCTCTCGTAGACACAATCTAGATCCAACCTACAAACACAAATCCAATCAACCATGATTTCTCTCTCACTCAATGTAGGCAACTTCATCACTCTCAAACTCAGTCCCACAAATTATCCACTCTGGCGTGAACAAGCAATGGCTCTTGCAGAAAGCCAAGAGTTGATTGGCCATCTCACCAATGAGGAGCCTGCTCCACCCAAACACACCACACCAGATCCCTCAAATACAGACAATGCTGAACCCAGTATCAATGCAGCATACACTACTTGGAAAAAACTGGATCGACTTCTTCGAGGGTGGATAATCGGAACACTCTCTGAAGAATCACTTGGTCTTGTCGTTGGATTAGATACAGCACATGCTATATGGGATGCACTCAAAAGTGCCTATGCTGAAGATTCTCAAGAACGAGAATTTACACTCAGACAACAAGTGACATACCTGCGCAAAGATGACAACAAAACTATTGGAGAACACATTCAAACATTCAAAAACCTATGTGATAGCTTAGCTGCAATTGGGAAATCAGTCCCCGACAAGGAAAAGGTATTTTGTCTCCTCACTAGTCTTGGACCACAGTATGAAACCTTCACCACCACTATGCTTAAGCCACCAAGACCATCTTATTCGGAGCTTATCTCACAATTACAAAGCCTCGATCAAAGGCGAAATTGGTTCTCAAACCATACACACACACCTCAAATGGCCTTCTATGGTCAACATCAAAGGTATTCAAAGACAGGAAATCACGGCTACAGACAGAATTTCAGCTCAACAGGAAGAGGATTTCAAGCTCAACAACAGCCACAAAACCAAAGTTTTGGATATCCATCTAAAACAGGCTCCAACTCTCAGCACAGACGCCCCCCACCTCCTGGAGAACGACGCATGACACCTGCTGAAAGAGACCTCTACCGAGAAGACAAATGCCAATACTGTGGTGCAGTTGGACATATTGCAAAAATATGTTGGTGGATTCCAAAGAGATCACCACAACATAATACCATGCCACAAGCTCTTGCAGCACTCACCTTGGACAACTCAGTTGCTGACACAGAATGGACATCGGATACAGGAGCTTCAAATCACATGACAGGTGAGCAAGGTATGTTAACCAATATTCAAAATTATTCTGGTTCAGATACAGTTCTTATTGGTGATGGATCTTTACTACCAATTGTTGGCGTTGGAGACTCCAGCATCAAGCAAAAGAACAAAATTTTACCTCTTAATGATGTCTTACTTGTTCCACAGTTAAAGAAAAACCTTTTATCCGTAAGCCAACTAACAGACCAATACCCAGTTAAATGTGAGTTTACTGATGCTGATCTCTTTGTAAAGGAACGACAGACAGGACACATAGTGATTACAGGGAGGCGCAAGGGTGATCTTTATGTCATCTCCAACACACCAGAACTCTATTTCTCTCATCGATTCAAATCTGGATCTACAACAATTTGGCATCAACGCTTGGGACATCCTCAATTTTCTACCCTGCAGCTTCTAAAAAATAAAGGCATGATCAGCGTGATTGGGAATGTAAAACTCGAACATGTTTGTGATAGTTGCCAGTTAGGAAAACTCAGCAGATTACCTTTTTCGCATTCAAAACACTCAAGTTCTAGTATTTTTGATAAAATTCATTGTGATTTGTGGGGACCTGCTCCTGTTTTATCCATTGGAAAATTTCGTTATTATGCATGCATAGTTGATGACTTCTCTAAATACACATGGATAATCCCCCTGCAAAGTAAGTCTGACTTTGTAAGTGCTTACTTAGCCTTTGAGCAATATGTTAGCCGACAGTTCAACACCAAGATCAAGATCTTCCACTCCGATGGGGGAGGAGAATTCATAAACTCAAAGTTATCATCTCACTTTCTCTCCAATGGAATTTTACATCAGGTATCCTGTCCACACACACCACAACAAACAGGTATGGTTGAAAGGAGACATAGAGTGATACGTGAGCTTGGAATGACAATGTTATTCCATAGTGGTATTCCTCTTTTTTTATGGGTTGAGGCTTTTTCTACAGCTGTTTATTTAATGAATCGTTTACCATCATCTGCACTTAATCATGAAACTCCTTACTTTGCACTTCATGGTACTCATCCTGACTATAATTCACTTCGTGTTTTTGGTTCTAAATGCTTCCCCTACACATGGGATACAAAGAAAAACAAGTTTGACCCAAAAACAGTCCCCTGCGTATTTGTAGGATATAGTGATAAATACAAAGGATACAAATGTTTTCAACCCAGCACCAAAAAATTCTTTATATCTCGCCATGTAGCATTTGATGAAAACTTCTTCCCTTATAAAAACACTCAGCACACAAAAATTGCTCCACCTACATCTCATGTCATAAGCATTTTTGACTCTTGGTTGCCTCATTCTACTCTTACACACACGATAAATAATGAGTCTCAACTGCCATCTCCTCCATGCTCACTCCCTTGTTATGTTATGCCATTACTAACTCCTGCTTCCACAGATTCTCATCCACAACTGGAAGATCAGCAAGCCAACACGTCACCTCAATGCAGTGTTAGGACATCTGAGCAGTCCCCCAATGAAACCGTTAGCACGGCTGACCAGCCTCTTAACACTTCTCACAGCAGCCTTGACCACGAGTTAGTTGACCTGCACACACAGCACCCACAAAATCAGCAAGCACAAGACCAAAGGACACAGATTCAACCAAGACATTCCATGACCACTAGATCTCAAAAAGGCATTATTAAACTCAATCCAAAATATGCCTTAAGTTGCCATATGCAGTCAGCCAGTATTCCTCGTGAACCTCACAACATACGAGCTGCTTTAGCTCATCCTGGCTGGAAGGCAGCCATGGTTGAAGAGCTGGACGCTCTTCACCAAAATCAAACCTGGCAATTAGTGCCACGAACCATGGACATGCATGTCATTGGATCCAAGTGGGTCTTCAAATCAAAAATGAAAACTGATGGTTCATTAGATCGCCTCAAAGCACGAGTTGTGGCAAAGGGATACCATCAAGTAGACGGCTTAGACTACACTGAAACTTTCTCCCCAGTGATCAAACCTGGCACTATCAGAATGATCATCACCATTGCCCTTGTTAAGAAATGGCAACTACGTCAACTAGACGTAAAAAATGCCTTTCTTCATGGCATCATCTCGGAAGAGATATACATGGAACAACCCCCAGGCATGGCTGATAATACCCATCCCAAACATGTATGCAAACTTCAAAAAGCTCTTTATGGGCTTAAACAAGCACCACGTGCTTGGTTTGATAGGTTTAGCAAGTTTCTTCTCACATATGGTTTTATTTGCAGCTTAGCCGATCCATCTCTGTTTACATTCCACTCTCAAGAAGGGACAATGGCTTTACTTCTCTATGTCGATGATATACTTCTCACAGGATCATCATCCACTCTTGTTTCCACGTTCATACATCTCTTAAACACTGAATTCTCCATGAAAGACTTAGGCCAACTACACCATTTTCTTGGCATCGAAGTCACACACACTCCTGATGGACTTCACCTATCCCAAGCTCACTACGCCCTTACTATACTTGAAAAGGCACAGATGGTAGACTGCAAACCCAAGCACACACCTCTTGACACCAAATTAAAGGTCTCCACAGATTCTCCCTTGCTTGATGATCCCTCTTTTTTTCGAGGCTTAGTGGGGGCTTTACAATACCTCACACTCACTAGACCCGATCTCTCCTATAGTGTAAATTACACATCCCAGTTCATGCATGCACCCACAGCTGCTCATTTGAAATTAGTCCACAGGATTCTAAGATATGTCAAAGGCACCATTACTACAGGATTACATTTTACATCGCATACCTCACTTGATCTTTGTGGTTTTTCTGATGCAGATTGGGCAGGTTGTCCAACCACCAGGCGATCAACTACGGGTTATTGTACATTCCTTGGAAAGAATTTGGTCTCCTGGTGTGCCAAGAAACAACATACCATCTCTCGCTCCAGTACCGAAGCCGAGTATCGCGCCATGGCCAACACAGCTGCAGAGCTCACATGGTTATCATTCATCCTCAAAGATCTTCGCATCCAATCAGCATCAACACCCCATCTCTACTGTGACAATTTAAGTGCTCTTCACATGACCATAAATCCTGTTTTCCATGCCCGAAGTAAACACATCGAGTTGGACTACCACTTTGTGCGTGAAAGGGTCGCCTCAAATCTCCTTGTCACTCAATATGTCCCCTCTACAGCTCAAATAGCCGATCTATTCACCAAGCCAATGACCAAACATACTCTCGCATGCTTCAGGACCAAACTCTGCCTTCAGCCACGGCACAGTTTGCGGGAGGGTATTGAAGACATAAACACCCAGCACCCATGCAGAGATGAAGAATAGGTGAACCGGTCGACCACTTGGTGAACCGGTCGACCACTTGATGAACCGGTCGACCGCCTCAATCTTCCTTCAAGGCAGAATCCACACTGCCAGTTAACTGAGATTCCCCGTATTTGAAGATTGAGGATTCGGGATATTAAAGGTTACAGGACTTCCAGCTAATGAAGATCTCACGGGATATTTGACGTTACAAAGGTGCTTTAAAGAAGCAACGGTAACAATTGCAGCCCAGAATGGAAACCCACTGATTTAAGGAAACAAATATCAATTGTATTCCTTTATTCTAGTCTTTGTAACGTTAGCCCTTTATGTATTTAAACAGGTGCTGTATCTCTAAAGTTTAAGTTGAATAAGATCAATAACATACTGTTACAGAGCATCTCCCTCACATCTTGTGTCTACGGTTTCATATCACTGTGATTTATCACTTTCTTCTCTTATCTTATGTAGGGTGTACTGGAGGTGATGCGCCTTTCCCTTGCATAACAAGTCCCCTTACCCAGACTCTCGCAAACCATTATATTTTCTATTGACCTTAACACTAGCTGATGACCCCTAAAAATTATAGTCATAACTTTACAATTACAAAACTCTCTTTTCCACATGTCATTTCCCCTCCGAGAATGACAGAGCATGAAGCAAAAATAAACGATGTCGCAACAAAGTCAATATTTTTTTTTTAAAAAAGTCATGTATGTGAAGAAGTATATGAATACAAATATACAAAACAAAAAAAAAAAGAAGAAAAATTCACGACCTTGAGTGGCTGGCTTCGTATGACTTAAAATGACATCGTTTTGCATGGTTGGCTTTGTATATCATAGAGTGGGATTGTATGTTGCCACGCCCTGCTTTTAATTGCCAAGTCAAGCTGTTATCTTTTGAGTGACTGAAACTTTTGTTTTAATGTGGCATGGCGTGACATCTTTGCATGGTGGACTTATGACCAAGAATTGCATCTAAATTCCAACCTTGTTTCACTAAAACAAGATATCTAATACATTAAACTTTGCTTCCTTGTGTTCGAATTCCTTGTTTTAGACTTTAAATAATTATTATATTATAATCTCCTATCTTTCTATATTTTTTTTTGGATGCGGGGAAACTTCACTTTCCTCGAAAAGTATACTTTGTGAGTCCAAATAAACGAGTAAGATCTCAGTTATTCCAGGCTCTTACAAGGAATGCACTCTCTGACTCGAACTCGAGACTTACTGAGCAGGTCGTAAACTCTCTACCATCAGACCACACTCCTTAAAGACCCTATCTTTCTATAAGATCATCCATAAATGTATTACCATCTTTTCTAGGTCGTATTACCTTTCTATACTAAAAGATCTAACATACTTAATGAAGCTTCATTATATATATGAACAATGAAACTTTTTTTTAAATTCAACTCTCTCTTCTTCTTGTTTTTTAATCTTTTTCTCATCTTTTCTTCTTCTTCTTCTTAATTTCATCTTTAGATTTTTAAATTATTCAATTTGCCTTAGGATTAGCCAAATTAATTAGATCATATTGGAACAATTCTACAATTTATTTTTAACCCAAAATCAGTAAAGAAATATGATGAAAAAATTATTTTAATCAATTTTATCATTTTACTTCTCAATTTCATTCCCGTGCTTTTATTTACGGTCAATCGGGATATCTTTGAATTAACTAAGTGAACCAGGTCACATAAGGACAATTCCCACCTGATATAATTCTAAAAGGTTAGGAGATTTCTTCTACTAATGTCATCTTAATACGTTTTTTTTTTTTTTTTAATTTAATCTTTAATTTTTTTTATCAACTAATCAAATTGTTTTTGGATGAGTTAAGTGAGTGGAGATGCTACATCAAGATAACTTCACGCAAATTTAATTTCAGACACATGCCGGGCAAATGGTTAGATAAAGAAGTTTGAATATCAAAAACCATCTAATCCAATCTCACTTACTTTTGTCTGATGTCTACTTTGGAACGCTGGAAACAAGAGAGTCATATGGGACACAGCTAATTTGGCTGGAATGTGCAGATTGCTTGTCGATGCATGTGATGCTGAGTTGCAATCAGATTGGCAAAGTGGAAAGGTAGGGTTCAGGAATCACCAACTCACAAGAGAGGATGGGTCCTCTAATTTAATGGATGTTTCTGTTCAGAAATGTATTGACGGCTCCACCATGTTTTTCTTTTTATATCAAAGGGATCTTCCATAACGAAAGTTAAATTATTAATATGATATTTTAATCCAAAGTTATAACAACCTAAATCTAAAAAATAAAAAGACTTGAAAACCCAAAACTCAAGTATAATACAAGATTAACTTCTTTTTTTTTCTTCCAAAAAACATGTAGGAATTATTTTTGGCTAAAAAAAAGCTATTTTACCTTATCAAATTGGTCATGACCTAGTTGATCCCACTGGTCATCACATGACTTGGTTGATTCGATCAAAACTTGGTTTAATTTTTTTTTTCTTTCAAGACAAAGTCCTTTTAATATTTTTTAAATATTAAAATGATGATATTTGAGATTATTGTATATGTATTTTAATTAAAAGTTATGAAAACTTAAAGCTCAAAAAACAAACTGTGAATGAAAATTCAAAACTCAAGTACAATACATGACTAATTGTTTCTATTTGTTTTCTTTTTAAAAAAAACATGTAAAAATAGCTTTTTGGCTAAGAAAAAACCTGTTTTACCTTTTCTTTTAGCAATTTTGTTGCACTGAGTAAAATTAAAAACAAAAGCTGTTTTAATGGTAATTTAATTTTACCATTTTATTTATCTCAAAAAGATATACTTAGTGCAAATGATTCGTGGCTATAGTGATTAATAGAGAAGAAACTATGGAAAAAACATATTTATTTACTTTACAAAATCAATATATTTTCATTTTAATATGATCGTTTCTAACATCAACTACTCAAGGATTTGTCAATTTTCACTTCCCTATCTTAGCAACTCTAACTAGGAATGACAATGAATACTCACACATATTTATATCTTATTTACTAATTATTAAGTAATATATATATATATATATATATAACTTTGTTATAAATATATAATTAGTAAATAATAAAGCTATATATATATAAGTTCTTAATAATTAGTAAATAAGATGTACATATTTAACTGCACCAAGCCACAGTTAATTTCCACTCACCTCAATATTAATTCTATCTTTTTTCGCCCCTTTTTTTTTAGGAAGGAAAATATTGAAAAACCAGGTAGCTAGACTTCAAGTACTAGTTAGGTGGCCTACAGGCCCTACACTTTATTGTAGGTGTGATTAAAATTATTATTTTAAATGAAAAAAAATAAATACAATAGCTATTAATATATTTTCTAGTAGAAAAAAAACTTATAATTGTGATTCTAAGATATATAGTATATATTTAATAAAATGAACTAAAACTTTTATTCGCCAATAAATATTTTAAAAAAGCTTACATTAGCTAAAAGACCATGCCAAGAATTTGAAAATTGAACGTAAACCATGACATACAATCTTGTTCCATAGGAGTCTCAAAGCTTATTTTATTTGTTAATATGCAAATATTTTTATATATAAGAATATCAATAATTTAAGTTCAATTAGAACTAAACAATTCACTAGGATAACCCTGTCGATTTTATGGGTTCAACAATGATATAGTCGATCTAAGCAAAACCTAGTTTGATTAAAAACAATTTTAAAATCTATTGTTTTAATTTTTTTTAATAAATATTAACATGAAGATGTTATGGATCAACTTGAATTTTCAGGTGTGGATTAACTGACGTTGACCTGACCAAAACTTAATTTGCCTTAAAATTATGACATTGACCTTATATTTTTCTTAGAAAAAAATGTTGGAGCAATGATATTTGAATAAATTCAAATTAAACTGAGTTAACTCGTCCAATTTTTCATCTAATTTGTATATTTTATTAGGTTTAATAACCTTATTTTTTGAAATCTATTTTTTATTTATTCAAATGATTAATTAAAAAGAAATAAAATGGAGAATATTTAAAATTTAAATAAAAAATGATATATAATAAAAAAAATACAAAAAAAGAAGGAGGGCAATAATTAAAACTAAAAAAAATGAAAAGCAAAAAAAAAGGGGGTGACATGTCACTCACCATTTGTTTTTATATATAAAAAGACAACATTCTGAATGCCAATTTCAACCAAAACAAAAGTCTTCGGGCAATCGAGGTCCAAGTTTATGGACTTTCAAAACCCATTTTCTAACTTTTTTCTTTCTTTCAAGATACCTTAACATACTCTAAGAAATCCGATGACCTAATCTCAACCTAAAAACACACTAAAATCACTTAATTAAAAATATCAACTAAGTTAAAAATAACTAATTATAATTCAATTTACTTTTCCTAGCATATTTATTGAGAAAACACCGTTATCGTTAAACTCTTCTCATGAAGGTGAACTCATTGATATCTAAAAGTAGTGTTTTTCATTTTCAAAATATGATCAACCAAATATTTTTTTTTTCTATTGTTTTTTTTTTAATCTTTTCTCTTCTCTTTTAAACTAAGGAACTGATTATGACTAATATATAAAGAAAACCAGATTTTGAACTATTAGTAGGAAAACTTAAAACATATTAAAGAAAATGCTTGAGAAAAGGCACTTACAATATAGTAAAATGAAAAGGGGTTGCATATTTGTCCAACTTAATCTTTAAAAAGTCATTATTAACTAGCAAAAGTGAATCCAACATTGGAAAATCTAATATTAATCAATGTCGAAATATATTTTCGATATCTAGAGAATTTTAGAGGAAACCATTCAAAAATAAATGATAAACTTGAAATCTCATTGAACTCAATTTGCAAGGATGCAATTGAAAATGAAATAAATGGCTAAAATAATTGAAGGACAGAAACATACAAATCACTGTTAACAGCTATCTGTGAAGAAATTCACAGTGAATACGACAAATCTTTGTTTTTTGTAATGTAATATCTAACGTTTTCCCTTTTAGAGTCTTTTCTATTAGATTTATTTGCTTACCTTTTACTTTGTAATAAAATTGGATCTGATAATTTGTTGACGAGAGAGGAAAATATTCAGCAATGAAAAGAATAATAGATGTAGGAACTGGTTTGCCCTAATTATAGAATGTATATTCATCTTTCCATCTACGGCATTGATGTTCTTAATAGTATCTGTCAAATCTCTATGTAATAAAATCTTCTACGCCATATTACTGTCTGAAACCTTTTCATGGTAGCAGAACATTATAGGATTAACCTCCAACAGATCCTATGGCCTTAGACAATTCTTCTTCTACCTGGCCTGTCCTTCAACACCATGCATGGTCCCATGAAACTGAAACTGGTTTCAGCCACAAGTCCGAGGTTCGCGAGCTTCGAGTCAAGGATGCACTGCATCTCAGAAAGCGTGGCTCTCGCAGCATTTCAAAATACTATTCGAGTATTCAAATCTCACTGTGATCAACTACCAGTTGAAGATACTGGCAGCGGTATTTACGTGCATGGTCTATGCCATGAATTCTCAACCTTCTCCTCTACTTAACTCGCCTTAACTCCAATTCCGAGTTTCAAAAGTATTATCCCTAAGGCTGAAAGATTTGATTTTTTTTTTCCAAGTTCATTGTTGGTAGAAATCACAAGTGCACAAATCGTAACAAGTAATAAAGTGATGAGTAGAGTATCGTCCTACGAGGATTTGCAAAAATTATCAATAAATACCAAAATTATTAAATCCCTATCTATTTGATGATTCGATTATAAGGGTTTACGAAACTAAGAATAGTTAAAGCAAACAAGCAAAAAATTAAATGGTGTTGAAATCAAGTTTAACGGATCCTACGATTTTTGATTCCACCGTAACTAATCTTATGTGAATTTTCTCAATTGAAATAATCCTCTCAAAATTTCTTTCTTATTGTTGATAATCAAGTTTTACTAATTTAATCACTAATCTCTCTCGAGCATCAATGAATTAATTTAACAAACAAACTTCCTACCTCTTGCTGAAAATTCTAAACTCATCAAAATATATTAAGAATGATAAAACCTTAGCACGATTACACAAGTTCCATACATATCTCTATCTTATAGATTTCTTATGGTATTTCAAACAATGTCTGAAACAATTATCACTTCTCAATCTCAAATTGAATCCCAAATCATACAAACGGTAGTTAAGCGTACACAAGCACTAAGCATAGAATGAAACACTCAACAAGTATTAGATTAATTCAATCAAAGAGATTGTTTACATATTCATAGCTAGGCTACATCAAAAATTTCAGAATAAAAAACTACTCCATAGAAAAATTAAAAAGAAATAAACTTGATACGATGAACATCACTCAAGAGTAATGAAAAATTGGAGAGTTGGACGTCTTGAACGGGTTGTTGTTCTTGACTTCTTTCTTTCCGATTTGGTTGCCTCCTCTCCTAGATGTTTCCTCCTCTATTTTGTAATGTGCTTAGGGTTTTCTCCTCTCAAAAAGACTCCTCTTAACTGCTGCCTTACAAGGTATATATATGCTTTTTTTTTCTCCAACGAAAAACGAGGATTTGGCTCCTTCGTTAGATAATTAGGGGAAGTAAACTTGTGAATTAAGACTCTTCTATTTCTGGAAAAGTTGTATAAAATCAAATTTTCTTTCTAATGGACTTTATCCCATAATTTTTGGGAATCTTTAACTCTAGATATAGTCCAAAACCCGAGATAATGTTTGGGTCACATGGATTCCTGGTCTGATTCTGACTCAGCATTTCAACTTGATTTTGGGACTTCAAAATAGAAAAACTCGGTTCTTATCATTGCATAAGAGTTGTAGGCCTGTGTATCCTCTTTTTATAAAGATAAAGAACACATGTAACAGAGTTGTATAACTCCCGTTATACCTCAAAAACCAATCAGTGTTCAAGCTTGTCTAGGCAGACCACCAGTGTTTGAATTCTAAGCTCATATAATTGTTTGCTTCTTCATATGATCTCAATTTCAGCATTTTTCAGTAGTCTAATACCTGAAAATATATAGAATTTTCAAGAAGTGCATAATTCTCAAAGATATCTAAGATTCTGGACAACTAGCTAAAAATCCAAAATTATCTAAAATAGAGTAGGAATGACTCAAATATGTATGCAATATATTCCCTTATCATCCATTAATTACAATGCAAGTGCATGCTGCTAATACCTCCTCTACAAATCGAAATGCAAAGCCTAAATATTTTAATAAAGATATAAGGGAGGCAAATTCAAGGGAGGAAATCATGGCAAACAACAATATAAACGTCCTCCTCGACGCCAAATATGTCTTAAAGAAGGGCACTAAGCCACAAACTGCAAAAATAGAGACAAAAAATGAGCCCATCTTGTTGAAGCACTTACGAATTGCATAATTGATATAGGAGAATCGACACACATAACCTGGGATGCGTCTCAACTTGATAAGATGAAACCTTAACCTAGTATAAACAAAGTTAATGTTAGTAAAAATGCATTATTACATGGTCTTCTATAAGGAGAAGTTTATATATATATATATATATATATATATATATATATATATATATATATTGATGCCTCTCATCCAAGTCATAGTTGTCATCTCAAAAAGACAATTTATGGCTTGAAAAAAGCCCTAAGAGTACGGTTTTATCGGTCTAACACATTCTTACTTCAAACAATATTCTTTGAAAAAAATAATATTTCATTAAATTTATCTAATTTTAGGTTAGAAACATTGAGGTTGAACGAATAATAATATTGATATTTAAATCATTGTTGAAATTCTATTGTTTCAATAGAGCCATATTTCCAAGCATTCTGAATAAAAATCTTAGGTTGATGCTTGATTTTCAAGGTTTAAGGTTAGAATTAACCTAAATTTAGTTCTCAAAGGATGTGGCGTGATGACAAAAGACTTGAAATTTGCACAACAGATCTTGAGATCAAGTCAGAACGTGCACCTCTTATATCGACCATGAGTGAAGATGTTTGTGCCTTTCAAGCAACTAGTACATCATGTTCTTTACAATGTTGTTAGGCGTGTGGAAGTTAAAGCATTAGTTGAGTTTTACAGGACATATTTCTCTCTCTCTTCTTATTGTATTAGAATACAGGGGTCATTTCATTTGTTTTTGGAATCCAATTTTGTTTGAATTTTTTATTCTTGTTTGTTTTGTTTTAAATTTTATTTTTTATCATTTGATTTTATAATAAATTTTATCTTTATTTTTTTATTGTTGTTTTTCTATATCCCTTTTCTAATTGATTTTTTTTCTTTCTCAATTTCACTCCTTAATATTTGATCTCAAATTATTTCAATATTAGGTCTAGCCCTCATTTTTTAATGTTTGGGAGACTTTTTTTTTTATTGTATTTGTCTTTTAATTTTATTGATTTATAATTTTGCTCGTATTGTTTAAGGGTTTGCTTTTCATATGATCGGTTTTGTATTCATAACCAAGATCATAAATTTTAAAACTTAACAAAGTTGAGTTTGATACTTTTTTAAAGTTATTTTTTTATTTTTAAATTTCACCATTTAACATTTAATTTATTAAAAAATGATCATAGTGATTTTTTTTTCAGTCTACTGAGTTATTTCAATTTTATTGTCTTGATCATAAGGAATTAACTCTAATTGACACAAATATTGTTTTTTATTTTATTTTATTCTTTAACATTAAATTATTTTATATTTTCATGATTTTATTCCATTTAATTTTAATTGAGTGAGCATGATATCACAATCAATTTGTAAATTCAACATACTAAACTAAATAAACTCCAATCTATTTGATTAGGTGAGTGGGATTCATATTATTTAGATTAATTAAAGTTATTAAATCTAATCAAGCCAACAAACATAGTTCGGAATCTTAATGACTAAGGATACTTCATAATTATCTTTAGCAGGACAGAACTACTTGGAACCAAAATTGAACTACTATCAATGGTTGTTTCTTACCAACGATTGATGTATTTACATATTATTAAAACACCTTAATCAAACATCTAAGTATTCTATGAACAGGCACCTACCAGGCAACACAGCCCGAGCTGTTCCTTTCGCCATCCCATAACCTAACAACGTTGCCGTTAATGACCGTCAAATCCTGACATCTGTACCATCCATAATCACCCATTCTCACCCTCAACATTCTCTCCCACAAAGTTAACTCCCCGCCACACTCTCCAAAAACTGTTAACTCCTCCTCGCCGCCGTCGTCAATGTTACCATCATTTTGTCTATCATCATCTTGATAAAAATATACCACCAACTTCCCTTTTTTCACTCCGTTGTCTTCAAAAACTGATGGACTTGAACTCACTGAGCCGGGAGCTGCTGGTTCTGTAACTGACTTAGGCGCTGCTGTTGTTGTTGATGATGATGTAGCTGTTTCGGGCTGAGATGGCTCAGTATTTTTGCGTTCAATGTAAGCCGATGAAGGTGATGGTTCCTCCAGCGTTTTGACGGCTCCATGGCCAGCTCCGGCGGCTCTGATCCTCCAAAAGCTAACGGCAGCTGTTATGACGGCAACCCACGTCCATAAACTGTTAATGATAGAAGAGATCCCAAGATTCAAATAATCGAAGACCAAAGCATCAATTGGAGAATCTAAAACATCCATGATTGAAGAAAATGAAAACCCACAAGCCGAAAAGGAAAAGAAAATATGTTTTCACTCTTCCTCCGTGGTTTTTGAGGTTGTGAGGGTGGTGAATGATTCGAGGAGTGCAAATGAATATTTATCTTGGAGCGTGAGCTAATGTGGACCGTTGATGTATAGTCATGAGAGTCGAATCTGACAATAGATGCCGAGAATCGAGAGCTAAGATGCTAATTTGCTGCGGTAGATCCAAAAATATATACCAAATTCGACACTTGGATTTTTATCGAATATGATGCCACACGTGTAAGGTCAAGACTGGTTCTCTTCCACGTCCAGCACCCTCCTTTAGATTTGAAGGATAAATGGATTGAGACTTGAGAGAGACAAGAGACATAGATAAATTGGGCAAACTGCATTTTACTTTGACACCTATTGTTTCAAATACACATTTTCATACAAGTTAAATAGGACTTTGACCATCAGTAGAAGCTAGTTCGAAGGTTAAATTTTTCAATCATTTATTTCTATTTGCATAACACCACGAATACAACCATCGCACCAATATTAGTATTTGTCATTGATTTTTAAAAATGTTTTTGAAAAAGAATTGAAATTTTTTTATTTTAAATTAAATATTTTTAGATTATTTTAATATGCTGATATTAAAAATAATTTTTTAAAAATAAAAAAAAATATTTTAATATATTGTGATTTTTTTTCTTCTAATTACTCTACTACATACCTAAGTTGATTAATGTTGCTCGAAAGGATTTTTATTATTATTTTGAAAGTTTAACGGAGTCAAGTTGAAGTATAAAAGAGTTTTTCTATCATTTGCTGAGACGACGAGGATAAATTATTATTATTATTATTATTATTATATATATATATATATATATATATATATTCTTTGGATTATAAAAGCTTTTGTTCTCATCTTGAAAAAGAGATAAAATGATAAATGTTGATAAAAGAAGCTGTTAAGCTGAGAGTATGTGATATGTAACTAAGTGATTGGTTGTCTAATCTTTAAAAGATTGAGTGGAGCAAATATTTCTATTAAATTGAGAATAAATATGTCATAATAATAATAATAATAATAAAAAAATAAAAAATAAAAAATTAGCTCAACAACCACAATTGTCTTTTTATCATTAAATTAGTATTATTATAACTATCACTGGCATTATTAATGCTATCATGCTCCACTACTATGCTATGCTACCATTTTTTTATCCATTTGACTACTCACCATATGTCCACAACTGTAATTATTATTAACTATAAACTAAAAATATATTTTTATTTGCTTCACTATCATAGCATGTATTATGAATTGATATGTTAACCTAGTTAACTCAAAAAAAAAATCCATATTATTCATTGTAGTGATGTTAGGTGTATTTTTTCCAATTAATGTTTTTTTTATTGGGTGACAAGTCCTTCAACATTGAGTTTTTTTATAGGGTTATTTTCATCTCATGACCCGGGTCGCGGGTATTGGTGGAATAACCCAAATGACTTGTTTTTTTCTTTTTCTTTTTAATTTTACATTTTAATATTGTGTTTAATGGGGAATTAAAGTTGAAGATTTATTTCAATTTGCTTTTTACTAGGTTATCTCAGGTGTTATAATCCACTTTGGGTTATTTACCAAATTTATCCAAAACAAAAATAGAAAATAAAAAGGACTAGCATGGTGGAGAGGTTAAACTAGAAATTTTGGATAAAGTTAGGAGCCTGGTCATACCCCTTTTGTGTCCAAGACAGAGAAAAAAAATGCAACTCAAGAATAAAAAAATCATTATTTGATAAATCTATATAGAAAATAAGTCCAAGGGGAAAATTAGATTCTTAATAGGCCAATTTAATTTAATCATGAGACAAATTAAATTTTAATTATGCTTAAGAATAATTTGGTTTGAATTAAAGGATTTAATTAGGTGTAAATATTTAATTATACTTTAAACAAATTAGATTAATTTTATTAGGGGTTTAATTGGTGAAAATTAAGTTTGGAAGACTATTTGAGCTTAATTGAGAAGATTGAAATTTTGACACTAAATTTTATTTGTATCAAGGCTGTTGGTTGAAATTATTTGCAAGATTGCAAGAAAATCAAAGTTTAGGGGTCAATTAAGAACTAAATTGAAAAATATTCTTAGATTAGTACCAATTTATAAAATGCACCAAACTATAGAAATCCTATTGGCTGATATCAAGGGTGAAGTTGAAGAAAATTAAAAGTCTAATGGTCAATTGTGGGTCAAATTGCATAAGCCCGAAATCAAAATCTAAAATGAAAAAGGCATGCAAATCCAAGGCTGACATTGATGTTCAATAAGGGTAAAAATGCACAAAAATTTAAAAGTTTAAGAGTGTAATTATACCAATTATAAGTTGAAGGATCAAATTGCGCTTCAGCCACAAAACGATGTCATTTGAAAGAAAAAAGGGACCAATGACACATCATATAGTTATTGTTCATTGTTTTCCTTAATTTTTTCTGAAAAAGTTGCTTAAGTGACTTTTTTTCAAAGGCATTTAATGTTTCATTTCTTCACTAAATTTGATCAAAGTTGCACCAAAATAATGACTTGAAATTTGTTTATATAATGGTATAATTCATTTTGGCTGGTTGACAACACAACCGCTACGACATCGCCCTAAAATTGCCACCTCAAGCAACCTTTAGCTATCAATTTTGGTAACTCATTATAGCAACTTTGAGCCAAGGGTTAGATGCTTACAAGTTGAATTAAATGATGAAATTTTAAGGTGACAAAGATAAGATCACCATATTCTAATATCTATTAATAAAGCTTGATCTCATGCTCATATCATTAAGTAATTCAAAGCCAAAGCTAAGAAAAAAAATTATTTTTCAGCCCATAATTTTCTTTTCTCCTTTTCAGCCATCACCTTTCTCCCTCTTTTCCTCCATCTATTACGATGTCAATACATCTTACAATCCCATAGCACCTATGCAACATAAGAAACAACTTCGGTCACCACTCACCTATGACAAGATAAATATTGCTTTTTTTTTGCCTCAAAAGTTGCCTTTTAACTAGCCATTGCAAGCATAAATTCTACATGCAATGACTACTTAATTAACTTTTGTTAATTGGTAGACCCTTTATAGCCCAGCCCAGCCAACCCAAAAAAAAGAAGAGATAGGCCAATCTAGCCTAACCTGAAAAAAGAAGAGATAGGCCAATCTAGCCCAACCTGGCTAGGTCGATCTAGTTTGATGGGTCAAACCCAACCCAAATACTTATATAATAATCAAATAATATTTGAAAAAAAAAATCAAAACATTTCATATGGGTATTTTAAAAAAAATGAGATTTTCTCTCATATTTTCCAAATAATTTTGTATAATATCGGTCCTTGTGCTTACACTATAAGTTTCAATTCTGATATTAAAATACTTAGTTTTCTCCAAAACTTTTTTAAAAATCTATGGGGTTTTCAAAATTTTCTTTTATTTTATGATCATTTCAACTAATTTTGTTCAATATTTGGTCATAGACCTTCACGGTAAGATATGAAATCGTTATGAATATCTGATTTTGTCCAAACTTCCAAAAAATAATAAAAGAATCCTTGTTTAAAAAACAAAATATATTTTATTTTCATACTTACAACAAAATACTATAAAATGTTTTTTCGCATATATTCATAAAAAAAAAATCATATCTTTTTCTATGTTTTAAAAAACAAAAATAGATATCATAACCACTTTACTATCGTTTGTTAGAGTTTGACTGAAATATAAAAAATTATTTACCAATAATTTTGTTTCACATATTAATATTTAAGAGTATATTTTAATAATTAGGGGGGTAAAATTACATTATAGAGTATACCATCAAGTATTAAAAATACAAAAAAAAAGTATGATGGTAAAATTAAGATTTTAGAGTTATTAAGTTTTTTACCCAATAAGATAAAGATTCCTTTATGAAAACATAAATATTTTGAACCTTATAAAAGACCACTGAATAAAAAATAAACTTAGAAAAATAATCAAACAACAATGTAACTTAATACTATACTAGGTTTTCTAATGAAGTTATCTCGATTTGATGATTTGGGTCATAAGTTTGGTAGAGTGACTCAATTTGTATATTTTTATTTCTTTTTAATTTTATACTTCAACATTGGGTTGATTAATGATTAAAATTTATAATTTGATTATAATTTCTTCTCCATAGATTTATCTCGTTCTCATGACATGGTTCACGAGTTTGACAAGTTAACTTTTGTCACTTTTTTAAATCTTGTTTTAATTGACTTGTTTTTAATTTATCCATTAACATTGAGTTGATTAAGTATTAAGCTTCATAATTTATTTTTATTTGCTTTCTAGGAAGTTATTATAGTCTAATAACTCGAGTCATAGATTTGACGTGTTAACCCATGTTGATCTAATTTAATCCAATATGTTGTTATCTTAATGTTAAGAAAAGATAATGTCCTCTTAAAATTAGTTTTTAGTTAAACTATGTTCTTATGTGTTGTATGAGTTGATTTGGACTCGCAAAGGCAATTAAATTATATCGTTTCAATACTCCCATGATTTAATTTATTTTCTTAGAAGAAACAAATAATAACAATATCTTACTATTTTTATTTGTTCAAGAAAAAAATTGATCTGGCTTGCAACGAAGTGATAATAAATAATCTTGAAATACTATTACTTGTAGTTTCTTTTTAAAGCAATTATGGAGAGAAAATACAATTTATCAATCCTCCCATTGCAAATCCTCCCTCCCTCCCTCCATGTATACATATAAAACAACTATAGCATCATCAACAACACATTTCAACTCAATATTTGTGTCCTTCATTTTCTTTCCATGATGTTTATTTCCAAAAAAAATTTAAGGAAAAAAACGCAATGTCAAAATCTAATTGTGAAAATGATATGAACATTTCCAAATTTTACAATTTGAACTAATTAGATCTCTATAACTTGCATTTAAATTTTTTTTGCGAAAATAAACACATATATTTAGACTCATTATCCAAGATCCTATTTAAGTTTTATAAGAGAATTATATTTATTTGGTATCCTTTTGTTTTGGTTTTTGAAAACATTTTTTATTAGCTCCGAATCCAAACAAGCAACAAGCCCGCAACAATTCCACGTAGAAATAAAACTGTTGGATTGGATTGTAATGTTCGTGCTGCATGGAAATGGACAAACGACCCTTGGATTAATAAAACACAAAACGGGCAACAATCCATAGCTAATGTAAAATTGAGGCCCAGCTTATTACACACAGCTGGGCTGGAAGGCTGTCATCCCCTGAACCTCCATGGCTTGAATTGAATTAGGTGTGAGGGTTCAAGACGTGGAAACCTCCTTTTCATTTCTTTTTTTTTTGTTTTTTTTCTCTCTAAAGATTAATAAAACAATTGTAATACTTGGACATTACAATCTAGCTTGTCAACATATATTAAAATTGCAATAACCTAATCTTAAAACTAAATATAATTTTATTTATTTAAAACAATTAAAGTTATAGACATTTCATTTTATTAGGTAAATAAATTTAGCTCTCTTTTCTTGCAAATACCCCATTGAATTGCATGGTCAACAAAAGATTTAACCTTTTTTTTTTTTTTAAGATTTAATCCTTTTACATTGACTTTATATTTGTAATTATACTTGATATTTTTTTTTATATGGAGATCCCATGATGTGATTGATGCTTGTTGGTGAAAATTAAAATTTAATTTATTGACCTTAAATTTTAAATAAAAACATTTTTCGATACTAAAAGGAAAAGGTAAGCACATTAGTTAACATATGCAACATACGCATTAGCTTGTAGGGGGAAACTATCATGTTCTTGTTGTGCGTGCGACTTTTTCTGACAACAAAATATAGACACATGCAATAACGTTTGAAGCATCTCATTAAGGTTTTCAAGATTACGTGTGGTGGTGACTTATTGATGAGTTTGCTCTGATTTCTTTTCTTCTTGTCCTCCCTCCATTCTTTCTCTTCTCCTTAACTTTCACACTTTCAAATCCAAACTATCAAGGTGACCAATTATTTGTTTCTTCTTCTTCTTCTTCTTCTTCTTCTTCTTCTTCCTCCTCTTTAATCAAAATTAGTCATTATTCTTGTAGTTTCTATTTGTTTAATTTTGGTTTTATTTTAATTTTATTCTCTAATATTTTTTTGTTTGATAATTGGGTTTTGTGATTTTTCTTGGCTTGCCTTCTATGAGGTAGCATGGTTTTATGACCCAGGTTACAAATTTGAAAGGTTGACTCGAGTCGACTTATTTTTTCTTACCCTTTACTTAAATTGATTTTTTTTTTCATCATCTAACATTGAGTTAATTGAGAATTACATTTTGAAATGTTTTTTAATCTCCTTTTGAGGTTATAGTTTTTCTCATGTTTTGAGCTGTGTAATTAGCTAGCTGACCTAAATTATCGTAATATTTTTTCTTTAATATTTAATTGGTTTGAATTTATTTTTCTTTAACTATTTGGATTCAAACCTTGAGCTCAACATTTAAGAAAAAAATATTGATTTTTTTAAAATACAACATGAAGGATGTGTTTTTAATATCGTCCAAGGAAAATCTAGTTTCCATTGAAATACAGGTTGATTTAAGAATGCCACCACTATTGAAAAAAAGAAACTACTTAGACTATTTTGTCTAATATCAAATATTTGATTATGATTGACTTTCACAATTATGTTTATCTTTTCTAGATGTATTCATATTTACATGTTTATATATTAACTACTGTATTTATTTACATCATATATCATTAAAATAAAACTATTAATAGATTACATAATGCTAACTACTATTATCTTCATAAATAATAGCAGGATCCATGTTAAAATTATATTCATGCTATAAGTCTTATCTAGAACACATGTAGATTTTATATGAATAAATTTATTCAAAAATATTACACCATAATAGTAATCATGGTAGAGAAATACATGGTTATTTTGAAATATTAAAACTTAAATTTCAGTGCTTGATATATGATAATTTATTAAATTTTATTTTCTCTTAAACTCAATTGTAGATATTTACACACGTATAAAAGGGAAAGAATAGGAAAATTGACTCGAAAACTATAACTTGTAAATATTTAAGGTAAGAACTCGTAAAATAGATACAATTGAGAAACTCCATAACATCCTAAAGAAAGTATATAAGGTGGTTTAGGCAAGTAAATAAAAAAAATAAATGAGATTTGATATTTTAAGATACATAGACCTTTAATATTTAATAAAATAAATAGAAGTGCAAAACAAATACCTTAAAAACAAAAAATATTTGAAATGTGAATAAGCGAATTATGAGAAATATGTACGAACAAAAGAAATAATACTCGGTAACCATAAAAAATACTATTCAATGGATATAATGAGAATTTGACAAGTTGTTGGCAACATAATTGCCTTATTGTGGTCGTCCATGGGAAGGGAGAAAGAAGAGAGTGGACTCTATTTTTCTTGAAACATCCTAGATAAAAAAAAAAAAAATGAAGAAAGCTAGTGATGTTATAGGATTTAAACAATTACATTCCCTAGATTTACAGTGTTTTTTAGCACAATTTAAGAGATAGAGCAAGGAAAGAGGTGATAAACATCAAACAAGGAAGAAGAAGAAAATTTCTTGATTTGTTCGCAAGTTCTTGCAATAATTATTAAGTTTTCATTATTTCTCATCAAATTGGGGAGTAGGGTTCATAATGAATTTTGGGAGAAATAAAAAATTAAGTTAAATTGATGTTTATGTCATATAATAAGATAGAAATATGTTAAATTTCAATAGAGATGGTATATTGAAGAGAAATGGTATCTCTTTTTAGTTTATATATATAAGTTGAAAATTGGTTCATAGTATGATTAATATGAAATATAATCAAATATTAAAATGAAAATATGATAATAAAAATTATAATACATTTATTTTATTTTTATGATTTCAAAATTTATTAAACATGTATAATTGAAAACTCTCTAAGTATTTTAAGAAAAATAAACTTTGATCAATTATTGAATGTCACATGCTAATATTTATATTCTAATATTACAAAATTGAAATGTGTTTATATGCACAATTATTTATTTGTAAAAAATAAAATATATGAAAGTAATTTATTTATTTTTAAATTCAAAAATCCTAATAAAATAAAACTATGAAAATATTGTAAAAAACAAGAAAAAACTTGGAAAAAAAGTAATTATGTGTGCGTGTCAATGAAATAAGTTTTGTGGGACATGTGCATTTCAAATATTTCCTCTTTTTTATAATTTTTACTGTATTTTTCATGAATTATTTATAGTTTTTAGAATGTCCTAAGTTTTTATATTTCTATTTTTTTTTCCAATTATAGTTGTTTTTTTCCTAATATTTTCTAATCTTTTCATTTTATTTTTTTTAAAAAATATTGAAAATTGATGTTAATTTGATTATCAAGTTTTGGTATACTAATGAAGTTGTTAAAGTGACATGTCACCAACATGCTGACATGTACTTCAGGTATTCTTAGAAAAATCATTTTATTTTCGTGAGCATTCTTATTTTATTTTTTTATTTAATAAAGATATACAAAAGTTATTACATGTTATTCAATCTTTCATGCGTGGATGCGTCTCTATGCATATTCCAATGGGTGTCATTATGCATATAAGACCATGATTGACAGTCTTTTAAAATTAATTCTGAAAAAAAAATTATTTTTATTTTTTATTTTAAATTAAATATTTTTAGTATTCTTAAATAATTTTCATATTATAATATTAAAACTAATTTTTTTTAAAAAAAATTTATTTCAATATATTTCTAAATAAAAAATATCTTGAACTAAATTTCTAAATGAGTAATGCCAGATTTGCCAGTGCTGAGATGGGGCACTAAAAAATGTGGGCCCTGGCGTTAATAACCGGTGATGGTGGTTTGATGGGCCAGCAGGGTTGAAGTCATAAACACATAACTTAAAAAAACAAAAAATATATATATTTTAATATATTTTTAAATAAAATATAATTTTAAAAATAATTTAAAACATTTAAAAATTAAAAAAAATATATTATTTTAATATATTTCTAAACAAATAATACTTTTAAAAAAAAATTTCAAATAAATTTTTAAACAAGTAGATGCCATGCCAGTGCTGAGATGGGGCACTAAAAAATGTCGCCCCTGGCGTTAAGAACCGGTGATGGTGGTTTGATGGGCCAGCCGGGGTTGAATTATAAACACTTATACGATCTCTGGATAGTTTGTTCAAACTTCTTAGTCAACTTTTGACCTTTCATAGTTTATATCATGAGAAGGGGTTTTGATTTTAAATTCTCCAGCTTTTGCTTAAATTCCAGAGGTCATTATCATAAATTTTGCTAGACGAGAGGACGCAGCCACATATAAAAATAATGTTCTAGACAAGTCTGGGGGGTTTGCAAAACTTAGATTCTGTATTTTTAATATGTTTTAATGTGTTGATGTAAAAAATAAAATTTTAAAAATAAATAAATAAATAAATTATTTCAATATATTACTTTGAAAAGCAACCGTTACCACACTAAAATGTGAAATATTGTAATAATTGTTTTTCAAAATATATTTTTTATAATTATATTTTTTATTTCTTAAAATTCATTTCAACTCCAAAGTAGACCTTGAAAGCCATCAAAGAGCATGAAAAAAGTGACAAAGCAATAAGAATTTTTGTTTGTTTTGAAAAGTCAATATGACTTGGAAATATATGAAATGTATTCTATACGAGTGCATACCCACCACATTCTATGCTAAGAATCTAGACTTGCAGCAAACAAAATGGATACAGATCGTTTCTTTTTTCTTTTTTTCTCCAAAATTGCTCCCCACAAACACTGAAAAGCCTATTCCTTTATTTATTTATTTATTTATTCTTATTCTTATTCTTATTATTTTTATATTTTTTGGTAGTAGGTGGAATATAGAGGCAGCCTTAATATTCATAAATCAAACAACATTTTCGTCGAAGCTACCATTTGCAGTGGCAGCCTTAAATTCTTTTTGAACGTGTACCAATTTGCAGTTTAATACATTACTACATTTTATTGTAATTGAAAATATATTTTTCGGAACATTATGCAATCGAATTGAAATTTCTATGGCAGTTTCTCTCAGACCAGGACAATTTCAACTCAAACATCACGTGATGTTGTGACTCGTGCGAAAGAAAACATGAGAAAAACTAAACGAGTTCGTAACTTGTAGTAATCAAGATTTCATATTCACATATTATGCCAGCACTTACGGGCAGCAAGATCCGACTGGGAAGATTAAAGATTATACTTCTCCTTTTTTTTTTTCTTTTTTAAATATATTATTAGGGTTTCTCCGGTCAAAGTGTGGATTGTAAATGAGACATCGCTTCGTTAAAATATAAGCAAGCAGTTGTTCGTGGAGATTTCCATGTACAATAGAAGAGAAATAAAATAAAACTAAAGTTGAATCTTTGAATCAACACACACTTTGCTTTTTAAATGCCAACAAACTTTTTATTTATTTATTTATTTATGCATTTGAAAGATCAATACCACCCAGCTGACTCTTTACCTGGAACTTGAAAACCACGAGCAGCACCGAACTCCATGCATGGTCACTGCATCTTCATTCGGTGTGGACTTTGATTTTCATTACAAGACGTGCACACTTTGGTTTCCAGAGTCCATATCTCTGTTAAAAATGCGACAAGTTTGGTTTCCTGCTACGCACCTTCTTCCAAATTTCCTGCATATTTCCCTTCCTCCAAGCAAGACTATACTTGTACTAGGAGATACTCTTTTTTATTTTTCTTTGGGTAGTAATATGGATTCGTGCATCTTACTCGTTCAAATCTAGGTTTATATATATATATATATATATATATATATATATATATATATATATATATATATATATATATATATATATATATATATATATTTATCTCTTGTCACATAACAACTATACCTAGGATCCATGTCAAAATAACAATATTATTTTGACAGTTTAGTAAGATTCTCATAGAAGCCGTGCACTAACATGTGACTTGTTTCTCATTTCTAAAAGCTAGGTCAAGTTCAAAGTTGCGCAGCCAAGAACAGTCTGGCATCTTATTTTTGGATGCGAGGAAACCACACACTCTGAAAAATACATTTTGTGGATTTAGGTGAGCAAGTAAAATCCCGGCTGTCTCAGGCTCTTACAAGTGGTACATGCTCTGGCTCGAACTCGAGACCTGCTGTGCAGATCACAAACTCTCTGCCATCACATCATGCCTTTAGGGACAAAAACCCTAAGACCCTATACTTATTTTAATAACTAGACAAGGATTTAACCCATTTAAAACCTAATGACATGGCTTGGTTTTTTTCCCCAACTTGATTGACACTTGCTCACCCAAGGATCAACATAATCCCTTCATGAAGAAAAACAATTCAAGACAACGCAAAGTTATTTAATCTAAAACCCAATCATTTTTTTTTTGTTTTACTCATTTGATTTTTTCTTCTTAAAAATGAAAAATAGTATCTCATTAATATAAGGTATAAATAAAATAATTAACATGAGCTTTAAATTAGCTTTCAGATAATCTTACAGCCCAAATAAATATCCCAATCAAAATTATTAATCTTTGAAGCGAAGGTGCTCACTTTTGACGAGTAAACTTGATTCATGACTAACAACTCATATGCAATGCCCATATATTCTTGAAGAGGAGGAAGTTTTATATTGGTAGGTGCAACCATTGTAGAATGAAGAAGAAGATAGGTGGAGAATAAGTGATATAATCAAAGATATTTTTTAATATTTCATCTTTCTATAAAAAGGTTTGTATTATGTATTGTTAAGTTTATGGAAGGATAAAAAGAAACAAAGGGAGTTAGATAAGAGAATTATATATTTATGAGTTGTATTGATTTTATTTGATTTCAGTGTTTGTTGTGTGTTTTTCTCTCTCTCATAGAGGTATAAAAAAGGGACCACAATCACACACTCCACCAACAAGTGATATTAAAACTTAGAAACCAAAAATAGAAGATGCATTTTTTCTTACCTAGCCTACATTCCACATAAAAATGGTGCGGTTAAAAGAAGAATTGTACTCTTCTTAACATAGTTGAAAACATGATAAAGGAAAAGTCCTTGCCCATGAGTTGTTAGGATGAAAGATTTTCATATATACTTTATCTACTAAATTGGTGTCCAATGAAAACTTTGAAGAATAAGATACCACATGAAGCGTGAAGCACTTATGAACTAAGTATAAGTCAACTTCAAGTTTGTTTTGATTAATCACATATTCCAAAACTTTAGAGGTGAGAATATCCAGCCTTGAAAACAAATGAGAGAAGTTTATCTTTATAAGATATGGTCATAAGTAAATACAAGAAGTTTATCTTTATAAGATATGGTCATAGAACCATAGGATACAAACTATATTATCCCATAAAAAATGTTCTAAATAGAAATATCATTTTCAGAGAAAATAAATCTTGAAGGCGGGACCAAATTGATTTTCTTAAAATGTAGAGTTGAGTGATGAAAAATAGAAATATACTCATTTACTAGAAGTATAGACATAAAATTCATTAAATGTTAATCCTTTCATAATGGAAGAGTGAAACTCTGTATTCAATAGTAGAAAAACTATCTAACATGGGGCATAGAGGGGTTCAAAACTTGGAAGATTTGTATAAGGACATAAAATTTATGCATGTTAATGAGTTCATTTTATTATATTTATTGATTTTTGTGATTCATATAGTTTTGAATAAGTTAACAAAAAAGATAAATGAAGTAATGCAATGGATGAAAAAATAGATCTATTAAAAAGAACAAAACTTAAGGGTTGACTTCCCTCCTAAAATGACACAACACCACAAAAGTCAAAGGGGTTTACAAGGAAAAAAAATGCTCAATGAGAATTTTTGAGACAGAAGGCCAATTTTATCACAAAGGTTACAAGAAAAAAAACTATGAGGAAGTCTTTGCCCCTATTGCTAAAGTTAAAACCACCAGGCTGCTATTTTTGGTAACTAGATTAGAGAGATGAATTTATCAACTACCTTGATATGTGAAGAAAGGTCATTTATGAATAGAGTACAAGAAAAATTGATCAACTACCTGGAGATCATATGAAGAAAGGCAAAAACAGACTTGGTATACATGCTAACAAAAACGTTATATAGATTGAGACAAGCTTTATATCTATGGATTACCAGGACCGATGACTATTTCAAGAAAAAATGGGTTTGAGAGGTGTCCCTATAAACATGTATTGTACATGAAAAACAAATTGGTGGAAGTGTGTTATATGCTTGTATATATATTGATGATTTAATCCTGACTAATAACAATTCAATTGCGTTTGAATTGATCAAAATAAGCATGGTTAAAGAGTTCGTGGTGATGAAATAGGTTTAATGACATAGTATTTTTTAGGAATTGAAGTTACACAAAATGAAAAATGAATTTTATCTCATAAAAAACTATGCAAGAAAGGTTCTTAAGAATTTTAGCATGGAGAAATTGAATATAGTCTTTACTTGAAGTAGGATTAGAATCAAGAAAGAATAATTAAGGTGATGTTGATCCAACCTTCTTTAAAAATCTAGTTGCAAGTTGGAGGTTTAAGATAACTTATACGCACTAGGCCAAATATACTCTATGAAATCAAATTAATAAATAGGCGCATGGAAAACCCTAACCAATCTCATCTTAATACAAATGAAATAATTTTTTTATATATATAAAAAGAGCTCTCTTAATAATAGTAAATTCAACATATATTATGAATATTTCAAACTTGTTGGTTACTCTAATAGTGATAAGGGATATGTTTTGGATGACGAAAAATAAAAGCAAAATGTGTATCATGTTTTTCATGGGAGATATAACATTCATCTAAATTTCCAAGAAGCAAGTTATTGCCACACTATCATCATATAAACTTGAGTATATTTGTTGTTAGGGTAGTTGTTTGTCATGGTATTTGGTTAAGGAGCATGCTAAAGTTTTTAAATTTTTTGCAAGATAACCTTATAAAACTTTACATTGATAATCATTCCATGATTGCTTTACAAAATAACTAATGTACCATGAAAAAACCAAGCATTTTGATACTCGATACCATTTCATCGAGGAACATGTAAAAAACAAATAAGTAAAGCTGGTGTCTTGTATAATTTATGATTAGCTTGCTGATATATTCACAGAGTCACTCAAACATGATGTGTTTATAAGAATGAAGAACATGCTTGGATTGAGGAAGTTTGGAGAGATAGATTTAAAGCGAAATGTTGATCAATAAACTTGACTCAATGCCAGCCTTTATGCAGTAGCTCTGCATCCTAGAAAAGAAGATCATTTTTCAATGGCAGGTGTAACGATTGTTGAAAGATTAAAGATTATAGTTTGAGGCATAGTAGAATTGGTGACATAATCAATGACTTTAGAGAGTTTTATATCTCTATAAATAGGTAACCATGTGGAATGATAAGAGAATTAGAGAGAGTTAGAAAAACAAAATTGTAAACTTGTAGGTTTCATTCATTGAATTTAGTGTGAATTTGTGTGGATATTTCTCTCTTGAGGATGCATCAACAATGACCTCAATCAATTCCATTGATGTATATGGTCATTGGAGGATAGAATATTCTAAAATTGCATCACCCTTGATGTTATTGATGCTATATATACTGAGATCCCCTACATAAAAGAGCCACTTTATTGGAAAACAAGCAAGAAAATTAAGACACTCAACTATTTGTACACAAACTAGTAAGAAAGTTAGTCACTCAAAACAGAGCACAGGTAAAAACAAGGAACATTCAAAGGGTGTTAATTAGGCCATCAATTATTCTTATTATTCTAACTATCTGAGAAATAATATGCTGAGATCTTCGTACGATTTACACTCAAAATAAGTCTTAATTGATGGCTTGATCGGGGGAAACCCGTGTAACACAGCAGTATATTAAGCTACAAGACAAACAAGAGAACTGGTTCCAGCTATGATAGCACAATGGTAATGCGAGACCAGATAAATACAGAAAAGAGAAACCTAACTCGTGCATGGATTTTTTTCATCTCTTCCAAAATGGAGTTGAAATTTCTTCAACACGTGAGCTTATATACTATTAGCTATAGCTCATTGAATGCCAAAAGTTCCAACAATTGTGACAGCTAGTGCACTCAACTGCTATTTCTTTCATTGAGTGGTGATCTAAAGATTTAATGTTTTAAATTTTAAATTTTAAATAATGAACACTTTTTTATCACCAGTAATTTCTGAAAATTGCAATTAATTAATAAGAAGTAACTAGATTCAAAGTTCTGCCCCGTAATAGTGTAGCTGCATATATAGATATTCGCCACCTTCACTTAAGTTCTAGCAATCACTCAAAATGCTCAATGTTTTCTCTAATTACTTTTAGATTTGTGTTACCGTGCATTAAAATCTTGCATATGGCGGAATGTTTTTATTATTATTATTATTATTATTATTATTATTATTATTATTATTATTATTATTATTATTATTATTATTATTATTATTATTCAACTAATTAAATGTTTCGCGCATCACTAAGAAGCAGCATCTAACAACTAAATAGCTTAAATTGTTAGTTGAAAGCAAGCTTATCATACTAATAATAGTGTCATATTTATTAATTGGGACTATAAGAAATGTTGATGGCCTATAGAAAACAAGGTTAACTAGTCGTACAGCATTTAATTACTCTGTGTGGGTGTGTGTATATACGCATTCATGTATACGAAATGCATGTGAGCAGTCTTATATTAATTAGGGTTTGAAGGTACGAGGAAATTGATCTCAAGAAACGTCTATCTTAATCAAAAGGGGTAAAGGAAACCATGTGGTGGAGAAATTTCGTCCTGATCTCGAACCAATTTCACACAACTACTATAATAATTGGATTAGAAATGGTCGTATATCCTCTATTTCAATTCCTTCAAGTCAATTCACGTGGTTTTAATCCTATAAATAGGCATGCAAACTCCAGCATCACATTGCACCATACCTGAGTTCAATTATATTTTTTATCAGGCAAGATCCTCAAATTTATTACTTTCATGGATAGGCAAAGCAACCTGATAGTCTCCAAAATAGGTATCATCGGAGCTGGTGTAAGTGGTTTAGCTGTTGCTAAGCAGCTATCTAACTACAATCCAGTGGTTTTTGAAGCGAGCGACTCCATTGGAGGGGTGTGGAAAAGTTGCTCTTACAATTCCACAAAACTTCAATCCCCTCGCGGTGATTATGAATTCACTGATTTCCCCTGGCCTAACAGAGATGACCCAAGTTTTCCTTCTTATATCGAGATATTGGATTACTTGAAATCTTATGCTGAGCATTTTGATTTGATGAAGTATGTCATGTTCAGCTCAAAGGTGGTGGAGGTCCGCTTTGTCGGCGGCCGCGAACCAGCTGATTTCAGAGGCGAACCCGGGGAATATGGCAGCCTTTTGCCCGGACTGCCGGTGTGGGAGGTTGCTGTGCAAAGCAAACAATCTGACATCATTCAGGTCCTTAAAATGGCTCTTTTTACTCCTGCAGTAGCTTCAAAACTAAAACTGCTATTTTCTTCTATCCCATTAATATAACTCAAAACTCTCTTGCTAGCCGATTATATAATATACAGATCGATGTGCTTCACCACTGTCTCGACAATTGTTCATATAATTAAAGTACTGTCAATATCCTTTGCTGATTATTCGTATTTTGCTTCCTTTTTCAGTGGTACGCGTTCGAATTTCTTGTTGTTTGCACTGGAAAGTATGGAGATATACCGAAGATTCCTGAGTTCCCACACAAGAAAGGGCCCGAAGTATTCGAGGGCAAGGTGATGCATTCCATCGATTACTGCAAGCTTGACAAGGAAGCGGCTACTCAACTCCATAAGGGAAAGAAGGTGGCAGTCATTGGGTTCAAAAAATCAGCGATTGATTTAGCTCTTGAGTGTGCTGAGGCAAACCAAGGTACAAGCTGATCAGCTTAATTATAATATGCTTCATTCATGCTTTTGATGATTTGCAGATTCATAATATTACACGAACTATCTCCATGTCAAGGCCAACTTGTTTCTTTCTTATGTTAATTGTATATTTAAAAGCTTCACTAAATCTTAATTAGAATTTTCATTTCTTTTTTCTCATACACTCGCAAACACAAGTATGTGTGTGCTTGTGTGTGTAGATGTGTGTGCTTGTGTGTGTGTATTCTATTGTAAGTCAAAACAAAAAAGATTTATAAATACATGTCTGCTTTTCCTAGTTAAGAGAAAATGATTTTGTTTAATCAATTTTAAATCTTATTAATTTCCACATCTCTCTCTTTCTATAAAAAAGGGGAGTGAAATCTTGTTTAATACCATGCTATAGGATCCATACACATAAATCAAAAACTTTTCCTAGTTTTTAAATATATGTTTTGATTTTTAAATAAATTCCACGCCAACTTCCTCTAGATCATTTTCTCTCTCTTTTTTTTTTGTACAAGTGATGATCTCAGTTTCTCCCCTCTTAATGTTTATTTCCTGGGCCATATCTGGTTTCTATAATATACATACATACATATACATATAAAGACACCTATGTGTGATCTTACTTGTGGATGGTGTCATAATTAAATGGTCCCAGAAAAAGTAGCGAAAGGAACAATCAGTCGTTGAATGGTTACAAGTAGTGACGTTCCACGTTAAATGGATGTAGCGTGCATGGTAACACAAGTCATGCTCATGGATAGAAAAAAGCCATCTCGTGGTCAATTCCCAAACTCGTACATATCATGCGTTGACTTATTGACTGCACGTTTTCAGCCATCTAACTTTCCAGTTTTGACTTTGCATAGTTAATGATCAAAGCAAAAACAGATAATTACTTTGATTCTTCGGGTCCCTAATCTGGATGTACATATGAATTTTGGCGACACAGCGAAGCATTATGGACTTAGTTTTCTTCGCTGAAGAGCAATGGATGATTGAACTCTCTTCTTTAATTATTTCCAAAAATAGAAATTTCAAAAACTATTTTTCTCCGTTTTACTAATTAACATGTCATGTTTGAATGTGCTGTAGGCCCTGAAGGGAAACCGTGCACCATGGTTGTTCGGACATTACATTGGACTGTGCCCCATTACTGGGTGTGGGGTTTGCCATTTTTCTTGTTCTTTTCGACAAGATCTTCTCAGTTCATACACGAAAGTCCAAACCAAAGTCTCCTCAGGGCTATGCTTTGCTTGCTGCTGTCTCCAATGGTGAGCTCATTCTGACACATTCAATTCATTTTCAAGTCCTGAAATGCTAATGCTGCAATTAATCGGTTCTAATGCTGTAATCATGGAATTTCACAGAGGCGTGTAGTTTCCAAGTTCATAGAGTCCTATCTCCTCCACAAACTTCCTCTGCAGAAATATGGACTGAAACCAGATCACCCTTTCATTGAGGACTACGCATCTTGCCAGATGGCTATCATGCCAGATAATTTCTTTTCCGAGGCAGACAAGGGGAAGATCGTGTTCAAAAGAGCATCAAATTGGTGGTTCAATAAGGAAGGACTCGAGTTCGAGGACAAAACTAAAGTGGAGGCCGATGTTGTCATATTTGCCACTGGTTTCGATGGGAAGAGAAAGCTCAAGGATATCTTACCCGACCCTTTCTGCAGCTTGTTAGAGGATGCCCATTCTGGTGTCATGCCCTTGTACAGGTAATTAATAAGCTTTTCAATCCATTCCGTGAAACCTAAATCTTTATGCGGTGTTAGCTTGGATTAATTAATTTGTTTATCAGAAGAGGTGGCCCAAATCATATCTTCTTAATTTTTGTTGCAGGGGGACTGTTCATCCATTGATACCAAACATGGCTTTTGTGGGATTCATAGAGAGTGTTGCAAATCTTCACACATCAGAGCTGCGCAGCATTTGGCTGGCACGACTCATCGACAACAAATTTAAGCTCCCAACCATTGACAGGATGCTTGAGCAGGTGTCTAAGGAGATTGAAGTGGCGAAGAGGACTACCAGGTTCTATAAGAGGCATTGCATCTCAACTTTCAGCATCAACCACAGCGATGAAATCTGTGAAGAAATGGGATGGAGCTCTTGGAGGAAGAATAACGTGTTAGCAGAAGCCTTCAGCCCTTATGGTAGCAGGGACTATGAGCTCAAATAAGACCAAGTCTACCACAAGAACAGTAACGGAATATATATATATAATTAAGCACAGTTATTACCTTCATTGTTTTATTAGTATTACGTACAAGAAAGTCATCAAGCCATCCTGTATTTTGTTTAATAAACTAGCTAGAATAGTTACCTTTACATTATTGTGAATCGCTTATGAGAAGAAAAATAGGCAAATCACAAACAACGTACGTCACAAATCATTTACTATGAGAAGACGCATTATACAATTCAATATATATAGTTATTGTTTGGAGTGTTGTTGTTGTTGTTGTTGTTTTTTAAAGTTTTTTTTTTGTTTATAAATATATTAAAATGATATTTTTTTGAATGAATGAAAATTAACTAATTTTAGCTTTAACTTATAATTCACAAGTTAAAAGTAGTTTTAAATATAAATAATTATTGCAAGCTTGATCAGGGAAGATGATTAGAATGATCTCCTTTTAATTCTTTTAAGAAAATTAGTGGAATCAGAATTAATAATATAAAGTTTAAAAGTTATTTGACTAAAGTAAGATTTTGACTCAAATTTTCAATAATCTTTTAATATATAGTTTAAAAGTTATTTGTGTCATTCTTAAATCAAAAGTTGAAAAATAACTTAAATCAATCTCCATATACATACATATGTGAAAAAAAAACTTAGTTCCTTTATTTTCATTCAAAATGTTCAATATTTAGGGTATAAAAAGATTTAAAAATTTCCCTTTTCTTGTTTCTCCCCCTGAAAATCCGAATCTTGGACGATGAAACTCACCACTTTCCATTAAAATCAAACAACACCTATCATTCGATGAAACAAACAAAATCCACAAATTACTGAAAAAATCCAACAGATGTTTTGGGAATCTGAATTCTATTTTAATTGAAGATAATTAAACAGAAATAGATTTAAAAAACGAGAGAGATTCCCACCAAATGTAGGAGAGGAATGGAAAGCATGACAGAGATAAATTTTCTTTTTTTAACAAAGATATGACCTACCAACCCATAATCAGTCGTCGAATAGAAGTTTTCATTTGCGTAAAACAACATGAGTTCCTCCAACTTAAAGTTAAAAATGTTAGAGAAGATAATAAATTATTAAGAAAATAATTGCAGCTATTAGTTATATGTTTCTTTCTTTGTTTTTCAGCATGAAATCTTCTTTTTTCTTAATCGCGACAATCTATTTTGTTAGATAAATAATTAATTGTGTTATACATGACAATATTTTTACTTGTCTTGTGTTGAGTTGGAGTAACTTCTCATGTCTTAAGCAGATTTTTTTTCTTCTAATCATTAATCAATGAGGAATTTAATTTTAGTAGGGAGTGGGTAGCAGTAAATAAATTATATATATTTTTTTATTTTTATCTTTTACTTTAAATTAATTTTTTTGGTGTTTTTATATCATTTTCATGTACTGATATCAAAATTATCTTTTTAAAACAAAAATATTATTTTAATACATTTTTAAATCAAAAAATATTTTAAAAAATAATATCAATTACACTTTCAAATAGACACCTATATCATGACATTAAGAGTAAGTACATGTAACTTAACACTATCAATCACTCTTTGTTCTTGCTTCTCAAACGAGGGCCTTACCCCGTTATCAACCCTAATTCAAATGCCTTCAACAATCAAATTAGTTTTGCCAACTCCCAGTTTGATTGCAGTTAGTTTGATCATAACATCAGAAAATTCTCCAATAAAATATTAAATTTAGGTTAAATGCTAACCTAGCTGTTAGTTTTCTTTCTTCAATAAAAAAATATTTTTAATATCATAAAATTAAAATACTAAACGCATGAATTTAAAAATTTTTTTTTTTTTTAAAAAAAACAAACTCTCAAATACCCTTTAAGGTATTCTTAGAAACTTAAAGAAAGGTTGAAAGCGAAACTTGATTTATTAATTTGTAGCTAATTGAACATTTGAAGCTTTATACGCTAATACCTACAATATTAATTGTGCTGCATGTTAACCTACAAGTGCTGCATGTTAAGGAACCATCTCACCTAAAAGGTTAAGCTTGTAAGTGAGGCCCCATAATATGATTTATATTATTCTCTAACACCCCCCTCAAGTGAAAGCCTTTTGGACTTAAAACTTGCACATGTCCATATCACCTTATCAAATAGAATGAGGGAGGTGAGATTCAAACTCATAACTTCTGGGTCAACAAGGCTCTGATACCATGTTAAGAAACCATCTAACCTAAAAACTTAAGCTTGTAAGTAAGGTCCCATAATATGATTTATATTATTCTCTAACACTGCAATCATAACAATTACTCTCAAGCTTTACATATGAATTGCTCTTAAAAAACAATCCTTAATTACAATAGCTGTAATTAATCGCGTAGACCGAGAAATTTCCCAACTTCTAATTCGAAAACTCATGTACAAGAAAAGTTTGAAATTAAAGATTAAATTAATAAGTCAAGACCAGTCTTCATAGAATTAAAAATAATGATTCGGTAGTCTGACCGGCAACTTTGGCATCGTGAAAAAGGGTATGGTCCCCGTTCTGCACAGGAAATTACAAACATTTTCACGATTACTTTCGTGGTTTCTTCAGTCCATCTTTGGGTCGGCATTGAAACATTTTCTTAAGGAAAAATTAAAATATAAGAGAAGAGGTTATTCGTGGTGATTGATGAATGTTTGAATCAATATAACCAGACTCTTTACCAGGAATCTGACATGTTCACTATGTTCAAAATGTGGTCCCTGCATTTTATAGATATTTACATTAGACCGTGATTTTAATCAGGACTTGACCTGCGAACTTTCATTTCTCAAATTCTATGTTCAAAATGCAAGATATTTGTCAGCCTGGAGTTTTCTTCTTCTTCCAAGTTTCTTGGACATTTCCATTCCTCAAGAGATTCACGCGTGGATTTATTCAAATTCCAAATCTTTGAATTCTCTGTTTGTCCCATCCCAACTCAAAAGTAAATTCCATTCAATGATACAACTCTAAGATAATGAATAAAAAAAAAATCTATAAACTGCACTCACGAGTATCCACAATCAAAAGACCTCCCCATCATCTTTCCACACGCTCTAAAAGCTACAATGGGCTGTTATATGGTTGGTTTCTTATGGGCTAGGCCCGATCAGGCTGCCTCCATTAAATTTTATAAAAGAGAACAGAGATCCAGTAACCGGGCCCTTCAAATAAAGAACGAGGACTTTATTTTGAAAAATTCTGCTGCCTATGATTTTGAAGTTATAAAGTTATAAGAAAAACTTAATTGGCGAGATGTGAAAGATAATAGTATAAATTATATTTTAAAATTTTATTTAACAATTTATGCATTTAAGTGAGATGAATTCTTGATATGTCAAATCTTATTTCCAGCTTTCCAGATTGTTCTATATGCTGTTGAAAATTTACTTGACTACGTGAAAATGAAATTCTTGATATATTTCCTCATTAAACTTCAGTGCATCTTGCAGATGGCTATCATGCCGAGAATTTATTTTCAGAGAATGACAAGGGAAAGATGGTGTTAAAAAATAAAAAAGCACTTTCCATTACCTTAAGATGCTGCATACATCATTCTGAACATGCAGTAAAAATAAGCAACAGATGACGTTTTTACAAGACCAAAAGCACATTTAAGTGTGTTTTTAAGAGCCAAACCAGTGACTCTGCTAAGAAAAATTATCCATCACATGAACATTATGCGCGGGGACCTCAGCCATTGTTGTCCTTCCTATTTTTGGTTGACACCAGAAACTCTGTAAAAATTTGAGAGGTTGTGCAAGCAATTGAATTGATATGTGATTTCCTTATGCTATGACGACCGATATTTTAGCAAGTATTCATATAAAAAGATGAGGAAAAAAAAAAGAGTATTTCTTTTACACGAAACAAAGGGTCCAAACCCAGATAATAACTAGTAATTACAAGGGATTGGATACAGCAAGAATTTCAGACCTTCAAGAAATAGATTAATGGGGGAAAGGTGGAGATGACAACATAGAACGGATGGTTCAAAGACTTTGAAGTAGTTTAAGGGTTTCATCAACATGCTTTTCAGGCTGGAACTGATTGTTGTAGATGAGTTGGACCACCCCTTTCTTGTCAAGAACATAAGTCTGTCTCCCAGGTAAGGTCCCGAACAGGTCTGCTGGCACTCCCCACTCTTTCCTTATCTTGTTACCTTCGTCGCTCAGCAATGTAAATGGAAGTCTGTATTTTTTAGCAAATGCCTATAATCATTGCACTCTTTGTTAGTGCTTTGAAATTGCAGATCTCACAGATGCATCTAGCCATTTCATACAAGTTAGTAAACAGACACGCATAAATTCAAGACTGATTAATCAAACTGTTGAAATGTGAGTAAAATTGTTCAGGGAACGTAATTTTTCAGCTCCAGCATTAATTTGCTCAGTAAATATGTCATCCTTGTGAGTTTGAAATGGAAAGAGAAATAAGAACTTTTATATTAACCTGCTCTGAGATAAAAGGAAGCTTGGTTTTACCTTGTGCGAAGATGGATCATCACCACTAATTCCAACAACCTCGGCGCCTGCTTTCTTGAACTTCTCATAGGAATCTCTAAAAGCACAGGCCTGCAAAAATACTTTAATTTTTAGTATATACATTCACTACCTAAAGATGCCTGTCAATGATGAACATTCCAACCTAGTTTTCTTCTCATCGTTTTTTAGTGATTAGTTTTTTTCTTTTCCTAGTGGGAACTCCTAGGCAAAACCTTCCTCCATTAACGATGGCCTTTGAAGTAATCGGGGAACCACACACACACAATTGCAGATTAATTAAATTAATGGATAGTGCCTTCTAGAGTTTTAAAATGGACCACCAAAATGTTAAGGAAAAAAGTTACAGATCCTCTTGGTCAAGTGGCAGTCCTAGAAACCAAACTTTCTTATAGCGGAATCAGCATAATCTAATCAAGTGACACCTTGTGATGATACTCAAAATGCAATTGTAACCCTTTATCTTGCCTACATTATCTCAACTTTTCTTCGTAGTTGGAATTCTTTCCATGACAAGAACTAAATAAAATTGAAGCTTTTGATATGACAGGGATTTAGTTACCTGTTTGGTGCACCCAGGGGTTTCATCAGCAGGGTAAAAGTAGACAATCACAGGCTTCCCTTTGAATTTGGCGAGGGACAGAGTCTTTCCATCCTGATCTTTTAAAGTGAAGGATGGCGGCACCTGTCCCTTGTTTACCTTGAAAATAAAGACACCCGACATAACCAATCAGTCAACAAATGAAAGCTATGAAGCCCAAAGTTTTCATTGTGAAGCAAAATGTACCTTGGCAAAAATGGCAGTCTTCACCAAAGAAGAAGATGGGATAGAGAGAGAAGTAGAATGGGAGAGCTTGAGGCCATAGAACTGCGACTGTGATGACTTGGAGAGAATTGGGTGGCTATGAGAAGATGAGGTTTTGGGTTTATGAGTAGGAATTACAGAGGGTAGAGAGTGTTTAGGGAGAGAAATGGAAGCCATTTCGACAAAGATAAGGAAACAACTGTGGCAACCAATGTGTTAGAATTGTTTTTGGTTTCATTTAAACTTACATGTGTTCAGAAGTCGAGGAAGATAAGGAATTATGGTCACTGATTGGGGGGAGGGTAGAGAGAAGATGGGGATGGATTGGGTTTTTGGCGTGGAGAATTGCTGGCCCCAACCCTTAAGGGTCACGGGGCTCCCTCCCAAAGACGAAGACTTACCCTGCTTCTCCATATTGTTACAAATTTATGGGGCTACAGATTTGCAAAGTTCATCGGCGTTTACATTTATTTGATTTGGTGCAAATTAAATCGTCGTCGTCGTCGTCGTCGTCCATGAATGACGATGGACACCTACAAAAATGCCCACTCCAAATGCGATTTTTCAAACTCGTTTCAAATCAGCTTAATGTATTTTAAAATATTATGTTGAAAGATGAAATCAAAAATAAAAATATGAGATTTAAAAAAACAAATAAAAAATTATATAATTGAGGTTAATTTGTCAAACATACAAACCAGATCACAAATCCAATTGGGTTTAATCATTTTTTATTTCTAAAAATATTTTTCATTTAATTATATGAAAACTAGATGCATGAGACATATTTTTTTATATCAAATAACATCTTTTTCTTAAAAAAAAGTAATGCTTGAGTATGAAATAAAAATAAATCTATTTTAGAAAAGAAATTGATAACAAAAAGGGTTTTGTTTTAAAGTAAAAAAAGAGCTACAAAAAAACAAACAAATAATGAAATGATTTTTATTTTTATTTTCAAAGGGTTAAAAATATCTTAAATCAAAAAAGTAAAACAAACAAACAAACCAGGCATACATTATATTGAATAATATTCTATAAAGAAAATCACAAAAAATTGCTAGTTTTAAAGAGAACAAAAAAATTCAATAAAAAATATATTAAATGATGAAATTAGAAGAAAAAACTAAAATGATAAAATAAATAAATCAATAGACCTAAAAAATAAACTCAGCCATGTGGACTTAGCTTGGGTGGCCAAAATAAACTACATTTTATGTAATTTGTTAGTAAATAATTTTATTTGAGAATGAAGTAAATGAAGTCTTTTACTCTATGATTATAATTAATAAGATATGCTTATGCTTATATACATAATTATTTATAACAAAGAAATCATAATACTACTAAATCAAATATTTTAAGCCTTAAGCATAAAATGGTAATTTTGTTTAAATTCTTTGTAAACTCTCAAGTATAAATAAATAACCACGCATAATAAATACTTATGAATTCTCATTTTCAATCAAATACAAAAAATGATGAGATAAAAATTCTTGAACTCAAGATATAAACAACCCAAGAAAATAAATTAAATTTAATAGAAAAATCAACCCAATGATTACCAGAACTAAAAAACTAAAGTTATTGAATGAAAAAACAGACATCATTTTTTTTTATAAAACCATCTATTAAATGTTGTTAAACTTGTGAAAGATATTTGTAGGTACTTATTTTTAAATGCAAAGCCAAATCAAGAAGTTATGTACATATCTATTATAATCATAGAAAAGTTAAGATTTATTTCAAAATCTCTTAAAACTAAATGAGATAAAAGAGTCATGAAAGAAACCTCATAAATAATATGAAGATAAAAAAAAAAAAAAGAGAAATAGTGATATAGTAGAAATTAAAAAGAGAGAGAGAGAGAGAGCAAGGTGAAGAGCAAAATAAATAAATTTTAAAAATATAGAGTGTATGTAGTATATAACAAAGCTTAGGGTCCTCTCTGCAATTTATTTCCTCCAAATCGTCGAAAGAGCAAATAAGTTTAAATCATTAACCGGCAAAGAAAACAAAACCTTAAACCCTAGCCTTCCAATCCAAATATTTATTTATTTTTTTCCTGGGTAGAACTTCCAATCCAAAACCTTAAACCCTAGCATTAACAGCTTAAGCTGACTAATTGGGTTTTCAATTCTTCAAATATCTCTGCTCTCTGTTCATAGTTGTTTGAAACTTAAAAGTAAGATAGCAAAATGGAGGGATTGCTGAAACTTGCACGCAAGGACACGAAGCCAGGGGCTTCCTTGTCTGATAATTCTTACAACTTAAGCGAAAAGGTTGGATTAACTGCCGCTTTATCGCCTCCAGACCAGTCTCGTGTTTTGATCACTAGGCCTCCCAGGTGCTTTTCTTGTCCAATTGTGTATATATATGTATATAATTCAGGGATAAAGTAATTGTTGTCTTTGCAATGGAGTCTTTTTATTGGAATATGATTCAGTTCTATGTTCTGTAGTTAATTCATGTTGATCGATTGGAATTTGTAGTGCTAGTTATTATCCGACGACTTTTTCCCCTGAGAAAAGAGGTTCATCATGCCTTTGTGAATTGGAAAAGTTACGGAAATGTTAATGTGTAATTGTGTATCCTAGCCTTCATAGGAAACACAGTCTTTGATTTGTTTGAAAAGTTTATTCGATGGTGGTAACTCATGTTTGCACATGTTGTCTTCCGTGTCAAAAACAATCCCGTGTAAATTTATATTAAATTAGCGAGGAGGCATCCAAATTTTCCAACTGGTTTGGTTCCCAGTTAGAGCAGTATGGATGTTTTGTTTCCAGTTTTCGGACAAACATGCTTGCTGAATAACTTTCAGATATTTTTCTTAAATTCGTAGTTCTACGCAATTTTTAGTTAAGCTCCAAGAAATGGTCTGATTTACAGTGCTGCCAAAATCGTATTATTTTCTCTGGTTCTGACATTGCCAACGAATTGTAACTACTACATTTCTGTCTGGCTTTCCTTGTAGACTGTGTGATTCTTCATCTAATTGCAGGCAAGTGGTTTCTCTGTGGGCCTGCTCAAAGATGTGTGCAATTTTCTTTGTTGCTGGAATTGTTGTTGGGTACACGCTGAAGAAACGTGTTAGGAGATGGGCTGCCAAGCTTCTTCGGAGGTTGAAAGATGACTGACACATTAAAAATACTCTCTTATGTCACACAACTGATAAAGCTGCTTCCTTTACCCAACCTATGCTTGTCTGTGTCTCATGCCAATGACATCATCTTAGTACATTCTAACATTTTGCAAGCTGCTCATCGATACATGTATAAGTTATTTGCAGGCTATTATTTCCCCTTTATAACACTGGTTATCTCTGTTGTTGTGGGCTTTTTTATTCATCAATTTCTATTGAAGTATGCAGAACTATAATCCAATGGAATGTGAATTTTTGTTCGATTGATGTTTGATAGATATATTTTTCTTTGCTTAATCATTTCCCCAGCACTTAATCTCTTTATTGTATTCCTGGACAGTAACTTCCTAGCACTGCACTTTGTCCTGTCTGATTAGCTTAATAATTTTCTTTCCATTCACTACCCCAGTGCCTTGCTGGCATTTTTGTGAAGTCAACTTGTGGCTCTTCTCTATTTTGATTTGGAAATACAGCATGTTTATATTAAAATAATTGCAGTGGTCTCTGTGAACACAATATTATAACTGCTCCTTATGTCAACCCAGCTAAGCTGTCCATTCTGAAGGTTGTTAGGAAGTATTTTCAACTATTGGAATCCTTAGACAGATTGGCAGAAGCATCGAAAATCCTTCAAAACTCTCTCCCTCCCTCTCTCCCCCTCGTTTTATTGAACGTCTCGTTTGTGTTGGACAATATTGATATATATCAATATAGTAGATAGTTGCATCTACATCTTTCTGAGCTACAGATAGGACATGTATACATATAAATTTTCTCTCGTTTTTGTTTAGTAATTACAAAAGATAATAATAATAACAGCTCGAATTCAAATGGTGCTCCTCTTGCTTCAGAAGTACTCCTTGTGAAACTCAAACCTTGTGGTTGTCTTGTGACTCAGCTCTTGGCATAGCTTCTTCAGCTCCTTTGCCAACACTGGCATCCCGCAATAGAACACCCCTGCATTGTAGTTTGGCAAGCTGTTTTTAGCTGAAAACTACTAATAATTATCTATTACCAAAAGATTGCAGAAGATCGATGCCTTGTATTTTCAATCTTAATCTGGTCAGCACATGAAAATGGTGTTTTATTAATTTATCTACTTTCCTTACCTACTGTGCCAAACGGATGCTTTGAAGCAATTTTGTTGAACACTTCTTTCCAATTTGGTCTTGCGAAATGTGTCCTTACCTGCAACAAAATAGAGCCATATGATGAAGTAATTTTCTTCCCCACTGCAATTCTTTGAATATTTTATTTCCCAGCTCCCACCATCAGTTATTGATTGGCGGGTTGACCTCGTTTATCTACAGTAATTTTGACAGCCTAAAACTTTATGTTTATCAGGGAACATACTCGAGTGCCTGACACGATGTCAACACCATGTTTCGCATGGTTGAGAGCTTGGACCATGGTGATCAAAGTTGACCTTGCATCACCTTCTTCGTAAACGCTTGTAAGGTAGTTGTGCAATTCGATTTGACCCTATTTCGATGTTATACAAGAAGAGACAAGGTTAATATCTCTCACTTTGGATGATCCGAGGCATATTATTTGAGACATGGATAATGAACATGGGTTGGAAACTTTTTGTCTTACTTTGTGATCCATCTCTGCAACTTCATCCATGACCCCTTTGAACCATTCAAAAGATCCAGGCTCTCTAGTAACCCAGTAGAAATGAGCATTCGTAGTCCTCTGTGTTCTCTTCTTGCTACCTGGTGTCATACTTGAAGATGCATAACTATTTGAACTGTCATCTGACCGACTGTTTTCAGTGTTTGAATCCTAGCAAAACATAGAAAATCAATTACTGGATGTAAATTTTATATCTATATATAATAGTATAATATATATAGATAAAATTTCAAAGTATCGCGTGTACCATTTGATTTTCTGCTGCCCGTGTGTTGTTCAAAAGATCTCTAAGGATGCTTATGAAAGGGGTAGCTCCTATGCCAAGCCCCACGAGAAGTAAGACATCGTAATTTCTGTACTCTTGTGCTGGAGCCCCATACGGACCATCAACATAAAGTTTTGGTTGTCTGCAGCAATGCAGGCATTTTGCCCTAATATTTTCACAAATTGTTTGAATGCAAGTCTAACACAGTGGAGTTGCTAAGTGTTTAACTAACCTTGTTTGATCCATGTTCCCAAGTTGACCAAATTTGGCACGGCCAATGACACATGGTGAATCATTTCCCTCGGTGAAAACTCGCTTCAATTCCTCCGTCCAGTCTCCGACTACCCGGATGTGAACACTGAGATGGTCATCTCCTGGTGCTGAGGTTATAGAGAATGGGTGCCTGAAAAGGACTCGGTTTTTGAGACTTGAAAGCATCGACCATATTTCATAATAATAATAATAATAATAATAATAATTACTGTAATTAACAGGAGCTGTTATTTTCAAAAACACTTAACCATTCAAAGGAGGAAATTGCTGGGCATTGTAGAAAAATGTACTGCCCACTTTTGTACTTAAATCCCTGTGGCTTGGACAGGATTAAGCTGAGGACATTTCCCGGTAGCACCGACACCTATCCGAATCAATTCATGTAAGACTTTCTTCATGCCAAGAAAAACGAAAGATAATCCAGAAAGCGGCGATAAAGCCTCCAACATGACTAAGTACCTTCAATAACTTCACAGAATAATGTTCTGATCTACGTGTTCTCACGTTTCGTTCAACCATGTAGAGCAACAAGGGAGCAGAGATATACATCCACGTCTGGAAAGTTTGAAAAATACCAGATGTTACTTGCTAATTATTGATTATTTCGTCACAAAAGCTTGGAAAGTTCTTACTGTTTTCTGATACCACTTGTGGGCTAAGAACAAGAAGGTTCCATGGATAAGCAGCAGAATATAGACCACACCAGTGAGATGATGAGAGTACCAGAACGCATTGAAACCTGTCAACTTGTTGAGAGGTGGGGGTAGCCTCACCCCATTTCGCCGGAAACGGCCTGTTGCTAGAGTGAACGCAATCGTCAGTAGCACCACCATAGAAATCCCAGTTACACCTTCGATGCCAATCACAAGTTCTTTATATGTAGGCTTTTTATTATTGAAATCAGATGCAATCAAGGCAAATTTCTCAGAAGACGAATTTATCAGACGGGGAAAGTCACAAAGTAGATGGTTTCCAGCGTGCAGGATGACTCCAACTGCTACAGCGCCTGCAACCACCTGGTAAAAGAAAGAGGGGATCATGTTTCTATTAAATATTCACTTCTTTCATTGGTTAGCTAGCTAGTAGAACGTAAATACAGTAATAATGTGAAATAACATATAGTTATAGTAATAATAATTACATATTATGTTCTATTACATTAGACCGGGAATAATCTAATGTAAGGTGTTACCTTGTGGAAAGTAATATTGTCATCGAAAGGAACAAATGACCTTGCTCGAGTGGATCGAAGCCAAGTCAGTGTGTTCCGACAAACAGGTAGAAGAATCAGAGCCATGTTGAATTTGAGAGTCTCTGCGGCACCTTTTGCAGTCGCCAAACAGTAGCCCATGACTTGAAATGCAGCCTTGTTCTTGTATTGAAGAAATTTCCAGACGAACAGGCCAGCCATTATCATCACCCACAGCGTTAAAATCCAACCCCTCTGCCATTTTTCTAGAATTAAACCCCTCAATTTCGAGCTTAGCCTAAGCATCGCATTCTGGGGTTTGATTGCACCCATGTTCTGACTCCATCCTGCACTTGCTGTGCTCAGTGGTCTGCTGTAGTTCATGTATGTGTCCTTTTGTAGAAGAAGGGTCTCCAACTGCCATAACTGAGAACGGGAAATAATCTATCTTTCAAGTCTTTTTAAGATAATAACCAGAAAATATGAAGAAAAAAAACTAATCCAGATTGTAAGTTGTTGGACTGAACAAATGAAGAAAGCTATCCACTACTTTTTAAAGTAATGAATATTCCGGTGACTTTATTACTGAATATTAAATAAAAGTACACGAGCTGTAAATTAATAGTAAAACATGAAATTAATAGAGGAAATATAGTAAATTAAATGATTTGTGGCTGAATGTGAGGTGGGCTAAATTTAAAATCATTTTCTGACCTGGTCTGCTTAGGACTATTAAGCAATCTGGGAAACAAACAATTTGAGGGCTGCATCTGTGATTTACCTCGATGTATCCGAGATTTTCAGGATCAAGCTCTTCCATTATCAATGAAGCATATTCCTCTGCTTGTTCTTTCAACTTTGACAGTTTATTCGCAGAAGCACTGAGCATTATAAGCTGGGATTAAAAGAAAATAATAGTGTCACAGTTCAAATATTATTCGGCATCGGTTGCTAGCTCATGATGGGCATATAACCAACTACTTTATAATATATAATAATAATAATTATAAAACATGTAGCATGGTGTCATGTAAATATGCTTCGTTCTTGAAAAATAGTTTTGATTCGACGGGTGGTAGGTGACACATTTGTAAGACATGTCTCCGATTAATTTGCTTAATTTGTGAGAAACCTACATTAATATTATTTACAAATTAATGTTTTGGAAGAACAATACTATAGTATTGAAAATATCACCTCCTGCACTTCTACTCTCGTGATCCTGCCGTCTTCGTTGCTATCTGCCCTGCAATGCACCGGAAATCTCAAATTTATCGTTTTCCGATTGAAACCATCGGCAGACTAAAGCCCCAGAACTTGTCTGAGAACTGATCAAACGCCCAGAAATTATTAGAAAAAGAGAGAGAGAGAGAGACGCACATGTCGAAGAAAATTTGGAGGCGCGCGTCAAAACTCTGGTCGGAAATCTGTAACCAGAAATCATGAAGCTCTTCTTTGCTTATTTTCGTTATTCTCTGCCTCTTCCGCCTCGCTAGGGCATCGAATATACACACCGCGAAATCCTTCGAATCCACCATCCCTGACATAATTACTCACACACCATATCAGAAACGTACGTACGTAGAGACAAACATGATTTTATTAAATTATTTGTCATAACCAGCAACTTCTTACCTATGCATTCACCAAAATCTTCTCTGGCAAGCAAGCCGTCTTTAGCAAGCAACTTGAACCTGGACTCGACTCGTTTCCACAGCTCATTCGACTCAGACGTACCAGTTGTCTTACTTATGAACCTCAACCCTTTCAGTCCTCTTTGAGTGCTGATCAGTTTTGACCTGTCGTGTTTAGCTTTCAATCTCCGTGCATCTCTCGCCGAAATTGCTCTCTCTTCATTCTCCGACCATGTCGTTCTCGAAGATCTTGATCTTAACCACCCGAACGTCCGCCTAATCATCGACGTTGCCGATAGACTCCTCTCCAAAACCCGGGCCGCAGCACCACCGCCATGCGTGCTCTGAGTTGACATACCTCCAAGGTTCGGATTAACACTGCAGACAACAATGGAGTCGTTTTCGAGCTCGAGCGTGACCTCAACGAACTCATCCTGGTTGTTTCTTCTCAGGTCGTTCAAGAAAACCGGCAACATTGCACCGCCAATCTCGCAGTCGCTGACAGTTTCCGAACCGTCCTGATCATCTTCTGGCAAGTCAAATGTGCGGCTGTAATTGGATAGCTTGGAGCTCGTCCTCCCAAGCGACGATGTCGATTTCATTATAATTATATTCCTATGCCGGACTAGTTTTTCTTGTATTGTTATTATTCTTTTCTCTTCCCTTTTCCTGTTGCTCATGCATAGAAATGGGATGCATATACAGAGAGAGACAGGGAGAGAGAGAGAGAGAGAGAGACAAGAGAAGGAGATGAAGTACAATTGAAACGCCTGTCTTGGAATTCCAAGGAAAATAAAGAAATGGTTTACAAGTATTAAGATAGTGTCCAAAAACATGCAAGACAAACACTTCTCAACCGATCTCTACACACACGATTTCAACGCTTGCTTACAATCCTATTCGTGCTTCGAGAGTAGAATACAACCCCCTGTATTAGTCTTCCTATATTAATTAAGCTATTTAAATGTATATAAAATGAAAATCTTTTTTTTTTCTTATCTTTAAGAGCATGACAATGTAGTTTATAATTCTAGATTTATAAATTAAAAACTCTGTATAGTTTTGATTTAATTTTCAATGAAACAAATCATATATAAAATGGTGATGTAATAACTATTAATATGTCGTTCCTGGACAGGAGAAAATCTGTTTTCACTAATCAATATAAAAATTATATTCGGCATGAAAAAGAATCTCAGCACCACCGTGCGTTACTAGAGTTGAACTGCATAATTGTATCTACTCCTCGTGATTAAGAAGAGGAGAGCTGGTTTAACAGCCGGCCGGGAAAGACGGAAAGGATATCGCCATGTGAAGGGGGGCATGTTTTTTGTTAGAATAATTCGGAGGGAAATAATTAACCATCTCTTAAAAATAAAACAAATTGGAGGAAAACATTAATAATAATGAAAAGAGTAGGGGAAACCCCCCGATCAATTTGGATTGGTTATCATATAGTAACGTAAGGTAAGGTAACGGGCATTTATAAAATGGGGTTAAAATTAACGTGGAAGGTGTAAGATATTCGACCTGCAGGAAGTTGAGGCGATATCCCAGTCAGATGATTCTCATATAATTGGCCGACTTGGATTGTTTTTTTAATGTTAAGAGATAGGATTAATAGTTTAAAAATTATTTTTTAATGTATTTTTTAAAAAGTGTAACTTTGTTGAAAGGAGGTTGCGCTGATGATCGTCGACATAGGAAATAAATTTTTTTATTAGCTACGGTGGGGGCATCCGATTGGTTAGTGAATTAGGTTGTATTAGTTTAATTAATATTGTACTAATTAAATTAATTAGTTAAATGTGGAATTCACATGAATTTCTGTAATTAGTTAGTGAATTAGGCCTGACTAATGTAGCATTTTACTTGATTATTGCTCAAGACATATCAAAGAATAATGTGGAATTCGCATGAATCTTTCTCGTTATTTACCTAGCATGCCATGATAAGTCATGCTAATAGGGTGCAATGATAAGTCATTAGGTCATGTTACTAGCGGGCTTCGATAGTTATTATCATGTATTAAAATGATTTCTTTGTCCATTTCTTTTTAAATTCATGATATCAGATTTATCATAAGAAAATTAAAAAAATTATTAGCTAGTTTTTTTTTAGCTAGTATTCAAGGGAAAAGATTACGCACATTAATTATCTTGTGTTGAAAGAATCTCATGTAATTTATTTTTATAATATAATGTGTTTATATTTCCGTTTCAATATTTTCTTATTATAACCTAGCTTCCAGACAGCCTGCCAATATCTTCTTGGCATATCTCTTTGAATACAGGACTATACATCTGTTGTTTTTCTTTACTTTTTTTTTGGTCAACTAGTGTCGAGATTATTTTTTATAGTATTTTTTGTATAAAAATATATTAAAAATATATTTTTTTATTGTTTTAAAAATTATTTTTGATAGAAAATATCTAAAAATTTAATTTAAAATAAAAAAAATATTCTTAAAACAATATGATAAACAGATAATAATGCGGTAGGCATTACAAGTATTGTAGCTCGCTCTACATTTTGCTTGGCGGGTCAAAACGACACAGCTGTTGTTAAGGCATCAATCAAATCATTAAATAGCACAAAATGTGTTCGTGCCTTCCACTCCCTTCTCCCTTCCCTGCTGTATTAAACTACAAGTAGAAATGTTCATCCATTTTTTAAAGATATTATTGTCCTTTAATTTCTATTATTGTATTGTTCTACCCGGACGACCTCTTCAAGATTGATGTAGATGTTTTTATTGATTTTACGACATAAGGCTTCATAAAACATACTTTTGTTCATCCAGAACATGAAATTAAATGCCTTTTATATCTATTTATATATACATCAATAAGTTTTTTAAGGTTGCATCCAGACCACCACTACTCGTAATATTTAACAGAAACTAAAGCAACATTCGGTGAAGTAAGTTCTTGGGTGCAGAAGGATCCATTTCCTTTATGAGAGCCTTTGAAAAGCTGAGAAATAAACCAAGAATTAAAAAAAAAAACCTATAATCCTTTTTTTTTATAAAAAAAACATATATTAAAAAATGAAAAAAAAACATGTACATAATAAAGCCTTGTAATTAAATAAAATCATTTCTTAATAAATTAAATAAGCTCTATTGGACGCGTGTGTTTTTTTTTTCAAAACTTTATTAGATTTCAATTATTTTTATGTCTTTATCAAGGTTATTAAGATTGCAAGTTGGCTTGTAAAACTGAATGATTCTTTGAGTCATCATATATTTATCATGCAAAAACATGAAAAGAAGTTTTATTTCAAATCATGTGAGATCGGGTAAAACCACAATTTGACTTCTGGTTTTATGATAATTTCAAGTCCACCATGTGTTTGTTTATTCCTAAATACCATAGTCTTTCAACAAGTTTCCAACATTATGATTTCTCTATAGAAAATCTCATAACTTGTTTAAGATATGATTTTAAAAGAAACTAGACTTCAAGATAAAAAAAAATGGTCATAATTTGAATTGTTGGACTCATTCATTTTAGTTCATACATAGCATACAATTCCTTGTAGAATCATTTGTTGAAATTCATGGTATATAACAAACAATATATGAAACTTATAAGGATATAAAATATCTAAAAAGAAGCATTTCAATATCTACAAATGATGTATTTAAAAGGAGTAACGGAAATGATGCTAGCTAGCAAGGGAGTATAGTTGTGAAGACATAGTTGTTTTCAATGTTTTTTTCTTGGATGCAAAGTCTTATCAACCACTCTCAACTTTTGCCTCTCAGATCTTGCATGGTAGGATTTTATCATAAAAAAACACGTACACTGTATATTTGTTGATGGAATTGCATATTGCTTGTATGAACCATGTATGGAAAAAAAATCTTTAAATTAAGATTTTATAATTTTATGATTTGAGTTTTCATTGCATTTTTCTTGTTGTGTAAGAAAAACATTTTTGACAACTTTGGTCTTTATGGCCTAATTAAGTTTTTTAAGGATTTTTCTAGATTTTTACCTTGAATCATCAAAATCTTCTCTTTGTTTTTCATTTTTTCATTAACTATATATTTTCATGTTTTATTATATCTTTGAAATAATTTATCATTTCTTTTGTTTGAAAATTAAATTTCTTAATGGTCCAAGGGGATTTTTTTATCCAAAAAGTAGCAAAATAGCATAAACAATAAAAATTAATTATGGAAACCCCACAATCAAGAAACATTAATTCAACTTCGTGATTGGAAAATTTTAGGTCAACCCTGTTATTAGGAAGCATCAAGCTACCAACCTTTTTATTAAAAAAATCCAAATCACTCTGCTTATCAAGAAGGACACAAGTCAATCTTGCTATGATGAACAACCAAGAAAACTCATAAAGAACTTGATCAAATCCTACATAATAAAAAAAAAAAAAAAAAAAGAAACCTACCATTAGGAATCCTAGTTTCTAACCATATAAAAAGACAAGAAAAACCTTATAGTTAGGAAATTATTAAGGAAAGAAAAAAGTTTAAACCTTATCATGAGGAAGAACAAGAAAAAGTCTACCATTAAGAATTTGAATTGTAGGAAACTTTCCATCAAAAATCTAAATTTTTAATTCTACAATGAAATGGTTTTGGATTTAATCAAAAATAAAAGGAAAACACCAAGGTTCTGGTTAAAATGATCTCTAGATTAAGATTTCAAGTTAACCTAACTTAAAGCAACATTAAGGTTCTGGTTAAAAGAGATCACCAGATGGGGTCTTAGATTAACCTAATTAAAGACAAAGACCAAGAATCTGGTTAAAAATGGTTATGGATTGAGATTTCAGGTTTAACCCAACCAAGGAAAATTAAGATTCTTATTAAAAGGGATTGCCAAGTGAGATCTTAGGTTGACCCAACTGAAGACAAAGACTAAGGTTTTGGTTAAAAGGGATTTGTAGATTGAGATTTGAGGTTGACCTAACCAAGGTAACATTAAGTTTCTAGTAAAGGGATCGTCACATGGAATCTCAAGTTAACCAAAACAAAGACCAAAGTGTTTGTTAAAAAGGGTCTCTAAATTAATATCTCAGTGAACTCAACCAATACAAAGACCTAGTTTTTTATTAAAAGGATTTATATATTGAGATTTTGGGTTGACCCAATCAAAGACAAACATTAAAGTTTTGATTGTCATTATAAGATAGAATCTCAGGCTGACAAGGTTGAAGACAAAAAACAAAGTTTTGGTTAAAGAGACTTTCTAAATTGAGATTTTAGGTCAACTTAACCAAATATAAAGATTTTAATTCTTGATAATGGGGATCACCAAATGGTATCTCAATTTGATCGAACTATTTTGGTTATAGCTAAAGAAAATCGCAAGATTAGGATTTTAGGTTGGTTGAGTTGTTTTCAAATTTTGATTTTAGTTAAAGAGATTTTTAAATGAGATCTCAGGTTAACCAAGCCATGTATATAAAAAAAGTTGTTTTGGTTGAAGAAAATTTCTAGATTGTGATTTTAGCCAGGCCATTGAAATGGTCGTTCGGCCCACCCGAGGCTGGCAGTCTAGCCCCAAATGATGGGCCTCCTGACCCATCAAGGCTAGACAGCCATCCCACCAAGAAAAATAATAAAAATATCAAATATAAAATTTGCATAAAAAATATCTTTTTTTAAATAATTAAAACAAAAAAATTATTTGTTTTCATGAATACGACGGCCAATACACTAACATATTTTGAACATTCCTTTTTAAAAAAAAATATATTATTTCAGAGTTTAAAGAAAAATGTGTTTTAGCATGGATTTTGTAAACACAAAAATTGGTTTTTTCCTCGCATTTTTGGAGTTTACAACATGTTTGTAAAATCCAAAAGGTATTGGCCAATATTCAAAAAATATCAAAATCTTATTTTTGGGGATTCATATTATTCACTGTTAATATTTGGATACAAAAATCCTAAAGGGGTTAGTATCCAAAACCTTAGCGGGGATAATTCACTATTATTAACTACTGATATTTGGATAAAAAAATCCTAAAGGGGTTAGTATCCAAAACCTTAGCGGGGATAATTTGCTATTATTCACTGTTGATATTTGGGTAAAGAAATCCTTAAGGGGTTAGTATCCAAAACATTAGCAGGGATAATTCGTTGTTATTCACTGTTAATATTTGGATAAAAAAATTAAAGTGGTAAATATCCAAAATATTTTTTACAGGAATAATACGTCATCATCATTTAACCAGCACATCTTTGAAAGACCAATACCATAGCAATCATAAGACATACTTAAACATCAAGCAGCTTACCTTAGGTAGGGTGTACTAGGGGTGTTAAAATCTTCCCTTTACGCAACCAGTCCCTTGCCTTAAAATCTTGGAAAGACTAGTTTAGGTTTTCTAGTAACCATAATACTAGGTGGCGACTCATTTTTTCACAAAAATAAAGATAAAACCCGACATGAATTCTCCGCTCACGGGGAGAGTCACTGCGATGCCGCGTCTCGCGGAGGGTGCGACATATGTAACAAAATTTAAATAGGACCAATATCAAGTCGATTTAATATTTAAAAGTTGTGATTCAAGTTATAAGGTTGTGACCACCTCATAGAAAAGTTTTTATGAAGCATAATTCTAAATAAACCAAACATTCAAGGATAAATTGTTTTAAAATTATTTTAAAAAAGACCCAAAGATTATTTTTTTTCAAAAGAATATGGACCTAAACTTAAATAAAAAATAACATAACACCTTTTAATCTTAGCTTGGCGAACACAAATCCCAATGATATGAGAGAGAAAAGAAGGGGAGAAGAAAAAACCGTTATCGGCTAACTATTGACTAACGAATGTCACCCCAACAAACGAACCTCAACATGCCACTTTAAATGACATAGTGAATAATTATTTTTGTCTACCAGAGAAGGCCGCATGCACTACTTGAATGCAATAAGCCTACTCCATATGCTAGTAAATGTGGTCCACAAGTAATATAGTTTATTTGCCTATCGATTCTAGTTCATTATAGTTTTGTTTTCAATTTTTATTTTTTCCCCTAAAACATTTGTATTTACATCAACATAATTTGATTTTAATTTGTCAAGATGAGCATCAATTAAGTGTTGGAATTTTCCCAAGACTTTGCGATAGCCAAATATCTAGGCAAGAATAAACAAACTACAAAGTTAAATAACGGATTAAATTGAAAAAAAAAATAATGATTGAAAAAAAAGTAATATCTTTTCTTGACCTTACAAATTAGTTTCTTTTATTTTTAATTGACATTTTAAACCTCCATAAACACAAATTATAAATTGATATTATTTTTTCTGCGTAAACACATTTTTATAAAATATGTACACATTACCAAACATAAACTTGAACACACATATCAGGAAAACTTATACACAAAAATACATAATTAAAACTTGATATACATGATATATACAATAATTTTTGTGCTAGTAATGATTGTATATTTGTGTCAATTAAGTTGTATATGTTACTGTCTTCGAACCGCTCTTGAATCCAGCCCAATCCCTCATCATGACTGATTTTATATATTCAGGTCATTAGTATTTTTTTCAGCAGCCTCTAATTGATTTAGGACAGGAAAATCTATACTAGAAGTAGGCGATTTAAATCATTGTAGAATTGAATACGGTTCATACGCAAGGTGCTATCATTAAGGTTGGAAAATTCTCTTTTTTTTTATTACCGTAGGTATCTGGATCAGTTTGAGTGTATCTCGACTATCTTACAAGCTCTAAAATTAATGATTATGTAAGTCCTTAATAACTATCATATTAAAAATTAAAAAATTTAAACATGAAATCACAGGAGAATAAACTCGAACAGAGGAGAAAAAACACTTTAATTTAAAGTTTTTGCTCCAGTCACCTGGTAGATGATTGAAAATCCCATTTTGTTATTGCAAGTGCCGATGGTAAAATTGTGTATATATAGTACAACGTTGTTATCAAGCTTCCAAACTAGTACAAGTGTCTATCATTTTCAAATAAAACTTGGATAATGTCGTAAATTTATTCTCTGCATAGGTACTTACATATAAGTTTTTCTTTTCTTTTGTTTGGTTTAATGCTGAGGTCGAAGTAAGTTAGCAGCTAAGAAATTGAGTTAAAAATCTATTTCCACACAATAATACACAACATATACACATATAGAGAGTCAAATATTTGTAATTGAACCCACCAACTCGAAAGCCACATATGACGAACACTTGTCGTTTGATTTGGATTGAGAGGCAACCCAACTAACTCCATTTGACTTTGCATTAAGAAAGCATGAAGTTTACTTCTCTTGGGGGTGGTCGTTTTCGCTTGGATTTTAAGATATAATTAACTTGAAGGAAAATTATTAATATTGCTTCCATTTCAATGTCAATTTCCAAACATCCCTCTACAATCCGAACTCTTCTCCTCCAGGTTGCATGGTAAGTACCCAAAAGACACGGTATAATTAATAACAAAAAGACTGTGATCTACACAGCAAATTTCGAGTTCACATCAAGATAAACATCACTTATAAAAACTCGCGACAACCAAAGTTTTATTCATTTACATCAAACTATTATTTATAGTGACCATTCACAGATCCTTCAATGACACTGGATACTTAAATAAGGGTAGGCATCAAAATGAATTGATGGCAAATCTGAATCAAGAATGTACTGCCTATTTGCACGGAGATTTTAACTCTATAGAAACTGGAATAGAGTTCCCTAGTACATGGTTTTAGCCACAAGGCTTAACTAGTTAAGACTGTACTCTTTTTGTACGGAAACAGTACAGGTTTCTTAAGTAGCAATCTGGCAATTCAGGTGGAACCTAGCTACAGCGCAACCACAAAAAGATGTCTGATCTGATGAAGTGAATTTGGAAGGTGATACGTGTTCACCTAGCCTTTAACAGGTGACAAAGACAACAATGGTGCCTGAAGTCCACAGGAAGAGCCCCGTTTGTCCAGCCTCTTTCAGAAATCCTTCAAAATCAAGTAAATACAGTGGGAGTGTCAATTTTCTAGTAATCTCTTGTCCTTTGATTTGTGTGCTTGAGAGCTCAGATTACCAGATAAATTAGCATGCAATTAAGTGAAACGTAGACATGGTGCTAGGGTTATCGAAATAATTAGGTCAAGAATCCCAACAATCATTCGTTTCTGTGTTCTGCCAACCAGGAGTACTAGAAACCAAATTCCCAGAAATCATCACTTTTTAGTTGACTAGGATCTCTGTTTCACAGCAACTACTCCCCCTTGTCACCATGCTCTACGCACTCGGTTTTTCTTGAAATGCCAGGATGTTTTACCCTCTCAGATTCCTCAAGTGTTTGCACTGTAATTAATTAACAGAAGCAGGACGAATATTACCCAGTTACACCATGGCTTACAGGCACCGACTATTCTCTCATAAAGAATGAAGAAGATGATATGCCAAGCTGAATGCTAATTAGGGATGGTATTTGTTTTTTGGAGAGAGATTCGTAAGATCTCATCCAAATAAATGAGTTTTTTCTTATATATTTACTGTTTAGGATACCCAATCATATGCAAATTCAAATATATATATATATATAGAATTGATATTTAAAATTTAATGAATGGGATATAGATATTTAGATTTTAAATTTTATAAATATTTAATATAAGGATTTATTTTAGTTTTGGATATGAATCCAAATATGATAAAACCGCCAACTCATATATAGTTCTAACTACAGAAACGAGAGACGAATGAAATCTATAAACCATCATATTGTTTGTCCAAAGGCCCAAAATTCTACTCCTCAGTCATCATATCAACTGGATCTTCTATCTAATTGTGACAAAGACAACATAATGTGAATTAACAATGAGTACAATGTGAGTAAGGCTGCATGCTCCTGTCTAATTCTGATCCAGATCTTGCAATCTATTCCAGGATGGCAATAGGAACATAAAATTAACATTTCCACTAAAATTGACTTTTCGACATGGGACATCTTGGAAAGCTAATTAGAATTGATAGAGATAAATTAAGAAGAAGAAAAATGAGCCACCATTTAGTTTTATGGTAACAATGCGAAAGAAAAGATGAACGCAATGTTTATTTTTAATGACAAAATGTACTTATCGTGCATGCTTTGGTTAGTGATGGTATAAGACTATTTAAGCTTAGGACAATGATTTGAGATTTGTGTAGACACAATCTTTTTTTTTATTTCTTTTTAATATGAGCATTAGATCTGAGAGGATAGTTAGGGTTAATTAGGTAAAGACTTTTTTTTTTGTTATGTTTAAAATGGATCTTAAAGCCACCACTCACTCTTAACGAGCCTATATTGGATTATATCAATCAAACTGAAATTCACTTGTTATTTTATAAGAGATAGGAATATAATTCATATACATTCATTGATAATATAAACTCGCTTATCCTTAATATGACAAACAAGGAAAGAATAGAATTCACTCGAATTTTAAACGGAGCAAAAATAGAATTCGTATAAATTCATAGATAGTATAAACTAGTCATGCTTGTTACTTTACACCTCCAAAAAGAGAAAAATAATTAGAGAAAATTATTAGAAACACAAGAAGAATACGCGAGTTACCGCAAAACAAAAGAGGAATGATTTGTTGAACCAAATAGAAAACGATCAAAAGAAGGAAAAATAGGAGAAAACATAAGAAAGGATCCAATAGAAGTTAAAGCACAAACTAGAGTGTTATATACACCTTTTAAACAGAAGCAAATATGTATCTTATTCCTTCAATTCTATATTTTGTTAAATTACTCACATTTTTTAGATATTTTATACTACATAGAATGATATTGTTGAATTGATGTTAAACATGATAAAATGTCTAATAATATGGGAAATGATGGTTTTGATTGAGTGATTGAAGGTTGTGTTTCGATTAGTAAATGTTATTTACATCAATTTTAGATAAGCATGATTGTGCTAGATTGGTAAGTGTCCATAGTATCCATTTTAGATAGCTGAGATTATGGTTAAGTAGCAAATGGTAATGACATGCATCTTGAATAGCCCAAGATTATGCTAGATTGACAAACACAAATGATTTCGATTTTGAATAGTTGGGATTATGTTAGATTGATGAGTTCCAATAGTATAAATTTTGGATAGCTAGAATTATGGTAGATTAGCAAATCCTAATGGCATGCATCTTTATAACCAGGCTTGTGTTACATTGATGCTTGTTTCATCTTCATCGTGTTTGTCATATTGGAATTGAAATCTTTAGGGAGAGACTAACTATTGATGATACCGTTGTAGAGGATGAGAGACGATATACACGTAAATAAATGAATGAGTTATGTTTATATATTTTGATATTACTTGAATATTGTATTATCCAATTCATTTTGTATGTATGTGTGTGTGTGTATATATATATATATATATATATATATATATATATATATATATTGCATTCCAGTGGATACTTGTGATTATTAAAAATTAGAATAAGTTGAGTTTAATTACATTTTGTTGATAGGGTTATTGTGGTGTTTTATAAGTTTTTTTTAAGTGGGATAAAATTTTGGGTATAGTTTCTATAAAAAGAATTTTTTTCCTAAATTTTGATAAAATTATAATTTTTTTAAATCTCTAAAATCATAAAGTAAATAAAATTTTAAATTAACAAAATCTATTATTATATGAATTTTTTCAAGTTTAAAATACAAAATGATCCAAAACTAGAGAGTAGCCAAAATAGTTAGATCATTTTGGATGCTATTTGACTATTTTATTAAGTATTTAGTTATTTTCTTAAGATAATTTTCTTGGAAATATCACGGTTTATAGCAATATCGTGATCATACTTGTCAATTTTGTTTTGTTTTAGCTGAAATAACCGAAATGTTATGTACCAGTTAAAAAACGAGACAAAACAATGACATTTTTATCTTGGTTTAAATTCTGGTCCATTCTGAATTTTTCGGCCAAATACCGGTCGAAACGTTTCGGTTTCGTTCTACCCGTTCCATTTCGGTCAAATAGTATTTGTTTTAAATAATGAATAATTTTACAATATCAATCATATCTCTTAATATTGTGTTTGCTTTTAGATTAAATTACACAATTCTAAATAATTTTAATTTTAAATTTAAACTATTTTTTTTAATATATATATATATATATATATATATATATATATATAATGTAACTCCGAAACAACGAGTCGAAATACTACAAAACTAAAATAATAAAATACCAACAAAAATAGAATTGAGAATCTTTATCATGATTCTAAAATGCATATTTTACTATTATCGAGGTTGAGAATCGCTATAAAATATTGCCATTTAATCGAAACAAAAAAAATAAATTAATGTTATTTATTTATTAAGTGTTTGTGTGCTAAGAAACCACCCCTGCCCTATCACGTGTATCCAACATAAAGTGCACTTGGATTTTGAGTAAAGCGAAGCGAGGCAAACTGTTGGTCTGTGCAATCTCTATCCAATCCAATCCAATCCATTTTCCCCTTTTCTCGTTTGCATTGCATTGTAGATCTCTCTTCCTTTCCATATTGGAATTCCCTTTTTGTGATTTGTTTTCTATAATCGAAAAAAAAAAAAAACCATAACTGACAGACGCGAAACCAGCGGTGCAGCCACGAAAAATCTCCTGCCTTGTTAACATTATGTAAAAAATAAAAACTTTGATTCTCAAATATTCGCTTGCTTTGGGATTTCATAGATAAATATAGTAAACTGATTGATAGTTATATAAAAAAGGGAACAAAGAAAAGAGCCTGCCTTTCCTTTTTCCCCTCGTTTTTAGAAGGAGAAAGTCTCTCTCTTGGCCGCTCTGAGTTCTTTCCCAGCTCCTGAAACCTCCAATTATGGCGTTTCTTCTCCCTGTTCGCAGCATTTGATTTCTTGTCCAGGTACGTATTTACATATAATCTAATGGCTTTCCATCCAAAACGTTTTTACTTGAATCCTAAAAGTTGATGAAATCTCTCTTTTCTTCGTTTTCTTTTATGTGAATCTCCAGGGATCTCTGCTTATTTTCTTATGACTTTTTTATTATTATTATTTGTGTATATTCATGGGGCTTAAGATGATGAGGGTCATGATATGAATGTTGAAATCTTTATTTGGAATAGAGATTTTTGTCTTACTTACAGATCCTATGTTGATAGTTGTGACAATTGTGGTTGGGAAAAGACAATTGTGGTTGGGAAAAGATACAGAATTGTTATGTTTAATGATGTAGGTGAAAATTGTTTTTCGTTTATCAACTTAAATCTTGAGAATTTTCCCAAGTAATGGTAAAAGATTTTTTAAGGTATCCCAGTAGAATGAACACCAAACATGGTGAACATTTTTATGAATGCCAAATAATCATGCGATTTATGCAAGGAATTGAATTTTTTGTCTTCATACCAGAAGCTTTAGATGGGTCCCATAGTTGAGATTGCTGTGCCTGTTGCATAGATATTCATTTCATGGTGATTTTGATTTTTCAAATTAATATTTTCAATATCTACCTTTGATAAGGTAAGATCACAACCATTGATGATGTTATGTATTAACTTTCAGATCTATTCGATGGTTGTCTTCCAGTCTTAAACAAAAGTGGATTGCCTGTGTGATTCTCAATTGGAGAATGTCATGAAGTGTCAATTAATTAAATTTCTACACCTTAATATAGTGCAAAAAATATGTGAAGTAATTGCATTAATACTGTTTAATAATATAAACAAATCAGTATGTATGTTTCTCTTATCACGCTCGAATTTTAATTTATATCATTAAATTAATTTATTAATTGTTTAATTTTGTGTTGTAGCTTTTAAATCAAAAGAGTTTTTAATTAAGTTCTGTATGATGTTTATTCCAAGTTCTTATTCTGTGAGAGTGATAAAAAGAAATTGGATGGCCTGACGGAGGTAAAAGTATATTTGGAGGTATGAAGGGAAGTCGTGTTGTGGTTGTGTAACTTTTGCTTTCACCTGTAAGAGTTTTGGTGCTGTTCTATGCTCCTGCCTGGCTCTCAAGAAATTCTTGTTCCTAAAAGATTGACAAACATTTGATTGCGAGCTAATCAGTTATGTCTAGTTCTAAAACTTGTGATATTATAACATGGATAGCACTTTCTACACTAGAAATTGACCTCATCATAAACTTTGATTGTCTAGTTGATCACAAATTTGTGCACTTGACCAATTATTCTTGAGATGCTGTTGATTCTTTGTACTGGAGAAATGGCATGGTACTCGAAGAACTTTTCACCTTGTTTATGACTTTTTATCTATATTTGTATGTTTTATGCATGGAAATGCAGTGGAAGATCATCTGATGCGACTTCCTTCTGCAATCAAACACTCTGAATTCAATTCTGGGATATTTTTCACTGTTAGTGGTAAATATTTAGAAATGGATGACAATAGTGGCAGCAAGTTGACTGGAATTCGGCAGATTGTTCGGCTAAAGGAAATTCTCCAAAAGTGGCAATCTGTAACAATTGGATCGAAGGAAACCAGCCCTCCCTCTGGTCATCCCTCCAATGGAATTCCACCAGCTGTTAATAAGAGGCTGAACAGTGTTAAGTGTTGCGATTCAGACGAGGAGAGTTGCCACAGCCCAGAACCGCCAGCTGACGTGCCCAAAGGGTATCTGGCGGTTTACGTTGGACCAGAGCTTCGGAGGTTTATCATCCCGACTAGCTACCTTAGCCACTCCCTGTTCAAGGTTTTGCTGGAAAAGGTTGAAGAGGAGTTTGGGTTTGATCATACTGGCGCGCTTACAATCCCATGTGAGATTGAGACTTTTAAATTTCTCCTTAAGTGCATGGAGAGCCATCCAAACGACCACGATGATGGAGGGTCAGCTAATGGTATTTATTTATTTATTTCAACTGTGATTCATGGATTGCTTGTCTTCAGTATTGTCACCTCTACCACTGATGATTCTTTGGTGATATTGCAGCTGAAGATGCTTTAGCTATTGAAGAGTAATCGCGCTGGCCTATTTGGTCCAGATTTTACGACTTATTTCGGTTGTAAAGCAGGTTCTCCTTGATGCAGATATAACTTTTCTTTTTTCCTTTCTTATTGACAAAAACAACATAGGAAAATTTAGTTAGATTTGCAGTGTGTTCTTGAATTTCATGGCCAGGGATCTTAAGTTCTTACCGGTCTGATCTGTGTATTGGGATGTGATCTTATGTTTTGTATGGGAAACATGGCAGACTTGTTTGTTAAGCAAAATTTCATGACTAATAATTGTTTTTTATATCTTATGAAGTTCCATATTCACCACAATTTGTCATGCCTTTATGTTTGTTTTTGCTCTATGAATGGTTACCAAAGTGTAGCATCCGAAAGAACTACAGGCCAAGTCTTGCCATTCAATTAAGAGCTTTCCGTTTTCCATGCGCCAGTTTCTTTTCAAACAAAGTGTTTTTTTATGCGAGGAAATTCTAACTCTCGGAAAATGATCCAGATAAATGAATAAAATTTTGGTTATTCTGTCCTGACTCGAACTCGAGACTTTTTTTTTTTTTTTTTTTTTTGGATAACGGGGGAACCACATGACCCGGAAAGCGCACTTTGTGGGCCCAGAGCATGTGTAAACCCCCGGCTGTCCCAGGCGTTTGCAAGGGGAGTTGATGTGCACAGCCTCGAACCTGGGGCGTGCCTTTGGCAGCCCCAGGTTACAACCGTTGCACCCCACCCTTGGGGACTCGAACTCGAGACTTGTTATATAGATTACAAGTCTTTTACTATCACATCGTGCCCTTTAAAGACAAACAAATGGTTTACTACTCTTGATTATTTTTTTTTAAATAGAATACATAATGAATCTCAATTTATATTTAATAATTTTATTAAATACAGAGAAAAAATAAAATGAATACAAAATGATCATCTCACTGATGTATAAATCAAAGCCATGTGAGAGAATATTTGAAATGGGCACTGTTCTTCCAATATTGTAAGCATTTTTTTGATGGCTCTCTCCTCGGTATCATGGATGAGTTGTCTGTGTCTTCCTTGAATAGTTTATTCAATGGTCTGCGCCTCTCTTTCTCTCTATCTCCAGCAAGCACATGGTTCCTTCCATGGTAACAATCAACAAGCTCATGATCTCGCAGATTGGAGCAACCTTAAATTTCTTTATTGAATATCGTGCCTTTTATTATTTTTTAATTTCTTTATTGAATATCTCGTGCCAACTATTTATGAAGCTACTTGAACATTTATCCCTCGTCTTTAGGTTCTGTTTGAATGAAAAAATTTTATTTTATTTAAATTTATTTTATTTTATGTTTTTAGATTATTATGATATGTTGATATCTGTGTTGTTAATTTTGTTTTATTTCGGTCGAAACGACCAAAATATTTCGTACCAGTTAAAAAAACAAGATAAAAAAACATAGTTTTTATCTCGTTTAAAGTTTCGGTCCTTTTTGGAAATTCCGTCCAAATTTTGGCCGAAACATTCCAGTTTCGTTTCGCCCATTACGTTTTGGTCAAATAATATTTTTTTAATAATAAATAATCTTACAATATCAATCATATTTCTTAATTCAGTTATTAGATTGAGATAAAATTTTACAAAGAGTCTCTTGACATATTTATATATATTATGTTAAAACTTCAGAGAAATCAGAGAATATAATGACCTTACGAGATTGATGATGACATTCTCGTAATATTATACATATTCATAATTTTGTTCAGAAAAATCATTTCATTGTGTGTTTTGTTTAGTTTAAATTACACAATTCTAAATAATTTTATTTTTGAATTTGAATAAAAAAAATTGAATTAATATATTTAATTATATATATACATAAACAGTACAACCTCAAAACGGCACGCCGAAACACTTTGAAACCGAAACATTCTGTTTCAATTAAAAAAACAAAGCATCAACCGAAACCGAAACAATATTGACAAACTTAACTGATATTAACAATAATTGTTTAAAAATAAAAACATTATTATAATATATTTTTAAACAAAAATCATTTTAAAAACACAACAACAAAGACTACAAAATAAACTTTTAGCCCCATTCCGTGAAAAGTGATCAAGTAGCTTTTAATTTGCATCCTGAACCTAAATTTGTAGACTTACCTTACTCTCTTTTTTCGTCCTGCTTTGAGCTATGATATTTCTCTAAAAAATAAAAAATAAAAAATAAACTGGGCTAGTTGTTTCAAAAGTACTTTCAACAGCTTTTGGGGACAAGCTATTTTGAGAAACATTTTCACAGGTTGCTTGCCATTATTTGAAAATTCTCACAGGTTGTGTAATTAAACCAAAAAACAAACCAATCAGCATTGCCAAGGCCTGCTACACAATAAAATTAAAACCCATGGCACAAACACTGTGCCCTCCCTCGCATTGCACTACTGTTCACCTAAAAATACACCGAGTTTTTTAATTTTTTGTTTCGGAGTAAATTTATTTCGGCCACCAATTTATTTATTTTTAATTAGTCTTTCAAAATTGTGCTATATGGAATTTCAGCTTGTAATTTATTTTAATTGGCTTTCGATAGGTTCCTGTATATATATAAATCATGGTATTTAGCTAGCATTCAATTTTGCAAGAAAATAATTTAATTGTGTTGATTGAAAAATTAAAAAATTTAGAGACTCAATTTGACATTAAGACTAAAATAAATGCATTTCCTCTTCACCCCACTTTTCAAAACGTGCCTTTTCTCTTCTTTTTCCCCTTCAAATTTTGATAAGAAAATTCACTATTTTTTGTTTTCAATTTAATATTTAGGTCTAAGACTTCATTTATTTATATTTCAATTCATAAATTTAAAAAATGTGAAAGTCAAAAAAAAAAAAATAGAGAGGGGATGTTAAAAAACAATCGAATTTTCAATTTTTAATGTCAAAACTAATTGCTCTTGGTGTCAATGGTTTTTATTTGATTAGACGAGTTTAAATTTGGTAATGTTTTTCATTTTTTTTTTTCCACAAAAAAATAGATAGAGGGTTTTTTAGAAAAAAGTTTGAAAATAATTTAAGTCTTAAGTGTTTAGATTTTCTTAGAAAAAGGGTTGAAAATAATATTTTTGAGACCTAGAAATAGAAAGTCTAACTTTCCAAGAACCTACTGTGACCAGAGTTGAAATAGTGGATCTCCAGGGATCTCTGCTTATTTTCTTATGACTTTTTTATTATTATTATTTGTGTATATTCATGGGGCTTAAGATGATGAGGGTCATGATATGAATGTTGAAATCTTTATTTGGAATAGAGATTTTTGTCTTACTTACAGATCCTATGTTGATAGTTGTGACAATTGTGGTTGGGAAAAGACAATTGTGGTTGGGAAAAGATACAGAATTGTTATGTTTAATGATGTAGGTGAAAATTGTTTTTCGTTTATCAACTTAAATCTTGAGAATTTTCCCAAGTAATGGTAAAAGATTTTTTAAGGTATCCCAGTAGAATGAACACCAAACATGGTGAACATTTTTATGAATGCCAAATAATCATGCGATTTATGCAAGGAATTGAATTTTTTGTCTTCATACCAGAAGCTTTAGATGGGTCCCATAGTTGAGATTGCTGTGCCTGTTGCATAGATATTCATTTCATGGTGATTTTTATTTTTGAAATTAATATTTTCAATATCTACCTTTGATAAGGTAAGATCACAACCATTGATGATGTTATGTATTAACTTTCAGATCTATTCGATGGTTGTCTTCCAGTCTTAAACAAAAGTGGATTGCCTGTGTGATTCTCAATTGGAGAATGTCATGAAGTGTCAATTAATTAAATTTCTACACCTTAATATAGTGCAAAAAATATGTGAAGTAATTGCATTAATACTGTTTAATAATATAAACAAATCAGTATGTATGTTTCTCTTATCACGCTCGAATTTAAATTTATATCATTAAATTAATTTATTAATTGTTTAATTTTGTGCTGTAGCTTTTAAATCAAAAGAGTTTTTAATTAAGTTCTGTATGATGTTTATTCCAAGTTCTTATTCTGTGAGAGTGATAAAAAGAAATTGGATGGCCTGACGGAGGTAAAAGTATATTTGGAGGTATGAAGGGAAGTCGTGTTGTGGTTGTGTAACTTTTGCTTTCACCTGTAAGAGTTTTGGTGCTGTTCTATGCTCCTGCCTGGCTCTCAAGAAATTCTTGTTCCTAAAAGATTGACAAACATTTGATTGCGAGCTAATCAGTTATGTCTAGTTCTAAAACTTGTGATATTATAACATGGATAGCACTTTCTACACTAGAAATTGACCTCATCATAAACTTTGATTGTCTAGTTGATCACAAATTTGTGCACTTGACCAATTATTCTTGAGATGCTGTTGATTCTTTGTACTGGAGAAATGGCATGGTACTCGAAGAACTTTTCACCTTGTTTATGACTTTTTATCTACATTTGTATGTTTTATGCATGGAAATGCAGTGGAAGATCATCTGATGCGACTTCCTTCTGCAATCAAACACTCTGAATTCAATTCTGGGATATTTTTCACTGTTAGTGGTAAATATTTAGAAATGGATGACAATAGTGGCAGCAAGTTGACTGGAATTCGGCAGATTGTTCGGCTAAAGGAAATTCTCCAAAAGTGGCAATCTGTAACAATTGGATCGAAGGAAACCAGCCCTCCCTCTGGTCATCCCTCCAATGGAATTCCACCAGCTGTTAATAAGAGGCTGAACAGTGTTAAGTGTTGCGATTCAGACGAGGAGAGTTGCCACAGCCCAGAACCGCCAGCTGACGTGCCCAAAGGGTATCTGGCGGTTTACGTTGGACCAGAGCTTCGGAGGTTTATCATCCCGACTAGCTACCTTAGCCACTCCCTGTTCAAGGTTTTGCTGGAAAAGGTTGAAGAGGAGTTTGGGTTTGATCATACTGGCGCGCTTACAATCCCATGTGAGATTGAGACTTTTAAATTTCTCCTTAAGTGCATGGAGAGCCATCCAAACGACCACGATGATGGAGGGTCAGCTAATGGTATTTATTTATTTATTTATTTATTTATTTCAACTGTGATTCATGGATTGCTTGTCTTCAGTATTGTCACCTCTACCACTGATGATTCTTTGGTGATATTGCAGCTGAAGATGCTTTAGCTATTGAAGAGTAATCGCGCTGGCCTATTTGGTCCAGATTTTACGACTTATTTCGGTTGTAAAGCAGGTTCTCCTTGATGCAGATATAACTTTTCTTTTTTCCTTTCTTATTGACAAAAACAACATAGGAAAATTTAGTTAGATTTGCAGTGTGTTCTTGAATTTCATGGCCAGGGATCTTAAGCTCTTACCGGTCTGATCTGTGTATTGGGATGTGATCTTATGTTTTGTATGGGAAACATGGCAGACTTGTTTGTTAAGCAAAATTTCATGACTAATAATTGTTTTTTATATCTTATGAAGTTCCATATTCACCACAATTTGTCATGCCTTTATGTTTGTGTTTGCTCTATGAATGGTTACCAAAGTGTAGCATCCGAAAGAACTACAGGCCAAGTCTTGCCATTCAATTCAGAGCTTTCCGTTTTCCATGCGCCAGTTTCTTTTCAAACAACAAGTGTTTTTTTATGCGAGGAAATTCTAACTCTCGGAAAATGATCCAAATAAGTGAATAAAATTTTGGTTATTCCGTCCTGACTCGAATTCGAGACTTGTTATATAGATTACAAGTCTTTTACTATTACATCGTGTCCTTTAAAGACAAACAAATGGTTTACTACTCTTGATTATTTTTTTAAAATAGAATATTTAATATTTTTATTAAATACAGAGAAAAAATAAAATGAATACAAAATGATCATCTCACTGATGTATAAATCAAAGCCATGTGAGAGAATATTTGATATGGGCACTGTTCTTTCAATATTAAAAGCAGTTTTTTGACGGCTCTCTCCTCGGTATCATGGATGAGCTGTCTGTGTCTTCCTTGAATAATTTATTCAATGGTCTGCGCCTCTCTTTCTCTCTATCTCCAGCAAGCACATGGTTCCTTCCATGGTAACAAGCAACAAGCTCGTGATCTCGCAGATTGGAGCAACCTTAAATTTCTTTATTGAATATCGTGCCAATTTTATTATTTTTTTAATTTCTTTATTGAATATCTCGTGCCAACTATTTATGAAGCTACTTGAACATTTATCCCTCGTCTTTAGGTTCTGTTTGAATGAAATTTTTTTATTTTATTTAAATTTATTTTATTTTATGTTTTTAGATTATTATGATATGTTGATATCTGTGCTGTTAATTTTGTTTTATTTCGGTCGAAACGACCAAAATATTTCGTACCAGTTAAAAAAATAAGATAAAAAAACATAGTTTTTATCTCGTTTAAAGTTTCGGTCCTTTTTGGAAATTCCGTCCAAATTTTGGCTGAAACATTCCAGTTTCGTTTCGCCCATTACGTTTTGGTCAAATAATATTTTTTTAATAATAAATAATCTTACAATATCAATCATATTTCTTAATTCAGTTATTAGATTGAGATGAAATTTTACGAAGAGTCTCTTGATATATTTATATATATTATGTTAAAACTTCAGAGAAATCAGAGAATGTAATGACCTTACGAGATTGATGATGACATTCTCGTAATATTATACATATTCATAATTTTGTTCAGAAAAATCATTTCATTGTGTGTTTTGTTTAAATTGCACAATTCCAAATAATTTTATTTTTGAATTTGAACTAAAAAAATTGAATTAATATATTTAATTATATATATACATAAACAGTACAACCTCGAAACGGCACGCCGAAACACTTTGAAACCGAAACATTCTGTTTCAATTGAAAAAACAAAGCATCAACCGAAACCGAAACAATATTGACAAACTTAACTGATATTAACAATAATTGTTTAAAAATAAAAATATTATTATAATATATTTTTAAACAAAAATCACTTTAAAAACACAACAACAAAGACTACAAAATAAACTTTTAGCCCCATTCCGTGAAAAGTGATCAAGTAGCTTTTAATTTGCATCCTGAACCTAAATTTGTAGACTTACCTTACTCTCTTTTTTCGTCCTGCTTTGAGCTATGATATTTCTCTAAAAAATAAAAAATAAAAAATAAACTGGGCTAGTTGTTTCAAAAGTACTTTCAACAGCTTTTGGGGACAAGCTATTTTGAGAAACATTTTCACAGGTTGCTTGCCATTATTTGAAAATTCTCACAGGTTGTGTAATTAAACCAAAAAACAAACCAATCAGCATTGCCAAGGCCTGCTACACAATAAAATTAAAACCCATGGCACAAACACTGTGCCCTCCCTCGCATTGCACTACTGTTCACCTAAAAATACACCGAGTTTTTTAATTTTTTGTTTCGGAGTAAATTTATTTCGGCCACCAATTTATTTATTTTTAATTAGTCTTTCAAAATTGTGCTATATGGAATTTCAGCTTGTAATTTATTTTAATTGGCTTTCGATAGGTTCCTGTATATATATAAATCATGGTATTTAGCTAGCATTCAATTTTGCAAGAAAATAATTTAATTGTGTTGATTGAAAAATTAAAAAATTTAGAGACTCAATTTGACATTAAGACTAAAATAAATGCATTTCCTCTTCACCCCACTTTTCAAAACGTGCCTTTTCTCTTCTTTTTCCCCTTCAAATTTTGATAAGAAAATTCACTATTTTTTGTTTTCAATTTAATATTTGGGTCTAAAACTTCATTTATTTATATTTCAATTCATAAATTTAAAAAATGTGAAAGTCAAAAAAAAAAAATAGAGAGGGGATGTTAATAAACGATCGAATTTTCAATTTTTTAATGTCAAAACTAATTGCTCTTGGTGTCAATGGTTTTTATTTGATTAGACGAGTTTAAATTTGGTAATGTTTTTCATTTTTTTTTCCACAAAAAAATAGAACGAGGGTTTTTTAGAAAAAAGTTTGAAAATAATTTAAGTCTTAAGTGTTTAGATTTTTTTAGAAAAAGGGTTGAAAATAATATTTTTGAGACCTAGAAATAGAAAGTCTAACTTTCCAAGAACCTACAGTGACCAGAATTGAAATAGTGGACAATACAATTGTTTTTTTTTCATAAAAAGAGCACGAACACTAAGAAACGGAAAGGCCACATGCATGGGTCCGACTCTACAAGCCCACACGAATGGTCTTTTCTTTTTAATGAGCTAGTCGTGGCCATAAATGTTTGCACTTGTGGCTTCTGTTTTTTTTTCAATGTCTGTTCAACAATTTAAATTCAATTTCTTAAAAAACATTATTTAAAATATAATAGATATTTAAATTCTTTTACTAGTTAAAAATATATTTTAGATAATTTTTTTATTAAAAACCACTCCATTTTCTTAATAAGATTATAGAATGTTTTTTTTTTTTTTTATAATTTATCATATAATTAAAAACAAAATAGTTACACACCTAGGCCTATTTGCCTAGGCTTTTTTCTCCATTTTAATTGAAATTGAAAATAAAAAATTATTATTTTCAATGTTTGGTCACTATTTTGTGAATGTTTATTTTAGTGCTGTATAATTACATAAAAGTACATTAAAAAACAAAACATTAAACCTAAGTAAGTCGATGACTCAAAAACAAGTGTCATTGGTTAACTAGGCGACTTGTTTTAATTCAAAAATATTATTGTCTTGATATTTAAATAAATAAATTAAGCGATGTTCATTTTTTCCAGGAATATCATCAAACATAAATCTTTATACTTAACAAGGTTTCATACTTTTAATTAACTGACAAAAATATCCCTGACAATACGCTAACCAATGACATTAATCCATCAAAAATGATATCGGTAATAAAAATACACATAAAGTAAGACCAATTAAGGTTTAAACTTTAAAGTGAAGTGAGTGCATGGATGGCAATTTTATTTTTTTCTCTCACGAATTAACTTCTTGTTTTAAATGGGTGTAAATATTACTAGTGTTGTGGATTTCGCATACTATCATGTGCTATATCGACCCGCCGACCAATCGGCTATTGAGTTAGCTGGAAAGTATGACCTGATTAACCTCTTGATGGCTACAACTGTTCACGCTAATTTTGGAAGCATGACTCAACCAAGAAGTCTATTTTAGGACATGCAATGAATCATCAAGAACATTCACAAAAAGTTGTCAAAATTCCAAAGAAACCCTATATGTAGCATTCGTGATAGTTCTCCTCCGATCGATCATGGACGTCTAAGAAACCCTAAATGGAGCGTAAATCATAGGTCTTGAAAAAGATCGAGTTGAAGAAATGAAACGAACACTCTCTTCTTCTGCAATACTTTTGATCGCATTACAAGCTATCCTACTCCTTCCCACAGCAATCTCCACGACCAAGCTCGTCCCTGCAGACATCTCGAAAGTAAAAGCATGGGTTGCTAAGAACATCAACGACTTGAATCATCGAAAAGCCAATGACTCCAAGGGAATTCCACGCATTGTTTTGGATGAGGTTTTGGCCTCGGCCGAGGACAGGCTGAGGTTGATAAGGGTTGCGAAGGAGGGTTTCGCTGATTTTACAACCATTTCTGATGCCTTGGAGACCATTCCGAAGGACAACAAGCGACGAACAATCATTCAGATTGGTGGCGGTGAGTACCTGGAGAAAATCACAATTAAATGCAATAAGCCGTTTGTTACATTTTATGGGGATCCGATGGATATACCACAAATAGTGTTTAATGGCACCGCCTCCCAGTATGGAACCATCTATAGCGCAACCGTGGCCGTAGAGAGCGATTACTTCATGGCCGTCAATGTGGCATTTGTGGTAATTCATTCATTTTCTCTCCTCCCTATTATATATATTTGCTGCGATATGCATTATTATTATTATTGTATTTCTTTTATATTAAACGGGTGCCATGCATGAGCATCTTGGCATTCACAATGGTGAAGAATGGAGCACTACTTAGGTTTTTCTGTACGAATAATCATATCCTAGAAAAAGAAAGAGAAGAAAAACACCATGTATTGAGTTCAGAGTACTTACGTTGAAAATGTAACATTCAAATCGGAAAAACTGTATATTATACAGTAAAATATTCATTTCAACAGTTTAAATACTCGTTAGTTTTCCCTTCTTTAGTTTATCTGAAGCGATTTATGATAGAGTATAATATAAATTATATTATGGAACCTTATCTATCAGCTTAAGTTTTTAGGTAAGATAGTTTCTTAACATGATATCAGAACCTTGTTGACCTAGCGGTCACAAGTTCGAATCTCACCATCTCATTCTATTTGATAAAAATAAAAAACAAGATAGTGTGGATCTATGCAAGTTTTAAGCTGAAAGCACTTTATTTGAGGGGATGTGTTAGAGAATAATATAAATCATATTCTGGAACCTTACCTCTTAACTTAATTTTTTAAGTAAAATGGTTTTTTAATAATTTATCGTGGTCATCGTAAGGCTGCCATCATGTGTGTGCGCGTGTGTGTGTGAGAGAGAGAGATATTTTATTAATTTTACGTTTTCATATATTATTATTAATTTTACTTTTTCATATATTATTATTAATTTTACTTGATAATTGCCTGTAGAATTCGGCTCCAATGCCAAATGTGAATAGAACTGGAGGGCAGGCAGTGGCTATGAGAATATCAGGAGACAAAGCAGCATTTCATAACTGCAAGTTCATTGGGTTTCAAGACACTTTATGCGATGATAGAGGCAGGCATTTCTTCAAGGACTGCTATGTCCGCGGCACTGTTGATTTCATTTTTGGAAACGGAAAATCCCTCTACTTGGTACGTACCCCCTTTAATATTTACTCTCTCTTGACGCCATGCTACCAATATATATATAGATCGCAATGTAGACGTAGTGATGAATACTTTTACACTGATTCTTGTCGACTTCAAAAGAGATGTGCTTAATCTGCTAAAGTTAGAGCCTGTGATACTTTTACACTGATTCTTGTCGACTTCAAAAGAGATGTGCTTAATCTGCTAAAGTTAGAGCCTGTGATAAGATTAGAAGAGGAAAAATAACAGAGGGCCGGTTTTAGCTAGATAGAATTATCATATTATGCAGATTCTTACAACGGATCCAAATAATTGTTTCTGCTGACGAGCTCACATAGTTATCGTGATATGGGAGATTTTAATGGTTGCTGATCCGGGGAGGTCTCGATTAATTAATTACACAGAACACAACCATTGATTCGGTGGCGCAAGGTACCGGGGTGATCACGGCTCAGGCACGGGAACATGTCACCGAGGACAGTGGATTCACCTTCATCCATTGCAACCTAACTGGTTTAGGCAACAACACTTACCTTGGCCGTGCATGGAAGCAGAGACCAAGGGTTGTGTTCGCTTACACTTACATGGGCCATCTGATTAACGATGAAGGATGGTCGACTTGGAAGTACCCCGAGCGTAAAGGGTACGCGCCGTCATCTCTCCCCTCTTTTCTTAAATCTTAAATTAATAGATCAATGTAGGGTGATGGCATCTATGTTTTTGACGAACCAGGACTGTGTATTATGGAGAGTACAAGTGCAGTGGACCAGGTTCTAACTCGTTTGGTCGAGTTCCATATGCGAAGTCATTATCTAAAGCAGAAGCAAAAACCTTCTTGAGCATGACTTACATCAATGGAAATAAGTGGCTGATTCCACCACCCAGGTTTCCTTGATCATTTACTGCCGCACCAGACACAGCCTCGACTGAGATTTTGTATCCATCCCTGTTTCTCATTCCTATTTGTTGCATCATTGACTGTAACTAGTTGGAAAGGTAGTCATTCAATTATATTTCGCACACAATGCTGTGAGGGTTTTTTCTTTTAAATTTAGTTCTTATTTAAAAAAAAAATTAAAATTAAAATAAGATAGGGATCATGTCCAAACTCTCATCCATTATTTTCACCGGAGCTTGTGGAGTAATGGGCTCTTGTTCCGTCGTCATGTCCAAACCTGTAGCGTATACAAGGATTACATCCCTAGATAGAGGCTGGGACGCTCATTATATCTATACAGGCCATATTTGACCAGGATTGAGGTTATTTTTTAAAATATTTTTTTATTTATAAATATAATAAAATAATTTTTTTTATTTATTAAAAATTATTTTTGATATCAGCACATGAAAATGATATAAGAACATTAAAAATTTTAATTTAAAAAAAAATATTTTTTTTTTAAATATTTTTAAAATGCAGTGTAAATCACCCTGTAAACCCATCATTTGTTTTCTATCAATAGGTTATAGTGTTGTTAGCGTGTGTCATAAAAAGACTAAGCTTAATTTATAGGGAGTTTATAGATTGAAGTCCACTCTAACAATGAACGAGTTTCTAGCTCTTGGTGTGCTCATAGTGACGTGATGTGACTACGGGTCAATTTTGATTGCAAGATATAAATATGAAATAAGTGGGAATTTAAGAAAAATAGATAGAATTTCAGTATTCAATTACGGAAAGCTTAGTTATCAAACATTATGATTCTCATAATTATTGCTTGTAATCTAAAAATGATATGTTAAAACATCACGTCCTGCTAAAACTCTTCCCAACTCTTGTAACATTTATAGGACATCTTTCCTAGAAAAACAAGATTAGTCCCTGGCATAACCTGAAATGACCAGTACCATTCATAGCTCTTATCTTACGGAAGGATAGAGCATCTCTGACGACAAAATCTATTTTGGAGAGTCAAATCTATAATATATTTTTTTGAATATTATATATATGATTTTTTTTATTGATGTGAACTCTAATGCTAAAAACTATTTTGGATAGCTATTTTTTTATATTATTTTAAATATAGTGCAATTATTTTGTATATAATTTAATTATATAATTAATAGGAGTAAGTTATATAATTAAATAATTGCTTTTAAAAAAACACTTCACCAATAAAATTATTATTTTTGTATACTTGTTGAGCTATTTTTTATTAAAAACAATATATATATACCCCCCCCCCCCCACCCACACACAGACACAAACACCCCACCCCACACACACAGATAGTCCCCCCCTCCTGGACAGTGCCTCCCCATAATCACACCAGGTTCCAACAAGATTAAAAAATTATGGTTTTTTTTTTCCTAGTTGCAACTTGTGTAGGAAAAACTATTTTTGGCTATCCAAATAGCTTCCCTGTTAGAGAGAAAACAAATTGTTACAAAATACTAAAAATACATTTTTTTTTTGCCTCCTCGTATAGCACATACGTTGGAGATGCTCTAATGAAGTAAAACTTAATCATGCGAGACATGCCTCCTTTTGTTAGTTATTAATTAAAACCCTAGTAGGAATCCTCAAGTGTATGATATGTAATAAGAGCTTGGAAAGTTCAAATACTTATATGTTTAGTTTCTAACAATTGATATCAGAGCTCAGATACATAGATTAAAAGAAAAGACATAGCAGCAATCTATGTGATAGTAGCAGCTTCTTCACAGAAATGCAAATGCAATCACAGAAACTCCTCCATGATAGACCTTCACGATAATAGTTTTTGATCAGTTCACAGATGATCAAACTATTAAATCACTTGTTTCAGCGGACCAATCCATAGCACAACAGCCTTCAAAATAGATGTCTTCAATGAGGCAAACATTTATGCGCCAGTAGTCAGTTCAACAACGAACAATAGAAACAAACATGCAACAACAACACAAAATCAGCCTACAGTGGCAGTAGAAAAGAGAGTCTATAATCAGCAATATATTAGCACCAGATTTTATTTTATAAAAGCAGCAATAACTTAACGAAAAACATTTCTCACGGCTTCTAAAATTTTGTTCAGACAATCATTTCATGCTTTGATAGCCATTATGATCATTGGATGGGGGGAAAACGATCTAAAGAGTTTTCGCAAATTATTTTTCAATGAACAATTGAATTATCATCCGGAATAACAATAATAAAAGCGGGGGGAGGGGGAAGATATAAGAGGGAAATTATTAAAAGATTTCATGGCAAAGAATTATCTTTTTAATTGATTGAGTAGTCAATTTTGAAAAATTCTTTATAAGAAAGAATCAAGGATATTTAGGATTCAATGAAAAAATAGTACCAAGTAGCACTTCGAGTGGAATTTGAATTGCTTATGATGAATATGAAAGGTCAATCATAGATTATTTTTCAAGAACGATACCAATCATTAAAAAGATGTGAATTCATAGCGATAAAACAGAGGATATCACCATCATTAATAAAACTCTTTGATCATTGATGTCAACATGTAATTTTGATGTGTTCTATAGAGGGATCTAACGATAATAATGAACTCTTTAATGATGAATTGCAAAGTCCCTTGCTAGTTCATGAGAATAAGTTGAATCGACAGGACAAACAGGAACAAGTTTATAGGTTTTATGTATTAATTTTTTTTTACCTACAAATAGATGGTCAAGAAAGAGGAAATAGCATGGACAATAATAACAATAAATTCTCACGGTGGTATTTTTTAAGATAATCAGTCTTTTAATTTTCAAAGAAAAAGAAAAAGATATGACAACAATCATTCAATTTTTTACAAGTCAATAAACGAATCAAAGGTTGAATGTTTCAGATGTCATAGGTATAGAAATTACAAATCTAAATGTCAAACTAATTTAAATAAGACTGGTGGTAGAAAATCTAATTTTATATAAAATAAATATAAAACATCTTTTTTGATAGCTTTTCATATGAATAAGAAAATTCATCAGAATTTATGGTACTTAGACATTTAGTGTAACAATCACATGAGTGGAGATAAATCATCCCTCTCTGTTTTAAATGAGTCTTATCAAGATTTTATGATATTTGGTGATGAGTCTAAAGTTCTCGTTACAAGAAAAGGAATGCTAGCAATCCAAACTTATAAGAATATTGTTCATGCCAGCTCTATTGTTTTTTTCTAAAATAGAAAAAAAAGTTAGCATTAGTCAATTTCAAAAAGAAAAAAAAAGTATGAAGTTTATATCAAAATCATTATACGTAGAATTATTTTTTGAAGATAAAAAATTAAAATTAATGTTTATTTCACATGACAATAAATTAATTGTTTCCACCATGTCTTCACAATATTTCTCATTCATGTTTTTCTACTAGGTTAAAGAAGGAAGCATAGTCATGACATTTTTGCTAGGAGAATATTGATTTTAGCATATTGCAAATTATATATAAAAAGAATATAGTGATGGGTCATATTACAACTTGTTCTCAAGTATATAAAGAATATATTGCTAGGAACTAACACTAAAATCATTCTTCAAAAAGTCTTGGAGAGGAAGGAAATCATTTAGGCTTGTTCATTCCAATATTTATGAACCAATAACTCCAAATTTCCAATCATTTTTATTGATGATTACAGATGAGAATTTGGGGAGAAAATTTTGAAGTTTTTGAAGTTTTTAAGAAGTATAAAGCACTTGTTGAGAATAAAGCTAACAAACAAATAAAAGTTTTTTGAATATATCATGGTGGAGAATATAACTCACTTGAATTTGTGAAATTTTAAAAGATCAATGGAATCGAAAGGCAACTTATCACAATTTACAGGCTTCAACAAAATAGAGTTTATGAAAGGAAGAATCACATTATTATGAATATGTGTGAAGTCTTTTATTAAGCACTACCTCACCAAAAAGAATTTTGCATATAGAAATAAATTGGAAAATTTATATTTTGAATATAAGTCCAACACTTGTTGCTCAAGAAAAGTCATCGATGGAAGCTTAAAGTAGATGAAAGTATGTATGCTAAAAGAAGCTCTAAAAGCTTAGTATAGTCTTATAGATGTTTATTTATTGAAGGGAGGAGTTAATAGATGTCCATACAATTATACATGTTTTTATTGAAGATAAAAACAGAGAAGATGTTTTTTGTATGCTCATATGTAGATAATTTGATTTATATTGGTAATGATAGGGTTGTGTTTAAAATTTTAAAAGATTCATAATGACTGAAAATATATGTGATCTTGGAAAATTACATTACTTTCCTAGATTTGAAGTGGTTCCATCAAATGCTAGAATTATTATTTCCCAAAAGAAATATGTTTAGAGAGTTTTAGATAAGTTTTGAATGAAAAATTGCAATTCAACAAGTATACCGACTGAATTTGGTTTGATACTGAATAAGAATCAAGATGGAAAGTAGGTTAATAACACTCTTTATAAGCAAATTATAGAGAGATTGATGTATTCGATAGAAATAAGGTAATATTTAATCTATTTAGGAAGTCTTGTCAATAGAAACATAAAAACCTAATAGAATTTGATCTTTTGATTGTTAAAATGATACTTTGGTTTGAAAATTACAATAAAATATAGATTGTTTTAAGAAAAAAGGTTAAGTTTTATACTTTATTGCTTTTACTAATAGTGACTATACGAGAGACGAGATGATATAAGAATCCAAGAAACAATCAATTGTCAGTATCAATCATAAAAGTTGAATTTGTTGTCATGAATTCGAATGCATGTCAAGTGATATGGTTGAGATTTTTTTAAAAATAAAATAATTCCAAGAGACAAGACAAGGGCATATGATGTTTTTTTTTCCTGTAACAATAACTCAATAATTAAAGTCTTGAAAAACTCGGCTCTCCACAATATAGACGTGAGGTTTAACTTTTGATATATATTAACTAGAAATTCTTATAACTAGTTAGTTAGAATTATTATTAGATTAGAAGAATAATCTTAAGAGAGAGAATTTTAGTGTGCGACCAATCAACGGGAAGTTCGTATGTTTAGTGTCTTGCACATCTAACTTTCTGTTTTGAATCCTACCTAGTTAATAATTGATCAATTATATAGTATCAGCCGAAAACAAAACTAAGGAAACCACTCTCAGATAATGGCAACATTTTTTTGAAGGCTCTGGTCTGTATCCCAAGCAAGGATGGATGCAGCATCGAATCACATGTACATAAAGCTAGAAAAGGCCTGTTTACATGATAACTATAAATCAATTATTTTTTGACCAATTTTTTTTTATACGAGAAAATCCATTGTGAATCTAGATGAACAAGTAAAATCTTTATTATTTCAAATCTGATCGGAATTCTGGTGTATATCCCAAGCAAGGATGGATGCAGCATCGAATCACATGTACAGAGAGCTAGAAAAGGCCTGTTTACATGATAAATTAATTACTTTTTGACTTATCTTGAAATCTTAATTAAGATTTCAATGCGGCCTCGATCCAATCTTTCTTATCCTTGGCATGCAGTTAATTAGGAGCACATAAAATTGGGTACGGCTACAGATGAAGCTGTGGAAAAGCTTGCGGCAAGCAGTCAAATTGAACCGAATCTGTTTATAATCAGTATAAGTGGCTATGCCAATTAATTAAATACGGTGGCTAATCAAGTTGATGATTAAATCCCAGCACATGCAGCTGCTATATATATAGATGCCGTTTTTATTTCCCTATTGACCTGATGAAATAAATAATTAGAGCAGGACGATTGAGGTTGTCCCTGTGAAAAAGAAAAGGGAAGATCACTGTTTCAGTGGTGGTAACATGGGAATTAAGACAAAGAGACATCACATGTTCGTGCCTTTTGATTTTGGAGTCTAGTGGCTACAGGGATTTCGTAAGCAGAGATACATTACATCATGTGTAGAAAGAGACGTGGTGCTGCTGCTCTCTTGTGTGTGTGTGTGTATATATATATATATATATCATGCAAGACAGAAAGAAGTTCATTTCTCGATCCAAATTCAATGGCCTAACTAGCTCAGTCCAATATTAAATTCTACAATATATGCTCTGTTTTTTTGTTGAGCGACGAAAGCCATCTCCTTCAGAATTCTTCTTTTTTGCTCCATGTTTTTGTATTGACTTGCCAGGAAGGAAAAAAGATATCCAATTCATCCACCTTCCAAGTATATCCATGTATATTAATCCCTTCCATTCTTGGTGTCGGTTAGTCAGTGTGGTTTAACTTATTTTTAAAAACATTTTTCATTTTAGAAATATATTAAAATAATATTTTTTATTTTTAAAATAATATTTTTTATTTTTAAAATAATATTTTTGATAATCTAAAAATACTAAAAAAATCAATTTAAAATAAAAAAAATCATTTTAAAAAAAAAATTAAAACATGGTGACAAATAGGATATAAAAATAATATAAATTATATTCTGGGTTCTCACCTAAATAACTTAAGCATGATTCATTAACAAAACCAACATAGACATCATGTTTTATCTACTATTTTTACTTGGCGTTAAGATATTTTATAAGCCTCTTTATACTATTAAGATTAGATGCTTTCTGTCACAGTATATAAATTTATATCACAATTAAAATGATGAAAATTAAAATATTAAAAACTTGATGATGGAATATAGAGGAGAAAACAAACAGTGGAATAGTAATGTATATTTGAGAATTTGTTTGAAATCGTGTTTTTTAACTTTTTTGCTTAAAATTTATTTTAATTTTTTTATGGTTTTAATGTAGTAATATAAAAAAGTGTTTTAAAGATTTCCAACTTACCAAAAATGGCTTCCGTCACAGCTTGTCTGGATCCAAGTATTTTGACTGGCATGCATGGAGTACGCGATTGCTCCGCAGCGAGGGAGGGAATCGGTGACTTTTCAGTTCTCAGCATTTGTCCCTGTTTTTCAATAAAGTTGAAAACGTTAGTTACAGCCTCCAGAATATGCTGTGGGCCGTCTTTCCCATTTTCCTTCCGTTCCATCCATAATTGGGATCCATTTCTTTTTTTATCTTCACCTTCGGACATGATTCGGTATATTTCAAATATATATATATATATATTGACGATTTTATATTATTTTTATGTAATGATATCAAAAAATATTTTTTAACAAAATAATAAAAATATATCATTTAATATATTTCTGAACAAAAATATTTTTTAAGAAAACATCAACTACACTCTCAAACATATAGTTCTTTAGGTTGAGCTCTTCTAGTGGGTTTATTGATATTAATGGTATTAATTTATATCTATAACATCAAAAGATGACACAAAAACTATTTCTTATTAAGTTAATTTCTATTAATTTTAATATTAACAATTTGGTTCAAATTTTAATTATCTTATTAACAATCATACGGTAAAAAAACACATGCAAGAAAGAGTATTTATTATTATTTTATTGGTTTAAAAAATTTGATTGCATTCTGAAGGCGTTATATTTAGTAAAAGATAAATAAACACATTAAATATTCTAAAATAAGTAGCTTCGGACATGCTGATCAATCATGGACTATTTGTTTTCATAAAATCATAATCATTTATTACAAAAATCGATGATGGGGCACAGATTAAACTAAAATGATGGGAAGATTTCGAATTCTTACAAGGTTCATGGGACAGATAGAGGCAGGGCAAATAATTATGCATCAAATCATGGAGTGTGTAGTTAATGGAATCATATGAAAATTCAATGTCTACAATCATATGAAAAATTTCGGGGACAAAAATTCCATGAGTCACATGGAGCCGTGAGGTGATAGATGGGTCGTTTTGTGACCCAGGATCAGATTTTGACGACCCACTCCCACGTGGGCTGGCTTCCTGTCTGGTCCTCTCTGACTAACCGAAAGACATAAATGCCCTCTGTGGATGTTTCACTACAGGACAAACGTGTGAGACTGAAGGTAATTGGATGAAAAAGCCGCTGAAAGCGGTTGTCTTCTTCTGTTAGATTGGTTGTCTTTATCCAATCCAGATAGGCAATGCGGCTGCAACAGCTGCGGGGTTATTTTGGTAATCCCAGCATAGTATCTCTCGTGCAATAAAAGCCATGCCCACGGCATGGTGGTTTATGTTTTCTGCGTTCGCTGTTCGTTGATTTTGTGAGCACGAGAAGTAATGAGCCGAGAGCTATTACATTGACTGCGTGCTGTGAGAAAGTAATTTTTTAAATTTATATTTATTTTATTAAATAAATAGTAGATTGTAATTTAATTATATATTATATATGCAATCTAATTATTTGGTATATGGTGACGGCTGAAAGCCACAGAAGAAAATATATTCGATCACAGCAAAGCATAATGGGGTGTTTGGGAGTGCTTTTCAAAATTGTTTTTGAAAAGAAATGAGAATTTTTATTTTTATTTTTAAGTTTAAATTAATAAAATTTGATATTTTTAGATCATTTTGATGTGCTGAAATCAAAAATAATTTTTTTTTTTAAATATAATTTTAATATATTTTTGAACAAAAAATACTTTACAAAACAACCGTAATTACATTTTTAAATAATCACTTACTAAAATGCCAAACTGTTAATTGGTGCGGAAAACGTGTTGTAGACAAGGCGTAATTTACTACCATTTGGAAATTAAACTTATATTCTTAACCAAAAAATAAATTAACTGATTTGGTCCCAGCTAATTTTTCTTCTTTTTTTTTTCCTTCTTGAAGTGTTCGTGGACTCTTTGCAGCAATTTTTTTTAATTTGTTATTTTAGATATAGTCTATATTTTTTTAATTGAATAAATTATTTCATTTTTAATTTTTAATTTTTTTCATCTTTTTTTAAATTTGATTTTCTCTTCTTTAGACCGCTACTTTTTGAATTGAAATGGTTTTTAAATTTTAATTTTTTTAAGAAAAAATCCATCCTCCTTAATTTTTGTTTATCAAGTTTAATCCTTGTTTTTTTATCTTTAGAGTTTTTTTTAATTGATTATTTTTTCTATTTGAATCCTTCAATATTAATTCCATAGTTATTTTTTTTTTAATTGAGATAATTTTTAAAATTGATTTTTTTTAATGATTTCATCATCTTCAATGTTTTTCCTATGAAGTTTAATCATCGTAATACGACTCCTTAGTTTGGCCCACAACCCAGCATTGACCACTAATATAGGAGGAAATGAGTTCCTTCCTTTAATAATTATTATTCTTTCCTTCCATTCCTAATAATCCATCACTATAAATTCAATGCTGCGATTTGGCTTCTGCGAAGACACTGTTTTTTTATTATTATTTGTTTTTGAAACCGCAAAGGAACTATTTGGTAAGCTATGGCTTTATTATTATTTTTGTTAAAGGGCCTTATTGATATTGTAGTTTTTTTTATGGTTGCAATTAAAAAAATAGTTTTATAAATAGTATTTTTAGTTGAAATTTATAACTTAAATTTAAATGTTTTGTTAAAACTGTAATTGAGTTTAAGGTTAAATAAAAAACAGTTACATGTATTTGGTTAATATATTTTCATATTGATATTAAGTTATGAAATTATATTAAAAGTCATGTCTATATATATATATATATATATATATATATATATATATATATATATATATATATATATACAAACACACACACATTACAACTTATGCTGAAGATGGAAATTTTGAGAGCATGAAGACAGAAAATAACCAGGGAACTCTCCTTTCAGACCATGGACTTACTGATTTTGATATTTCAATCCAAACTAAACACTAAAATTATGCATTTTATTTTAATTTAAACAGGAACTGCAAAACCAAACACCCTCAAAGTTCTGACATAAAAAAAGAAAAACATCAGTTCTGATTTATAGTTGATCTTCGAATTTGTTTAATTGGATAAGCTGGGGATTTGTTTGCTGACCTTCTAATAATTCGATAAAAAAAACTGACTTTTACTTTTTATCTCCTATTTTCTTCGTGTCGTTCGAAAAAACAAGAACATGCTCTGGCTTATGAAGGTTTATTCTTCTTCTTCTTCTTATTATTATTATTATTATTATATCATCACTGTAACATATTTATTTTCTTCTAGTCCCGCGGCTTTCTGAAACTGGTTGAGCTGTTGGTGAGACCATCTTTATTCGTGTCTGTGTAGGAACGCCTTTATGGGTGGCAAATGGGGCGTGGCAGCTTGGAAACGCGTTGTAGGTACCAAGGCGTGCCTCGAACGAAATTCGTGCGCTCCACTTGTGTAAAGTCTTGTGCTTCACCAACAATTCAAAAAAGCGTGTGGAAATATTGCCAAAAAAAAAGAAGAGAATCTCTAACGACCTAATCATTAGTAAATTAAACTATGCATTTCTCACTTGGAGCTTTACGAATCAATGTATTTATATATACCGTCTCTAGCTACCTCTGTCCAAGTCTCCTCCTAAAACTTTGTTGACTTCTTTAATTTTGTAGTTGAGCTCATATTATAAAAGACAGACACAATGAGAAAGAAAGAAAAAAAGGCCATTGTTTAATAAAGTCATTTTTAATTATTGTTTTTATCCAATTTTAAGACTTCAATGCTTGAATTTTCAACGAGAACTTGCTCGTTAACCAATTACGGGTGAGAGAAACTCACGTAACTAGCTAGCCCCCATTGCCACACATTGTATGACTATTTGAAATTGCATTTTAAAAGGGTTTTTTTTTAAAATTAAAAAAATAATTTTTTATTTTAAATTAGTTTTTTTATATATTTTTATATCATTTTCATGTGATAATATCAAAAATAATTTTTAAAAAATATAAAAATATATTTAATATATTTCTAAATAAAAAATACTTTTAAAAATAATTTTTACCAGACTCATGGATATATATATATATATATATATGGGGCAAATCCATTTTTGTTGGCTTTCTCTTGCGATGACAAATTCTTGGCATGTTATTGCTGGGACAAATTAATGCAACTCAAGAAGATTATCATTTTTCTATATTAAAATAATATTTTACATCAACACATCACAATATCTAAAAATATATATAAAAAAAAATTAAAATGAAGTGACAAACACAAAATAGCTGGGTGTTATCTGCTGTCTCTAATTCATGCTTAAAATAGATACTCGGGTGTGTAGTCACCCAACTTTCTCGTCTTTTGTCGTCACTTGTGGTAACAGGCTAAAAGCCATGTACCAACCAGAGTTATATGGCTAGCTAGCTATGGCTACCAACCAGAGTTATATGGCTAGCTAGCTTGCTTGCTTGCTTGATACAAATTGAATTTTCTTGTCACGTTGTATGATGTCAGAACAGTGCAGCCCATTGGTTTTATCTTTTATATCTTTGTACTTGCCAGTAAATCGTTACAGCTTACAAGAATTTATTCCACGTCAATTAAAAATTAAAAAAAATAACACTTTATTGTTTTTAATTGAAAGTGATTTTTTTTTTAAGAATGTGTTTGTTATTAACAGAAAATGAAACTTGGCCTGTTTTTAGGAAAGTGGTTTTCTTTTATTTCAAGGTAAAAACACTTTTTAAAAATTGTGAAAAAATCAATTTTCTTATTTGATGATTATAACAAATTTGATTCTCAATTTTATTATTGTTATATATTTTATTTTAAATCTCTTATATTTTGTTTTCTCCCTTAAAAATTTGATTTTTATATCAAATTTTGGTTTCTCATATCCCTTTCTTGATTGAGATTTTCTTATCTATTTATTCTATGTAAAAACATTCATTTATTTTTTTATCTGTTAGATTTGGTCTATATCATTTTAATTGTTATTTATTATTTTTAATTTTATCATTAGTCAACTTTGTTATATATTAGATTTGATCTCAATTCTTATAATAAAGAAAAATTAAAATATTATTTCTTATGATATACTCAAATATAAAAATAATATTTTTGAATTTATTTTTCAGGACAGTACAAAAATCAAAAGAAGGATTGACTGGATCATTCGTGGGTCAAAAACATCTCATGCAGTAACTGCATTGTACGTTTACAACAAGAAGGGGGCTCAAATGGGACTCGTCAAGTTAACAGACATGTACACCATAAAGCATAAATTACAAGAAAATTACTTCTTTTTATATATATATATATATATATATATATATATATATATATATATGAGGAAATCTCATCCTCCTGTACTATATGGCATATGTTAGTAAAAATACTAATTGTTCAAAATTTTACAAAAAATAAATAAATAAAAAAAGCATATCTTAATTTGAAATCAAACCTGATTGTTGCAATTGAATTCAAAATTCATTGTGCAAATCATAAGCACAATAAAAGTACATCATTAAAAAAATAAAACAGCATTGATTAATGGAAATACAAATTAACAGCAAACATGACTGCCACCAGGCCGAGAGATTAGCCGGTGTGTGAAATTGTGCTAATTAATCTCTCCTTCCTCTCTAAATAATCCTTTCTCCTACACCGCTAATCAATGGTTTATTACATCAATTTACAGTACTTTCTCTATACATACCATAATATTATATAGCATGATGTTTCAGCCGCAGTCGACCCCGAAATAATTTAAGAACCACCGCCGCCGCCGCCGCCACCACCGCCACCTCAAAAGTTGTTAAGCAATAATATCAAAGGATTTAAATTGCATTTGTTTCAACAAGCATAGAATTCAACGAGCTCGTCAAGAGACTCGGGTTGTGGGTCAGCATTCTCCAACATCCAAAGCAAGTGCTCGAACAGAACCACCTCACATGCAACATTAATAGTGTCCGGGGATTCTTCAGTGCTGGACCTCTCTGCAAGCTCACGAAACAGTGGATGGTCAATGATATCGGAGCTTATGAGATAGCGCCGACGAGATTTTCCTACGAAGACGGGGTGGAGGTCGCCGGAGGAGTAGGTGCAGGAGATGTCATCATTGGTGACAGATATGGAGCTTCCGATCCTACTGGGTCGGCCTTGCTTGTTGTTGAAGGAGTTGAGTTTCTTGAGGACCGACTTGAGCCTCATGAGCTTTCCTCCTTTGGCCATTCGCTCGCTGTTGCTGTGCTGGGAGGTTTAAAAGAATGGGTTTTAGGATTATTTCGGGAAGAAAAATGGGACTTTCGAGGGGGGGGAGAGAGAGAGGGAGAGAGAGAGAGTTGTGTTTGGGGACTGAGAAAGGGGAGGGAAGGTTCGTTTATAAAGGAGATGTTAAGGGCTGTTTTGGCATTTTGGATTGAAAACCACTTACATAAGGGGGGTCCAATTTCGGGCTCAAGTTTCTGAATATGTCCTAAGGGATTTGCCAATAAATAAATAATAATAATAATAATAATAAAGTCAAGAAACAATTTTCTTAAAAAAAATGATAAGAGAATATTGCCTCAATTTTCGATTGAAATGATCCTTTTGCGACCTCGCAATTAATCCTTCAGAGTTCAGAGTGAGAATCCTTAGATATAAGATCATCGATTGAAATGATCATTGATTCTTAAGCGTCAAACACCCTACACCCACTAGCTATAACTTTTATGAACAGTAATTCCCCATTTAATCCAAAAATAATAATAACAAAATAAACTAAAAGAAAAGAATAATATATAGTGTATATTTACCCGTGCTCTATATGCATGTGCACTATGAACTATAATAGTAAAAGTATAGTTTTCTAAACTATCTAGTAGGCAGTTTGGTGATAAGAGCTTGTGATTTAGAGGTTTGCTCTCCATATAATCTCATGTTTGAGTCATGTAGTTGTTAATATGATAATCACTGATAATCTTTTTCTTTTGTTATTATTAGATGAGATTATAGACAGATTTGTAAATACTTAATAAATATTGAAAAAAGATGTTGTATGTGTCCTTCAATGCATGAAGTGTGGTCTCAATCTTCGGTCAGCATGGGGAGTCGTTTGATGGCTTTGAGAGTGAATACCATTTACAATCTCTTCTTCCCTCTAGAGCATGTTCTAAACAAACCTTTGATTTTGCACTTACAACTTCTTTTTTTGCCTTGTTCTCTCTCTCCTCTTTAAAATTTAAGCATCTTCGTCCAAATGTTCAAATCTGACCTTAATTTATTTTGTCTTAAAATTTGATCCATGTTCTTTTAGTTTCTAGTTTTATCCTTGATTCTTTTGTAGAGTTTTTTTATTATTTTTATAAAATCTATTCGTTAATCAAAATTTGTTATGTGTTATTTTTTCCTTATTCATTGTCATTCTTTTGATTTCTTTTTTTTTTTTAGCCTTTTTGTGGAAGTCTTATTGGTTTTCAATTTCATCAATCAATCCAATTTTATGGTCTTGTTTTTTCAGTTTGATCCTCATTCATTTGATTATCTTTCTTTTGTTAAAGTTACCTTTTCAATTTCTCTCTTCAGTCAAAAAATTGTTTTTTTTTTTAATTTTATCCTCGGTTTTCTAATTGTTGTTTTCTTTATTCTTTTGAATAATTAGTTTCTATTTTCATTTTTATCCTCCAATATTTGATTTTCTCGGGATTGACTTTCATGGTTTTCCTTGTATTATGCATCTAGTCTAATGACTCAAGTCATGAATTTGAAAAGTTAATATAGGCTGACACTTTTTTTTTGCTTATTTTTTTTTATTTCATCACCCGAATAACTTTTATAAATATTGGCTTTGCAATTTTTTTCAATTTCTTTCTATCAATTTATCATGATCTCAAAACATGAGACACGAGTTTTATGGGTTAATCCAAGTTGGCTCACCCCTCGTACCTAAAAAATACATGTCTATCATGTTATCTCATGATATTTTTTTGATTTTTTCATTTACTATCATTGTTTATTTTTTATAGTCTAATTAAAATAATACCAATTTATTTGACTTTATGAGGACTATAACCAAACTAGTTTTTTTTTTTAAATGCACTTATGGTACCTAAATATTATTTGTTACGTAAAAATATGGACCCATGGCATTACACGAATCCATGTCTAGTCTAATCACAAACCTCAAGTTTCCACAAGTTTGTCTTTTCTTGTCTAATTTATTCATTCATGATAATTTCAAATATAAGTCAAGCATACACATCTTTCATGGTTTTTGCAACTTGTTTAACCTAACATTGCTTCTTTGAATACAGAGCTAATACTTTTTTGTTTTAGCTACATTGTTTATATATATCTTGTGTGTGTGTGTGCACGCGCGTATGCTAAATTTGTTATCTGTGCTTTATTATGAGGTTGGATATTCTCATACATTAAAATAGATTTTAGTTATGAACTTTCTACTTCAAAAGGGAATGGAAATTTTGATATCAATTTCTTTGAGCCAACTACAAACATGTTAACTAACTTTACAAAAACCAAGTGTACCTTACAAGAGAGAAGATATTTCATCAACTATGTTAACATCCTTACCTTAGTATTCATGTCTATATACAAAAACCATGAATTATGGCACTTTTAAAAAGTTCATGTGTTAAAGAACATGTTAAGATAGTTTTAAAAGAACAAATCAAAATTATTGCATAGAACTTGATTTGAAAATTTAAAGGAGAATTTATCAAAAAATACTAAGATGATTTTGGAGTCCACCATACCTCTAATGTATAGTTTTTGTCAAAGTCAAGTAAAAAGGGAATAACTTTTAGAAAATGCATCCTAATTATAAAAATTTCAATCATACTTAGAAGAAAGAATTATGTTTATGGGACTAATAATTGATTTATATATTTTTCAAATGAGCTTTCTACAATGATGGATTTAAGAAGAAAAAAAAAACTTAAATTATTCAAAAATAACCTAGACACAAAACATTCATAGAAGCTTAGAATTTATTTTTGTAGTATAATGTATCTTGTGGATGCTATAATTTTTTCCCTATAAATCATAAGAATAGAAAACAACAATCTTTTTTGTTGAAATTAAACTCTTGAAATAAAAAAAAAATAGGGATGTAATGCCATCTATGTCCAAATGCTAAGTAGGATAACAAACAAAACTCATGCATGATAGGTTAGATCAAACCAATTACTCGCTAAAATAAATGTTTACAAACTATGAACTTGATACAAACTTGAAAGGCTAAACCATAAAACCTATAATCACAAATTAAATATTCATCCAAGAAAACTAAAATTATATTATAAAACCTTAACCCAATCATTTCTTGAACCAAGAACCAAAGGTATATGATTGAAATACCAAAAAGATGATACCTTTAATAAATTCTATAAGTTTAATAAAGAGCAAAACAAAAAAGGTTCCCTCACACTGTCAATTTTTAATTATGGTTAAAATGTGCACATATTGTACATGTTTAAACAACCTCATATCTTATTTAGATCACATTGATCAAGGCTTGATCCTTATTTGAACTTAACTTCATTCTTGATGCTACCTTAGAAAGAATCTTCATAGCTTGTTTGCTTAAATGTCATAAATCAATCCATCAATTGCCTTTTTTTATTTTATTTGCTTGTAAGAAGTCCAATCGATATATAAAATGCATCCCTTTATGTTGCTTGTTGATTATTATCATCCTTCCCTCTTTTAAAGGACCTGGTAAAAAAAATTAAACTATGTAAAAAAAGATAAAAAAAAAACATTAAATGTAACACATAAACTTGTAAGATTATACTTACCTTAAAATTTTAACGTATGCATAATCATTAATCCATTCAACGAATTAGAGCAGACCATCCCTTTTAGGATGTAACTTAGATCTCTTACAGGTTTAAAATATTTCCTTTCACATATGCACCTAAACTCACTTACTAGGTTCAGAGATAACATGCTTAAGACCCTTATTGACTTTAGATACATATTGTTTTATTTATTTATTTATTATTAAACACTCATATAGAGTTAATTCACCATTTAATCCTTCTTATTTTCATCAAAACTAACTTTTTCATCAAAAAAATAAAAACAACAGCTCCAAAAGAGTTAGTGGATTAAAACCATAAATAATCTCAAATGATGAGTGATCATTAGAACACATATTCATATTATATGTAACTTAATAAATAACAAGCACTCCTAAATTTTCAAGTTCTTTTGAATTATAATACGTAATACAATATTTAAGGACCTATTCACTACTTACATTTGATCATCCATTAATGGATAACAAGTAGTTGAATATGATAATCTACTTCCTAACTTTCCCCATAAAACCTTCCAAAAATGATTGTAGAACTTAACATCTCAATTTGAAATAATACTTTAAAATACTAAGAAGTTATGCTATCTCTTTGTACAACAAGTTGACAAATATTGATTGCATCATTAATGTTATAACAAGGTATAAAATATATCATCTTAGAAAATATATCTATAACTATTAAAATTAAATATCTACCATGTTTTGACCTAGATAAACATAAAATAAAGTTCATGATAATATCTACCCAATATTCATTAGATATAGATTAAGGACAATATAACCCATGCCATATAAGACATAAATTTTGGCCTATCTGCGCATGATACATCTATCATACACCATTTCTACATCTTGATTCATTTTAGGCTAAAATAGTTTTTCCCATAAAACTTTTGTCTTCCTTATTCTAGATTGACCTATCAAACATTTTATATAGGCTTCACGTATAAGCAACTTATGCATATAACTATTAGGCACATAAATTTTATTCTCTTTAAACAAGTACTCATTAAGGAAAGATAGAATCAAAAGTTCTCAAGTGAGTGAATTTGTAACAAGAATCCTGTAAAATAATAAAACAACTAAGACTAAAAAAAACTCAGACTTATTCACATAACTTTTCAAAGCAAATAAAGAGTAAAATTATACCTTAACCAAATAACATACAAACACACAAGGAACCTATTCAATATCATCATGTTGATATAAAGATAGAAATGATACTTCTTAATAAGTAAGAAAAAACCTAATGACTCCAATGGAATTACAACTAAATTTAAAATTAAAAAAGTCTAAGAAAAACTATTTGTTTAAACATAGATCAATAAAAACATCAAAATCAAAGCAATAACACTAAACATATCATTAGAAAAAAAAAGACAATTATAAATGTAATGGAAAAAAAATCCTTCTAAGTTGTTGCTGAAACAAAAGACAATAAGGCATTCATATATGTAAGAAACCAATTTTCTTGCAAATGATCATCATGTAAAAACTAGTATTGAAAAGGAACAAAAATGCCAAGAGTGAGAACTACAAGTAAGAAAGAAACATAAATAAAATGACCATGCAAGAGAAAGCACAATTAATCAATGTAGCTTACTCGAAAGAGTTTAAACATAAACATAGTTGCAAATGAAACCAAACAAAACAAAGAACTTGAGAGAATCTTAGGCACTAAACATTAGATGATACGATGTAGGAAAAAAATATCAAACTAAAAGGAAATCCATATAAGCTAAAAACAATCACAATAACAAAATAGAATCAGGAACATTAATAGGTTAACATATAGAACTCTACCAGACATACAATAACACGATCTCTGTCATAAAATAGAAGGTGCACATAAGTTGATTTGGACACTTATGTTAACCATCTAGTAGGTGGTCAAGTGAGCTTGGAATTAAGAAGTTTGTTCTCCCTTTGGTTTCAGATTCGAGCCTTGTAGTTGCTAATATAATGGCCACTGGAGACTTACATGGTCATTAACTTCAAGGCTTATGGAATTAGTTAATGTATATACAAGCTTGCTTAGATACATATAATTCTCATTATAAAAAGGGAAAACCAAGACATCTTACCTGCATTTTTCATAAATCAACCAAAAATAAAGAGTGAAAGAAAAAAAACAATGGAGCAATATTTTAAAGTGAAAAATAAAAATATGTTATATTACTACATTTTTAAATGAAAATATTTTGAAAAACAACTACAACCATATTCTCAAATACCCTCTTGGTGTTATGGTTAATAAAGTTAATTGTGATGAAATTGGAGAGAGAGGGTGGTTGGGGGTTGCATAGAAAAAAAATGCAGAAAAAAAAGGAGAGAGAGAGAGAGAGAGAGAGAGAGAGAGAGAGAGAGAGGGGGGGGGGGGTGATGATCACGTCATAATTTAAAAAATTACCAACGGAATTACCGACGACATATATTTGTTGGTAAATTTGTTGGTAGTTCTGTTAATAAAATGTCACATCATCGTATTTCATAAATTCTTGAATCTCATTGTAATTTCTTGATATTTATTACTAATATTTACTGACTGAATCATTTCATCAGTAATGATATTTGCAAAAAACTAATAGAATCACTCGTCGGTAAATACCAATGGAAACAACAACAATAACTTTTGTCGGTAATATTAGCAATCAAATGCTAACATAATTTTTCCATAGATATTTCCGTATTAATTAGGTGATTTTTTAATAGTGTTTTTTTGAAATCATTTTTAAAATAAAAGGTGAGAGAATACAATAACAATCCGCAATATTTGATTCATCATCTTCTACGTTTCACTAATATAAAATCCACGTCATGCCATCTGTAAAATACAATTAATGGCCAAAGATACGTGGAAAGCAGTAGTGTCGCCGATAAATATTTTTTTTGATAATTAAGATGTCCGGGTCAGATTATTTGCACCACAACTAAATCCTCAAATCAGTAAGGATACTTCAAATACTTGATTCTGCAAATACTTGATTCCTCTGAAGATGGAGAAGTATACTGTTTATTTTTCCTTGCTTTTTCTATCCCCACAGCAACTGAGCCAGGGATGACGTGGTGATAAAAGCAATGGAGCATTTGTGAGGTTTGTCCACCTTTCATCTTCACGTCCCAGCTGGAAAATAGGTTGGTGGTCTCTCCCTGCAAATTCTGGATTCTTCCTGCTTCAGAGCTAACTGATTTATTCTATACTTTACATTAAATATTTATTCTATTTTTTTTATTCAGATAATAGCCAGTGAAAACGACAGCCATGTGCGGCCGTGTTGCCTAGGTCTCCAACCCCATTTGCTAAAAACAAACCCATAGCTTCTATGTCACAAAGGACAAATCAAAATTGAAACCCATATTTAATAAATAAGATATTGTTAAATATATTTTCTAATGATAAGTAAAATAATAAACTACGAGAAGTGAATCTGGACCAACCGGTGGTGGTACCTGCCATGAAGTTTTGTTTTGAGCCCGGGGAGAGAAGGAAATTAGCATATTTTAGTAAGTCGAGAAAATGAAACGGCAGGATATGCTTTCTTTTTTCTTGGTTAATTTTGTTCATGTGATCTATTTTTTTGCTCTTAGTGTTTTCTTTAATGTAAGATTCCTGTTAGACTTTATTCTGCCTGATGCATTGAATTTGATGATAAACTATATGATAATAAACTTCTACTCTCCTACCATATCTTGGGCCATTCTATTTTTTCAATGTTATTGGTGATGTCCCTGAAGAGTGTCGCGTGACAGTAAAGAATTTGAAATCTGTATAGCTGGTCTTGAGTTCGAGTTAGGACGTGTATTTTTTGTAAGAGTCTGGGACAATCAGGGTTTTACTCGCTCCTCTGGATCCACAGAATATGCTTTCCGATGATGGGTTTCCTTAAATTCAAAAATAAAATATTATTTTTGATAATTATTCTCGGAAATAGAAATATTGTCGTTAATAGCACCCCTTTTTTTACTTGGGATTTCTTGAAAAAGACAGACGGCGGCCAATAAACAAAAGCATATGAACAACACATGGACTAAGCTTGTCGTCAGGATATAACCCACATTCATCCTACCAAATTCCCATACCTCCCATGTGGAAACAAATACGAACAATAAATACAATCACTCGAAAGTGTAAGAAATTTGCAAAATGATTTGCACAATATCTAGGCTTGGTCGCTTGGATATAGCTTAAGACATAGCTTAATTATTCAATCAATGCAGGTGACATTTATTGGAGGTGATAACTAAACATTTGAGTTGAATTTATTTTTTTAAGAGCCTATTGGAGTCTAATACTAGTTAGGAGGTGATATATATTTTTTAAATTTTTAAAAGAAAATTTTCTGATATGTTTCTTTTTCTTGTTTGTACAAGGTTATCAATTACTATCTGTTTTGCTCGGAATGACTAGTACATTTTGTTTCAATTCAAAAAATAAAATAATCTTGAGCAAATTTTATCTCGCTTAAAATCTCGGTTCGTTCCAGAAATTCCACCTAAATTCTGGCCAAAATATTCCGGTTTTGTTCTGCCCGTTCCGTTCTGGCCAAATAATATTTTTTTAAATAATGAATAGTTTTACAATATCAATCATATCTCTTAATTCGACCGTTAGATTGAGATGAAATTTTATGATAAGTCTCTTGACATATTTATATATATTATGTTAAAATTTCAGAGCAATCAGAGAATGTAACGATCTTGCGATATTCATGATGATATTTTCACAATATTATACAAATTCATAATTTTATTTAGAAAAAATATTTTATTGTGTCTTTTTTAGATTTTTTTTTCTCAATTTCATTATTCAAAAATGAGTTTATTATGAATTGAATTTTATAATTTGATTTGATTTGATTTGCTTTATTTAATGTTATCATGGTCTTATAATGCATGTCACACATTTGAAAGGTTAACCAAAGTCAACCCTAGTTGATTCAATATATCGTTATTTCAATATATTTTTAAGATGTCAACTTGATTTTTTTCAATTAAACTATATTTTTATCAATTTTCCATGTTGTCTTTGAACTCATCAAATCGGTCAAGCTATATCAGTTCAACTCTCATTTGTTTTTACTTATGTTTGAAATTTAAATTGCACAATTTTAAATATTTTTATTTTTGAATTTGATTTGATATGGGTATTTTTGTGGCCTTTAATATTATTGAGATTTAACTTTATTATAATCTTGTTCCCTCTAATAGTTGGATAGGTTGCTATTGTTAGGGTCAAGTAAGCATATGCTCAAATTCATCCTACAGGGGGGGGGTGTTTTTATATATAAAAAATTCTTTATTATTTTTGGATTTTTCTTTATTTTCTCTATTTATTTTGGTTTTGGTTTTCCTTTATAGAATAGTTCAGTTTATTTACTCTATAACCAATTTGTGTGTTATTTTTAAAGCAGTTTTAAGATTTATTGAATTTCAAAATATATCAAAACAAAGTGTTTTCTACTTTTAGTATGACTTTTATTTTACTATACACAACGTCAAACTCTATACAAGTCTTTAAGCGTGTGCATTATTATAGTAAATAATCAAATCCATTTAAACATTGCAGGACTCAAGGCCTGTTTGGTATTGTGATTGTTGTTGTGAGGTTAAAAAAAACAGTTTCATGAAAAACTCTTTTAGCTGCGGTTCATAACTGAAATTGAAGTGTTTGGTTAAAATTGTGGATGAATTTGAAATTTAATAAAAAACAATTTTGTGTGTTTAGTTACCATGTTTTTCATATTGTTGTCAACTTCTGAAATTACTTTAAAGGACACACACATATATGTTGTTTTTTAAATATTATAGATTTAATAATCATAATAATAGAATGTAATAATAATTCAAGTAAATTAGACAATTATTTTTATTCTCTCATCAAACAACTTGCAATTCCATCATGAACTAAATCCATACGTGAAGGCCTTTGTGATCACTGACTATTTGATCGAGGAACAACATCTGGTAAAATATCATTAGGAACAACATATGTGATCCATATTGAGTTTCAGGATCCCTATCTACATGTTGTAGAGATATAATTCAAAGCCCAAATCCAGTTGTAAGTTTCTAAAATTCATCTAATGCTCCGTTGATCTTCTCAACTTTCTGATTCATAATCAATCGAAAAACAACGAGGTTGTGGAGTGAAACGAAGTTACGAGTCTTTTCCTTTCATCAGGCTGATCTTTATCTACATATTTTTTATATTTTTTTAAAATATGATTTTTATATATTTTTTTTATAAAAAAAAAATTGATTAGGCCTAAGCCAACTAAATGGGCTGCCCCAGCCAAGGTGGGTCAAAAGGCCCAACTCTCCTGGACTTGGACTGGGTCGAGAGCAGATCCATCCCAAGAGTTAAAGAAAATAGAAATTCAGGTTATTGCACTGTTCACGTAGCGTGAACAATATAGATGAATTAATTCACTCATGTATTGTTCATGTGTTACATGACGAGAGGCTTACCTTCTACTGCCTCTGAGTAGATGAGACTGGGGTGGTTTTTCTTGTGGTGGCGGCATCAGAAATGGTGGCCGGGAGGAGCATCAAAAGCTTGTTGTTAGGTTGTGTTGTCACCGTTGTCGCTTCTATGTCGGGGCTTGTTGCTGCTATTAGAGGTCTCAGCGGAGCTTTTGACGTGGAGGAGAAGCTTCCGGTGATGAGGGGGATGGTGATGGTGTTCTTTGGGTACTGCTGCTAGAGGAGAGAGAGAGAGTTGTCACTGACTGTGGAGAGAGAGACCATTGAATGACAATAGGGGAGAGAGGGAGTTGTTGGTGCTGTGACTGAATACAATGTAGGAGAGATAAGGGCACTGATGTGGCTAAGGGAGTGTGGTGTGGATGAGAGAGAAGGCTTCGGTGTGCACTGGTGTGGCTGAGGGAATGCAGTGGGTGTGACTGAGGTTTCGAGAGGGGTGTGGCTGTGGTGCTTTTCAAACCAATTTTTAAACTCATATTTTTTGGTGCGACCCACAATTACAAAATTGTGGTCTAGTTGTTACTAAATGATTTGGCTCTGTGGTGAGTCTCAACCATAAAAGCCACCACAGAGTCAAACACTCGCTCATTGCTAAGATCATTTGTCAGCACTATTGGAAAATAATTTACAAGAACATCAAAATAAAGAATTAAAGTCACATGAAACTAAGAGAAACGAGGATAAGATAACATTGTCATATCATTTATATATTATGTTGTCAATCATTACACATTAATTGTATCGGTGATTTTCTCCGCAAGATTCAATGAATAACAATGTATCATTGATTAGTTAAGGGACATACAAGTTAATCCATATATCCATATTAATTAAAAAAAAAAAGGGGGGGGGGGGGAGAAAGCGATTAAGACTCTTCATTTCTTTATTAAAGCAAAACCATTTGGATATTTGAAGAAAAGTGGGAGCTGCATGAATTCATGTCAGGTTTTGTCAGAATCAATGAACAGAAGATTATTTTTGGAGGATAATGCAATTTGGTTCTGCAACGGAACACAAGTCTATCATTTGCAGGATTTGTAACCCTCAGCCGAACCAGCAAGATCCATCGGCTTTTCGAACTTTTTCTGACCATGATTTTCTTTCCTATTAAAAACCCACTGATTGATTAAAGAATGGACTTTCGGCGTCTGGAGAGCAGGTGTATAATACTGGTCTAGACAAGACCATAGGAGATGTCTCTTTTCTTGTCCTGCAGGTTGACCAGCATGTGCTTAAAAAGATTGTGGTCTAGATCTCTGTAAGCTGTTACACCATCAATAATTGTGAGAAAAGTTGGGATGCTTTGCCTCATAAGAAGAGTGACAATAAAATGGAGGAATATTTATTTATTTTCTTTCTTTTTCATTTTCTAATGTTGTATGTCCGAATCCTTTGTGGGTGATATATTGAGTTTTGTCTTGGGCTATTGAAATTATGTTAAATCGTTGTTGGTGTGATTGAATGAAATGAAAGCAATGCACGACTTGGATCATAGACATGATTGAATATAAAAAAACTAGTTCATTTAATTTTATGATAAAAAATTGAAAAAATAAATGAATCATTTACAACAAAAAAAAAAAGAATTATGATGACCTATACATAATAAAGATTGATTTCCAAATTGTTCTTACAAAGTTCAATTCTTATAGAGAGAGAAGTCTGTCAAACTCTATGAGCCAGATCATGATAATAAAATAACCTGATTAGAGAAATTTATGAAGCCCAATTATCACATCGGTCTAAAATTAAATGATAAAAAAATATTCATTCTTAAAATAAAATAAAATAAGTCTTCATGAGCTAATTTGTTAAGAATATGATATAGGTCATGAGACCGGATAAACCTAGTTGAACACTTGAATGAGTTATGGTTTGCAACAATCTAGCCTTTAAGCAAATATTAAAAGCCTAAAAGAATTTATGATCTTTAGATAATCTTCACATAAACCCTAAACAATTCTAGATTTGTCTAATATGATTCTTGAAAAAAAAATTGTATTTACTATTTTCGTTGCATATATGTGTTTCTCGTGAAACCTAATAAAAAATTGCTTTATTTCATTCAATCTTGTAAAGACAAACGAGTTCCGTGAAAAAATATTTTTTTCCTTGAAAGCAAGTTATATGATTTCAATTGTGTACAAAAAAATAGTAAATTTATTATGCAAATTCAGAAATGGGCTACCACTCCTAATTTTTCAACTAAGTTCTTACAAGGAATACCATAGTGGAGCCCAACTCCCTAAGCTTCTTCTTAATCAACTAGAATTGAAGAGACAAATAGAATAATCACTTAATCAAATTTTAATTTCAATTTTCAAACATCATCATTGTTCAAATCTCACATCATATCCCCTACTTCTTCTTCTTCTTCTTCTTTATATATATAGCATCCGAAACTCTCCATAAAATCACACTACGCTAATCAAAACTCCTTTTGGGTCACCCGAGGCACATAAAGGCACAATGTGGGCTTCATGCCTTCAGGCCCATATATCATTTTGATGTCCAATGACTATACAGCCCATTAAAAACCCGATCAAATCCAGCCGCGGAATTTAATTATTAATTGGCGGTCTGGATTTCTGGTCCATCTCCAATCCCAATAAAAACAAACCTTATATATATATATATCGTCGGTCATTCTTTCATTTCAAAAACGAAAAGCACCACCTCTTCCTCCTCCTCCCGGTCCTTCCAGCACTTTCTACCACCTCTTGCCTTATCCAAAATTGACAACATCACCTCCCTCCTCAATGAACACCAATCTCCACCACCTTAAACCACCGCTCCTAAACCCGCACCTCTTTTTCTCCCCTGTAAACCCTTACCAATTCCGTCATTACAAACGACGCCGTCTTAAACCATGCAAAAGCAGCAGCAACTTCCTAGAACCTTTCAAGAATCTTCTACTACAGTTCCCGCCACCAAACACTCTTGAAATCTTGGCTCCTGCTCTAGGCCTCGCTTCAGGCATAACTCTCTTTCTCTCTCAATCAAACAAATTTTCAAAATCCTCAGACATCGGCGAGTGGGTTCTTTTTTCTAGCCCGACGCCGTTTAACCGTTTTGTAATCTTACGCTGCCCTTCGATATCGTTCGAAGGGAGCGAGTTTATAGAAAACGTGAACGATAAGCTAGTTGAAGGGGACAGGCATTTTGTTAGGTTAAATAGCGGGAAAATTGGGGTGAGGAGAGAGAGTGGAGAGGGATTGAAATTGGAGTTTCAAAGAGTGTGTGTTAATACGGAGGATGGTGGTGTTATTTCGCTTGATTGGCCGGCGGATTTGGAGCTGGAAGAAGAACATGGATTGGATACTACTTTGTTACTTGTACCCGGTACTGCCAAAGGCAGTTCGGAAGACAATGTTAGGTTTCTTGTCGTTGATGCTCTTAAGCGCGGCTTCTTCCCTGTCGTTATGAATCCTAGAGGATGTGCTGCTTCACCAATTACTACGGCAAGGTATTTTTGTTTTCTCTTCTAGCTAATTGTTAATTATCGCTTCATAATAGCATCTTTAGAAGTAAATGAACATTGAGGAACATGGATTATTAGTAATAGCTGGACCGGTGTGTGATTAGCACTGATATATGGATAATCGATGTGGTGAGTTATGGGGAAATGCGTGATGGTAATGGAATAGAAAGGATTTTACAATGAGATTCGTGAGTATGAAAGTTATGTGTTTCAGGTTTCTTTTGAATCTCTGTCGTGAAAAGAGAAGCTGAAAACAGGGCTTCTTAACTACATGATTTATGTAGGTTATTTACAGCTGCTGACAGCGATGATATCTCCACAGCTATACAGTTCATCAGTAAGGCAAGGCCATGGACGACACTAATGGGTGTTGGATGGGGATATGGTGCGAACATGTTGACAAAATATTTGGCTGAAGTTGGGGAGTGTACACCTCTCACTGCTGCCACGTGCATTAACAATCCTTTTGACTTAGAGGAGGCCACGAGGTGCTCTCCTTATCACGTGGCATTGGATCAGAAGCTCACTGGTGGACTGATAGATATTCTGCAATCTAACAAGGTTGATGGTTTCTCTGAATTATTATTATTTTATTATTATTATGAAGAATGCAAATGGATTGCATCCATCATCTGTAAGAATTGAAAATTTGTAACTTTAGAGAAATGTTATGCATGATAAATGCTTGAACAGATGAACTTTAAAGTATTTAGGTCTATCATTGTGATGGTTAGTAGACTTAAATTGTAAAAGAATTCTGTAGGAAATTTTTCAAGGAAGAGCAAAGGGGTTTGATGTGGAAAATGCTTTAGTGTCAAAATCTGTTCGTGATTTTGAAAAAGCAATATCTATGGTATCTTATGGCTTTGAGGAAATAGAAGACTTCTATTCAAAATCTAGCACGCGAGGCATGGTTGGGAATGTCAAGATTCCAGTTCTTTTTATCCAGGTGCATATTTTGCCCTTAAATATCATGCTTCATTGAAATTATTTTGCCTATTTCTCATTAAAAGTCTAACCAGCAACAATTCTGTCAAAATATCAGAGTGATGATGGGACAGTGCCGCTATTCTCCATTCCACGCAGTTTGATTGCTGAAAATCCATTTACAAGCCTCCTTTTATGTTCTTGTGTGCCATCTAGTGCTGTAAAAAGTGGTAGAGCTGCTGTATCATGGTGCCAGAATCTTACAATTGAGGTGATTTATTATCCTCACTCTTCTTCATAACAGAAAATTCATTCGTAGAGCTTGAAACCATCTCGTATTTAGGCTAATTTTGTAGATTGTAGCCATGAAGTTGATCTGTCAACTTTATGTTGTTAGAATTAACTTATGATATAACCATGAACTTATGTCGATGCCCTTCTATAACTCTCTTTTTTGGCTATTCAGATGTTTACGGTGTTCTGTATATTTCATTAGTTCCTTTTGCTGTAATGAGTAGTGAGTAGTGTACCAGTTTCTTGCATCTTGGTGGAGGTAATCATGCTAGAACATGAACTGATACTCTTTGACCTCTGGTGTCTATGATGGGTATTGTTAATAAACCTATGCCAAAATCATTTTTCTTTTTATTTTGATTGAATGATTTGTGGGATTTAACTGTGCTTCTTGCAAGCTAATTCTTACCAGTTTTCATGTCACATGTAGTGGCTGACAGCTGTGGAGCTCGGACTTTTGAAGGGCCGTCATCCACTTCTGAAAGATGTGGATGTTAACTTCAACCCCTCAAAAGGCCTACCTCCTGTGGAAAGCAGAGTATCTGATAAACGAGTTCAACTTAATAAACAATCAAGTCTTTCCCCAACTGACTCTAGTGGGTACACTCTAGAACCTATAAACAAGATACTTCAAGATATCCAATCAAGATCCAGAAAGGATTCCCAAAGAGATTTAAAGCTCGATGAAGAACTGCAAGGAGTGGGAAATGGTGTGGTGCAGCAGATAACATCTGTCGATGCTGAACTGATCGAACAGGATTCTGCAGATCCTGTAGATATTGAAAGTGGGTACACTCTAGAAGCTATAAACAAGATACTTCAAGATATCCAATCAAGATCCAGAAAAGATTCCCATAGAGATTTAAAGCTCGATGAAGAACTGCAAGGAGATGAAAATGGGGTGGTGCAGCAGAGAACATCTGTTGATGCTGAACTGATCGAACAGGATTCTGCAGATCCTGTAGATATTGAAAGTGGTCAAGCGCAGCAAACAGCTCAGGTGGTTATGAATATGCTTGACGTGATGATGCCTGGCACGCTGACCAAAGAAAAAAAGAAGGTAATTCTCAGAATAGCAATTCTTGCTAATTTTACTGAGGTTTAAGTATGCCAGTTTCCATTTCAAGGAGACATGTGTATCTGAAATAACTGTAGAAAGATGCAAAATTCTGGAACTTCACCTCTTTTATCTTGTGTGGACTGTGGAAACTGAATTTTGTTCTACTTGTGCTCTTTGTAGTGTTAAGTCTACATTGGATCAGAAGTTCCTTATAAAATAATATAAACTGTTGCTCACTTCTTATTTCATTCTAGCTAGAAATTCCGATATCTTCTCAACATTTTTTAAAGTAGTTTCTTAGTGGAGAGATGAAAATGAAAATCATCTGTTAAATTGCTTTCCTTTTGTAAGACAATATTTATTGTGAGATTGCTTCCCATAGACATGCCTATTTTATAAGAAAACCACAGCTTCTAACTATCATTGTAAAAAAAAAAGATGGAAAGAAAAAAAGCAGCATGGGCCTATCCTCTAATATATCATATAAGCTAGTTGATTGTGTGTACTTTTTTTTTATCTTCATATTAGTTGGCAGTGCTTTTACACTTCTCTTTTCGGCTGATGTCCTTGATAGCTCCTATTCAGGTTAAATTGTGCATTCTGTTTTTTCAGGCACAGAATTCTACAATTTCTTCCATTGATTTAACTATTTTAGGGAACATATCTATGGTATTCTATAACACTGATCTAGTGCTTGTCCAGGTTTTGACTGCTGTGGGTCAGGGAGAGACAATTATGAAAGCTTTGCAAGATGCTGTACCAGAAGAAGTTCTTGGAAAACTTACAACTTCTGTAACTGGAATTCTGCAAGCGCAAGACAGAAACTTAAAAGTTGATGGACTACTGAGCAGTGGTGAGGTTCCTAACATTCCTATAACAAAGATACAGGAAAAAGTCAGAGAAGTGTCAAGTGAAGAAGTCACATCTAAAGATCCACATTCTCCAGATCAGATGGAAAGGGCTGAGGATTTGACAGATGGATCTGTTAACAATCAACCTGAGACAGAGAAGTCTGGTGCTGCATCTGAAAAGGAGCTTCACTCTTCGAAGAATATACAAAAATCTATTGAAACAATTCAGTCTCAGGTAATGAGCAGTCAACAAGGTGATCCATCTGGTTTTGACAGGAAGGTACCAAATGAGTCCGGGCATAAGAATGAGAAAGATGAACAGGGTGAGAAGGGATTGGAAACCAGCAGTATCCCTAACATCACCAGCCATTCTGAGAAGGCTGGTAGCACAGAAGAAACAATCATTGATGAATCCAAAGTGGAACAGGGTGGTGGAACGCCTTTAGTAGAAGCAAAAAGGGAGAACAAAAATGAAGAGAAAACTGCAGATTCTTCAGCTGATCAAAATGGAATAGTTTCAGCCAATATGACAGAAGAACCTCGTCCACCTGCAGTATCTGCTACTGACTCTCAAACAATTGAAAGGGATGGAAATGGTGATCAGAAAAATGAAGACAAATCTGCAGATTCATCAGCTGATCAAAAGAGTATAGTATCGGCCAATATTACAGAAGAACCTCATCCTCCTGCAGTATCTGCTTCTGACTCAGAAACAATTGAAACGGATGGAAATGGTGATCAGAAGAGGGAAAACAAAACCATGCAACCTGCTAATGACCAAAATAAACCTCCCACATCTGATTCTAATCCTCCTACTTTTAGCGTTACTGAAGCATTAGATGCCTTAACAGGGATGGATGATTCCACTCAAGTGGCTGTTAACAATGTTTTTGGTGTGCTAGAAAACATGATTTCTCATTTTGAAGAGGAAACAGACCATGAAAAAAATATCAAGAATAAAAATGAGGCTGAGGGTGAGCTAGTTGATTCCAAGCCTGAGAAACTGGAAAACGCCAATGACTCGGGCAAGCTGTCAGACAAATTACATCATCCTCCCGTACATAAGCTCCATCAAAGTGATGGCAACCAACAGAATGCTGCAAGTAGTGGATTGGTAGAGGAGGAACCCATTGCAGATCCCACTTTGTTTAGTGGGAACGGTACCAGGGGTCCTCAGGGAGATACAGCAAGCAACTATGAAATTAAGGAAGAACCAAAGAACGATCAATTAGTTAGTGGAAAGTATTTGGCTGGCTATGATAGACATGTAAATAGCATTCCATTGTACGTAACTGCAAATCCATATGGAGACTTTCTACAGAACAAATATTTCCATCGATACCTTCTTTCAAAGATTCCAAATAGTAAGCCACTTGATCTAGATACCACCACTGCTCTGTTGCTTGACTATTTTCCAGAAGAAGGTAAATGGAAGCTACTAGAGCACCCAGGAATCACCGGAGAATCTGTAGGAGGTGTTATTACCACCAGTAATGATGCTGGCATAAAGATTCAGGTCTACTCCTCTGAAAAAGAGAATGATGGAGAAAATTATATTGAACCGTCATATGTAGTATTAGATACTGAAAAGCTACAGGAACCTGTTGAAGAATATAGCACAGTGGAGAATATTACTGAAAATGGTGATATATTAGATGAGTTAATAGAGTTTGTGAAAATTGTTGTTTTGGATGCTTTGAGAATTGAAGCCGGTCGCAAACTAGGTGCAGCTAGCAAGAAAGAAATGAAGTCCTATCTTGCTAGAGATCTTGAGCTAGTTGCAGATGCTGTGTCTCTGGCTGTTGGACGTAATAAGGATCATACTTGGTGCTTGAAAGGTAAATATCATAGAATTGAAGGTACTGAAGAAAAAGTTGGCACTGTTCAGGGAGAGCAAATTGTCAAGGCCATTTCATCTGCTGTTCTAAGAACAAATAATCTGAGAAGATTACTGCCAGTTGGTGTCATTATAGGATCTAGCTTAGCTGCTTTGAGAAAATATTTTAATGTAGTTACAAGGAACAAGAATGACATAAAATCCTCAGGTCAAACCCAAAATCATGGGCAGAAAAGTCAAGACAAGGCCTGCATAAAGGAGATGGATCATAAGCTTACAATCAAAACTGCTCATACAACAAGTTTGAACAGTTCAATAAATAGAGATGGAGAAGAAGCAACATTGAAAACTACAAACAATGATAGAGTTATGGTTGGTGCTGTTACAGCTGCCTTTGGAGCATCTGCTTTACTGGTTCAGCAGCAGGTAACAGTGGAAACACAGAGAGAGATATAGCAATTTTGTTTTCTAGACACAATTATAATCCTTCTATTTGCCACTTTCGTTTTAGGGTTCAGGGTATGTATAGTGTGAGCCCAAATAATGAGTGCTTGTAACATACCCAATTTTGAGATTAATATTAAAATTTTGGATATAATAAAAGCACCTGATAGAGTACCAGTACAGTAGATGTCAAAAAAAAAAAAAAAAGTGATAGCAGATACCTATTCCACCTTAGAAGCTGCACCTCAGCTCAAAACCTAAATAGTATTGTTGGTTGCATGTTAAGGAGCATCCAGGAACTACCTGTCATTGTTTATATCGATTATGTTTCTCTCTTTTTTTCCCTTCTATGTTTTCTTTTGGATATTTGCAAGCTTCTTGATGCCAATTGTTACATTTAACTGCTAAGGATCCAAGCAATTCCAAGGAAGGCGGGGAAAGTTCACCAAAATTCTTGAAGGAAAGAGGAAATCTTCTAAAGGAAGCTGAAAAACTGGAGGTAATAGAGTCTGAAAAAAACCAGAATATAGTTACAAGCCTTGCTGAGAAGGCCATGTCTGTTGCTGGTCCGGTGGTTCCTACAAAGGAAGATGGTGGAGTAGATCAAGAAAGGTATTAAAATTATATCCTATACATATTATTCTGGTGTACAGACATACCAGTATATATATATATTCCTGAAGTTCATATGAATGTTTCAATGTCAATAGGCTGGTTGCAATGTTAGCAAACCTGGGACAACAGGGTGGCATGTTGAAGCTAGTTGGTAAAATTGCTTTGCTTTGGGGTGGTATACGTGGTGCTATGAGTCTGACAGACAAGCTGATTCTGTTTCTGCATATAGCTGAACGCCCCTTGTACCAAAGGTAAGCTAGTTTTCTAAATATCCTTGTCTGCTGCTTGTCCTTTTTTTTTCCTTTGATCTTTCCCTTTAGGAATTTGTGTTGAAATAGCATAATGTCAATTTAATAACTGAACATAAGAGGTGAAAGTTGTTATTGCCAACTTTATCAAAATCTTTGGCAAAATGAACCTATGTATTAATAAGTCTTTGGCAAAGAGTTTATATGATTTTGCAAAGTAATCTTTGGACTTGTGTTAGGTTTGATAGAAGGGGTTAATTCCCTTAAAGGTAGAAATTTCATAAATATTCTGAGTAATGTTATTTTTGGTAGAGTAGTTAGTGGTTTAGGTTGAAAGTTTTACTCAGTGATTTTGGATCACTGGGATTTTCCCATGGAGCGTATTAAGCCTTTTCTAATTGTTTATGCTCGAGGAGGACACCTTTGAAAAAAAATCTACTTTTATCATCAATTTTTTTGTTTTTTATCACTGGTTGATAAAATAGTTGATGAATTGGTAACATGTTGATTATTTTTTGTTTTGACAGGTTGCTTGGTTAGCATATTAATTAGTTTACAAGTTTAATATATTGTATTTTTTGTGTTGCTGGTCATGTTAGCGAGCAAGACTGTTTTTACTGAATCTTTTCTCCTCTTGCTTCCTTCGTTTAGGGTTCTTGGGTTTGCTGGCATGGTGCTTGTTCTATGGTCACCGATCTTTGTTCCATTGCTTCCCACTCTTGTAATGAGCTGGACAACAAGCAACCCCTCCAGATTTGCTGAGTTTGTTTGCATTGTTGGCCTCTATACTGCTATTATGATACTTGTTACTTTATGGGGCAGAAGAATACGTGGATATGAAGATCCACTAGAGCAATACGGGTTGGATTTGACTGCATTGCCTAAGGTATGGTTGTAAATTAACTGTGTGCCATATGAGCTCTAGGTTTTTATGCATCTATGCTCACTGCTATATTGAAAGCTTGGATTGTTTCATAAAGTTTTGGATAGTCCAGATAGGCCTAGTGGTGGTGAGAAATGAGAATACTATCATTTCTTTTCTACAATCTATATATAATTTTAATATTAGGAACTTCAAATTTATTATGCATTTTCTCTGCCAATTTTAGAGGTTTAACAATGGGAGTAGAGTGTTTTTCTGCATTCCTATTATAAGAAACATTTGTGTTTCCATGTTTACTAGCTATCATAGCATGTGCTCTGGCCATGGATTATTCTAGCTATATGATAAGTTAACAGAACAAATTTTTGAAATTAATGTAATTATTGAATAAAATTTATTTAGAAGATAATTTCAAGTAATTTGTAATTATTCTTATACATATAATATAAATTAGGTGTCCATACCCCTTTATTTCCATGTGCGACTTGTCATAATTGGTGGGGAATTCCTTTTCAACTATTTTTTTCCGTAAATAATATCTTGACTCATATTTATATGCTATTTCCATGATAACTAATTTAAATAAATAGTATGTACTTGTTTTGAATTAGGTCAAGGTCAGATACAAAATAGAAAAAATTGTGTAAATCTAAAAGTTCTTAAAGGTAATTGTTAAACGAATTGATATCTACACGTACTTTTTATTTTCCATAATTTACATATTTAGATAATCATATTTATCAATGTCAATTTATCATTTTGTTTTTGTGTATTCACATTCCTCATGTTCATGGACGTAGTATTCCAATTATGTTGATTTATGCAACTTTGTTGGGAAATAAGCTGCTTGACATGGTCTAGTATCTATTAGAAGCCTTTACTACAAGATTTTACTTCAAAACAATTATAAACTTCTAACTTTGAATTTTGTATTTTGGGATTAAACATTCACTCATTTCAATCTTGTCATAAATAAAATAATTTAGTTAAGAGTGAGAGGCATGTTTAAGGTTTCATTATTGTCCATAAAAAATTAAAACAGAGCCCACGCTAGGATTTATTTTGTAGTTGGTAGAATTGTAAAAATTGTTGAGTATGTAGACATTAATTTGTTTCGCAATTCCAACATATTGACTAATGAACCAGATTGTTTTCCAACTGCAAAATGTCCCATCTCCATTTTTTAAGGTCCCGAATTCATAGTGCTCCACCAAATTCATAATGATTCCACCTGTTCCCGCCACAATGCCATGAATGTTCACATTTTTTAGAAACTAAACAATTCTTCCAGCATGGTATGCATTATTCCTTTTAGGTCACCTAGAACCTATCTTTGTAATAAAAAAATACTTTACGTAACAATTTTCCATGGATTTACACCTAACTTTGCCATCATTTTTTTCCCATATTGAATAGTACAAGCTTACAGAGACAATAAATTTTGCCAGGGATAAACTTTTAGCTGTCTTTCCCAACTGTGCAAACAAAGTGTTTACAAGTTTGTTGTCTCCTAATTGCACAATGGACAACTCATCAGAAAGATTTCGGCTCCTTTTACCCTTTTGTTTTTATTTTCAAGATGCTGTTAATTATTGTCTCTTTTTACAAAATCCACTACCATGTTGTCCTTTCTGTATTGTACGCTTTTCTGATACATGTTCTTCATCAGTTTCACTATTCATCGACTACTAATTTATGTGTCCCCATATTCCTTTCCTTTAGAATTCTGGCGAAGTTGAAGTCCTGGGAAAAGATGAATATGGATTAATATTGGAATCATTTAAATTAGAAAAAGGGATCTCATTATGTTTTGGCTATTGCTTGCAGATCCAAAATTTTTTATGGGGCTTGATTGGAGGAGTCCTGCTTGTTGTATCAATACAGTCCCTAAATGCTTTGCTGGGTTGCGTGACTTTCTCATGGCCTTCAAGCATTCCTTCTTCTTCCTTAAATGCCATGACATGGCTCAAAATGTATGCACAAATGATTATGCTAGCTGGTCGAGGAATTATAACTGCATCAGGCATTGTGCTGGTTGAAGAATTACTTTTCAGGTCATGGTTGCCTGAAGAAATTAAAGCAGATGTTGGCTATCATCAAGCAATTATTATTTCAGGACTGGCATTCTCTCTTTTCCAGAGGTATTTTATTTATTTTTACCATTTAGAGAATATCACAGTTTACATTTTCTTTCCTTTTCTGTCTGGGATATTATCGCCCTACTCTTCTCTTCTAGTCTCCCACCCTAGCTTTTATTTTATGGTGAATGATTAGTTCACTTACAATTTATATTTCTGCAGATAGAGGAATTTAAATCTCTAACCAAGTCAGATGGCCATTGCCAATTTTGGTTTTTCAGGTCTGTGTGGGCAATACCAGGGCTATGGCTTTTTTCTCTGGCGCTAGCAGGGTTTCGTCAAAGAAGCGAAGGCAGCCTGTCCATTCCGATCGGGTTGAGGACGGGGATAATGGCATCAAGTTTTGTTTTACAAACAGGAGGCGTTTTGACCTATAAGCCCAGCTATCCTGTTTGGGTAACAGGGACGCCTCAACTACAGCCTTTCAGCGGGGCAATTGGTCTTGCATTCTCTTTGTTGTTGGCCGTAATTCTCTATCCAAGGCAGCCTCCTCTGGAAGAGAAGAGCTTGGCACGCAGCGATGAACAGTGAAGTCTGTTGATGGAGTGATGCCAGCCCCGCATTTGTGTTTTGCGTTCCAGAATATGATAAGGTGGTGGTGGTGGAGAAAGGAAACGGAGATGTGCCTGCCAGCCAGCCAGCCAGCATTGTATATAAACAAGTATAACGGCGGACTACCCAGTATCCACTGCCCATGAAAAGAGAACACAAAAGGCAATGCATTTTTGTAAGTAGCTTGTATATAAACAAGTAGTGGGGTTTGCTACGTTTACCTTTGCATATTGACCCCATCACCACCCCAATAATAATAATAATAATAATAATGATTAATAATAATGATAACCAATCGTTGCTTCATTTGTGAATTGTGTTTAATATACATCTTTGCAAACATTTTTTACTTCATTATTAATTCGGGATAATATTTTGGCTCATGATTTATTGTTGCTTTGACTATAGCTGCTCGTTTCGTTTCGGTTGGACTTTTGTTTTTTTCAACTGGTATGTGGCATTTTGGTTTCGAAACGTTTCGGTATTATACTATTTATATATAATTAATTAATTATATATATTAAAAAAATAAAATATTAATTTAATAAACAAAATTCAAATATATGTATATATATATATATATTCGCTCTATCTATTCCTCTTATTTCTTGTCTTCATCACCATCAGGGAACGAAATGGACCAATCCCACCTACTCTTTTGAAGTGGAATCAAAGAAGAAAGAAACCCAAGGAAAAAACAGATCCGAGGGTTTTTTTTCTTTTTTGTTTCTGTTTGCCCAACCTCGTTGATCCCTTCGTCATGTACAACAACAATATGCTGCATGTTTTGCTTTCAACTTCTCATTTCTTACTCTGTTTTTTCATCACACCAGCTTCTTCTGCTGCTCCCGCATCAAATTTGCTTGCACCACCTGATGGTACCGCTGTTCTTGCCTTCCATTTTGATGCTACAACCTGGTGTCGCTCGCTGTGGGTTAAGGATTTGAGTTTTAAGTTTGGGGAAAATTATCAATTGGGAATTTGGAGGTGCCGGGGATGGGGATTCTTAAATGGATTAATTGATTTTTTTTTTTACATTCTGAAACGGAATCACCGGAATATTCCTGGTGCATTCCGGCCAGAATTTCCGATACAGACCAGAATAAAAAACAGGATAAAAATCGTGCTGTTTTGCGTTGTTTTTTTTTATTGGAATGGAATGTTCCGGCCATTTCGACCGGAACGGACAACTATGGCTTTAACAGTATCTGGCCTTGCAGGCTTCAGCACTAGATTGAATTGACACGATCCCCTTGCATCCTTTTCCAAGTCGCTCGCTCGTAAATTTCCCAAAGATATAGATTCGCAGGTATCTTGCAAATTCTCTTTTCAATATTTAGAATTTTGGCAAGGCGTGACGAACATCTCACCTCGAGTTAAATGCGATGTGAATGGGTTCCATGGGCAAGCGTCACTCATGTTCTATGGCCAAACTTATTTTTGTCTTCATAGAATGATGAAGCATAGAGAGTAGATAGCAGAGAATCTGATGTTGGATCATTTCCCGCCTCAAGAAACAGAGAATTTGCATGAAATGGATAGAAAATAGACAAGGGGTGATGAACTCAGAAGACACAATCTTTACTGAAATTCAAGAGACTCGATGGCCGAAATGCAAACAATGCTGCATGATGAAAGGAAAAGTAAAAAGATACACAGAAAGAAGGGACAAAAAAAAAACAAAACAAAAAGAAGATCAAAGCCTTTCTTGTCCAATCACTATCGTGAAATGACCATTATTCGACTCAAACCAGCCCGTGCTTGCTTCATTTCTTCAGCTCCATTTTCACTCCACGGTCAAAGGAACAGACTCAGCCTGAAAGGTTATGAAAGAATACTCATCAGTATCATCAAATAAACCATAAATGCTTGCACACCTGGAGATTCTGCAAGAATTGTTGTCTTACCAATTTACGATATTTGAGTGCATAGAACATTTCCAGATAGCGACGGCTCTCACGATGATCAAGGTTGGAAACATGCTTCCAGAAGCCATAAACTCCTGTGAGAGTCAGGAGCCTTTGGGAGTAAATTTGCCAGGTATACCTGAAAAGGCAAATAACGAAAGCATTTTAGCAAACTCCATTGTAACACAGCTTGGAAACAGAGTTGCAGGGTGAAGGTGGTGAGCTTTTACTTCTCTTGGATTCGCTGCAGCCCTCCCTGGGAGATTTTGCTCCAGTGAGTGGGATCAGCCTTGCACTTTTCAAAGAAGTCAACAAGGAGTTCAGCAGCCTGTTGACCATGGTAAGGATCAATATGGAATCCGGATTTTCCATGCACAATGATCTCAGCAGGACCACCATTGCAGGTGGCGAAGGTTGGCAAACCACATGTCATGGCCTCAACAACAGTCAATCCAAAAGCCTCATACAGAGCAGGCTGCACGAAAGCTCCCTTGGTATCACAAATGTAACGGTAGAGCTCTCCATTCCTCACACGGTTCATCTGAGAAGAAATCCATCTGAACTGGCCATTCAAGTTGTATTCCTCTATATGACTATACATTTTCTTCATCTCAGCTTGCTCTTCTAGATCTTTAGACTCCTTTCTTCTATCACCACCAACTACAACAAGATTGACTAACTCGCGTAGCTTGGTGTTCTTTCCATACCATTCTACAAGACCAGACAAATTCTTAACTCTGTCCAGCCTTGCCATGGTGAATAGAATTGGCTTGCTGCGGTCTTTTAGCACGCATCTGTTGAAACGACAAAAATAAGTGATTTGTTATTGGAACTCTTCTTTATCTAGGAACTTTTCCAAGAACCACATAAGAAATTTTTGTGGAAAGTACTTACAAGTGCTCTTCGTTCTCAACAGGGCTGTAAAGAAGTTCTTCAATTTCTTCATGGAAAGAAGTCAACCTAAGTTTCTCCTCGGTGTAGGGGAAGTATATGCTCTCGTCAGCACCGGGGGATACAATGTTGAATTTGGGATCAAAGACATCGATACCATGAACAACTCTGTAGAGGCCAGGGAGAGTGAAAGCAGTGTGGCTCTCATACTGTCCAACAGTATCCTTGCTGAAATGGTGGAACAGTACATGTTAGATGTGCAATCAAAGAAGCATTCACGAGAATAATAATCAGGGGAGACATCATATCACCTTCCAGCAATCTCTTGGAATGTGCTGGTGATGATGAAATCTGTATGGTTCATGGCAAAAAGATCAGCTGTGAACTGGCATGAAAAGTGGTACTTTTCATCAAATTTCTTCCAGTAAATATCTGACTCTGGGTACTTTGTTTTCTCTAGAGCATGTGCAATGGTGCACTGCAGAAAACATAGCAAAAACAAAGAGAATTGTTAATTTTTTGGTGCTACAGGATGAAGAAAAAATACTGCTAAAACAAGAAAAGATCAGGGCAAACCTCTGTAACACCTAATTTGTGTGCTAGCAAGGAGGCAACAACGTTTCCATCACTGTAATTTCCAATGATCAGATCAGGCTTGCCCTGCAACTCTTTTGCAATTTCAGCAGCAACATCCTGAAAAGACAAGATATTATCTTAGCACATGAAGTAAAATGCAGTAAGACTCTGAGAAAAAGGATTACCTTGGGGGAAACAACAAAGAAATTGTACCTCAGTGAAAGTTTCTAGGTATGGCCAAACTTCAAAGCGAGAAATCCATTTCCGGACCATTCCCTTCTCATCTCTGAAGGGAACTCGAAGAATATCACAATGCTGCGATCCATAGACTTTCTCCAGACGCTGTCCACAAGTAGTTCCCACTGCATCAGGGAGCAATCTAGTAATCTGCAAACACAGGAAAAAAAGGAGGGAGAGACAGATTAGGCACCAAAGAATGTAATAATATTTTATAGAGAGAAAAAACTGTTGAATTACTTCGTAAACCTTGGCAATTAAACTTACAATGAGAATTCGGGGGATGATATCAAGTCCTTGCTGCTTGATACGCAGAAGCATTTCATTCTCCAAGGCACGAACTTGATCCAGAATGTAAACAACCTAGTAGAAAGTAAAATGCAAGCCAGATGAGGTAAGGTTTCAATAGAGTATGCACGAAGAGAAAGATTAGACTAGGCTTGTGAATTGACCTGGCCTCCGGTATCAGGATACCCCAAAACATTGTCTTGGGCGAAGTATCCATGAGGGGACATAATCACAACATTGAAGACCATAGGAATTCTGCCGAGGAATGTTTCAAGAGTGAAGGGGTCTGGTGCCTCGAGAAGATCCAAGAGAAGTTGAATCATCACAAGAACACGCTCAGCAGTGTTCCCCCATCCTCTCTCTAAGCCGATCTCCTGGAACATGTGTTCGAATTGAGAGTATGGAGTATCAGGTTTCTGAGAAGTCAGATACTCCTCAGCCTTTCTCAGAACATATTGCAGAGAGTCTAGGTTCTGAATCCTGTCATTCAGCATCATATTCTGCACAAGAATATACAAGATGTTATCAGGTTCTACAGGATCTAATTCTGCAGAGCGCAATCCTTGCTTAAATTACAGGTTCTAGACATGATTATCAGAGCTTGCAAGATTCTAGTAAAACCATACAAGAATAAACAAAATTTTATCAGGATCTAATTCTGCAGAACGCAATCCTTGCTTAAATTACAGGTTCTAGACATGATTATCAGAGCTTGCAAGATTCTACTAAAGCCATACAAGAATATACAAAATGTTATCCGGATCTTCCAAGATATTGTATCAAGCATACCTTCCCCTTGTGACAGTGCACTTTGAGAAATGCCAGCAGGGGGTGCAAGCTTTCCTTGTCATGGAACAACTTCGCTGAAAGGTGGCGGTTGAGGAACTCGACACCATTACCAATGTACTTCGAAAGAGTTGGGCGAGGGAAAGATGCATTGAATGGTTCAAAGTCCAATTCAAGCACGAAGTTGCCATTGGAGCTGCAAAATCGGATCAACTAACGTTGTCAAAATCAAAGGAAGCACGTACAGAACACGATATTGAGAGAACTCGATCAAAAGCTAGCGTCAAATCAATAATCTGACTTACCCTCCATCAACAAGCTCCTCCTTGAAATGAAGATACTCAGCAACACGCAACTCCTCAACAACAAGTGCTTGGACATTCACCCTGATGTACTCCCAGACACCAGGCCTTGGGCGCACAGCAAGAGCAACCCATGGAGGCAAAACAATTGCTTCCTAAAACAACAAAATAAAAAAACAGTTAGAGATGATTCCCAGAAATTGGGATATGACAGAAAAAGAAAAGAACGCATGTGTGATCAAGGGAGTCACCTGTGTGGATCTGAGAACTTCAGAAAAAGCACCACCCGCCAATTTATTCCTGATCTCTTCAGAAATTGCTTCAAACTCAGCAATAATATGGTGGTGTTGAAGAATCCCTTTTCCCTTGCCTTCAATCCTGCAACACAAATTGTCCAAAATATGCTGTATTAAATCTACATCCTTAACAAGCTGCACCAAAAATGTAAGCATGGCCCTCTTTACACCACTCCATAAATCAAAACCAAAAAAGAAAGCATGGTTACCTGGTCAGTAAGGCAACAATTTCGTTGCGATGAGTCTTGAGGGTCTCATCCACACGTTCACGAATGCTTTGGACACGAGTAAGAGTAGCCATGGCTCCTTGAGAAAAACAAAAATCAAGTGTTAAGCACCAAGTAGTAATAACAGATATAAGAATAAAAAACCAGCAAGAGTTCTCAACTATTTGTAAGGATGAGAACAGCTAGTGATCAACAAGAATAGAGTGAAGGACGACTGGGGAAAAACCACATTATTCTAGAAAGACTAAAAATTTCTAAACCTACCTCTCACCTCACCCACCATCTTTTTTAAAAAAGAAAAAAACCAACTTGGGATAAGAGTGAAATTGAACTAAGATCACAAGTCTTAAATAATGCTAGAAAACAATTAAAATTAAAAATAAAGATCAACTGGTGACTAAAGAATTCAATAAGTTCCCATGACCAAAGGAATACAAGAAAGCAGAACATATTATGTGCAGATAGAAGGTGTAAAGTTGGAAGTGCAAAATACCAATAATGGGTTATTCCTTAAAACCCTGCTGATTAGAGCACAAAGTTCTCCTTTTGATTTTAAAAACTGGATTTGTTTAAGGAAAGAAAAAATAATTATCTCATTAAAGAAGAGATCTTCAAACAACAAGAATAAAGCAGAGAAAATTATCCGTCAAGAAACAAAACACATCAATCGTCAAAAGCAAGGAAAGGGAAGAAAATTCTCCTTGTGGAATATTTAAAGCTTGATTCAGTCAAATATAGATAAATAAATAGTTCTGACAGAACAAGAGAATTTAAACCTGAATTTTTCTCCTATGAGACATTGAACGTTGAAAACACGGCAGAGTTTTGCAGCACAATTTCATAATTATAAGTTTTTCTTTCTTTTATTTTAATTTTTGGGGTAATGGTACAACTGCTTTTAGTTCTTACAACATTATTCTACATGTTCATCGATCGGATCATGATGAAGAGCACCAGTTCTCACCACTTCACAGACTCATGATCTGCATGTGTTTTTCTAAACACAAAACTAAATATTTTAGCTGATGTAAAGACCAAACTGTAATTCAGTGTTTTCTTGTACTAAAACTATAAGATAATATCACTAAAAAGGAAAGAAAAAAAAAAACTTGGGAACATTATGAGACCGGAAGAAGAAAGAAAATGAACTAACCAAACGCAATGAAGGCAACAGAGAAGGGAAAACACAAGGAAGTGGAATGAATGATGGAAAGGCCAGCCTTTGCTGAAATTTATAGTGAAATGAGCTTGAGAAGAAAGAAAAAAAGGTAAATCTTTAAAGTTTTTTACAGTTGATTTAAAAGAATTCGGCATGATTGTTTTTACTTTTTATAGTTGCATCTTATTTTAATATATAATTAAAAAATAATTTTAGAAAAATAAAAAAACATACATTAATATTTTCAAGTTAAAAATATTTATTAAAGTAACCGTGGTATAATATTAAAAATTACTTTAATGTATGTGTTTGAAGTTTTTGAAATGATAATAAAATGCTTTTCAAATAATTTTTTGTTTAAAAATATATTAAAATAAAAAATTTATATTTTTTATTTTTCATATAAAAACATCAAAACTTAAAAAATATTAATTGAATTATTTTAAAATTAAGAATAATTTTAAAAAATATCAAATTCAAATAGTCTCCACCAATGCAATCTTCTCCTAATCTTTTTGCTATTATTTATATAAATTATTTTAGGTATTAGTTGATATATTATAGTGCAATTACATTTTAAAAAAATAATAAATGAAAAAAATATAAATACTTTGTACTCCATAAACGCTGCAAGCCAGATTAAATATATTTTAATAGCGAAAAATAGAAATTAGAAATTGGGTTTTAATGTAGGATCGTCAGCCAGCCATGCGTTTAAAAAAATATTTTAAAAATAACTCTAACCATAATCTCAAACAACAATAAAAATAAGCATGGTTCCATAACATAATCGGTGTATTTTTTTAAAACTGTTTTTTATTTAAAAATATTTCAAAATAATATTTTTATTTTTATACATTATCTTCACGTCAGGATAACAAATAAATTTAAAATAAAAAAAATATATTTAAGAGATACCAAAATAATAATCAGATCTAAGAAAGCGGTAGGGAATAGCCGGGTCCACCCTATGATGATGATAATGATGCTTTACTGGCCATGATAATCAAGCAAAGACTTTTAGGTGCTAAGAGTTTACTTGCTGTTACATTTTATTTCAGGGAATCGGACATAACAATAAAATATTTTGTAAAGTTCCATACTTTTTAAAAAAAAAACAAAAAACAAAGGGAAGAGTAGATGGATAAATAGTGAATTTATTCTCCCCGATGAAGAGTGGCACATGGCCCAGCTAAAGTTACACCTCTAGTCATGTACGATACTGTGCTTTTTATTTTAAAAAAATATTTTTAATAAGAGTAAATGAAAATAATTTAAAAACAGTTTAAAATAAAAAAATAATTTTAATATATGTAAAAAAAAAACATTTTAAAAAACAATAGCTACCTATACAGTCAATAAAGCTAAGAAAGAAAAAAACGTTGGGTGACAGTACGGATCAATGAATGACCAGTAAAACAAAATGAAGGAGGTCACTTTTATGCTTAAATAGTTAGGGCTGGCTTATCTCTCTTCCCAGAATCAAAACAGGGGTGATTGGGTATGGTTGTGATTGTTTTTAAAGTATTTTTTATTTAAAAATACATCAAAATGATATTTTTTATTTTTAAAAAATTATTTTTGATATCAGCATATTAAAATAATATTTAATTAAACAGCAGTTCAACTGCTTAGCCAAACAGACACTTAGTACAGCTTGGGAGTCGCATTTTTATGTTCATTTCAAAACAAATGTTTATTAAAACACTAAATTATTAGTTTTGTAATGTGGTAACCTTAAAAGGAAAATAAAAGGAAATACTATTTTAATATATTTAAAAAAATAATAAAAAAAAAACAAAATGAGCACGAGAAATACTCTGGCTGAGAAAGTTGAGGATCTTTACCTTAAGCTTAATGCCACGCTAAATTGTGTGTGTGTATATATATATATAATATATTGCGTAGTTGATAGCCAAGCCCTCGACAAGAAGAACGAACGCAAATCTTGGACAGAAAAAAAAATAAAAAAAACGGAAGCAAGGAAGCAAGAGAGCAAAGGAGGAGAAGGAGGATGCAATTGCAAGTGAGGATGAAGAAAAGAGCGTAGAATTAGAGGCTTTTATACATGAAGATAGACGTGGAGATGGCCTTGCCCTCACCTCCTCCCCTCACCTCCCTCGTGGTTTCATGACTTGATAAAAATAAAAATAATTAGATTAATGGTGCCTTCCTCTCTGCTCGAGAAACCACCCCCCATCATTACTGCTAACCCTTCCTGTGGTTTCCTTTCACAAAACCGCTTTCTTTTTTTTATTTTACAAACCCACCATTTCTTTCTTTTCTCCGTATCAACTTGCTTTCTTTTAATGTATAATTGCTTGTCCGTTGAAAGTTACCGACACCATCAAATGTAAGACCCTTTCCTCTAATTAATCTAATTTGTGTACAGTATTTTAAATACCTTTTCTATTTTTATTTTGAAAAAATAGCATGTGAAAATTACTGTAAAATAACTACAAATTAAAAAAAAAAAAAAAAAAAGATAAAAACCAGCGCCTACTTATAGCCCGTGTTTCCGTGGTTTTTGACAAAGGTGCTGTGTCAAAACGATCCTGTTAGCTATTGCCACCTCACCCTCGGGAGAGACATCATAGTCACCTGGGAGGGACATTCTGGTATGTGCGGTCATATTTCACGGTCTCCTACCCTATTTATTATCGTAAATTTAAATATTTATTGAATATCAGATTCATATAAGTATTTATTTCACAAAAAATAATTATTATTCAGAAAAAATAAGTAAATAATATATTTGAAATATATATTAAATAATAAAAATATATTATATGTGTGTGTTTTATATTAATATTGAAATATATACATTGCATTAAGAAAATATAAATAATATAGAAATGTTTTTTATAGTATAAATATGTATTTTGATTTAGAATGGGGCGAATGGATTTTGATCAGATTTGATAATTTTAATATCTTATTTATTATTCAAGAAATATACTTATTTATTTTTATTATGTTAGGTATGTACTCATTGCGTTTGGATTTAAATTTTCATCATTTAATATTTTCAGGTGAAAGTAACAAACAGCACGCCAGTTACGGGACGCTGGTGGGGTCGAGCTTCTAGATTACTAGAAGATACGGAACAAAACTTGAGATCCTTTAATTTCTGACGTGGTAATTCCTTATTATTGTATTAATATTCGAACCTGAGGGAACCGGACGGAGGGCTAGCGTATTAATCGGATGATGCGTGGGTCCACGTGTCAAACCTATGACAAAGTGCGGGACAGTGAATTCTTGATCGTCATTGGTTAGGACATCATCACTCTGACATGGCATCAGGCACCGACAAAACTGTATTTCAATCTTATCCAAATCCCTTGATTTGTTTTAATTTTTTTATCCATAGAAAACGAAGAAATAATAAAATATGATGGACAGATGGGTGCTGTGACATTTACATGTGTCTTCTTACTATAATAATTATAACTCCAGAGTTTTTATGTTTAGATAGTGTTTTCAAAACAATTTAAAAGGTGTATTTTTCTAATAATTTTAGACCATATATAAAATTAATTTTTAAAAATAAAATAAATTTTAGAAAACAACCGTTATATCACTTTAAAAAACAAAACCCTTTAAATTTAATGTTCCTTTTATGCAGGTGAAAGGGTTAAGAAATCGTACATGAGAGGTTTAAAAATAAATATTTTATATATAATTCGAGAAAAGAGTTGTAGTGCTATACGGCACCGGTGACAGGAAATCCATTGGATAGGCTGGTGGCTGTTTTACCCGTTTGTGGTTTTGGACCCATAGTATATACTATAAACAGGGCTTTGGGATTGATTATGGGGTTGCTGTTTGGCATTTGGACATGTTACTTGTGTACCTTCTCCTTTTTGTAGCCACGTTTTTGGCATTATACTGCATCGGCTTCTGCGATTGGATGAGGAGAAAGGAAGAGGGTGGAAATGAGGGGCCCACGTCAAAAAAAAAAAAGTTAGGCCACGAAAACAAATATGAACTATGATGCCAACCAGAGGCACAACAAAATCAATTGTGACTTTCCTAACTAGTTCATCAGTTTGGTTCGACACGGGACAAGATATTTTGCTGCTCTCTGCATTGGAGTCCTCGAGTTGTCAAATTTAGTGTCTGATTTGAAAGTTCACGGTCCAACCTATTTTCAAATACCCTTTTATGTACGTTTGCTCAACGGTCCAATTTTTAATTTCAAATACCCTCTAATTAATACTGACCTCTTTAAAGAAAAAAAATACATGATATACCAGCAGAGGTTGTGGCTCAGTGGTTATTGGGAAGCATCCTTTTTCATTCGAACATGGTTCGAGTCCTAATGGGAGTGGGGCTGAAGGGTTACTCCCTTCTTGTCTCTTCTGGGTCCATCTCTGCACGGTATGCCTGTCACCTTCACGGTGCCTTACATGTTCATTGAGCTTGCAGGATGTTCAGTGGGCCCGAGTAATAGTCGAGGTGCGCGTAAGCTAGCCCAGACACCCCGGTCATAAAAAAAGAAATACACGATATTAATATTTTTAACCATCATAATGATTTTTCTTTCTACAAATTAACTACCGAGTGCATAATTTTCAGGGAAATGAAAAGGAAAACATTATATGGATGAATGCTTTGTCTCAGCTATTAATGCATGGTATGGTGAGAGAAAAACTATCTCTTCATTGCATCAAATTTATAATAAATTTATAAACAACACAATGTTAAAGGGAAAATAAAAAGGGAAGAAAATGCAACTAAACAATGTTAAAAAAAATTTCTTTATAAAAATAATAATAAGTTATTTATAAAAATTCAATTGAGTATTCATAAGCAACAAAGAATGCATTTATATTTTATTTATTATTTATTAAATGAAAAATCTAAACATTCATAACCTAGATTTTCAGTGTTCATTCAAATATTTATTTTTCAAAGATCATGTATTGTTTTATATAAGATAATAATAAAAATATTCATAGTATATATATATTAAATAATCAGTTATCGCTGCTTGAACTAAATAACTAACTGATTATTAATATTTTTATTTGTTTTAGAAAAAACACCCATACTCATACCAAGCACACACAGAATCAAATTTGATAATAATTATATTTTATTTATTATAAATGAAGTAAAATAATTATTAAAAAAAAAATCGTCAGCAACAGCAGTGAGTTATCGTCCGTGCTGGTAAACAAAAAAAGGTTCGGTGGAGAAAAAAAGTAAAGTTTGAAAGAGAGAAATGGGTGGGACCCTTTTCGACTAAAACCTGATTATTAATAGGCTGTTAGCTTTAGCAAATGAAGGACGTAGTTGGTCCGCCCAACAACCCCCTCCCCTCTTTTACGTAAAGTCAAGGCATGATTGACCTCTCCCACTCACTGCGAAATAGTGGGACATTAATGACTGTAATTTACCTCTATTTTTTTTTAATTAACTTGTTTGAAATAGATATTATATATCTCGACTAATTTCATGTAAATTTCTAATGATTATTATATTAATAATTATAAAATTTAAACATGAGATCACAGTAAGAGCAAATTTTTTAATCTTGAGCTTTTACCGCTGGAATTTAGATAGAGTGGATGATGTCCACCTCCGAAGCAATCAATCCTGATAGTATGTATCTCGACTAATTTCATGTAAATTTTTAATGATTATTATATTAGTAATTACAAAGTTCAAACAAGTGATCACAAGTAGAGCAAACTTCTTAGTCTTGAGCTATTACTGCTAGAATTTAGATAGAGTGGATGATGTCCACCTCCGAAGCAATCAGACCTGTATTTTTTTTTATTAAGTTGGGTTTTCGGTGTGATTTGTATATATCTCAATTAATTTTATAGAGAATGAAATTAACGACCATATAAGTATCCAATGATCATCATATTAGCCACCAATAACTTAAAACTGAAATAAAAAGAGAAATAAATTTTTTAATCTCAAATTTTTACTGATATGATTTGGATCGAGTGGATGATGTCCACCTCCGAAGCAATCAGTTCTGTCTTCTTCCTGCTTTTCTGTTCAAGTGTTTAATCAATAATGTGCTTTCGGGGAAGATCATAGACATGCAAATTTTTATGCCCTCTGGAATACGTGCATGTGCCGAAAACAACAAATTGATGTTACATTTCCACCCCTTCTGTGCGCTCAGTGAAAGGTTTAATATTGTATTTTAAAAATTATTTTGATATATTTTAAAATAAAAAAATATTTTTAAAAACAATTTTAATTATATTTCCGAATAAAATCCCTTGTTGAAGTAAGATCATCTTGTTTATTTCCTTTCAACGTGACATATTCCTATGGTTTTATGTGTTTGGCAACTAGATTATTAGCAGCAAACAATTGACAATTTCGAGTTACGTAGAAGGGGGTGAAAGGAGTGGATTAAAGTGAGGGGAAATAAGTACAGGCAAAGGTCACATGGACTTGCTGCGGATAGCCATAGCTAGCTAGCTGGTTTAAGGTTGGGAAACATAGTGACCCACCCCACCGGCAACTACTACGAACCAAGATATTGCTCATGATTTTTAATTTTTAATTATTTTGATGTGCTAAAATTAAAAAATAATAATTAAATAACATTAATAATAATGATATTTTATAATCAAACCCTTCCACGTATACATTCCACTCTTTTCATCTAGCTGGAGCCAACATAGGAATTTCTTCTTCAACTATCTTGTTTTACACTGAGAAATTGGAAGCGTACGTTTTTCAATTTAACAGAGCACACATGATATTCTATAGAGTTTTGACATTAATTTTTAATTTAAGAGTTGTTCAGAGTAACTATAATTTTCTTCACTATCTTTTCTTATTTTTATTTTTTTGTAATATTATTTAGTTTTTCCTTTTTTTTCTGTACACCACCCTGTAAATAGCATATTGTTTAAGTACCGCTGGAGCCTCTTTACCAAGAAATTACAATTGGAAGTACAGGTTACATACCTCTATCGAGCCCTAAGCCTGGTGTTGAGTGATGGACAGCAAATGTCATTTTCATTTATAAAACTAACGCTATAGCCGGTGCTTCATTAACTAGTTATTAAAACACGTTTCAATTTTAATAAATTCATTCATCAAATTTAAATCTCAACTCTCAAATTTAAAGATCAAACGATTAAAACAAGAGATGACCATTTTACAGGTGATGATGTAGAAATAAGAGTTCAAGAATAGAAGTTCGAGTTTTACGATTATTAATATGATGATTATTACAGATTTATATAGTTGTTAATTTGATTGCTCTTGAAATTAGTAAAGATACGCAGAGACTGACTCGAATAATTATATTAATATAAAAAAAAAATAGATCAAAACAAGAGGCGTATTTAGGCTTAGCGTTTGGTGGTTTTAAGGTAAAGATGTAACCCGGCGTGCCATTGAAGCAAGGATATACGGATGGGCCGTTGACATTAAAATTATTAAAGAGAGGTGTAATTAATTGTATTTGAGGGGGCACAGCCCGATAAATAATGATGATGGGTTTTAGCAAGTTCGATGACTTTTCTTGTACTCCAAGCTCCCTCCCTCGATCAATCTCGCTTTTTGATGGACTTCGATTGTGGAACCTCCTTTTGGATGGTTGAACTTACATTAGTATACTTGTGCTTTTGTAAAATTAAAATTTAATATAATAATTGATCAATAGATCAGGTTAACCTAATCCAAATATATTTTAATTTCGAGTTATATCATGTTTTAGATTAGGTTCTTGTTTGGAAATATAGTTAGATGTTGTTTTTTAAAGAGTGTTTCTCATTCATAAATATATCATAATGATGTTTTCAATTTTATAGAGATATTTTTGACATCAGCATATGAAAATGATCTAAAAACATCAAAAAATAAATTAAAAAAATTTAATTTAATTTTTTTAAATACTTTTTTGAAACACACGACATAGAAATGTTGGATCCATGACTTTATTTTTTATAGATTAAAAATGTTTAGATTGGGTTACATGTTTGCCACCTCTCTTTCATTTAATTTATATTTATAGTAAACGACTATTGTGGTTGAATTCTTGATTTTATCTATTAATAAAATAATATTAACCCCCCCTAATTTTATGAGAAATACATTAGTGTTATTAAATATGAAAATTAACATCACTCTCCTATAATTTATTTTTTCACTTTGTGCTTTGTTCTTTATAAGAAAAATACAGTATACATCATTGATTAATATAATTTTTAAATTTAGATGAAAAAAAATATTTACCTTTATACAAACAGCTGAAATTTGCTATTCACAAAAAACAATTTAAAAATTGATGCCGAAATCTAATTTACTCTTCTCTCTTCTCCAAGAACACGAGATTTCACGAAAATCAAAATCCAATCTTTTGTATTTAATTGGTTTATTCTCTCTTCATGATCTAGCTTAGGTTGTGAGTTGTAAATCAATTATTCGGGGTGAATAAAACACGAGAAATGATTTCAAAACTTGTTTTTCTATTGATAACTAAACTCATCGATGGCAAGATGAAGAACCCTAAAAAACTTCAAAATGATTTGTCGAGGGCTTCCAGGGCAAATGTATGTGTGAAGCCTTGAACGAGGCCTCCGATAACAGGATTCACTAAAAAATTGCAAGAGGCAGATGCAGAAAATGATCCTTGTCAACTCATTTCTCTGTAACAATGGGATATAGATTCAGCCCAGAGCATACGATTTGATTCTTCTATGTTCTTCTTCAATGACAGATCCGTAGATTCCTTCGAGGACAAGTGATTTTGGTTCAAATAGAGTAATCTCTATGATTTATCAGTGAATTGCATTGATATGGACAACGCAGTTGATGAATTCATGAACATGAAAGAAACTGAACAGACGAGTTGATAGCTGGGAGATTTCCATACAGCTTTGCAAACAATTTCAAGGGTTGATGATGCACACCACAGGCTTCGTGTTTCAATGATTCTTCGCATTTAGCTTAGCAAAATGCCAGCACCTTCCCTCTCAATCCCAAGCTCGTTCATCGAACCAAAATATTTGATGCTCAGCATGACCCCTGTCCTTCGCCTCTCTTCCTATCAAATCACAAATTGCAATAGGGTTGTTTTTTCCACATTGTTTTTTTTTTTTGATATAAATTTTTCCACATTGTTGATGGGAAACTTTTGAGCACCTCATCAAGTAATTCATAGTCATTAATTTCTGGAAAAAAAACAATCAAATCAAGTTTTTGTAAAGTGATAAAAAAAAATAAAAAATGAGGATTAAACTTTACATAAAAAATAAAAATAAGTTTATGGTTGAAGGGTAAAATTGAAAAGAATAATAACTTTTCCAAAGCGGAATAAAAAATAATTATAAATAAAAACAACAAGGACCAAATTGGAAAATTTAATACCATGAATTTAGATTGAATGATGAAACTCAACCAAATGGCCCAGAAAAGAAAATAGAAATTAAAAGAAAATGGACCAAAATGAATTATATAATATTTGTAAATTGGGATTAAAGGATGAAATTGAAAATAAATAAAACCTCTAAAAAATGATCAAGAACAAAATTTATAAATTAAAAAAAAAAACAAGAATTAAAGTTGAAATATTAATAACAAAGAGAGTTAAATTGTGATTTTCAAGGGAGAAGAGAGAGAAATATACGAAAGACACACCATTAGTGACATACTTTGCATTAATAGGAAGAGAACACGACAACTTTTCTAACGACATTATGAAAGGATATTTTTGGATGCTGAGAGGAGCTACCCAAAGGCTATAAACGCCTTTCAACACTTCCTAGTGTCGGACATAACCTATTCTTTTTTCTTATATATATATATATATATATATATATATATATATATATATATATAATTTAATCAAATTCCAAATTACCCCTAAGTTTATGAATGATAACTAAGACCAAAAAACCCTTTGACTCTAGTTTTAATGTTTTTGCTTACAGGGACATTTTAATGGGTGTTTGTTTTTGTGGTGTAAACCACGATTGCAAAAAAATTGAGTGATTCAGTGTTTGGTTAGCTTTAATAAGTAGAAATTTAACATTGAGGCTCACAAAATTATATAAGGAAACATCGGTACAAGAAAAGCAGTTAAGAGCTGCTTTTCAATTTTTACATATCAAACAAGGTTCTGCCCAACATCAAGCACCAAGGGATCATCAATGGAATTTGCCTCCTTTATCTGGTCCGTAGAAACCAAACCTGTGTAGATTGAATCTGCAATGGAAGATAATGTATCTGAAGACCTTGTTTTGTAGTGGGTCGAGATGTATTTGCGGATTCCATCAACACATGAGCAAGTAATGGGGAATCTGAGGAAGAGTTGCAAAGGGAGGATGTGGTTCTCGACATCTGGGTAAGAAATGTCGATGTCATTAGCTATGAGGAGAGCTATTGGGCCAATTTAGAGTTTAGAGATTAAAGGGAGTCACGAATCATAAAAGGAAGAAGTTTTTAGCTTCGAATTGGTAAAGAGAATGTGAATTGGTTTGAGGTGGTTGCATTGCTCTGCTTATGCTGCTGTTATCTAAAATTTAAGCCCTGTATGTATATTGAGAGTTGAAGTTAGGATTTGATGCAAGAGACTGGATTTTGATTCTGTACTGTGAGAATTAAAAAAACAGAGAAAAATTGGTGTCTTGATTAATTTACATTAAAAAAATGGATATTGAATAATTGCTAAAATCAAGAATACAAAATTAGGATTAATAATTGAATTAAAAAAAAAACAAAGAAAATTTGGTGTCTTGAATAAAAAGAAGTGTTTAATTTACTTGAATTGTTAATTATATTATAATATTATGATTATTAAATCTATAATATTTTATATATATATATATATACACACACAATAATTTCACAAGTTGACAGCAATATAAATAGTTTGGTAACCAAATACATGAAACTATTTTTTTAAAACCTTAATCACAAAAGAAAAAACAATACCAAACGCACCCTTAATAATTCCATTATGCATTTTAATTTTTTATATTTGTGAAAATACCAAATTGCCCCATACATGACATTATAATAACAAAAAAAAAAAAACATTGTGCAAATACAAAATGCTCCATGATAACATTTTTTATTTATTTTCAATGGTATTTTAGTAATTTCACAATTAAATTAAGATAAAAAAAGACATATTTGTCTCATATCAATTTGGTAATGATTAATGGATTCTATAAAAAGACTAAGATACCCTTAATGGTTAGTGTCAAGTTTTTTAGGTGAAATAGCAAAAACATTATTATGTTATTCTAGAGAATAATATTCTGTAAGAATGGAACTACAATATTTCCCCAAAGAGTTTTAGCTTATTTTAATATACTCCCTTCATCACTTTTTTATTTATTCTTACAATTTTTAGTTCTCCATTTTTATTTGGTGATTTTTTATTTTGATGATTATTCTTTTTTTTATTATTATTATTATAACATTTAACTGTTCAACTCGATAATTTTTTATTGATACTTACTTTTCAACACGTGATAAGTTTTAGTTTAAAAGAAAATGAATCTCTTAAAAAAAATATTTTTATAAAAACTAATAAATAAGTAAATGAATAAGGATAAGGAGTTTTAATTGAAGAGATACGTTTCCTCCTCTTTAAGTCAGATGATTTAAATTTTTATGAATATCTATTTTAATAGCCTTTAATTTTTATTAACAAAATATGATACTTATAAAAAATAGAAAAAATTACGGAATAAAATGCATTTCTTTCCAAAATTTAAACCATTGTATTCTTATAAATATCTATTTTTCTTATAATGAAATTAAATAAAAAATGATTTTGAAAATTGTCCCACAACATCATGGGACAAATAATAGTTGTTACTCCCTATATTAAAAGAATTAGGTTTGTATACACACACACAAATGCTTCGTTGTTCATAAAAACAATGAAGCAACTGTTTATCTTTTTTATTTTCGAACTTTTTTTTTTACCTAAATAATTGTTTTTGACTTATCGTCATGGCAAGAAAAAAGAAAAGAAAAGAAAAGGAAAAGGGTGACATTCATATTTCACACACAATAAATACAAAAAGGGTGAGGTCCGCTCCCTCTGTCAATTCAAAATATTATATTTATTTGATCGTCTTCAGTTCAGGTTGTGCGCGCACTAACCGGAAATAAATAAAACAAAAATCACTAAAACAAAAGTAGCCGTTGCGTCCTCCCCCCTTCTCTCTTGCTTGAGCCACTAACATAAAACAGATCCCAAAAACCCTGACCATCTCTCTCTCTCTTGTAAAATTCAGTTGCGAATCTTTCAACTTCTTTAATTTTCAATTCATGTGAATTTTGTTGATTTCTTTCTCTTTTTAAGAAGATAAGAAAAGAAAAGGAAATAATAAATCATATATACTACACTTCTTGATTTCTCTAATTCTCAGATACCAAAGCCTTTGCATTTCTTGATTCTCTCACTCGTTGCGACCAAAACGGTGCAGTTTTCTCTGGATGTTACTAGGGAAAGATGGTAGGAACACCGGTAACACCAGCATCAAAGATGATACAGAGAACGCCGTCGACAACTCCAGGCGGTGGAACCAGGGTTCGCGAAGAGAAGATTCTAGTAACAGTTAGGGTTCGGCCTTTAAGCAGGAGAGAACAAGCATTGTATGATTTAATTGCTTGGGATTGTCCGGATGATCACACTATTCTTTTCAAGAATCCTAACCAGGAGCGACCTGCTACTTCTTATAAATTTGGTAATTATACTTTTTTAGTTTATTTGTGATTTTGATGATGGAATTAGTAATTAATTTAGTTTACGTTAATTGGTGGAGTAATTATTATGTTCTGATAGATAAGGTTTTTGATCCGAGTTGTTCGACGCTCAAGGTTTATGAGGAGGGAGCTAAGAATGTTGCTTTGTCTGCTCTTACCGGAATCAACGGTAATTATTACTATTATTATTTTGATGATGATAATGGTGGTGGTGGTGATGAATTTGATGATGGTGAATTTGTTTTTAGAGATATTTGGGAAGTTTCAGTAAGGAAATTTTATTTTTGTAGCGACAATTTTTGCTTATGGGCAAACTAGTAGTGGGAAGACATATACAATGAGAGGAATCACCGAGAATGCTGTTACGGACATCTTTGAGCACATAAAAAATGTAAGTTGTGGTTTATAAGTGAAATAATTAGTGAATATTCACGCTTGAAGTGAAAGGCCTTGTATCTGCTTAATTTTTGTTATGCAATATATGTATTTTTGTTATGAATTGTTGGGATTAAGAGATTTTTAGGTGGAGTGGAATGGAATGTATTTTTCTTTTTGTATGCTGACGACATTTTTCAACTTACAGACTCAGGAGAGGGCATTTGTTCTTAAAGTGTCTGCGTTGGAGATCTACAATGAGAATGTTATAGACCTTTTGAATCGTGAATCTGGTCACCTTAGGCTTTTGGATGATCCTGAGGTAGCAGCTGGTTTTTGGAAAATGTTGATCAATATTTCCAGTGGAGTTAGCTTGTCTAATAATTTGCTTTTCTTCTGGAAAACAGAGGGGGATCATTGTGGAAAAGCTAGTTGAAGAAGTTGTCAAGGACATTAATCATCTGAGACACTTGATTGGCATTTGTGAAGGTAATTTTATTATTCATGCCTGTAATATGTTTTTCAATCCCTGTCATATCCACCATCATGGCTGTACCATATTTCTGGGAAAAGTTGAATTTAAATCATGATATGAGAACATGAAACCCATGATGCATTATTACATAATCCTAACAAATATTGGCCACTGCAGCTCAGAGGCAAGTAGGAGAAACTTCTCTGAATGATAAGAGCTCTAGATCACATCAGATAATACGGCTGGTGAGATTTACTTAATAGTGCTTAGATTTCGTTATAGTTGGCTCTTTGTTACTTAATGAGACTCACAATCATTTGGTACTTTCTTGGTTAAGGTTTTAAATGTTCACTCATGACACTAACATCTTCTGTTGCATGCATGACTGTTTCGAATAACAGACTGTCGAAAGCAGTCTCAGGGAAAAATCAGGCTGTGTGAAGTCCTTCCTAGCAAGTTTGGTACGTTTATGAACTTCCTCCTCTATCTTGATGCATTGTAGCATGATTAATTCACTGAAATGCTGAAGCTCTACAGAATCTTGTGGACCTTGCTGGTAGCGAGCGTGCCTCACAAACAAATGCGGATGGTGCAAGATTCAAGGAAGGTAGTCATATTAACCGCAGCTTGTTGACACTCACAACGGTGATCAGAAAACTAAGGTCAGTTAGTGCTAAGGACCCAAAATAATGCATCAAGAACTTCAGATTCTATACTTTGTATCTGGTCATATTAGCAAACAAACTTGCCACAAATATCTCTACTGCTTTTGTATTTGCTATGACTACAAATTTCAAGATCATTTATTTGAACATTAAAAAAACTAAAAATGAAGCAATTTTATTGAGTTTTTTAAGGTAAGATGAGTGTTAATAGGTAATCATATTAACCGCAGCTTGTTGACACTCACAACGGTGATAAGAAAACTAATGTCAGTTAGTGCTAAGGACCCAAATTAATGCATCAAGAACTTTTGATTCTATACTATGTGTCTGGTCATATTAGCAAACAAACTTACCACAAATATCTCTACTGCTTTTGTATTTGCTATGACTACAAATTTCAAGATCATTTATTTGAACATTAAAAAAACTAAAAATGAAGCATTTTTATTGAATTTTTTAAGGTAAGTTGAGTGTTAATATTTTTGCATTCGTTTTGAGCATGGCAATTGAAGAATTTAATATATTTTGAATTGGTAAAAACTTAGGCATGCTGGATTATTTTTATAGTCTAATTTATTTTTGCAGTGGTGGAAAGAGGAGTGGTCACGTACCATATAGGGACTCAAAGCTCACACGGATATTGCAGCCTTCACTTGGGGGTAATGCTAGAACAGCAATTATATGCACCATGAGTCCGGCTTTAAGTCATGTGGAACAAACAAGGAATACACTTTCATTTGCGACAAGTGCAAAGGAAGTTACCAACAATGCCCAAATAAATATGGTACGTTGTTTTAATTAATTATAGTTTCCTCCTACAGAGAATTAGCAAACTATCCTTCAGTTATCACAAGATTTTTCTGTTTCCATAATGGATTAACTTGCTGGGTGCTCAGCATTGGTATCACCATGAATCTACAGCATCTTAAATTTGAGTTGCTTCTCAACAGAATCTTAACGTTTCTTTTGGAGGCAGACAGCAATTATTTTGACTGTCATCAGACAACCATCCATCATTTGCTGTCTCATTAAATGAGTTTGTATAGCATACTGATTTCAAATACCCTTTGGAAACCATTCTTCATTATTGAATGTGGTTTCAAATAATGTAGCTTATTTTCATCATATATGTGCATGTCTTTTCAATAACGTTTTTTTTTTTTCATTTTCATACTAAAAAGTATAAGATTTATGTGCTGTGTGATCTATGATTGTCTTGTTGCTATGTTGTGGCAAACCTTAAAATTGCTCTAATGGTTCAGGTTGTTTCAGACAAGAAATTAGTTAAGCATTTGCAGAAGGAAGTGGAAAGACTTGAAGCAGAGCTGCGGAGTCCAGAGCCTTCTTCTGCTTCATATTTGCAATCTTTACTAATAAAAAAGAATTTGCAAATTGAGCAGGTACATGAGTGTGTGGAAAATAACTTATTTTATGGGTTGGAGAGAGACCATGCGCAATCCCAACTTGAACAGGGTTAATTTGTATAACGTATAGCGTACTGTTTCCCCATCTTTATAGGGTTAATTTGTAAATAACTTATTTTATGCAGATGGAGAGAGAAATGAAAGAGCTGAAGCGGCAGAGAGACCATGCCCAATCCCAACTTGAACAGGAAAAAACTGCACGCAAGGAGCAAAAGGTTGTTCCAGTGACTACCATTGCATCTATTTTTCAGTTTCCATTTTGTTTCTAACTTGTGACATTTCCAGGGCACTAATCAATATGGACCCTCTGGACAAGTAGCCAGGTGTCTTTCATTTCCTGTTGAGAAAGGACAGGTTATTGGTGGTAAGCCTACTTCAGAAGCACAACAGAGGAATGTGATTGGAAGGCAGTCAATGGTTCGACAGTCAGTCACTTCTACAGATCCTTCCATGCTAGTTCAAGAAATTCGTAAGCTTGAGCAGAGACAGAGGCAACTAGGTGAGGAAGCGAACCGGGCTCTAGAAATACTTCATAAGGATGTTGCTTCCCACACACTGGGTAATCAAGCAACTGCTGAAACCATAGCGAAGATGTTGTCTGATATCAAGGACATGCAAGAAGTTTCCACTTTTGCCGGAGAAATTGTAAGTGGAGAGAAGGTCAACGCTGCCAGCCTGAAAGAAGAGATCACTCGTTTGAACTCTCATGAGAGTACCATTGCGTCCCTAGAAAGGAAGCTTGATAATGTTCAGAAATCCATTGACATATTGGTTTCCTCTCTCGCAACTACTGAGGATACTCCAAACTACAAGGTCCAATCAAAGAAGAAGATCTTTCCTTTTGCATTGAGCAATAGTTCAAGCATGCAAAACATAATAAGGTCCCCATGCTCACCTCTGACCTCTTCTGGTGGGGTAGTGGATAATGAGATTGAGAACAGGGTCCCTGAGAACAGCAATGCATTGTTTTGTAGCAATTCATTATCCAGGCCATCTGAAACCACTCCACTGAAGAGTGGTAAAAATGGCAACAGTACTCCTTCAAGGGAGGTAACTCCAGCATCTGGTTCTAATTCGGTAAATGTGAAGAAAATGCAGAGGATGTTCAAGAATGCTGCAGAAGAGAACATTCGGAGTATCAGAGCTTATGTTACTGAGTTAAAAGAAAGGGTGGCAAAGTTGCAATATCAAAAGCAACTTCTAGTTTGCCAGGTATGAACTATTTGTGTGCCTTGAAGTTCCTAATTCTTAATTCACATCTCACATCTCTTGAAATATTTGGTTCTTTGATTTCATTTTCATAGTTAGGCAACTATGACACTGCCATCCAAGCATATGCATGATAATATATATAAATCCTGAAGGAAGAATTGATAATCGTACTACGACCACCACTACTAAAACTGAACAATTTATTTGATTTCTAATTTCTTACTTTCTTTTATCAAGAATACCAAAGGATATTTAGCTTTCTGGTGTGTTCTCCCTGCAAAGCAGTGCAATAGAGAGAGAAACTAGAGAAAAGGAAAAGAAAAAGAAAAGTCTGCAGTCCATTGATGATTAGCGTGGTTATTATGTTGAATTGATTACTTCATATAATAGAGGTACATGAAGCATTTTTATCATCGACAGGTGTTGGAGCTCGAGGCAAATGAGGCAGAAACCACTGAGACAGAAACTATGGACAAGTCTCCCATGCCATGGCACTTGGTTTTTGATGATCAAAGAAAACAAATAATTATGTTGTGGCACTTGTGCCATGTTTCAATCATACACCGTACACAATTTTATTTGCTATTCAGGGGGGAACCTGGCGATCAGATATATCTGGAAGTTGAGCTTCGACGGTTGACATGGTTGGAGCAGCATTTGGCTGAACTTGGCAATGCAAGCCCAGCACTACTAGGTGATGAACCCGCAAGCTCAGTATCGTCAAGGTATCGCGGTGCATTTCTCAATCTATTTCCAGTAAATGATATGACCATTTGTAACAACTTGGTGTTTTGATGCAGTATAAAAGCTCTGAGACAAGAAAGAGAATATCTTGCTAAGAGGGTGAATTCAAAGCTTACAGTGGATGAGAGAGAAATGCTATATGTAAAATGGGAAATCCCGCCAGGAGGGAAACAGAGGAGGCTTCAACTGGTGAACAAATTGTGGACGGACCCTCTCAACATGCAACACGTAAAAGAGAGCGCGGAAATCGTCGCAAAGCTTGTTGGGTTTTGTGAATCCGGTGAGCATGTTAGCAAGGAGATGTTTGAGCTGAATTTCGCAAACCCTTGTGATAAGAAGACATGGATGGGTTGGAATTTGATATCTAACCTCTTGAATCTGTAGCAAAAGAAGAAGCGGGACAGGGGATATATCGATCTATGCTTTTGGTGTAATGATGCATGAGCATTTTGTAAGTAAATTCTCAGAACTCATACTCCTTTTAATCTTGTAATTATGGTTACATGTAATTCGAAATTGGAAAGAGCTGCAATGTATGAACATTTTCCCTGGCAATGACATTGAAAATCCATATTTGCTATAATATTTGTTCTTAAACATCTTATAATAATAATCATGAAGGCCTGTTTTAACTGAAAAATAATATCAGTACAATTTTAACCATACTAAAACTATAAAAACCTGGTTTGCCTATGTTTTTTTGTAAAAAAAATGTTGATTTAATGTTTTCTTTATAATTTTTTTTTGCCAAAAAAATATTTTGGATAGATCTGGGTCAAACCAAGTTATCTTGTCCTGTCTATGACTTAGATCATGATTTTTACTATGTGTGTAATAACCTTGTTTTTTTTAATTTATTTTTTTAATTGAACAATTATGAAAAAAGGACTTTGTTGGAAAAAATACAAACAAAATTATTGAGGAGAAATGCATTTCTTCAATTCTCTTTTTTTTTTTTTTTAATTGTAAGCAATGTTTTTAAATAAAAACCTATCATGATCTCAAGAGGAATTAAAAATAAAATAATATCCCTACATTTTGCAAGTGATTGAAGAAGACAAAAAATAATAAATATGATAAAATAATGTTAGAAATATATTAAATAATTTAATAACAAAAAATTATTTTCTTCAAATATTCATGATTTTTTTTTTGTATATCAGACACATAACAATTAAAAAATAAATTGATAACATTATTATAAAAATATATATTATTCATTAAGAACTATGAAAAGATTGGATAATAATTGAAAAATCATGTCAAGTATTTTTATAAAGTGTATTTTAATAAATAAATAAAAGAATCTTAGAAAATGACCAAATTCCTAATAGAAAGACGAAGGCTAGGTTGTGCCTAGCTTTCTTCTTCTTCATAAGAAAAGATGATACGTCATTTATTTATTTTTAAAAAATAAATCTGATGACTCATTATTTGATTTTCTAGGTTTTAACAATGTCTTAGGAAGTCAAAAAATTATGCTACGGTTTTTGAGCCTAAAAATATATTTTTAACTTGTTTTAACTTAAAACATTTAATAAACACACTTAGAACTTTAATTTATTTTTTTTAACTCAAAACACCCTTATACAATTCAAAAATATAAAATTATTTTTCCAACACAATCTACTTTTTATGGCAATATTAAAATATTTCATAGACACTAGCAAGTGATGTGGCCCAGTGGTTGAAGAGGAGCTCCCTCCTTCACATAACCCAGGTTTTAGTTACCAGTGGGAGTGGGAGGTGGAGGGGTCATCTTTTCTTGTTCCTGGGTCCATCCTTGCGCGGTATGTTTGTTGTCCCCGCGGTGCCTTACATGCTCGCTGAGCTTGCAGGATATTCAGTGGGCCCGGAGAATAGTCGAGGTGCATGTAAACTGGTCCGGATACTCCGATCATAAAAATTATATATATCTCATAGACGCTCATCTTGTGAGGACAAACATATTAACACCAAATCTAACATTTTTCTTCATAAAATCTTCCTTACCGACCGTTTTCTCTCTCATTTGCTATTTTTTTGATGACTTTCTCTCGTCTTTGAAACTTAAAGATTAAAATGTAAATAAAATAAAGTATTGAATCAAAATGTATATTTGTTAAACTAAAAGGACCAAAAAAATAATTGAACAAAAGGTCTTCAACCCCTTTTCGCTATTATGCTGTTGTATCATACTATATCTAAATGTTTAATAAAATGTTTTAATGTGATTTTTTTTGTTTTGTTTTAATGTGGAAATCATGATAGTTTTTATAATGTATTGCAAACCAATATTTTCTGAGGATCATCAAAGAATAAAAAAAATTAATGTCTAATATTTGAATATCTATAATATTTTAAAAAATTAGTTCAATTTAATATATCGGTTAAAAAAATTAAATAGATCAAATTTATATTTTATAATATATCAAAATATAATTGAATATAATTATAAATCAAAACCTCGAAAGAATAAAAGAAAAAGAAAACCCTAAAACAAGAAAAGGAAAGGAAAAAGAGGTGGTGGACAGGGGTACATAGGTCTTTTACAGCAATTATTGCCAGCGTCGCGTTTCTGTACCGTACCCTAAATAAACCCTCTTCTTCTTCATCATCTTTGGAATCCCTCTTTCTGTATCTCTCACGCTCTACGAAATCTCTCTGAGATTAAGTTCAATAACTGATAAATAATTATATAAGAAAAAAGAAGAAGAAAATGGGAAGGGAGAGAGAGGTTCCAAAAAAATCAGAAAAAGAAGTACTCTCATACACAGTGGAGCAACTGGTTGCCGTCAATCCTTACAATCCTGACATCCTCCCCGATCTCGAGAACTACGTCAATGAACAGGTTTCCTTTCCCCTCTTCCCTTTCCCTCTTCCCTCTTTTTTTTTTGTTGGTTTAACAACATAAACAAATGAAATCCAGGTTTCGTCGCAAGTATACAGCCTAGATGCAAATCTTTGCCTTCTTCGCCTTTATCAGGTATTTACTGGTTTACAAATTTTGACTTAGATTTGATATAAGTGGATGCCTTATTATCTATCTATTGATTAATTATTGCAGTTTGAGCCGGAGAGAATGAGCACCCAAATTGTGGCTCGCATTCTCGTTAAGGTCCGTTTAATCCCTCCCTTAAGCTTGTGTGACTTTGGTAGATTATTGGGATGTGATTGTAATGCTTGCTTGTGTCTTCCCTTTTGGAACAGGCACTCATGGCAATCCCAGCTCCTGATTTTAGCCTTTGTCTCTTTTTGATTCCTGAGCGAGTGGTATCTTTCTTCCTGTTACTTTTTTTCTTCTTCTTTTTATACATGTGTGAAATCTCGTGTGCATATAGGTATTATTGCATTACACAAGGTCATGTGAGCATGCTTTATCGTGGGATTCAATTTGTTATGTGGCAAGTTATAAAGGACATCCAACTGTTTATTATTGCTCAAAGTTGTACATTTGCTGACTATTTACTTTTGTGAGCTTATATGTGTGTGTGTGATCACGGTTTGGTCGGTCTGCTATCTTTGGATGAGGTAGCATACAACATGTCAGATTCTGAAATCATTTTGCTTTCATTTTCTTTGAAGTTGGCCTGTCTGTTAGTTTTGAGCTTTTTTCTGAGCTACTTTGAAAATATAGTTGGTGTGCTGGTTTTCTGGTAATTTAATTTAACCATGCTATGTATTTCTCAGCAAATGGAGGAACAGTTCAAGACTCTGATTGTTCTATCACATTATTTGGAGGTACATCTCTGATTCTGTTACTGGACCTGTACAGTTGTGTAGCATAGATGAATTCTAAAGCACCCACTACTCTTCATCTGCAGACAGGAAGGTTCCGTCAATTCTGGGATGAAGCTGCTAAGAGTCGCCACATAGTTGAAGCTGTCCCAGGTTTTAATGAATTTCTGATAGTTGCTTTTGCTTACCTTTTGTTGTCTTTCTGTTGCCTAGTTTTCTAGATAGACATGTAAAGTTCAAGGAACTAACATTTTAGAGGTATTATATCATCTTTACAAATGAATAGGGCATGGCTCTCACACGCTGGAGCAAACAAATTGACAGATTTAGTAGTATGTTTATGGGCATGATTGCTTTTCTATATAGATACAGGTGCTAGGGGAAAATCTGTCATTTTAATGAGCTTGTGCTCGCACATACTTGTATTGCTAATTACGTGCTGAAGTAGTTGTTGATTGGTGTACAATCATGCTCTTCATTCTGCTTTAGAAATAAGGGGTGTTTGACTTGCCGAGCTTTTGTTACCAAGTCAGTGATTAGTATGGACCCCACTGTTTTTTTATGCCTCCTTGTATCTCTCTTCTGTATGTTTGTGTGCCGTGTGCTTGGGCTTACAAGAGGTCTGAATGCAGGTTTCGAGCAAGCAATCCAAGCCTATGCAATTCACCTGCTTTCTTTGACCTATCAAAAGGTTCCTAGGTCTGTGCTGGCTGAGGTATGCTTCTATTTCATGCTTTGCACTCTTATGCAATATATATGTTGAACTTCACTTTATTTTTGTGCCTGTTCTGTATGGCTTGTTTGATAGCATGAAATTGGTGGTGGAGAGGTTTTATTTTTTACAAAGGCCGAAAACATGCTGCAGCCCTGCATTAAATTAGAGATGGTTTTGCCGTACCAACAAGAAATAATAGGTTGTAGGTAAAATGATTTTATTGTTATCATTGACCAGAGTAAACATTAAATATTTACAAAACTTTAATAAATATAAAATAATTTGGAATAAATACATTTTTTTTAGTCCAAAAAAATCATTTAAATTCATTTGCTTATTCTTACTACAACTCAAAATATTTGCAAGGTCGAATGCATAACACTGAACTTGGCTTAAAGTAAGGTTTGGGAATATTACACAATTTTGAGAACCATACTAAAATTACTACCTATGTAAATTCATGACCTCCTTAGGACTCCCCAAAAGACTTGAGATAATTCCAGTTTATTTTTTCTTTTTTATAATTTGTTGCATTTTTATTATTCATGAATATCATCTATAAATACTTAAGTTGAAAATGCTCAAACATGAAGTTTTTAGGGATGAGTTTTGATCAATGTCAAAGTTCTATCATTTGACCTGACTACTAATTTAAACTTAGAGACAATATCTGTCCAAAACGTGATAGTTCAGAGGGGAAATTGATCAAATTAATAGTACAAGTTTCTATGTGCTGCAATCTCGATTGCTTAGGAGCTAAAACTGTCATTGAACTCGTCCTGTCAAAATTTTACTTGACTGGGCATGGATGTGGCAGGCTATCAACATCGAAGGTCTATCCTTGGACAAGTTCCTAGAACAGCAGGTGGCCAATTGTGGCTGGATATTAGAGAAGGGCCATGGACGGGGACAACTCGTTGTCCTACCAAGTAATGAATTCAATCATCCGGAGCTTAAGAAGAACACTGCAGGTAGCATTCCTTTGGAGCATGTTGCCCGCATCTTCCCCATTCTTGGCTGACCCCTTTCTAGGGGTCATAGGGATTTTTTATTTGCTTCCTCTTTTCAGCAAACAACACTGGGATTCTAGGCTGTGTTGCCACTACTAGCTCTCAGTAACTTTGCATAGATGTTAAATCATTTTGGTGCTTACGGTAACTCAACTATGCCTTGTTTGTTCAGTATCTGGGATTTAGTCCGAACAATTGAGCGCATAATTGATAAACCTTGTGATGAATCTTCTCTTTTTTGCTTGTGCTGTGCTTTGGATGCAGAACTTTGATTTAGACGTTAACAATACATGCAATTTTGAACCCAATTGCAACCATTTCTCATTGCATTGCCAGAATGTGCATGCCGTTTCATATATGTAGATTGCTTTGAGGCCCAAAATTTTCGTTTCAAGCTCGCATAGTTGTGGAGAAATATCGTGAGGCAGGAGGCGCTGAGAGCTGTTTTTTTTTTTTTTTTCCCACACGCGAACGATATGCGTGAGACTAGAAGATACAACGGCAAAAAATTAAGACTCTGGCTTTCTGATTTGATATCTATTAATTAACAAAAAAAACGAACTGGCCTGGGTAATTTTTCTCATTGTATCGAATTGATATTATCAATTTCAATAATCATAGCATATCATTAATGGGCAAAATGAACGGCTTATTTCCATTTTTTTTTGCCGTGAGTCTGGTTTAGAAGTTGAAAGTGGCTTTAGCCTGTGAGCTGACATGTCTGTATATAAAAAACGAAATCGTTGATAATATTTCTCCCGCACGTGCAAGCCACTTGGCATACGGGCTGTTTCAGGAGTTCTTCCTCGCTGTATAATCCTCCTGTTGGCTTGCATCCCGTAATAATAATAAAAACAGCTCAGAACACATCAAACCCACGGCTGCAAGAGAATAAACCAAATTCTACTTCAACAATGAAAAAAACAACAAAAGAGCTGCTGATTAACACAAATTCAAGTTGAAGTAGGACCTAGGCTTGTCCTTGGCCTGCCAATGCTTTCTTTCACACTCAATCAACCGGGAAAACCACAAAAGAGGCTTAGAATTTGGATGGCTTTACGACAACATCGGTCCAATAATAGTCTGTCTTCTATCCGCCAAACACTTAAACTGAATTGTTAGCATCACAATTGACATGAAGGGGAATAAAGAATCAATGATCTTCAACTCTTCTACACACGGTTAGGACATATTATATTTACACGGTCGAAAAACCAATAAAAGTCCACAGCACTGGCAAGGAATGGGAAAAAGGTGGAGCTCCAAAAAGAATGTTCTTTCAACAGCTGGCTATTTACTCTCTTCTTGTATTTTGGTATCATCAGGTTCCATAGAGGTTTCCACGATGGAATCCATGCCGTGATTCACCCACAAGGGCTGAGTATATCTTACAGAAGAATGCCGATACAAGTGTGCCTTTCATTTGTCTTTCTTCCCTCTCAGCAACCTCTCTTTATATCAATTGAAAAGCACCTTACGAACAGGTTTTGAACCTTAAGGGGTTGGAAACTCCGAGGAAACGAGCTCAACTTCAATGGCAGAGTGTCTCTCGTTGTTTACCCGTTTCACAAAACTAAGGAAGTTGAAACATATTATATAACTCGGGGGCAAATGAGCTCAACTTCAATGGCAGAGTGTCTCTCCGCAGTTTACCCATTGCACAAAGCTATCTGAAAATTCCTCAAGCACATTGGAATTTGCAGGATTGCTATAAGATAGCTCTGTTCTTGTTCGTTGACTTTCCTACAAAGCACAAAACATGAAAGCAGGTTTGATTTTTTCTGGAATTAAAAAAAAAAAAACACATTGACAGATGCAGTTAACATCCGTTAAATATTCTAATCATTTCGTTGTGAACTTCTGTAAATGAAGTCCATCAACCTCTTAAAATTTTAATTATGAAATTGTCATATAGAACCCTGAGGGGGGTAAAAAGAGCTTCCTAAGCAGGATTCCCAGTCACCAGGAGTCATGTTCAGATATATCATTTCGTTAAATTAAGGAAATTCTTCAAGAACTTAATATGTTCCAAGAAAGACAACCTCAGTTTTTTCAACTCAACTTTCGGTAAAAGTAAGGCTACAACCTCAAAGTTCTCTAACTCATCTCTCAGTAGAAGCAATGCTAAGAGAAATACTGTCCATTACTTGTTTCTTTGCAGCTCACAACTCTCTGTCCACTAAAAATAACACATAGCAAGCCCCCTATATAAACTGGCCCTTATTTTTACATCAACTGGTTGATTCAACAATACTGTCTATTTTCTTTGTTGAACTGTGTAATTAATGGCTATTTAATGGAAAGAAAAAGAAGGTAATGTAGCAAAAATGAGGCAACATGACACGATGGCATGGGACCCACTTATAAGAAATGATGACAATGCAATGCCCTCCTCCATAAACCTTGTGCAAAAAAAAAATGAAGGGTGGTTCGATGGGATAAAAAATATCATCTACACCATCGCACAATAGTCTGCAAAAACATTTCAAACACTTCATAAACAATTTATGCACTGTCATGACCATCGGATTTCACCATTTTTCCACCTCAGCAGCTTTTTCATCAAAGACACTGTAAGCCATGCATTATGTTCTAGCAGATCCAGTCTGGGATGTTTCTTGTCATCATGCCAAGACTCTAAAGATCAAAGATTATGACCACCTAACAAACAAGTTAACTGTTTTCAACTGGGTATTGAAACAACGCCTCTGCTACCCATGTTCAATTAGAACATGATTACTCCTAAAATCCCGATGATGAAAACTGCTCTGCAAAGAATCCTGGCAGGCTTAAAATCACACAAAGCTTGAATGTTTTGAGGGAGAAATCAATTTTGAGACAGCAATGTTGGCTTTGGTGATTTGAAAGGGTTCATTTTTAAGAACTAATCTTTGTTGAGGCTAGAATGTTGATTAATGAATGTGACAGTATCTCGGGTCATCATCTGAATAGAGGAGTCCAGTGGCTGTTAGGATGATTGTTGTTCTTAGAGGTGAAACAGTGTTGGTTCAACAACACTTATAAGCTCCTGTGTAAGGTTGAATGAGGTATGAGACTGTGTTTGCCCTCCAAAAAAAGGAGATAAAACCAGTGAAGTGAAGTAGGTACAAATGCAGTTACAAATGGATGGAAAAATGCTATTATGACATTTTGAGAGAATTGGTTGGAGGATCAATACGAGTCAACAAAATATAACAGAAACAAAAACATGAACAACGTGGCAACGAAAGTTGAAAATGGAGACTGGTGTTGTAATTTATCATTAATTATGCAATCAATATTGATATGTCAAGTTAAAAACAAGACGCCTATAAAGCAGTCCTGGTGGTGTAGTTTAATGGCAATTACTAATTGCAATTGGTTTAACATTATAAAATAAAATGAGGCAAAGTTTGTAATTTGGCTGGAATAAAAAGGACAGCCCAGTCAATCAATTGCTGCATCCATAGGAGCTAATTTATGGGTTTGGCCAGAGTTATCTGGCTATTGTTGAATTACTAAGAAACCATGCAAGATGCACAAACAGAATGGTGAAAGGGCTGACCTTCGTGCTGGAGCCATATTCACTTGTGGATGGGGTTGTTTCACCCATTATTCCATTGACGACATTTTCAGATGACAGACTATCAATTGGAGAGTTTGTGAGCAATGATGACCTGCACAAGCATCAAAACATGATGAATGAAACTATAATCACTGGTTCCAGCTTAGGGCATGATGTGACAGAAGCGCACACTCATAAATATCACCTTTTTTATTATACCAAGCCCCATTTTTTTGGCATTTTCTAACAAATAGACACTTTCATGCTCGGCAGTTTAATACTTTTGTTCCATATAATTTCACAATAGCACTATCCATCCTCGTGATTGATAAAATATTACCTCTCAAATGGCTCTTCTTCAAATGAGTTTCCAGAGGAAGACAACCAGTCTATATCAACAAAGTTTGAGCAATTAAATGAATCTCCATGTCTAGAGAAGAAAACATGATCACTTTCCAGGTTGTGATCTCTTTGCTCATATCTGAAAAGCTGCCTACGAGGCATTGAGGGAGTATACCTGCATGTAGCAATGAACGACTAGTAAGTGAAATAGGGAAAATCAGTTGGCATAATAGAAACATTAAAGTAGTAAAGAAGGGATTGAACAAGTGGTACAATTAGCATTTACAGCAGTCAAATTGATTAGCTGACTTTTAGCTCCTGGATTTTAGCAAATTCAATTGTATAGTTGACTTATCTAAATAGTTGATTTATATCCTGTATAAAAACCCTCAGCGATATGAACAAAAATCATCTGGCCTAATTGTATTCTGCAATTCGGTATCATAGCCTTAGGCTAAGGATCCTAACTCGATGTTTTTGATAAGATTCTGTCTTGACTCTTCATCTTTCAACCAGAAGCCATTGCTGACACTCCCTTGCTGTTTTTTCCTTATAATCATTTCACTCTCATGTCTCCTATGTCTGGATAAACAAGTAACTATGTCCAATATTGACAAGGTCCTTGTAACTACAGACAACAAGATGTTACTTGCCGTGACTATTTAAGAGAATTCCTCTCAAATCCATATTAAACTTGAAGGTATGAATTATTGTATTTGATTTAGAATTCTAGAAATGCATGTTGTTGCAAGGATGAAGGACTATATTAACAGGAAGAGGGCTACACCCGTCAAAGATGATCCAGGTTATGATGAAGGAGAAAGCCAAGATGCTTTAGTGTCTATCTGACACTGCATTTCAAAAATATTTTTGAAAAAAAATATTATTTATGGTGTTTTTAGATCATTTTGATATGCTAATGTCAAAAATAATATTTCAAAAAATAAATCATTTTGATGTATTTTTGAATGAAAAACACTTTGAAAAGCAATCTCAACCACTCCCAAACAGACCATAGTTAAAGTTATCAACTCTATGACTCCTAATCTTGTATCACACTTTGTTTAGTGTGGAACGCCAATGAAATGTATGGGATGCTGTTAAGAGGAGTTATGATGTTTCATGCTCTTTTCATGTTTATGAATTGATGAAGAAAATTCAAATTATGTTAGGGGGGAGATTTCTCACTTAATATTCTAATGAATTAAATTCCATTTTTATTGAAGTTGACTATCAACAACCTAATGATATGAATTGCCAAGCTGAAATGGAGGAGCAAAGAGAGGATGGCTAACAATCCACTTTACATGTTTCTTGCATGTCTTTATCAAAGTTTGGATAAATTCAGTAGTCAAGTCTTGGCTACCTCTCTTTTATGCAGCATGGAACAACCATACTCCTTATTTTGTCAAGAGGTGCAAAGACAAGTTACCAAAGGCACTGAAGATAGTATTGAGGCTTCATCCCTGGCCATCTAGAAGAATGGTTTCTAGCCAGCCCCTCCTTATTTTTCATATAATTGTCACTGCACTCACTAAAAATAGCACCAACACACAATAGATACTTGCTAGAAGAAGCACTGTTATTTGGTAGTGTTTGGTAACAATTGTTTTTCAAAGTGTTTTTTGACTGAAAATGCATCACAATAATATATATACTTATAGATGTATTGTAAATGGACTTGCCTAAAATCCTCTCAAGGTAAAGGTGGTGTGTTCTCTTGACATAACCAAATGGATATTATAGAATAGCAGATTATCTAGCCGAGATAATGGCACATGTTATTACTAGTGATCCCTTCCATATATCGCTATCCAAGTTGGGCACATGTGATATTTATGCACTCAAATTAATTAGCTGATTTTTAGCCTAGATTTTTACTCCTAGATCTTAACCTATTCATTTGTATAGTTGACTTACCTAAATGGTTGATAGATATCATGTATAAATACCCCTAAGTGATGTGAATAAAAATCATATAGCCTAATTCTATTCTTCGATTGATACTATAAATCAAACAAATCAATTATAATAGTTATATTGTTAGCCTGCAAAAATTTATTGAACAAGAAGTTTCTATTTTCCTTCTCTTACACCAATTTCCCCTCCAATTTTCTAAAAAATTGAAAGTATTGCTTAGTTTTAAACAGTCCCTTGGCTTTTCCATGCAAGGAAAACTTTGCATCACTTTCAAGAAGTAAACATGCATGCAATTATTTTTTGTAACTAAATGTTGTAATGCAACAATGAGAAATGACAAGAAATGACAAAAACTGATATCTCGTAGACCATGTTCAACATTTTTGGAAGATGCATTTTAATGCAGCACAAAACAGAACAAATTAAATATATTTCATCACATCAAAAAGCAAAAATTAGAGAAACTAAATGTGAAAGAATCGCTTTCATTGCAGCATATATCAAGAATAGCTTTAAGAACAATGTTTATAAGAAGATCTGAGACTTTATCTAAGAGAAGTGCTGGAAAAAAAATCAACTTCTACTACAAGTGAAAGATTTCCTCCTTTTCAATAGTTTCATCGCTAATAGGAAAAAAAACATGGATCTTCTAAGAAACAATTGACTTATTTCAAAAAAGACAGAAGGTGAGCAATCATACCTTGAAAATGCAATATCACTTTCACACTTGGATATTTCAGGTGATGATTCTGAAAGAACATTGTTTTCCTCTTGAAATTGATATGGAAAAGCTGATCTGCAAAATTTCTGCTGCCTCGAATTCATGGCTATCAAAGGCCAGCCACTTCCCCGAAGAATATTTCCATCAGATAATGACCTTTTGAAAATAGACCTAAATACAAAAAACTGGGGGTCAAAAGGATAAGACAAAGCCACAAATTTAGTCAACTTGCATACTTTATATGTAATAATTACTTAAAGACCATAAGACCTGTAAGCCCACGATGATAAATGTACCTCCAAACAACCACCCCCCCCCAGCACAAAAAAAAATTGAAATGGAATAATGAAAGATGTACACAAGAGAGTAACACATTAACACATTTTTCCGCATCCTCTCAGGCACAAATGGTGCTGAAATTTGTTAAACACTAAACCCATGCATTATAGGCTTAAAACATTGACCATTCAAAATTGATTCAAGCAGATTGATATACAGTCAGATTGATCAGGAATGGTGAAGCAATGAATGGAGAAACACGTTTACATGTACCATCTTGTAATGCGTAATTTATAAAGTTCAAGGCCTTGTCTGGCCAGATAAATACCCTGCATCTTCATCCACATTGGTTTGTCCATTCCTTCTGACATTGTGATGCTGGTCAGAATCCAACTCCCAGAGTGCAGATTTACCCTGTTGTGGTTGGAAGTGCCCCAAGAATCTGCTCAAGTTATAGTTGTTAAAGTCATTAATGATAGAGCAATTGCAGCAAATCACTTGAGGATGATTACGCTGACAAAATAAAGACAATAAATAATCTAATTATCTCAATGCCCATCATATTCCCTTGAACTAGCACAAGCCACAACATTTCAAGGTCAGTGAACAAAGTGGTCATATTATCAACACACAAAAATCTAGATTAGCTCAAGAAGTCACATCTATTTATCCAACTTTTTTATGTGGCACAACAAAAGACAGCATAAGCTCTTATCAAAAAGATAGTTTGTGCTTTTATCAAGCTGTATGAGAATAAGACAGAATGTACAACTTACACATTAATTGCATCCTGTTTCTCAGCATCCATGTAAGCATTGTTGTAATACCGTTGAAGGGTTCGGAAGAACTCCTGGGATTGTGTTGCCGCCTTCCACTGACCTCTTCTCTCAGAGAATATCTAATATTATCAATGGTTAAAAAAATAAGAAATAAAGAATCACAAAAGCACCAAAGTAGCAGCTTCAATCAACATTATGGAGACCAGTAAGAGTTTTTATCAGTTGGGGAGGATTCAAAAGTACATGCTTAGCACAAGGTCAACAGAAAAGTCCTAAGCCCACTATCATACCCATAGCATATCTTGCTGAAAATAAAATAATAAGAGATATTACTCAGGTACAGTTGCCCCGGACCACCCCCCAAACACACGCACACATCTTCCGTAAGAAGAGCACAATTATTCTAAGATGTAGCCTTTACACAACCATCAGACAAACAATTAGATCTGTTATTAATAATCCTCTGACAAAAGTGAACTGTTCAGTAGCATTATTTTTTCATGTGAAAAATCTACTAGTTTGATAGACTTGAGCTTCTATAATTATGGTATAGACACAGATCTCTCAACTCCTTCGCATCATCTACACATTCAAAGAAAGATTCCTTGCATGCCAAGGCATGAATTCTTAATCTGATATTCTATTAAAGAGGATACAGAGGTCTCTCCCACCTTGAACACTCTCCTATTGCATTCCTCAAATTCCAACACAGCTAAAACATAGCTCATGAATTAAATGTCAAGAGTATAAAGTCTCCTTACTTTGTAACCACTAAAATAAATTCTACAGAAAAGCTGAGCCACTGACAAGTCTACATTGAAAGTTTCAATAGAAAATGAAAAGCAAACAAAACCTACAGGACAACACTTTTTATAGTTTTAGAACTAATAACATCATACTATTATAATCACCTTATTATGAGCAGCTGAGCCACCATACTGATGCGCAAGCGTGTCACCCATTCTCTCATAAAACCCCATCAAATCATCAGCCAAAGGTGCATCAAGGTCTATTTTTGGGTTATCTACAACTCCTAAGGCATTAAGCTGGTGACCAAGGGAAGCTAGCCCAAAAGCATACTGCGCAACATTTGTGCGATCAAGACAATCTATGCAATTGGTCCTGAGCACACCCATCTGGAACGTTGGGCATTTGATAGAATGATTTCCATTAACAACATTGTTACCTCCATTACATCTCTCCTCTAAGTTGTTGCCATCCTCATCATCATTGTTGCTGTTATACTGAGGAGATAAGCTGCCATTCTCAGCGTTCCTGCATCACATGGGCATTCCCAAACTTGCAATAATTAAAACATGAAAAGTAGCTAACTCCGACATAACTGCAAAAACTTTATGATGTCTTCACATATCAAATCACATCCATCAAGCACCCACTATACTTGGCTTCCAAGATC